>JBBGZY010000562.1:4417500-5617500 GCA_037952925.1 Lithobates clamitans
GATAAGGGGGGGGGGGGGGGGGGTTGTGATTTTGAATAAGACTGATTATGATAGGGAAGTGAAGAGAATTTTGGCAGATGAAGGCACAAACTATCAGGTAATCTCACAAAAAAAAAAAAAAAAAGCTAAAAAGGAGAACTAAAAAAGAGTAGAGTAAGGTAGGAACTAAAGTTGGTATATTGAGAAGCTAGGCATCTAGTGCAAGATGCCCCTCAAGTTCCAATCATGTATCAAGTCCCAAAAATACACAAGAATAAAACTCCCCCCAGATGTCCTACTGTGAGTGGTATAGACTCGGTTTCCAGAGTAGGTGAATAATATATATATATTATTTTTTTTTTTACACATATACATACACACACACACATTACAGCCACTAGTAAAGCAGGGATCATCCTAATTAGGGATAGCAAGGACCTTATAAACACACTAAAGGGGGTCCGAGTGGAGATGTGACATCCATCGTTGTATAATCTCCATATATAATCAAACAGAAAGATGGTCTAAATGCAGTTAAAGTGGACGTAAACCCTCACATATACCCATTGAAGTGAACAGCCTCATATGAAACACAGGGATTAAACAAATCTCTCTACATACGTTTTACATGTATATCTGCTGTCTTCATCTTTATATACTGTTTAGAAAGTGCACATCATGTTAGAGATTTTCTCTTCCTGGTTTGCACTGCAGTGAAACCTAGGCATACAGCCAAGCCAGCTGATTGGAGGAAAGGCACACACCCGCTCTGCTAATCTTTTTATAGCATCCTCCCCGAAACAAAACCCAGGCTGGTTTTATCATATACGACGGAGAACTTGTCAGGAGTTATCAAGCTGATAACAGAAGAAAGGAGCAGGAGACAGCTACGGGACATAGAGCTTTGAAGAGAGATAAAACATCGCAGATATATGTGCCTTGTCAGATTCATGAAATTTGAGTTTACATCCACTTTAAAGCTAAACGCTGACCTTCGATTCACTAGAACTGAATGGAATCAGTCCCAGCATAGGTCATACCTCTGTACCATGTTGCTCTGTTGTCTGCAGATCTGATCATCTGGGTTTATTTGAGGCTATGTACCATGTGACAGTCTGTATAGTCTGGATGTAGACCAAGTGCCTTCCAGCCACTTCCTGCTTCATATCTAGCCTAGAACACACCCCTTTGTAGTCCGCAAATTATGTAACTTCCTTCACAGCTCTGATGGTGGATGGGAATGAATACATCCTAATTAGCATTCAGTCCTAACCAGTCACACCTACAGGAACAGCCCAAGATCCCAGCATCATTCAAAAAAATGAAAGCCCTCCATATAATATACACAGCCTGTTGGGAAATCTATCTGGGCTCATGCTGGAAGGGACTGAATAGATAACCCTGGTTCACACTAGCACATGAAAGCCACGTGACTTCCAGCACGACCATCACAGACCATCACACAGAAAACGTGTGCTTTTTCTTCAGCTTTATTGTACTAACAACCGATTCGGCTGAACAGCCACTTGGCTGTTATTACAAGTAGCGGGAGAGGACTAAAAAAACTAAAATAGATTTTATTCTAGAAACAGAAGATGGCTACCGAAAATTATTTTTGATCAAGTAAAAGGAGTAGACATGGGTGCTAAATATCCCACTATGGCTCAACAAGTGGGTAGAGAAGGAGATATATAGTAATCATTTGCCACAATTACAGTGGTTGTAAAGTCAGAAGGTTTATCATCTTAATACATTAAGATAAAAAACCTTCTGTGTGCAGCTCCCCTCTCTCAGCCCCCCTAATACATACCTGAGCACATCCCAATCAATTTTGTAGGAGACGTGAGTGAGCCAATGAGGAGGGAGGGGGTGGGGCTGAACTGTGGCACTGTGTCTGAATGGACACACAGAGCAGCGGCTCGGCTCGGGTGTCCCCATAGCAAGCTGGTTGCTGTGGGGGCAGGAGGAAAGGGCCAGGAGCGCCAGCAAGGGACCTGAGATTAGGATCTGGGCTGCTCTGTGCAAAACCACTGCACAGAGCAGGTAAGACAGACAAGTTTGTTATTTTTAAAGAAAAAAAATTAGCCTTTGATATATCTCTTGTACAGTCTTAAAGTGATACTAATGATATTTTACTTATCTGGGAAGGAACATTAGAAGAATTCTTAAAGTATATCAATTCTAATAAATATGGCATCCAGTTTAGCAGTAACATTAAGAGAGAAGAGATCAACTAGCTATATTTAGTTTTATTTAAACATCAGAGAAGATTGTGTATAAAGATGTAGCTAGAAATGGCTACATACCGAATCCCTAAAGGCCAGATGATGAGGATAAAGATGAAGCGGTGAGAATGGTACATAATAAAGACCCCACTGGACTGGTATTTTACATTACAGGGTATATAGCCATTGGAGGGGTTCTAACCTCAAAAGGTAGATCTCCAGAAACAAGACGTGGATATATGGATTAAACACCCTTAAACCAAAACGATTAGATAGTTGTTCTCTAATCAACAAGAACATTTTAAAAACATCATATAGAAATACTGGCATGTTCTGGCGTTGGACCCCACAGCAGGTTCACTCCTCCTAGAACATCCAGCATTTACTTTAAGGCTGCTTTCATACTGAGGCGCTTTACAGGCGATATAGCGCTAAAAGTAGCACCTGCAAAGAGCCTCTCTGCTCACTCCAGTGTGAAAGCACGAGTGCTTTCACACTGGAGCGGTGCGCTAGCAGGATGCCAAAAAAAAGTCCTGCAAGCTGCATCTTTGAGGTGCTGTAGGAGCGGTGTATACACCGCTCCTACAGCGCCCCCTGCCCATTGAAATCAATGGGCAGCTCCGAAGTGCTGGCAAAGCGCTGCTTTAAACCCTTTTTCGGCCGTAAGGAGGGGTTAAAAGCGCCCCGCTAGCGGGCAAAAAGGGCCGACACCCCCAATGCTCCAGTGTGAAAGTATCCTTAGAAGAGCCAAATCCATGAGACACAAGTTGGTCTCGAGTGAATCCAAAGGTGGCGTCAAAGATTCATGCAAGAAACCAGGGACATACAAATGTGGGGGTGTAATTAGGGTCAGTTTATGGACATTTCCAAGCATCCCATCTTTTAAAATAAAGTGAAAATTTACACCTAAAAACTTTGTGAACTGCAAGACAGTGTGACTGTACTTGCTTTTATGTGGGAAAGACAAAGATGGAGTTTTGGCAAAGAGCCTATTGCCATCCAATTAGTATGCAAACATGTAATCCAGATCTAACATTAGGAAGACCTGTCACAATTTCATGGCGGCACTTTTCCACATGTAAAATCCTTGATATTGGATAGAGTGCATCCGGGAATTATGGTGAGGTGGCGATTGGAACAAAATACTACAGCGCGAACAACGGTAGATTTTTAGATGAAATGCCACCTCATTCCCAGGCCTCAATGAGGCGGTCTCCTTTAAACCCTTCATGGAGGGATTTGTCTCAAGAGGACCAGAGCTATACTAGATCCATCCACTTGCCTCCAGTTCCTAAGTGCCAGCATCCCTCTTGTTTTTTTTTTTCTTGGTCATTTACATACATGTCAATGCATATATTCCATATGTATATCAGTATTAATTACTTTCTAATGATTTTTCTATTATGGTATCATGTCATATGTTATTTATTCTATTATCTTCAATATGGCTCATGATACTGATCTCATTTTGTTATGATTTTATGATCATCCCATACTTTTTTCCTCTTTTCCTTTTTCCAGTCCCTCATTTTTCTTCTATTTCTTTTCTTTCTGCACTGTGGAGATGAGGCACACTGCTCTTCCTACTATTTTTTTTTTGCTTGGAGGTGTGTGACTGCCTGCGTCCATCCGGTGCACATTGGCCGAGCTCGCCGCCCGTTGATGACGATGCGGGTATCCACTTGGTCCTGCGTCACAGGAGCGTTGCTCCTGGTTGCTTAAGGACCTAACATGCGTTGGTGGGCTGACGACGTAGCGCGCTATGCCGCCTCGTGACCAGGCTGCTCGATGCTGCGACTGACGTCATCAGCTGGCATCCGGGCTCCTGCAATCACGAAGACCAGCCTCGTCTGTGTCCGCGGCACTGCGTGGTGCGCCACCAGCTTAGAGGGCCACCCAGGAGCTTGCACGAAAGACGGTTGTATAATGCCACTGCCGCCATGCCCCGCCGTTAACTGGGAACACATATAAAAGTGCCAGCCTTGATACACTTCCTTGTTGCACATGGGAGAGACTAGCTGCGCTGCAGGATAAGGTAACATTTTTTACTTTGATTTTCCCCCTTCTTTCACACTCTTCTTATTGATGGGCTTTTATTTCTTAAGCCAATACCAATGCTTGCTATTATTTTATAGATACGCCCAAAGTCAGATGCAACTGATATTTAATCAAGACTGTGCTTCTATTTACCACTTTACATCTGGGTGCGGCATCCATATGGCTTTGAACCTTTGATTATCCCAAACGACCGCCACTCTACCATTTTCCATATATTGGCCCTCCTATACTCCATATAATATAGGTATTTTCAGGATCATTGTAATCATTTTCTTGTTCATGATCTGTAACATATATTCCTACTATATCATTGATGAAAAATGTATATGTTTAGATGTTTGAGATCACTGCTCCATATACACTGGTCTTTCAGGTGCTCTGGCTCCTGTTGGAGGCTTGCGGTTCAGGATTGGGGTCACGTTTAGCGTTTTCCTCCCTCCTTGCTTTTTCCTGTGCAACTCAGTGGTCCATCCAATTTCGTTCTTGAGCTATGATCCCCTTTGGTTGAATCACTGACACATAGGATCAGTATGATCAGTTGTACTTATGATTGTTCAATATATGATCATTGCTCAGACATCACTATATGTTTGTAATTATGTATATTCTATAATTGTAGATTGATCTTGAATAAATCTGGAACCATATAACCTACTGTCCGTCCCTGAAGAAGACGACGACCTTTTATGTCGAAATGCGATCCTTGGGATATTCTAGTGCTTTGATTACATGTTGCCTATCTTTTCCTATGGTTTTTGTTTTTATTGATCAATTCTTTCATATGCATATTATGGTCTGTATATTTGTATAATAAATGTTGTACTTTGATATATAATACTGCTTTTGGTCTGTAAAAGTGCCACTTTTGAGGAACCTTCTTTTTACTACTTAAAGCGGGATTCCGGCCAGCGAAATTTTTAAAGTCAGCAGCTACAAACACTGTAGCTGTTGACTTTAAATAAGTACACTTACCTGTTCTGGGTGCCCGCGATGTCGGCCGCCCGAGGCCTAACTAAGGGAAACAGACAGTGGAGCCTTGCAGCTTCACTGCCAGTTTCCTACTGCGCACGCGCGAGCAGTGCGGCGCTCTGAATGGCCCCGTGGTCATTTTCAGTTCCCAGAAGGCAACGGGGCCGCTCGCCGAGGAACAGGACACGCTGCGGAATAGGAAGTGGCAGATTAGGAAGACTGCCTAGCAACAAGGGTTCAGGGAAGTTTTAAAAAAAAATTTTTTTCAAATTTTTTTAGGACTTTTGGTGCAATTGTTTTTTTCAGGGTGGCCCTCCACTTTAAACCGAAAGAATTGAACATAGAATTTGATTTAAACTGCTCTATTGCAAATTTTTAATCTTCCCCCTTTTCTATTATCTTTACTTTTTAGGATATTGGTAAACAAATTAATGACAATATTCTCATTGTACACATTAGAGGTCGACCGATATATCGGTCGATATAAAAGGCCGATTATAACTTCAGCGCAACTTGCAAATGACTTCTGTAATAGAAGTCAATGCAAGTTGCCTGAAGTCTTCAGTGGAGCGACTTCTCTCCTCTCTGGGCAGCCTGCCAAGTCTGTTAAAAGAAGCTAAAAAGATACAATGTTTCTACTTATCAATGAGCTGAACTCTGTGTGTAGGAGTTCTCAGTTTAACCATTTAAAGACTAAATCTTTTCTGACATTTGTTGCTTACAAGTAAAAATCCTGTATTTTCTTCTAGAAAATCACTTAGAACCCCAAAAATGATATATTTTTTTTAGCAGAGACCCTAGGGAATAAAATAGCGGTTGCTGCAATATTTTATATCACACGGTATTTGCGCAGCGGTCTTTCAAACGCAATTTTTTTTGGAAAAAATACACTAATGAATAAAAAAAAAGAAAACACTAAGCAGTAAAGTTAGCCCATTTTTTTTTTTCGTACAAAAGTTTTGATTACCTGTTTTTGTGTATTTAATATTTAAGATATAGTTTTTTTTATCTAAATTATACATACAAGTGAACTGATTGGAGGTTTGTTTTGTTTAAGTAATAAGTGATACAGAAAATTTCTTACATTTATTAAAGTTGCTTTCACACTGGAGCAGGCATGCGTTGACTGTAAAACGCTGCTAGTTTTAGCGGCGCTTTACCGTCATTTTAACGGTGCTATTCGGCTGCTAGCGGGGCGCTTATAACCCAGCTAGCGCCCGAGGAAGGGGTTAAATGCGCCTGTGAAGCGCCGCTCCCGAACACTTTGCAGGCACTTCGGCAGCAGTGCGCATTCATTTCAATGGGCAGGAGTGGTGGAGGAGCGGTATACACTGCTCCA
This sequence comes from Lithobates clamitans, assembly GCA_037952925.1. Classification (NCBI taxonomy): domain Eukaryota; kingdom Metazoa; phylum Chordata; class Amphibia; order Anura; family Ranidae; genus Lithobates; species Lithobates clamitans. The sequence continues at coordinate 4,424,071 of JBBGZY010000562.1, forward strand.
AAGATGCTGCTTGCAGGACTTTAACATCCTGCCAGCACATCGCCTCAGTGTGAAAACACTCAGGTTTACACACTGAGACTCCAGGGGAGCCGTTTTGCAGGCACTTTACAGGCGCTATTTTTTAGCCCAAAAGAGCCTGAAAAACGCCCCATTGTGAAAGGGGTCTAACTGTTAGATTTTATGAGATGAAGAAAAAAAAAAAAATCGGCTTAACATATCGGCCCAAAAAAAAAAAAAATAGCCGGCATCATATATCTGCCATCGGCCGCCGCGATTTTAAAATATCGGCATCGGCCAGAAAAAAACCCATATTGGTCGACCTCTAGTACACATTCCTGGATAAGGCTCAGAAGGATGCTGCATTAACAACCAGCTAGAGACTGAAAACTTCACAGGTCAATGTACATCTTTTCCAGCACACCACAGATCAACAAGTACCGTCCAAAAGTTTTATTGTACAATGATCACATTACAATGGATAGAGTGCAAAGATTCAGAGGTGATCATTCATATGCTTGAAAAAGGGGTCACATCCGCCATTTGGAGTACACACCGGCTCCAGGAAGAGAGCCGAGCAGCACCTCCCAAATACGAGATTTGGCTGGCTGATTTACATTGTGCCGCTTTGAACACTCACAATGTGCATTTTTGTGATGTTATGGGCCAGTTTTAATAAAGAGGCGATTAAGAGGAACTTTGGTTTGTGTTTCCTGTAACTCCTGAGCAAATAAGGTACACAAAGTGTATTGTGGTGTCACATATTCATGCTTCCTGCGGCAATCGGATGAGGATCTTGAAAAAAGACCAGTTCTGCTACTGAACGTTGTTCTAGCCTAATTATTTTATTATATGAGGTCAAGAAGTTTTGGTGAGTGGACACCTTGTGGGGAGTGGAGGAGCATTTGTGCTGTGTGGAAAAAGGGACACGTTTTTTGACCACAAAAAGTGAACGTGTTTAATGACACCCTGAGTGAACATTGTGGACACTTTATAAGCACTCTTTATGGACTGTGTGAACACAGCTTAATGCTGAATATGTATTTGCAGATGTGTTTTTGGTTTAGATTTACATTTGAGCACTTTAATCACTTCCAGCCCAAGGACGTCATATGACGTCCTTGACTTTCAGTGGGGATATCTGAATGATGCCTGCAGCTACAGGCATCATCCAGATATCCTCTTTTAGAGCTGGCGATTCTGTGCACCGTAAGAATGATCATAGCAGCAGTTCCACCGCTTGAGCGTTCTTGCAGGCAACGGGAAGGGAGAACCTCCCTTCGCCATAAAGAAGACCTGTCATGCACCATTCCTATTACAAGGGATGTTTACATTCCTTGTAATAGGAATAAATGTGATCAAAAATAAAAAAATTTAAAGAGAAAATGTAAAAATAAAAAAAATATGAAGTAAAATAAACAAAAAAAATAAATAAATTTAAAGCGCCCCTGTCCACGCGTGCTCGCGCACAGAAGCGAACGCACACTTAAGTACCACCCACATATGTAAACGCCGTTCAAACCACACATGTGAGGTATCACCGCATGCATTAGAATGAGAGCAACAATTCTAGCACTAGACCTCCTCTAACTCTAAACTGCTAACCTGTTAAAAAAAATTAAATTAAATTAAAGCATCATCTATGGAGATTTTTAAGTACCGAAGTTTGGCGCCATTCCATGAGTGTGCGCAATTTTAAAGCGTGACATGTTGGGTATATATTTACTCAGCGCAACATCTTTCACATTATACAAAAAATTGTGCTAACTTTACTGTTTTATTTTTTAATTCACCAAACAAACAGTTCTTTTTTTTCTGAAAAAAAAAAAAAGGCATTTGAAAATTTTTTGCGCAAACACTGTGCAACATAGTAAGTTGTTGTGGAACTACATTACCCATGATGCTCATGTACTCTGCAGTGTAGTTGAGCGTCATGGGAAATGTAGTTCCAAAACATCTGGGGTTCCAAGGTTTGCAATCACTGCCCTAGGGTGTCTGCTAAAAAAATATATTTTATTTTATATATATAAAATTTTTGGGGTTCTGATGATGATTTTTACATGTAGGAGAGGAGTGCCAAAATAGGCCCGATATGGAAGTGGTTAATTTGTAGTGATATTATCTGGATAATTTAGCCCAATTTAGTTAGCTAAAACAAACATTTTTATAGCCTGAGTGCAGTTTGCATTTTTGAAGGTAACCTTTCTTCAAAAATGCAATCTACTACAATTCTCTGGTAAAATAACCAAAATCATTGTATATTATTTAATCTGTGTGAAGTGAATAGGGTCTACAAACGCATACATTTTTGAAAATTGATCAATCCTGATTTACTTGACTGCCTGTCATTTCTTGAGGCCCTAAAATGCCAGGACAATACAAATACCCCCCCAAATGACCCATTTTCAGAAAGTAGACATAGTTACATAGTTACATAGTAGGTGAGGTTGAAAAAAGACACAAGTCCATCAAGTCCAAACTATATGTGTGATTATGTGTCAGTATTACATTACATATCCCTGTATGTTGCGGTCATTCAGGTGATTATCTAATAGTTTCTTGAAGCTATCAATGCTCCCCGCTGAGACCACAGCCTGTGGAAGGGAATTCCACATCCTTGCTGCTCTTACAGTAAAGAACCCTCTACGTAGTTTAAGGTTAAACCTCTTTTCTTCTAATTGTAATGAGAGGCCACGAGTCTTATTAAACTCTCTTCTGTGAAAAAGTTTTATCCCTATTGTGGGGTCACCAGTACAGTATTTGTAAATTGAAATCATATCCCCTCTCAAGCGTCTCTTCTCCAGAGAGAATAAGTTCAGTGCTCGCAACCTTTCCTCATAACCAAGATCCTCCAGACCCTTTATTAGCTTTGTTGCCCTTCTTTGTACTCGCTCCATTTCCAGTACATCCTTCCTGAGGACTGGTACCCAGAACTGGACAGCATACTCCAGGTGCGGCCGGACCAGAGTCTTGTAGAGCGGGAGAATTATCGTTTTATCTCTGGCGTTGATCCCCCTTTTAATGCATGCCAATATTCTGTTTGCTTTGTTAGCAGCAGCTTGGCATTGCATTCCATTGCTGAGCCTATCATCTACTAGGACCCCCGGGTCCTTTTCCATCCTAGATTCCCCCAGAGGTTCTCCCTCCAGTGTATAGATTGCATTCATATTTTTGCCACCCAAATGCATTATTTTAAATTTTTCTACATTGAACCTCATTTGCCATGTAGTCGCCCACCCCGTTAATTTGTTCAGGTCTTTTTGCAAGGTTTCCACATCCTGCGGAGAAGTTATTGCCCTGCTTAGCTTAGTATCGCCTACAAATACAGAGATTGAACCGTTTACCCCAGCCTCCAGGTCATTTATGAACAAATTAAATAGGATTGGTCCCAGCACAGAACTATGGGGAACCCCACTACCCACCTCTGACCATTCTCCCCATTTATCACCACCCTCTGAACTCGCCCTTGTAGCCAGTTTTCAATCCATGTACTCACCCTATGGTCCATGCCAACGGACCTTATTTTGTACAGTAAACGTTTATGGGGAACTGTGTCAAATGCTTTTGCAAAATCCAGATACACCACGTCTACGGACCTTCCTTTATCTAAATGGCAACTCACCTCCTCATAGAAGGTTAATAGATTGGTTTGGCAAGAACGATTCTTCATGAATCCATGCTGATTACTGCTAATGATACCGTTTTTATTCCTTAAATCTTGTATATAGTCCCTTATCATCCCCTCCAAGAGTTTACATACTATTGATGTTAGGCTAACTGGTCTAATTCCCAGGGATGCATTTTGGGCCCTTTTAAAATATTGGTGCTACATTGGCTTTTCTCCAATCAGCTGGTACCATTCCAGTCAGTAGACTATCTGTAAAAATTAGGAACAACGGTCTGGCAATCACTTGACTGAGTTCCCTAAGTACCCTCGGATGCAAGCCATCTGGTCCCGGTGATTTATTAATGTTAAGTTTCTCAAGTCTAATTTTAATTCTGTCCTCTGTTAACCATGGAGGTGCTTCCTGTGTTGTGTCATGACGATAAACACTGCAGTTTTGGTTACTGAAGCCCCCCGATTCACTCGTGAAGACTGAGGAGAAGAAAAAATTCAATACCTTCGCCATCTCCCCATCCTTTGTAACCAGATGTCCTTCCTCATTCTTTATGGGGCCAATATGGTCTGTCGTCCCTTTTTTACTGTTTACATACTTAAAGAATTTCTTGGGATTTTTTTTGCTCTCCTCCGCTATGTGTCTTTCGTGTTCTATCTTAGCCGTCCTAATTGCACCCTTACATTTCTTGTTGCATTCTTTATAGTCTGAATGCTGAGGATGATCCCTCAACCTTGTATTTTTTGAAGGCCTTCTCCTTTGCTTTTATATGCATTTTTACATTGGAGTTAAGCCATCCAGGATTTTTGTTTGCTCTTTTAAATTTATTACCCAATGGGATACATTAGCTAATGCCCTTATTTAATATGCTCTTAAAGCAAACCCATCTCTCCTCCGTATTCTTTGTTCCTAAACAGTCCTAGGTATTTAGTAAGAGGCATGGTGATGTTTTTGAAGTTGCAATTTTTTGTCAATATGTTTTGGAAAATGAAGACATTTTATTTTTTCCCCACAAAGCGGTTATTAAAACATGTTATTTCTTTCATACAGCACAGGCATACTTAAAGGATAAGTTTGCTTTAAAAAAAAAAAAGCACCTTTTTTGCAGGTAAAAAAAAGTGCAATTATTTTTTTTCTGAAGATTGTAAATCATTGCACCAGTGATCAGCAGACCTACTGCAGATCTCTGTGTGCTGTACATCCTTTACGGGCAAGTAGATACACTGACAGGAAGAATCAATGAACTACCACAGCGCTCCACAGCACCATGGCAGTTCATTGATAACTACAAGCCAACATCTGCAAAGGATGTCGGGGCTTGTAGTTCATTCACATACAGACCTGTGTGAATGAATGATGCGGGAGTGTGGGCAGAGCCCGCACGGCTGTGCTGATTTAAAAAAGTGACAGCTAGTGCAGGGAACTTTTCCCTATACTGCTGTCACCGGGAGTGAGGGGGATCAGGCAGCGGCTGCAGCATTTGGAACACGTTACATATTCCACCCTAAACAGGTGGAACATGTAACAGGTTAGAAATAGTCAGTCATTTTTGCCACAAATTTTTGGAAATTGTAGGAAAGAAAATGTAAATTTTTTTATTTTATTTAATTAATTTTTTTACACAAAGTTGTCAATAAGATATTTCTAACAAACACTTGTATGGGCATACATTACGCATCAAAGTTTCTGAACAAGATAATAGAAAAACCCACATAAATTACCACATTTGGAGAGTAAACACCCCAGGGTATTTTTAGGAAGCATGGCGAGTCTTTTGAAGACTATTTTACTGGTACAAGTTTTTAGAAAAAGCGTATAGAATTTTTTTTTTTATTTTTTTTAAACACACATAGTTGTCAATGTAATAGGATATTTCTCACACACAGCATGGGCATACTTAGAAATACAACCAAAAAACACATTCTACTCCTCCTCCTCCTGGGTATGGTGATACCCCATGATGAGACTTGGTCTAAACAGACACCTAATGTCTCACTTTTGAGATAGATTAGGTTGATTGAGGACTCAAACTGAAGAAGAGCCCGACACAGTATTCATAGTCATTCACAAACAGAAACATAGTAAACCGTTTGCTGTGCTTCCCCTGTATTTTCCTCCTGCAGCAGGAGGGAGAGGAGAAGCTGGATTTCAGCTGCTGCAGGAAAACACAGGGGGATCGGTTTCTGTAAATGCCGTCCACGCTCCTGTCCAAGTTTTGGGTGTTGACAAGGAAGGGATGCGTTCTACTTGTCACATGCCCATGATCAATGGGTTGCCAATACTAACTCTAGGTAAATGTAGAATGCAGACAGGCCTTTCCTGACAAAAACATATGTAAGCCATTAACCACTTTAAGACCGGCCGCTATCGTTTGATGGCGGCACAATGGCTCTCCTGCGCGAATCGCCATTGCTGTACCTTGTACACAGGCAGAACAGGGAAGCGCAAGGCATTTCCTTGTTCTGACAGGTGACATGACAGGGATCTACTGTTCCCAGTGGTCGTCCCAATACGCTTATTGCAATTTTTTTTACCAAAAATATGTAGAAGAATACATATCGACCTAAATTGATTAAAAAATTTGTTTAAAAAAAAAAATGTGGGATATTATAGCAAAAAGTAAACAATTTTTTTTTTTCAAAATTGTCGCTCTTTAATTTGTTCATAGCGCAAAAACAGGCTGATCAAGGAACAGAGCAAGACTGCAACTGTTATACCTCTGCATGCTTTTTACCAAAAAATCTACCACTTAGTATCTCCCAGTTAGAGTGAAAGTAAATGACCTATAACAGCACTGACACCTCTCACACCAGCGAGAATGACATTGCCCCCTACCCACATGCAGACTCCTGCAACATGTCGCATATCTCAGGAGGCTGCAGGAGCAATCTTCCTGCTATCCAAAATCGGATACATGTGCAGTGGGGTGACAGCTGTGATTTGTCAAAAGTCAAAGCCAGTACGTAAAACCAAGATGGCGGTGCCAGGGATGCACATTGGTGGGAAGAATGAGCTGCAGGAAAACATCGCAAAAATCCATGAGCTAGTAAGTGTGCAGCTACAGTATCTGTTACGGCTTTCTTTAAATTTTCTTAAAAACTAAGTGAAGTGCCTCCCTAAGCTGCCACCACAATAAGATACTGTTTTTTCTACACATAAAGGACTTCCTCTTGGGTAATACTCCAGTAGGACGAAACAAATCAGCCCCTCCTCAGCCTGATATGGCTGATTACATAGGCTAAATTGCAACATAATAATGTCAAATATTTAAAATCTTGTCAAAATTAAAAGGCATTTTCATATATCATGTTTGTATGGAAGCTTTTGCTTTTAGGTTTAACAGGGCGGGTAAATCTAAAAGATCCCAGTGTATTTAATTTAAAAAACATTAAAATACTGAAATGTATTTATACACCATATCAACATATCTGTACATCAGTATTCACACTAGGAGAGGAAGGGGTAGCATATGCCAATCGGGCTTGAAAACAATGTCAAATGCTGTGAATCCAATATATGGAAGCTTGTTAATTGTGAGCACAGGGATGACCTCATCAGTAAGCTGCTGTCCCTTTACTGTCCCAATCCGTCTTAATCAGAGGCATAACTAGAATCTTCAGAGCCCCGGTGCAAGAAACCATGAAGGGCCCCCACCAGGGGTGTTGCTGGGTCTACAAAAAACCTTGGGCTAAAGCCCATAGCAGCGAAATAAAGAAAGTCATACACTTGGGCGGGCATACACGCGTGTGTGTATTATCGTTACATATCTGAGTGCGGATTCCCACTTGCTTTAGGGTCCCCAGAAGCCCCCTTCTTGCTTTAGGGTCCCCAGAAGCCCCCTACTTACATTGGGGTCCCCAGAGCCCCCCTACTTACATTGGGGTCCCCAGAGCCCCCCTACTTACATTGGGGTCCCCAGAGCCCCCCTACTTACATTGGGGTCCCCAGAGCCCCCCTACTTACATTGGGGTCCCCAGAGCCCCCCTACTTACATTGGGGTCCCCAGAGCCCCCCTACTTACATTGGGGTCCCCAGAGAGCCTCCCTACTTACATTACATATTATGTTTTGAACTTCATTCAAATAGACCACTTATGGCAGTATTATATGTATTTTTATTTTCAGTTACCAGATCCACCCCCCCCCCCCTTTTTTCCTGCCAAAACATCATCTTTACCAATTTACTACTACCAACAAGTATATATACATTTTATGAATTGTCCAAATACTCAATTTATATGTCCAGTAGCCTTAATCTGGATTTATACTCTTGGTATACCTTTTTCTTACCCCCAGGGACTCAATTTGCCTCAGTATATCACTCTGGCCGCCATTTTGCCGCGGAACGCAGGGGGAACTTTCTCCTTCTGAGGACAATACTATCCAGTGTATACCCACAGACCTTTCTGATGCCTACTTTGTCGTAAAACAGCAATCCCATCAGCATCAATACCTGGTGCTATGTTGACTCCAAGCTTTTAATGTGATTTAACGAAACACTAACAACTGCCTCACCATTCAATACTATGTAAGTGTTTTGATTATATAATCTCAAGCATGTAGCGTTATGCCTCACATGTTATGGTAAATCACTGATTGTGTATTTCAATTGTATATTAGATGAACCCCTCTCTTCTTTTTTCTGCACCCCTGAAGGACAACTAAACTATATCCCGAAACGCGTTGGGTGTGAGGAGAGTTCCCTTTTCATGTATATATATCTTGTATGGTGATAGAAACGAACTACTCAGATATGTCAATTTTTCGTTAATATTTTAAAATTTTGTTTCTAAATAAAATTTATTTATTATTATATTGTATACTCCGATATATTTTTACATAAGACAATATTAAGTGCCTTTAAAGTCCGTCTAGGGGAACCTTTCTTTATACATATATCTTGTCTATTGGATGTGGCACTGTTTCAATAACCTAGGTTAGCCTCCCACTCCCCCTTCCTCCCTACTTACATCAGGGTCCCCAGAGAGCCTCCCTACTTACATCGGGGTCCCCAGAGAGCCTCCCTACTTACATCTGGGGTCCCCAGAGAGCCTCCCTACTTACATCTGGGGTCCCCAGAGAGCCTCCCTACTTACATCTGGGGTCCCCAGAGAGCCCCTTCCTTACATCTGGGGTCCCCAGAGAGCCCCTTCCTTACATCTGGGGTCCCCAGAGAGCCCCTTCCTTACATCTGGGGTCCCCAGAGAGCCCCTTCCTTACATCTGGGGTCCCCAGAGAGCCCCTTCCTTACATCTGGGGTCCCCAGAGAGCCCCTTCCTTACATCTGGGGTCCCCAGAGAGCCCCTTCCTTACATCTGGGGTCCCCAGAGAGCCCCTTCCTTACATCTGGGGTCCCCAGAGAGCCCCTTCCTTACATCTGGGGTCCCCAGAGAGCCCCTTCCTTACATCTGGGGTCCCCAGAGAGCCCCTTCCTTACATCTGGGGTCCCCAGAGAGCCCCTTCCTTACATCTGGGGTCCCCAGAGAGCCCCTTCCTTACATCTGGGGTCCCCAGAGAGCCCCTTCCTTACATCTGGGGTCCCCAGAGAGCCCCTTCCTTACATCTGGGGTCCCCAGAGAGCCCCTTCCTTACATCTGGGGTCCCCAGAGAGACCCTACCTTACATCTGGGGTCCCCAGAGAGCCCCTACCTTACATCTGGGGTCCCCAGAGAGCCCCTACCTTACATCTGGGGTCCCCAGAGAGCCCCTACCTTACATCTGGGGTCCCCAGAGAGCCCCTACCTTACATCTGGGGTCCCCAGAGAGCCCCTACCTTACATCTGGGGTCCCCAGAGAGCCCCTACCTTACATCTGGGGTCCCCAGAGAGCCCCTTCCTTACATCTGGGGTTCCCAGAGAGCCCCTTCCTTACATCGGGGTCCTTAGAGAGCCCCTTCCTTACATCAGGGTCCTCAGAGAGCCCCTTCCTTACATCAGAGTCCGCAGAGAGCCCACCCTTACATCAGAGACCCCAGAGAGCCCCCCTTACATTAGTGTCCCCAGAGGGCCCCTTCTTTACATCAGTGTCCCCATACAAATGCCCCCCCTGCCCTCAGAGGTTCCCCTGTACATGGCTGGTCTCCACTCCACGCTGGTCTGTGCGCCTCCAACTCCCAGCAAATCTCTGTACCCCCCCCCCCCGACTGTGATCGGCAGCTCTATGGTGTCCACGGGCGGCGAGATCTCCCTGAGGCTAGTAGTTCTCCTCCCGAGTGTCAGTGGAGAGGGAAGGGCCTCCTGCCCGGGGCATGCATTAGGAACAGTGTACAAGCAGAGCGACTTGTAAACTGAAGAGGGAAACTGATACATGCCCGGGTCAGAGGCTCCTCCTCTCTGCATACACTGACACTCGGGAGGAGAACTACAAGCCCCAGGGAGATCCCGCCGCCCACGGGCAACATAGAGCTGCCGATCGTCGCCTCCCACCTCCCCATATTGCATTCTAAACGGACAGCCAGAGATACAGGGGGAGATGCCAGGTCTTGGGGCCCCCCCACAGCAGCAGAACGGCAGGGCCCAGTCGCAAGTGCGACTGCTGTGACCGTGAAAGTCACGCCACTGGTCTTAAATTAAGCTGTATAGCCTTTACTGCACAGGAGAAAAGTAAATGGTCAGGGCCTGGCATAATATCTGGCTTAGAAAACTGACTGAAAAAACAGAATATTACAGAGAGCATTAAAGAGAAACTTCACCCTCATAGAAATTGCCACAAAGGCACCTTTTTTAGTAAGACCATAAATAAATAGAAATTTAAGAGATAAGGTGTGCAATAAGCCTGCAATTATTTTTCTTTTCCTTCCCATTCTTCTCACTTTGGACATTTTCACTAGGGGCAGAATAATCATTTATTTCCTGCAACTCTGCATAGAACTCTGGGTCTGCCTCTTGGAACATGTGATAGGAAGTTCCCAGGATGCCACTGTGAAGCTCTGAATAGATAAGCGATGCCTCACTCAACTATGAATTGGAAAAACACTAAGGTCCCATTCACACTTTTGGGTCCAAAGTTGTATGACAAGTTACAACCCACGTTTCCCAATTAGTACCATTCATGTCTGTGCGACTTAAAGTTGCAGTAGCTAGCTGCCATAACCCTGACTTTTTTTACTATAGGCGATTCTGTCAGATAAAAGCTGTCCCGCTAGCGGATTCATCGCAGGATCCCATTTACAAGTGGCAGGGGGCATTCCCGGGCATACTTGACCGATCGGTGAAGCCCTGGAGCAGTCTGATGCTGGCGGTAACTGGGTATGGAGAAGAGTGAGGCCAAGATGACCACCACTCGTCTATGCCCTTGGAGGACTGGAGTGATGTCATGACATTAATTCAGGTTCCCGGGCCAGAGTAAATAATTTTTTTTTGTTTGCTCTTTTGCTTTCAAAGGGATCAAAAAGATTTTGGGTCTTTTTGATCACAGATCTCTCTCAAAAAAAAAAAAAAAGGAGGCCCCGTCGTCCTTCTTTCTATTATAAGGGAGGATTACATTCCTTGTAATAGGAATAAAAGTGAAAAAAATAATAAGGGGACAGTGTAAAACAAAAACTATTTTTTTTTTTAAAGCGCCCCATCCCTCCGTGCTTGTGTGCAGAAGTGAACATATACTTAAGTCGTGTAAGCATATGTAAACTGTTCCAACCACATGTGGACCAAGCGACACTGTTATGCCACTGCCTTTTTCTGCCATTTTTACACGTAACCCTTAATGCCATGGTGCTTACAAAAAAAGGTTGGGGAACCACTGTAAGAGATACCGATTGCAGTGTAATTAATTTAAATATACTGACGAAACAGATTGCAGAATGCATGAGGGAAGAGTTGTGGTGCAGTAAAGAGAACCACTAACTTTCAATATAATACTTGAAGTGTACATACATGAGGTCACTACTGCAAGCAGACAAAAAAAAGCGTGACTCCGAAGTCCTGAAAATCACGAGGCCTGAGCTGTACCATATTTCTGATTAGCGATAAGGTTAGGCGTCCTCTGAAATTGCAGTTTTTCTTTTTTTAAACACTCTAAATAGCTATGGGTCATGTCATTAACACCCACAGTCCACACTCTGTGTTTACACAAGCTGTGCGGTAATAGTGACCCGGCTTGCAGCTCACTGGAGTAAAAAGCACAAGTTCAGAGCTCAGCTAAAAAGGAGTTTGGTGGATTCACAAGCTCATCACTATTTATAACTCAGACATTGGTCATTAAAGCGTATCCATGGTAAAAATGTAATATATACATTTATATATTATAACAACAATGTTGAAGACTAAACTTTGTGAAGGTCTCCACTAGAGCTGCACGATTCTGGCTAAAATGAGAATCACGATTTTTTTGCTTAGAGGATAGATCACGATTCTCTCACGATTCTCGCGGCGTAACATGATCTTACACATTAAAACAAAAACAATTGTGCTAACTTTACTGTTTCGTTTTTTTTTATTTATTGAACTGTATTTTTTCCCAAAAAAATTGCATTTGAAAGACCCCTGGGCAAATACAGTGTGACATAAAATATTGCAGCAATTGCCATTTTATCCTAGGGTCTCTGCTAAAAATAAATAAATATTAGATATATCTATATCTATCTATCTATCTATCTATCTATCTATCTAATATCTCTAATGTTTGGGGGTTCCAAGTGATTTCTTTTAGCAAAAAATATTGATTTTAACTTAAGAAAGAAGTGTCAGAAAAAGATTTAGACTTTAAGTGGTTAAACTTCCTGCATTTACACTGTTTAAAACTTGGCAGATTGCCCAGGTTATTTGTTTACACAGAGAAATTTATCCCTTTGATCTAAGAAGGAAGTTAGATACAATGTTTCAAGTTCTAAACTTGGCAGACTGCCTGGATGTTTTCTTCTGACAGCTGAGTGAGCAGATAATCTCTCCACTTGTTTATATGAAAGAATCGGCAAACTCAGCAGGAGAGATCGTCAGGGGAGGTGAATCGAGATCACAATTTTTTTAACGATTAATTGTGCAGCTCTAGTCTCCACAAATCCTTTTTTAATTCTGTGACATGTTATCACTATGCTCCTCTGAGTAGGCACTGCTAGGTCACACATTTCACAGAGTCTGCCTTCTGAACTACAAAGGTGCTGAAAGGTGGAGTTTCAGGAGCCAGAGTTAAAGGAGTTATAAAGTCTCATGGTTTTTCATTCTATGCATTAAAGGTGAAAAACCTTCTGTGCTGCCCCCCAGAGCCCCCCCCCCCCCCTTTTCTTACCTGAACGCGACCGTTCCAGCGACGAGTACGAGTCCAGCAGCTCCAGCCATTGCCTCGGGTCCTCATTGGATAGATTGATAAATTTGATCAAATAAATCCAGTGACACGGGAGCCGGGCCAAGCCTTGCTGTCTGTGTAAATGAACGCAGCAGGACTCGGGAGCGCGCCTGCACATGTGCCCCCATGGAAATTGGCTCTCCATTTGGGCACATACCCAAGAGGAGGAGCCAGGAGCGCTGCTGGGGGACCCCAGAAAAGGAGAATCAAGGCGGCTCTGTGCAAAACCCTTGCACAGAGCAAGTATAACATGTTTGTAAAGAAAAAAAACACACACAAAAAACTAACCTTTACAATCAATCACTTTAATACAGGAATTTAGTCCTTGAAAGCATGCAGGAAATCCAGGAAAGAAATGGAAAGCAGACAAGCAGCACTCACGACATTAAAGATAGAAATTTTTCAAGTAAGCTTATATTAGATTGTGAAAAAAAACTATTGTTTGTAGTGTTATTATATTGTTGATGGTAGAAAATTATGTTGTGACCATAGAATTCCTATAACCTGTGATGCATCTAACTCCTGAAGCCCCCCCTAGAGGCTACACAAGTGGTAGTAAGAAGAGGGTAAATACAACAGCAGGATGCATAGCAAAACACTGGTACACCAAATAGGGTACCAGAAGTCCACATACAAGTCTCATTCAGAGAATGTGACCATCAATGCATTAACATCATAAATAGAACACAAATGGTTACTTTACATAAGGCAATAGATATGAATTAAAACAGAATAGCTTAGGTCTGAAAGAAACAGACTGGTGCTAAAACTGCAGACATGCTGTAAGACACAGGTTTCCATTGCAATGCAATTCCCCAAGTGGGAGAGGTTCAAAGCATTTCAGTCAAGGCTTTCTGCATACTGGATGTTTAGCCCAATGCATGAGACGAGGGCATTTAGGTGAAGGCAGAAGGCACAGGTGCACTGTCCAGCCTCGCAGTCAGCAGCCTGCAAAGCTCTAGGAGACGTAGGAAACTGCTGCAGCTGAATTGTGCCCCAAGTGCTAGTAAGGTTTAGAGCAGTATGTGCCCGTAGTATGCTCAAAAAGCAAGTGGTTAGCCTTTCAAGCACCATCCAGCCCCAGAAGATTTTAGCCTCTCAGGGCTAGTTCATGTAAAACACTGTGCATACATTTTTGATGCAGATTGAAAATGCACTGGACTGCATCAGGTGTGTACCAGCCCTAAGAGTTTTAATGGCTTCCAGCAATAGGACTGGACAGTCCATCTGTGCCTTCCACCCAGGGGCGTTGCTAGGGGGTGGCTATTGGGGCTATAGCCCCCAATCTGGGGCGCATAGCCCAGAGTCTCTTGCCCAGGGTCCTTGCCTAACCAGTGGGTTGCAGCTGTTGCGCCAGGTGGGCTGGCTGCATGAGAGAGGCGGAGGAGAGAAGAGAAGCGAGCGGGCGGACGAGCAGAGATGACATCTCTCTCCACCCGCTCCACATCAGCGCTCTTCACAGCCAGGCCTCTTCAACTTGGGAGTGAGGTGCAGCAAGCAGCAGAGAGATGACATCATCTTTCACTGCACGCCATATTTGGTGGCACTGGCTGGCATGGCAAGTGACAATCCACATCAGTTGGCAAGTGACATCTGGTGGCCGGTGACATGGCAAGTGACAATCTGCAAATGGTGGCAGGAGATGTGGCAATCTGCAAATGTTGCCAGGAGACGTGGCAAGTGGCAATCTGCAGATGGTGGCAAGTGACAATCTGCAAATGGTGGCAGGAGACGTGGCAAGTGACAATCTGCAAATTGTGGCAGGTGACGTGGCAAGTGACAGTCCACATATGCTGCCAGGTGAAAGTGGCAGCTGACAATCCACATCTGGTGACAGGTGATGGTGGCAAGTAACACACTGCATCTGGTGACAGGCAACGATGGCAAGTGTCATGCTGCATCTGGTGGCAGGAGATGTGGCAAGTGACACGCTCAGGGCTCCCACTGATTCTGCAGTATGGTGTGTTGAACCACTTCATTATATATTAGAATGTAACAATAGAAATAATGCACTTCAATCACCCTGACACCATATCAACGATTATGCCATGATGATTGAAGCGCCAACACCAGCCATCGCCCATGACAAATTGCTTACCACTGGACCTCCCCCCCCACCCACGGGCATGCAAAAAGGTTGGTTTGGGGTTAAAAGCACCCCACTAGCAGCCAAATAGCTGCTAAAATGAACAGCACTTTACTGCTAACAGCATGCACTTTCAGTGTGAAAGCAGCCTTAATCATGTCCCTTCCTTCCCAACCTCGGACTGCTCCTCTCACATATGGCGCAGGAAAGCTGTAAATGCAGCTTATAAATCCAGTAAATGCCGACTCTCCTGTGCAGGTTCCCCTTCTTTCTGCTGCCCCCCCAGCACTGCCACATTCCCCGCTTTTCCTCTTCCGCTGGCTGCTGCGGGGATCGTTACAGGAATGGAGGCGCTAGTAAATATGCAACTTACCAGCCTCTTACATTTCTGAATGAACACAGCGAATGATCGGTATGGATAATTCACGGTGTTTATTCATATCTGAAGTATAGTAAACAGTGTCAGAGACTGTGCAGTGCTCTTCCTGTTCGTTCATTCTGTGCAGCTGAGGCTGCAGAGATGGGGATTGAGGACTGTGTCCTCACTTTCCCGGTCTCAAAAGTGAGACATCAGGGCTCTGTTTGACCAATATTTTACCAAAGCCCACAACAGGACTGTTAAAAAAACTGTAAAAAATCATTTAAAAAATGTGTAAAAACACACCACTCACTGCTCTACTGACTGACACTGTTAAGGCAGGCTTAAGTTTATATTTTTATAATGACTTTTGTCTTATATTTTTCTATGTTTTCCTTACTATTTAGTAAGGCCTTGTTAGTTAATTTCTTTAAAAAATAAAAAGGTACGGTAGTTGCCAAGCCTCGTTTTTGTTCCAGTTTTACCAAGGCAACCTAGTCCAGTAAATAGGAGCTGATGCTCCGCTTGCCATCTCCACAACCCCTGTGACATAGCGAGTCACATGGGGGTTAAGGCTCAGCTTCAGAATGGTTTCCTATCGCAGGATCATGGGGCGGAGATAGACTAAGGATTTGACATATCCCCGGCATGCAAACTAAATTTTTCCAGCATGAAGAGCTTGCCGGAAAAATGGGACCAACAGTGCATGGGCCAGTGACGCGATTACACACAAATCAAAAGGATTACCATGAAAGCCAGAAGGTAGGAGGCCATGCACACAGAGCACACAGTTCAATAGCTTTTAATGATTCATTTGACAGAAATGTAATAGAAGGGGTTTACAAATGATTTAAGAAAAATCACATGAGAAGAAAAAGTAAATATTCATTATCGTAATAACTTGGATAAATAAAAAGCGTGAAGAAAATCACTGAAGTGGGGGGAAAAAAAAAAAAAAAGACTTTCCTAGATACACTCACTTTTCTTGCAGGATAAAACAGGATTATCTACATGCATATCACCCTTATTATACCAAGGCAGACTACGATATATTAATCATGTAGGGAGGTCACTCCTTTACAAAAAGGTAGCTTCAATCCCTTAAAGCAATTTGTCAATATTGTACAACCAAGTTTTCAGCTTTGTGGCAATGAAACATAGCCTAGGAAATTGATGTAAACAGAATGGGCATAAATGGACATCTGTTTGTTTATTTCTGAAAAAAAATGGAAAAGGATGCAAAACTTTTTTTTCCCTGCGGTCATAAACAGACTTGGATGTAAACGGACGTAGGTCCTTTTACATCCACCCACCCATAGATATACATTGTGGTTCAGTCTGGATCTGTCTGAAAAACTGATGGATAAATCCAGTCTGAATGTTCATGTGAAAGGGCCCTTAGGCTGGGTTCACACTAGTGCGAATTGGATGCAGGTTTCTCCGCATTGAATTTGTATGCTAGAAGATTGCGACCAGCTCTCTATGGAGCCAGTTCACATATCTCCGTGACGGCTGTGGAGTGGCTTGCACAGGAGTCCTGTGTGTCTTTGGCACCGTTTCAAGGCCAAATTCAGACAAAAATTTGGCCCCGATTTGTCCATGAAACAGAGAACAGGGATGCAGTGGACCTCTGCTGAGAGCCACATTCGGCAGGGGTGTGAGCCCAGCCTGAATCTGCTAGTGCATCTAAAACATTGCTCTCCCCAGGCTGACAAAAGGGTGTCTCAATTGCTCCTCCATCCAGACCGTAAACACCATAGGATAGGAAAGTGTTACAGGCCAGATATCCGGATAAAAAAAAAAAAAAAAGGAAAAAAAAAAAAAATCTTAAGAATAAAGGAATGCAGACACAACATTCAGGCTGGTTTCACACTTATGTGAATTGGATGTGACTTTCACCACATCCAATTCGCATGACAGGAGATTGTGACCGGCTCTCAATGGAACCGGTTCACACATTCCCAGGAGAGCTGGGGAGCGGATTGCTCGGGGGTCCTGTGCATCTTTGGCTCCATTTCAGGTCCAAATTCAGGCAAACATTCGAACCCAATTCATCCCTGAAATGAAAAACAGGGATGCACCTGACCATGAGAACATGAGCTTCTTTGGGGCAGATTACGGGTGTTTTTCAGCTTTTTACATTGGTGACCTGAACAAAATCGCGGTAAAAACCGTGGCAAATCGCCCAACTTTGAAACGCTCAGGTGTGAATGCAGCCTTAGACAAAACAAGCACTTAACTTTTGTTTTTGCCCGGAGTTGAACTTTAAAGTGGTTCTACAGCCCAAAGATTTTTTACCTTAATATATTCTATTCATTAAAAATAAAAAAATAAAAAGAACAAATTCTGTGCTTAAGGATCCCCCCAGCCCCCCTTATTTTTCCTGAGCCCAATCTCGTCCAGCGCTGTTCACGAGAACAGCGGGTCTCTCCCTCATTGGGCAGATTGATAGAAGCAGGAGCCATTTGCTCCTGCTGCTGTCAATCAAATTCTGTGACGAGGGATCAGGGTTTGGGTCTCAGCCTGTACAAGTCCCCCTATATAAAGCGGCTTTCTATGTGGGCACTTGGCACTGGCAGGGGACCCCGAAAGAGTAGGATTGGGGCTACCCTGTCCAAAACTATTCAACAGAGCAGGCAAGTATAAAAACATTTGTCATTTTAAAAGCTTTACAATGACTTTAAGCTTGGATCATAAAAAAATAAATAAAATGAAAAAGACACATACAACAGCTATTCAAACTTTGTTTCTTGAATGACTCCTATCTTTTTTCATTATTGGGTTTACCATTTTAAAGCAACTTTTTAAGAGGTTTTATCACACCTGCCCAGGGTGGATAAAAATCAATGATTCAACCCCTTCCTGGGGCGCTAGCTGGGTTTTAAGCGCCCCGCTAGCAGCCGAATAGCGCCGCTAAAATGACAGTAGAGCACCACTAAAATAAGCAGCGTTTTATTGCCTGCCCGCTCCAATGTGAAAGCAACCTTAAAGTGATACAGAAAATTTCTTACATTTTAAAAAAGGTAATCAAAACTTTTGGACGAAAAAAAAAAAAATGGGCTAACTTTACTGCTTAGTTTTGTTTTTTTTAATTCCTTAGTGTATTTTTTCCCAAAAAAATTGCGTTTGAAAGACCGCTGCACAAATACCGTGTGGCATAAAATATTGCAGCAACAGCTATTTTATTCCCTAGGGTCTCTGCTAACAAAAATATATTTTTTGGGGGGGTTCTAAGTGATTTGTTAGCAGAAAATACAGGATTTTTACTTGTAAGCAACAAATGTCAGAAAAGATTTAGTCTTTAAATGGTTAAACTGAGAGCTTCTACACACAGAGTTCAGTTCATTCTCAGAGTGGATTAGAGATTTTGCTCCCTAACCATATACTGTAGTTGGTTATTTATATTTACCACTTCATATAGATATTTAAGAATAAATTCCCTTTTTTTAAACTTATGGTAACTAAATTATACACCACACTTTAAGGTTATTAACCGATTAATCGATAATAACAATAATCGGCCAACTAATCGATTATGAAAATAATCGTTAGTTGCAGCCCTAAACAGGAGTCAATTATATATGATTTAGTTTATTCAACATAGAATGGAGCTTAGTTATGTAGCATGAGGCTGTATATTCTGCAATATTTACATTTTTGGCAATCTCATTCAATAAATCCAAGCTCTGCAAGCTGGGATAACATGCACTGCATTGATGCATTCACACAATTTCACAGTAACCATGAGATAAAACAAAGTTCAGAAATATTCCTTTATCCCATTGTTGTGCAAATCTATGTACACTAAAAACTGTATGATTGAATCAATTCTGATATCGCCGTTTTACTAACCTGACAGCTTATTCTAAATAGTAAACCTTCATATTGTTTGCAAATATTAAAGATTCCAACTACCACCAAGAATAAGTCCTTACATTTAAAGAGCACCTGTCATTTCAGATCCATCATGCCAGCTCCCGTTAGCGGGCATTCACTCACCTGCTTCCGCCACATCCCTCACCTTGTTGTGTCACTGCCACATCACCAGCCATTAAAGTGAATGGGACTGTCGGTGAGTCAATAGCGGGTCAGAGGAGGAGCCGCTGCGGGACAGAGATGAACAGTTGCTCTTTGAAAATTATGATTTAAATCAAGCCTTTTTACTAGCGATTTACATCATGATTTAAAATCGACTTGATTTAAATCAAACCCACCCTGCACCTGCCCATGTCAAAGTCCTAGATGGTGCTTATGCATGACCTCTTCCTAGATATGCCTAACACAGGTGTGTTGAAAGCATATCTTTGATTGCTCAGGGCATTACAAAAGCTGTCTCAACAAGTCAATGTTACACTACATCATGGGAATTATGTTTTGATTATCAGTGGGTAAATGCCAGGAAACTAAAACAAAACATGCGCCGTAGTAACCTTCCAAGCTATTTGCTAACATGGAGTGGATATACAATATATTGTATCAAATTTCCATATATAGCCAAACATTAGCCAGGTTACATAAAACAGAACCTAAGGGTCAGGCTTCAGTGCCTTCAAAAAGTATTCATACCCTTTGAAATTTTCCACATTTTGTCATATTACAACCAAAAACGTAAATGTATTTATTGGGATTTTATGTGATAGACCAACACAAAGTGACACATAATTGTGAAGTAGAAAGAAAATAATTGGTTTTCAATTTTTTTTACAAATAAATATGTGAAAAGTGTGGCGTGCATTTGTATTCAACCCCCCCCCCCCCCCCCCCCCGAGTCAATACTTTATAGAACCTCCTTTCTCTGCAATTACAGCTGCAAGACTTTTTGGGGATGTCTCTACCAGTTTTGCACATCTAGAGAGTGAAATTTTTGCCCATTCTTCTTTGCAAAATAGCTCAAGCTCTGTCAGATTGGAAGAAGAGCATCTGAACAGCAATTTTCAAGTCTTGCCACAGATTCTCAATCGGATTTAGGTCTGGACTTTGACTGGGCCATTCTAACACATGAATATGCTTTGATCTAAACCATTCCATTGTAGCTCTGGTTGTATGTTTAGGGTCGTTGTCCTCATGGAAGGTGAACCTCCTCCCCAATCTCAGGTCTTTTACAGACTAACAGGTTTTCTTCTAAGATTGCCCTGTATTTGGCTCCATTCATCTTCCCATCAACTCTGACCAGCTTCCCTGTCCCTGCTGAAGAAAAGCATGCCCACAACATGATGCTGCCACCACCATGTTTTACGGTTGGGATGGTGTGTTCAGGATGATATGAAGTGTTAGTTCCCCCCCCCCCACACATAGTTTTGCTTTTAGGCCAAAAAGTTCAATTTTGCTCTCATCTGACCAGAGCACCTTCTTCCATGTGTTTTCTGTGTCCCCATATGGCTTCTCACAAACTGCAAACAGAACTTCTTATGGCTTTCTTTCTTTGATTACGCTGGGTCCTGAAAGGGTTAAACCATGTTACTAAAAACCATTGAAAGGACCCCCAGAATTGGTATATGGTTTTATCCCAACCAGGGTAATTGACTCTTTCTGTACAGCTTGTCTGCAAGTAAATGTTCAGAAAAACAAAGGTCTATGAAATAAAAAAGGTAATTCGGGTGTACTGCATATACCGTATTTATTGGCGTATAAAACGCGCCGGCGTATAACACGCACCCCAAGTTTAGGAGGGAAGTTTAAGGAAAAAAAAAAAAAACTTACATTTAAATGCCCAACAATGCAGCCTCATCAGTGTCTATCTGCAGCCTTGTCAGTGTCCATCTGTAGCGTTGTCCCCCATTGCAGCCTTGTCCCCCATTATGTGCCACCGACCTGCAAACGAAGCCCACAATGTTCCCACTGGAGGCCGCATCCATCTTCACCCGTCTTTCTTCCAGGGCCGCGGACTCCAGCTCTGACACTGGAGTCACGCAATGTGACACCCGTGCATGCGCGGAAGCCGCCATTTACAACACTCGCTAGTTTCTTCACAGGGCATGCATCGATGACATCATCGGCGCACTACAAGGTAAATAGCTCCTAAGCGGTGCACGTTTAAGAGATATTTATTGTACCTATAGGTAAGCCTATAGGTAA
Source organism: Lithobates clamitans (assembly GCA_037952925.1). Lineage (NCBI taxonomy): Eukaryota > Metazoa > Chordata > Amphibia > Anura > Ranidae > Lithobates > Lithobates clamitans. The sequence goes on from JBBGZY010000562.1 coordinate 4,445,482, forward strand.
GCAAAAAGTGAAAATATATTTCACTTTTTGCTATAATAAAATATATAAAATATCCCAAAAAAGAAAAAAAGTCTTCATCAGTTTAGGTCAATATGTATTCTTCTACTTTTTTTTTTACCAAAAATATCACAATAAGCGTATATTGATTGGTTTGCGCAAAAAATAGGGGATCCATTTATGGCATTTTTTATTTATTTTTATTTTTTTACTAACAATAGCGGTGATCAGTGATTTTTAGCGGGACTGCGACATTGCGGCGGACAGATCAAACACTTTTAACACTTTTTTGGGACCAGTGACATTATTACAGTGATTAGAGCTAAAAAATAGCCACTGATCACTGTATAAATGACATTTGCAAGGAAGGGGTTAACACTAGGGGGCGATCAAGGGGTAAAGTGTTCCCTAGGGAGGCGTTTCAAACTGTGGGGGAGGATGGGACTGACTGGGGAGAGAGAGAGAGAGAGAGAGAGAGAGAGAGAGAGAGAGAGAGAGAGAGAGAGAGAGAGAGAGAGAGAGAGAGAGAGAGAGAGAGAGAGAGAGAGAGAGAGAGAGAGAGAGAGAGAGAGAGAGAGAGAGAGAGAGAGAGAGAGAGAGAGAGAGAGAGAGAGAGAAGAGAGAGAGAGAGAGAGAGAGAGAGAGAGAGTTCCTCATCACTAGGAGCAGATGATCTCTCTCTACTCCCCTGTCAGAATGGGGATCCGTTTGTTTACATTGACAGATCCCTGTTCTGGCTCTCTGTGGAGCGATCGCGGGTGGCCGGTTCCCTGCATCGGCTCCGGCGACGCACCACGCGCCTGCGACGATTTGCACAGCCGAGCCATTCTGCTGCAATAAAACTGCGGCGGCTGGTCGGCAAGCAGTTAAGAGATATTCACACTGCACTCTGAAGGCATACTGAGTGGCTCCCGTGCATGTGCGGGAGTGACATCATGGTGGCTTGGCCATTCAAACGGCTAAAGCCCACGAACCCAGAAGGAAGACCTAGTGAAGATGGGAGCCCTGTCAGCAGTGACAGAGCACCACAAAAGGGTTTCATTTTAAGGCAAGTCTTTCATAATGTGATAGTATGCAATGCCATTACCCTGCAGGGAGCCCTGAATTTTTTTTCCCCCTGATTTGCTACGGCTTTAACATTTTGGCGACCAGCCTCCGTTATACGGCGGCAGGTTGGTTCTATTGCGTGAATCGCTGTAGCTGTAAGCCGGTTCGTGAAATAGATACAGTGGGGAGCCACACCCACGGGGTGGCGCTGGAGCGTGTTCCCAGCGGTCGCGATGTCCACCAGCCACCCACAATCGCTCCACAGAGAGCCAGAACAGAGATCTATCAATGTAAGCAAACAGATCCCAGTTCTGACAGGGGAGTAGAGAGAGAGAGAGTCTGTTCCTAGTGATCAGGAACAGCGATCTCTTTCCTCCTCCAGTTGGTACACTCGCCCCACAATTAGAAACACCTCCCAGGGAACACATTTAACCCCTTGATCACTAGTGTTAACCCCTTCCCTGCCAGTGTCGTTTATACAATAATCAGTGCATTTTTATAGCTCTGATCGCTGTATAAATGTCACTGATCCCAAAAAAAGTGTAAAAAAACTGTCTGATCTGCCCGCCGCAATCTCGCACTGCCACTAAAAATCGCTGATCACCATCAAACTAGTGAAAAAAAAAAAAAAAAAAATAACATAATAATTAAAAGCCATAAATCTTTCCCCTATTTTGTGGACGCTATAACTTTTGCGCAAAATCAATCAATATACGCTTATTGCAAATTTTTTTTACCAAAAATATGTAGAATACATATTGGCCTAAACTGAGAAATAATTTTTTTCTTTTTGGGGATATTTATTATAGCAAAAATTAAAAAATATTGCTTTTTTTTCAAAATTAACAATCTTTTTTGTTTATAGTGCAGAGAAATAAAAACCGCAGAGGTGATCAAATACCACAAACAGAAAGCTCCATTTGTGGGGAAACAAAGACATACATTTTGTTTGGGTACAGCGTTGCCCGACCACGCAATTGTCAGTTAAACTGACAATGCTGTATTGCAAAAAATGGCCTGGTCATTAAGGGGATAAATCCTGTCTCTTAAAATAATTCAACTGTATTCAGTCATTTACCTGGTCCACACATAATCATAACAAACAAATGGGATTTTAACCAGGCTAGGCTTGCCACTCTACTAGGGAAAAGCTGATTGTACTACTCAGGTTTCACCTAACACTGTTTACAATTAGCTGCATATCACTACAGTAATCATAAGCAGGTTCACTTTCCATTCAATACTTTGCTGAGTCACTCAAAAGAATGAAAATATGAAAACCACTCCCCACTGAATTGCAGAGAATGGATTCGTAATCTTCTTAGTTCTTTAAAATCAGCATTTATTAAGCCTCCACATGGTGTGATAAATTTCTTACAGAGATGAGAGTTAATACTGTCTGCGATTCTAATGATGAGATTCACACTCACTCGGTGTCTTCGTTGCACAAGGGCAAGAAATGAGAGGTCCGAGTCACAGGGACATGAAAACCAAAGCCAGCAATGACCACTTTACAGAGGTTCTCCCCTTTTCCCACTGACAGATGTGTTGTCATTGCTCTCTCTACCCAATTGCAAAGATTTCCCATTTAGCAGGCATCACCATTCCAATGAATTAGGCCGCACCGCATATGCCGAGTCATTTTGAGTGTTAAAGCAGACAGTAAGGAGGCAATATGTCTCCTTTTCACCACTTTTCAAATGCCCTCTGAAATGTGCTCCACTGCAGACTGCATTTCAGAGGGGCAGCAGTATAGCCCGCCTGTATGAACAAGGAAATGAGGGAAAATCTACTGCATCAAGACATAGAGAGCAGTGTCAAAAATACCCAAGTAAAAATAAACCTTATGATTGGAGTTTGGCTATATTGTAAAGCGCTGCACAAACTGTTGGCACTATATAAATTCTGTATAATAATAATAATAATAATAATAATAATAATAATAATAAAAGGTCGGCCACAAATGTTATTATATTCATTCAAACTCCTTTATATTTACCCACAACTATAAAGTGTGAAGGTTTATCACTGTTCTGGTCTTGGAAAGTGAATGCTAGCAAGATGTCTACTAAAGTGTTCTGTGTCCATCAAATTATTTTATTTGGCCACAGGTCCACCTTTAATTTTTTAGCTGTCAAAGATAACTTTTATATAGCCTGGCAATAAAAGGATTAAAGTAAGCTAACGTCTGTAGACTTTGCTCTATTACGTAAAAGTAAAACCATCCAACCACTGTTACACAATGAAGGCGTAGAGGCCCTGACCTGTTTTGTCTCAATGCAGGGGAGGCATTAGGGGCTTTAATGAAAATCAGTCACCTGCACAAAACAATCACACAGAAAAATTTACATATTTGGTAGTTAGAAAAAAAAAAAAAAGCAAGCATTTAATTTTCAAGGGAAAATTTTGAAGGATGCCATTTGTTTTGTAAAATATAAAAAGAAGAAATGGCAGAAAACTATGATACCAAAAATGTATAGGTCATGCATTGAAAAAAAAAAACTTTACAAGCCATTTAGTGTTAAAGATGAATTCCAGGAATTCAGCTTTTTTTATTAAAAATGAAGGCACACTATGGGTTTAGTCCAACAGGTGCATGACATCTCTATATCTGACAGCTTTATAACACTCCCAGAAGACAGCTATGCTGTAGTTCCGGAAGAGCGACACCAATTCTTCTGAGCTCTGTATCTTGAAAAGGAGAGTCGCTGCAGCTGCTAGGCCCGCCCCCTCCCTCACTCCTAACCAATCACAGAAGCCTTGGTATTACATAAACACATTTCACAAAACACAAAGGCTTCAGTGAAGGGGAGGGCAGGAGAGGGCAGGGGAGGGCAGGAGAGAAAAAAGAAGAGAAAGGAAGGGAAAAAGAAGAGAAAGGAAGGGAAAGGAGGCTGCCCTGTGCAAAATCATTGCACAGAGCAGGTAAGTAGGACATGTTTATTATTTCATGTCAAAAAATGTAAGCTTTACAATCACTTTAATACTAATTGTTTGGACTTGTCGAACAGATAAAATGGTATAATTAACAGACAAATGGTATATTTAACAGAAAACGAATGAAAAGAAGAAAAGTTCATCGTCAGGGTTTACATACACTTACAAATTTACGGGTTCACCACCAAAGGCTTCACTGAAAATACCTAGTCATCCCAAGGAAACCTAAACAGAGAAATAAGTAGGCTACCACTGCTGACCTCCACTTCTAAAATTGCTAGTTGCCTTGTTGCTCTGCTAAACCAACCGTCTAGATACTTCATCTGGTCCTTGACATAGAGGTATGTAGCTAAGAAGTTCTGAATCTGCACTGTCTTTGTAATCTGAATGTTTGTTCTGGTCAAATGACGAAATGCACCGAAGCTAGGGGAAGCCATGCAGTTACAAACTTCTCTATACAGAATAGTTTTCATGTAACTATGGAGATAAGATCTTATGCTACATAAAAAGTGCACGGTTTTCAGTAGGTTGGTATACCTACAGCCTAAAAAAAAAAAAAAAAAGTAAAAGTCAGCAGCTACAAATACTGTAATGCTGTACTGCTGACTTTTAAAATAAGGACACTTACCTGTCCAGGGTACCTGCGATGTCCTCACCCGAAGCCGACCCATCCCTCAGCTCCAGGTGGAGGCACCGGCATTGCTAGTAAAGGAATCAGGAAGCCTGGTTCCCTACTGCGCATGTGCGAGTCACGCTCCGCGTTCTGAGTGGTCCCTGCTTCTTTTTCTGGGACCTGTGTGTCTCCCAGAAGACAGCGGGGGGGACGGAGAAGGGGCCGGACATGGCGTAGATCGTCACGGATACTGCGGTGATCTTTTGTGGGAAGTGGGAGAAAATACCTGTATCTGCTCCCCCCTGAAAGGTGCCAAATGTGACACCGGAGGGGGAGGGGGGATCCGGACAGTGGAAGTTCCAGTTTTGGGTGGAACTCCACTTTAAATTGGTCTTAATGAAAAAAAACAAAAAAACATGTCTATACCTGCTCTGTGCAATAGAATTCTTCTTATTGGGTTCCCCGCCAGCGCTCCTGGCTCCTCCTCTCTTGCTGGTGCCCCCAACAGGAAATTTGACGGATTCCCATGGAGACACTCGTGCAGGCCCCACTGCTGCATCCATTGACTCAGACTGTGAATGGCCAAGTAGAGGGACCAGAGGCACAACACCAGAACTGGTATCTGTAATAAGGCACCATTCCAATGCAGTAGGGAAACAGAAGCAGGACTCCAATTGTACTTTCTGGCAATTCAGTGGAGCTCAGAAACAACTATTCAAAGAAAAAAAAAAAATCACTTCTAGTTTAAATGTGAACTATAGCAAATATTAAAAGGTTTTATGTAGTGTAAGGGTCTACCTGACTGGATATACACTGAGCAGATGTCTAGAAGAATCAAACACTACATAAATTATGTTCTTATGGTTGAATTCACACTATGTGCGCTAAACGATGTTTCACTGCATTGTAAACCACCGGTCCCCGCAAGGACACACAGAAAACCATTGTTTTCTGTGCATCTCATTCACACCGCTGTGGAGCTGTGCTACAGCGTGCTGAGAGAAAATGTAGATTTACTGCATTTTTCACAGCACAACGAACAGGATCGCATGTAACTGTACAGCAGTGCAGAGCATAGTACACTGATGTACAGCAACATGAATTAGGTGTACGTTTGTTTTTCTATGTGGCAAGGCCCTTTAAATTGTTAGTTCTCTCCTGAACCAACTACAAAGGACCAAAGTCGGTTAAATTTAATCCAGCCCAGTCAACAAGCTGACAGACAATTATGCCAGGAAGAATAGGCAAGCGAAAAAACTCCAGGGTAACAATTGTTTTGTTCAGAGTGACTAGTATAAAACATATGTAAACAGGGAGGAGTGGTACACAGTACTGAAACATTACAGCATACGTGCAATACAACTCAGTGCAATTCATTCTACTGAAACGTCAAGTTACTAAAATACCACATAGCAGTCCTGACGACAAAATTCTTACTGGTCCAAAACACACTGACCATCCATCACACAGTCACATGAAAAATGAGGTACTCCCCAATGGAAATCATTGAATGTACCATATTTGTAGAGAATGGTCAAACAGTGCCTGCAGATAAAGGTATACCCTCCATAAAAACACAACGAACATTTGCCCTTTCAATCGTTTATTCAATAAGAATAATAGATGTAATAGTGTGCTGTGGAAAAAGTACTTTCCAGGTCTCAAAGGCTGGTATTGCTCCCTCTAGCAAGAAATAACTTCTTGTAGGTGTTTTGTACAGCTCTTAATTCACTCCCTGGTCATCCCTCGCCTCGAGTACTGCAACTCCCTCCTCATTGGCTTACCTCTACATAGTCTATCTCCCCTTCAATCCATCATGAATGGTGCTTCCAGACTCATCCACCTTACCAATCGCTTTGTGTCTGCTACTTCTCTCTGTCAATCCCTCTACTGGCTTCCGCTCACCCAAACATTCAATTCAAAATACGAACTACTTACAAAGCCATCCACAACTGTGCCCCCAGCTTCATCACTGATCTAGTCTCAAAATACCAACCTAATCGTTCTCTTCGTTCTTCTCAAGACCCCCTTGCGCTCTAACTCCCTCATTACCTCCTACCATGCTCGCCTCCAGGACTTTTCCAGAGCCTCTCCAATCCTATGAAACTCCTTACCCCAATCTGTCAGATTATCTCCTACTATTCGCTTTTAGACGATCCCTGAAAACCCTCCTCTTCAGAGAGGCCTAACTTACCCACACCTAACAACTGTATTTTCATTTTCTCCATCTGATCATCCCCCAAATCTATTATCTTTTTGTTCCACTTGCCCCTCCCTTCTAGGACCGTAAGCTCTAACAAGCTGGGCCCTCTGATCCCTCCTGTATTGAATTGTATTGTAACTGTACTGTCTGCCTCCCTGTTTTAAAGCACCGTGTAAACTGTTGGCGCTATATAATTCCTGTATAATAATAATAACATTCAATTACAATAGAATTAGTTACAGGAATGATATGCTATATTAATTTTTTCTTTATTTGCCTTTTTTCCCACAAAAGTGGAGTTACCCTTTAAGGTTTCGAGGCTGAGGTTTGGTAACTCAAACATTCAGCTCCCTCCACATATTTTCGATGGGATTAAGGTCTGGAGACTGGCTAGGCCACTCCAGGACCTTAATGTGCTGTTTCTTGAGCCACTCTTTTGTTGCCTTGGCCGTGTATTTTAGGTCACTGTCATGCTGAAATACCCATCCATGACCCATTTTTAATGCCCTGGTGGGGGAAGAAGGTTCTCACCCAAGATTTGACAGTACATGGCCCCATCTATCGTCCCTTTGGTGTGGTGAAGTTTTCCCTGAAGTTTTAGCAGAAAAACACCCCCAAAGCTAAATGTTTCCACCTTCATGTTTGATGTTCGGGATAGTGTTCTTGGGGTCATAGGCAGCATTCCTCTTTCTCCAAACACGGCGCGTTGAGTTGATGCCAAAGAGCTCGATTTTGGTCTCATCTGACCATAACACTTTCACCCAGTTCTCCTCTGAATCATTGAGATGTTCATTAGCAAACTTCAGATGGGCCTGTATATGTGCCTTCTCGAGAAAGGGGACCTCGTGGGCACTGCAGGATTTCAGTCCTTCACAGCGTAGTATGTTACCACTTGTTTTCTTGGTGATTATGATCCCAGCTGCCTTGTGATCATTGACAAGATTCTCCCATGTAATTCTGGGCTGGTTCGTCACCATTCTCATGATCATTGAAACTCCACGAGGTGAGATCTTGCATGAAGCCCCAGACTGAGGAAGATTGACAGTTATTTTGTGTTTCTTCCATTTGTGAATAATCGCAGCAATTGTTGTCACCCTCTCACCAAGCTGCTTGGCGATGGTCTTGTAGCCCATCCCAGCCTTATGTAGGTCTACACTCTTGTCCCTGACATCTTTTGACAGCTCTTTGTCTTGGACACAGTGAAAAGATTGGAATCTGATTGATTGCTTCTGTGGACAGGTGTCTTTTATACAGGTAACAAGCTGAGATCAGGTGCACTCCCTTTAAGAGAGTGCTCCAAATCTCAGCTCATTACCTGTATAGAAGACACCTGGGAGCCAGAAATCTTGCTGACTGATAGGGGATCAAATACTTATTTCTTTCCAGAGCTGCACAATTGATCGTTAAAAAATTGTGATCTCGATTCAACCCCCCACACGATCTATATTGCTGCGTTTCCCGATTCTTTCATGTTACAAGTGTAGAGACTTCTCTGCTCACTCAGCTGTCAAAAGAAAAAAATCCAGGCAGTCTGCCAAGTTTTTAACATTGTCTATGCTAGTAGATAACTAGAAACATTGTAACTATTCCATAGATCAAAGAGGGAGGCAACCCCTGGCACTGGTGCCACAAGCGGCACAAAAAGCCTCTTTTGCTGGCACTCGACTCCCTGCCCATCAGCAGAGCAGCGCAGGGAAGTGTCAGTGAGACACTAATGCATTCCAATTTCAGAGTTCCCCACACCGCACCTGCGCTGAGGGGGAGGCACTGTGCCCCCACACATTGTAAAAGATGGGAAACATTGGTTCTCTAACTTTGCTGTAGCTACGATCGTCAGCTTTTTTGATGAGGAAGAGATTGGGTGCAGTTCTGCTGGGGGGGCGGTCCCTGTCTCCAGGAGGAGGACGACAACTGTCATTGGCCACTGCTAAAGCCAATCACAGTCCCCGCCCACCATCTGGAGGAAGATGACTCGCTTGGTTGCCACTAACAATCTCAGAAAGAAGGGATTTCATTGTGATTGAAAAAACTATAATCAGGTTACAGTTTGTGGTATTACTGTTGAGCTTCTGGAAACTTTGTTGAAATTATTCCTGAACCTTTGTGTCCCTTACTACTGAACCCCTGCGCTCTGTGTCCCTTTAAGCCAGAGCCACTATTCAGCGCAATGAAAAATCACACCCAACTTTTCGTGTGGAGCAGAGCATCGCACTGAATCTCAGCTGCAGGGGCCCAACTTATGATCCTGCACACAGGCCCACTGATTTCAGAAAATGCTCCTGACCTGAGCTCATCATCGTGCATCCATTACAGATGCTTGTATGTGACATCACATACAAACAGGTGGGCTGGATGCGAGAGGTGGATCAGCAGGATGAGTGTGCCAGGACAGGTAGATGTGTCTCATCTCTGCTTCCTTTCACGACTCTGCATATCATAGATGAGACGGGGGTACAGCGGTGGGGCAGACGAGAAAGGGGGGTTCAGCGGTGGGGCAGACGAGAAAGGGGGGTTCAGCGGTGGGGCAGACGAGAAAGGGGGAACATTGGTGGGGCAGACGAGAAAGGGGGAACATTGGTGGGGCAGACGAGAAAGGGGGAACATTGGTGGGGCAGACGAGAAAGGGGGAACATTGGTGGGGCAGACGAGAAAGGGGGAACATTGGTGGGGCAGACGAGAAAGGGGGAACATTGGTGGGGCAGACGAGAAAGGGGGAACATTGGTGGGGCAGACGAGAAAGGGGGAACATTGGTGGGGCAGACGAGAAAGGGGGAACATTGGTGGGGCAGACGAGAAAGGGGGAACATTGGTGGGGCAGACGAGAAAGGGGGAACATTGGTGGGGCAGACGAGAAATGGGGAACATTGGTGGGGCAGACGAGAAAGGGGGAACATTGGTGGGGCAGACGAAAAAGGTGGAACATTGGTGGGGCAGACGAGAAGGGTGGTACAGTGGTGGGGCAGACGAGCAGGGTGGTACAGTGGTGGGGCAGACGAGCAGGGTGGTACAGTGGTGGGGCAGACGAGCAGGGTGGTACAGTGGTGGGGCAGACGAGCAGGGTGGTACAGTGGTGGGGCAGACGAGCAGGGTGGTACAGTGGTGGGGCAGACGAGCAGGGTGATACAGTGGTGGCGCAGATGAGCAGGGTGGTACAGTGGTGGGGCAGATGAGCAGGGGGGACAGAGATCTGAGGTGTGAAGGTGCATGAATTGGGGCTGATCTGAAGTGTAGAGTTGCAGGAATTGGGGCTGATCTGAGGAGCGAGAGTGCAGGATGTTAATTTCTCACTACTAAAGTAGTTTACAGCATTTACTTTTCGTGACTGAGAGTGTAAAGTTGACTTTATGTGTTATAAAATCGGCACACTCAATTTCTTTGAAAACATGTTTCAGCACACTGTGCTCAAAAGGTTGCCTACCCCTGGATCAAAGGGATAAACTTCTGTGTGTAAATGCAGAAAGTTTAACCACTTAAAGTCTAAACCCTTTTCTGCCGCTTGTTTCTTACAAAGTTAAAAACATTTTTTGCTAGAAAATTACTGGGAACCCCCAAACATTATATATACTTTAACAGAGACCCTAGGGAATAAAATGGGGATTGTTGCAATATTTTATGTCACACTGTATTTGCACAGTGGTCTTTCAAATGCAATTTTTGGGGAAAAAAAACACACTTCAACTAAATAAAAAAAAAACAAAAAACAGTAGAGTTATCCCATTTTTTTTTGTTTAATGTGAAGGATGATGTTACGAATCGTGCAGCTCTATTTCACTCATTAAAATGCAAATCAATTTGTAACTTTTTTGAAATGTGTTTTTCTAGATATTTTTGTTGTTATTCTGTCTCTCACTGTTATAATAAACCAACCATTAAAATTATAGACTGATCATTTCTTTGTCAGTGGGCAAACGTACAAAACCAGAGGGGGGGGGTCAAATACTTTTTCCTCCTCACTGTACTTACCTGCTCTGTGCAGTGGATTTGCACAAAGCAGCCCAGATCCTCCTCTTCTCGGGTCCCTCATCTGCGCTCCTGGCCCCCCTCCCTCCTGTTGAGTGCCCCCCCAGCAAGCAGCTTGGTATGGGGGCGATAGGAGCCAAAAGGCACTGCTGCTGTGCCTCAGCCAATCAGGAGAGAGTCCCGGATGGCCGAGACACTCGTTGACATCGCTGGATCGAGATGTCTCAGGTAAGTATTAGGGGGGCTGCTACACAGGGGTTTTTGTTTTTTTTTATCTTAATGCATGGAATGCATTAAGACAAAAAAACCTTCTGCCTGTACAACCACTTTAATACGGGTGTAACATTTCACGTCACTAAAGTTGAACTTATTCTTTAAAAGCTCAGATGGTCGATCAGACCCATCCTTTGATCTAAGCCGCAGTTTGCTGTGCATGAATCTACCTCGGAGCTGTGTGCAGGCAGCCCAAAGAAGTGCATGCAGATGCAGCAGCTTTATTGACACAGCTATATGTCAAAATCTGACATACCGGCAGAAGCAGGATATGGATCTGACTGAACAGGGTCTGCAAAAAATGTCAAAGCCTGGCGATTGGTAGTTTAAGTCAAAGTATTGCCAGCAAATAAAAGAGAAGGAAGCGGCAGTGGGGCAGAGGGATAGAGCATACTTCACATGCCTGATGTACTTTATTCAAGTTTTTTTTTTTTAAAGGGGGTGGGGGGCGTGTGTTGTCAACCTTATGTCTGCAAAATGCTTTAGCAGGTTCTGTATAATAAGCCTTATACGTCAACACTTTCTTACTAGGAATTGGAATTGTCTGTTTTTGCAGAATGCAGGAAAATATTAAGTGGAAAGAAACATTCAAACTCACAGTAGAAAAAGTAAATGAGTTGAGAATTATGGCGACAGGGATCTCACTGTTGGATAACATATAAGATACGAGAGACACAGATGATTCAAGACAAACATGGAAGAAGTTCACCAGGATCTACCTACAGCCTAAATATACATTTTGCACCTTTACAACCCCCTCAAGATACTACGGGCAAGATGTATGAACATTTTTCTAAAGGATTTTTTTTTGTTGCCCATAACCAATAATTTGAGAACCTGACGTCTTTAAAAGTGGTAGTAAGCAGTGGGCTTCCCAACCCAATCCTTAAAGTGGACCTTCAGTCATTTTTTCAACTTTCCATCTATTAAATCTTCTGCCCTTGTTGTTTTATTTGGATAGTAAAACATTTTTTTCTGCCTGTAAATACCTTATACAGCCAACTACCTGCTTGTCTGGTAAAAAGCCTAGGCTTATGACATGCACAGCTCTCTCTCTCTCTCACTTTCGTGAGAGTTTGCCAGGAAGGAAGGGGGGATGAGTCATAAGAGGGCCAATGAGAGCTGCAGGGCTGGAGGTGTGCCTCTGTGTGTCAGTGTAAATACAGAAAGCGAACAGGCAGCAGCTTCAGCTGCCCACAGTTAAAATGGATGCAGCCAGACTCAGAGAAGGGAGATTTCTGCAGCATATTTGGCAAGTATAGAATCAAAGTTCAGGATGTGGCCTGGCGCTCGTTCCATGTCAGACATTATGTGAAGGGCAACCTGAAGCATCGCTCTGCAGAGCATGGTTGTCCAACAGTGAAGTGTGTGTGTGGGGGGGGGGGGGACAATGGACCATTTCTTGCTTCAGTGCCCCTTCAATGTGTAAGTCTATAAGCAGGTGGGTGGGGCTCTGGGTATCCCTTTCCTTTCCTGCTTGAGTTATGCGTAATGATCGTACGGGGCCTTTGAGACATATTGGGATTTTGAGACACTTTTTCAAGTTGGCTTAGTATTCCATTTCTTCACGTGGAATGCATTGTGTCAGGTTTCCATTCGGGAAAAAAAGTCCTTCCTGTCGAGGTGGTGGTGCACGACATTCTGGGTGAGATTGGGAAGATTCAGGGTCTTAAGAAGGACAGGTGATGGCCGGGGGTGTGGACAAAGGCATGGAGGAATGTCAGGTCCCCATAGCTGCTGTCTCTGGGTGAGCAACTTTTCTTTGCCCTTTCACGTCCCCTAGATTTTTATATAAAATTGGATTTTTGAAAAAAGGCTGCATGCATGGGTTAAATGTGTAATCGTTTATTAGCCTGAGGGAGTGTTTAGGTGGAGGTTAGGGCTTTGTTTAGTTGAATCGTTATAATATGAAAATGCATCTTGGTTGATATATCTAGTTTTCTTTATTTTTGCTAGAAAAAAAAAAGCCATTTTTTGTTTCTATGCTGATGTAAGCTTTTTTTGTTTATTTTTATTTATTTTGTATATATGTAAATGTTTTTATTATGTTTGTAAGATTTTTAAAAAAAATTTACAGAATCACAGTATATATAAAATAGTATAGTACCGTATTTATCGGCGTATAACACGCACTTTTTTCCCCTTAAAATAAGGGGAAAATCGTGGGTGCGTGTTATACGCCGATCCCCGCTATTTTGTGATGTGTCGGAGCGATCGCCGCCGACATTCACATAGCTTGTATTTTTAAACATGGCGCCGCGGAGTTCGGAGGGACTCGGGGGCGCTCATTCAGCTGAACGAGCGCCGCCGAGGACACAGTGACTGGACGGAGCCGAGATACACATAGCCGAGTTCTCGGCTTTTCTCAGCGCCGTTCACAGTCACGCCCAGTCCCGCCATTGGACCTGTGTTATGTCCACCATAGGGACTGGGCGTGACTGTGAACGGCGCCGAGAATAACCGAGAACCCTCGGCTATGTGTATCTCGGCTCCGCCCAGTCACTATGTCCTCGGCGGCGCTCGTTCAGCTGAACGAGCGCCCCCGAGTCCCTCCGAACTCCGCGGCGCCATGTTTAAAAATACAAACTAAACGTTTGTATGTCGGCGGCGACAAGGCTGCACGGACCACTGGGGACAAGGCTGCACTGGGGACAAGGCTGCACTCTTTAACAATTAACTAAGGTTAAAGAAGCTGGTGGCCACCGACTCCAAAAATTCACATCTGAACCACATCTAAATCACAGCTGCTTAGGAAATTCGCAATGAAAACAGGAGGGGGAAAAAAAATAAAAAAATAAAAAAAATCGCACTGGACAGGTTTGAATCTAGCCTTCTATTTTCACAAGTCTTTACAAAATAGCGACCAATGCTCAATATCATGGAGAGAAAGAAGAAGAAAAAAAAACACATCACCACACATGTGAACAGGGCACATAGAAAACATGGTCTGAACAAACCTTCAGTGGTAATGTCCTAATATAGTAATAAGGGCACATATACCTCAATAAAATTAAAAGGTCGTCCAGCTCAGTGTGCTAAAAGAATAAGGGAAAGCAATTGATAAAGTGCGTGTTACAAGTCAAAATATCATGGTGGGGCATCCAATAGATCAAATAAATTTACAGTTGTGCTCAAAAGTGTGCATCCCCTGGCAGAAATCGTAAAATTTTGGCATCGATATTGAAAAAATGACTAATCATGCCAAATAACTGTCTTTTATTTCAGGATAGTGATAATATGAAGCCATTTATTATCACGCATAGTCCTTTGGTTCCTTCTTAAATCAGAACATAAATCACCCAAATGGCCCTGATCAAAAGTTTCCATCTCCTGGAATGTTTGGCCTTGGCACAGACACACAGGTTAAAATGGCAAATAAAAGGTTAATTTCCTACACTGTGGCTTTTTAAATTGCAATTAGCGTCTGTGTATAATTAGTCAATGAGTTTGTTAGCTCTCACATGAATGCACTGAGCAGGCTAGATACTGAGCCAAGGGGAGCAGAAAAGAACAGTTAAAAGACCTGAGTAACAAGGTAATGGAACTTTATAAAGCTGGAAAACGATATAAAAAGATATCCAAGATATGCCAGTCAGTACTGTTCAATCACTTATTAAGAAGTGGAAAATTTGGGGATCTGTTGATACCAAGCCAAAGAGGCCCAGGAGGACTGCAGCCACAACTGCCAGAAGAATTGTTTGGGATACAAAGAAAAGCCCACAGGTAACCTCAGGAGAAATACAGGCTGCTCTGGAAAAATATGGTGTGGTTGTTTTTAAGCAGCACAATACAATGATACTTGAACAAAAATAATATGCATGGTCGAGTTGCCAGAAAGAAGCCTTTACTGCACCAATACCATCTAAGGCTGGCTTTACACATATGCAGCCGCAGTTTCAGTGCAGCAGTCCAGTGCGGTTCTGTTCACCGGTTCAGGTGTGGCTTTTTACCTAAAATCGCACCTGAACGGACCAGAAAAAAAAAAAAAAAAAACGCACAGGACTCTTTTAACCGGTTCAATACAGGGCATTTTCACCCCCTTCCTTCCCAGACCAATTTTTAGTTTTCAGCACTGTCGCACTTTAACCACTTCCCGCCCGCCCTATGGCGGATTGACGTCCGGGAAGTGGTTGTGTTATCCTGACTGGGCGTCATATGACGTCCTTCAGGATAACATGCCGCAGCGCGCCCCCGGGGGCGCGCATCGCGGCGATCGGTGGAGCGGTGTGTCAGTCTGACACACCGCTACACTGATCTTGGTAAAAAGCCTCCGGCGGAGGCTCTTTACCACGTGATCAGCCGTGTCCAATCACGGCTGATCACGCTGTCAACAGGAAGAGCCGTTGATCGGCTCTTCCTCACTCGCGTCTGACAGACGCAAGTAGAGGAGAGCCGATCGGCGGCTCTCCTGGCAGGGGGGGTCTGCGCTGATTGTTTATCAGCGCAGCCCCCCCGCAGATCACCACACTGGACCACCAGGGATCACCACTAGGACCACCAGGGAAGGGGCAACATGTGGATGGCCAGGTATGTACCCCATGGCCATCCACATGTGCCCAGTATGCCAAATCTGTGCCAATCAGTGCCCACAAATGGGCACTGATTGGCACAATTATGTTGCAGTGATGCCCAGCAATGCCACCCTTAGGGGCATCACTGCAAACAAGTAATGCCACCAGTGCCACCCATCAGTGTCCATTCATGCCACCTGTCAGTGCCCATCCATGCCCATCAGTGCCCATCTATCAGTGCCCATCCGTGCCCATCTGTGCCAACTATCAGTGCCACCCATAAGTAACCATCAATGCCACCTACAAGTGCCCATCAATGCCACCTATGAGTGCCCACCAGTGCCACCTATTAGTGCCCATCCGTGCCACCTATGAGTGCCCATCAGTGCCGCATACCAGTGCCACCTATCAGTGCCCATCAGTGCCACCTATCAGTGCCCATCAGTGCCGCCTATCAGTGCCCATCATCAGTGCCCGTCAGTGCCACCTCATCAGTGCCACCTCATCGGTGCCACCTCATCGGTGCCCATCAGTGCCGCCATATCAGTGCCCGTCAGTGCAGCCATATCAGTGCCCGTCATTGAAGAAAAAAACGTACTTATTTACAAAAAGTTTTAACAGAAACAAAGAAAAACTTGTTTTTTTTCAAAATTTTCGGTCTTTTTTTATTTGTTGCGCAAAAAATAAAAACCGCAAGGGTGATCAAATACCACCAAAAGAAAGCTCTATTTGTGGGAACAAAATGATAAAAAATTTGTTTGGGTACAGTGTAGCATGACCGCGCAATTGTCATTCAAATTGCGACAGCGCTGAAAGCTGAAAATTGGTCTGGGCGGGAAGGTGTCTAAGTGCCTGGTATTGAAGTGGTTAAACGACAATTGCGCGGTCGTGCGATGTTGTACCCAAACAAAATTGACGTCCTTTTTTCCCCCACAAATAGAGCTTTCTTTTGGTGGTATTTGATCACCTCTGCGGTTTTTATTTTTTGCGCTATAAACAAAAGAAGAAGAGCGACAATTTTGAAAAAAAACACAATATTTTTTACTTTTTGCTATAATAAATATCCCAATTTTTTTTTTTTTTTAAACTAATTTTTTCCTGTTTCGGCCGATACGTATTCTTCTACATATTTTTGGTAAAAAAAAAAAAAAAAAAAAAAAAAAAAAAATCGCAATAAGCGTATATTGATTGGTTTGCGCAAAAGTTATAGCGTCTACAAAATACGGGATAGATTTATGGCATTTTTAAAAAAAAATTATTTATCTTTTTTTTTTTTACTAGTAATAGCGGCGATCGCGATTTTTTTCCGTGACTGCGACATTATGGCAGACACATCGGACACATTTTTGGGACCATTCACATTTATACAGCGATCAATGCTATAAAATTGCATTGATTACTGTGTAAATGTGACAGGCAGTGAAGGGGTTAACCACTAGGGGGACACAAGGGGTTAAATGTGTTTCCTAGGGAATGCTTCTAACTGTAGGGGGCGGGGACGTACAAGGGGAGGAGACCGATCAGTGTTCCGCTGTTCTGGGAACACAGATCGCTCTCCTCTGAGCTGACAGGACGTGGATCTCTGTGTTTACACACAGAGATCCACGGTCAGGCCCGGTTAACGGGCAATCGCGGGTGCCCGGCGGACATCGCGGCCGCCGGGCACACGCACCGGGTCCCGAGCAACGCGGTGGGCGCGCGCGCCCCCTAGGCGGCCGGGAGCCCGAGGCCGTCAAATGACGGCCACCCAGGATGGGAGATCCCATCTGTGGACGTCATATGACTATACGCGGGTAGTGAAGTGGTTAAAAATGGCAGCACGGCTGCTGTGCACGTGCGAACCGGCTCCATTGAAAGCCAGTCCAATTCAGATGTTATGCGAATTGGACGTGGTTAAAAACACATGAACCAAGCCTAAGGATTTATAAGCTGCAATATGTTAAATTTTTTCTTTTTGGGTTTAATACAGCTTTAGACAGAGGAAGGTTATATATAGATCTATATGTTTAACTTCTGGTTTTAACCTCACCAAAACTTTTGGTGAAGAAGGTGGCTAAACAGCAGAAATCTATGTGATAAAGGCTCATTTACACCGGATAGTGACAGGTGCATTTTTAGATGCAGTACAAATGTGTATGCAAGAAAAATTCATGTATTCCAATAGGCCAAGTTTACACCATTGCAGTGCATTTATGAGTATCTAAGGCTCGGTTCATACTAGTGAGATTTCTGATGCAACTTGAATCACACAGAATCGCATAACATTGGAAATAACATTGTTCTCAATGGTGTCCATTCACATCAATGCCACCCAGCACAGTGCGATTTTGGAAAGGTTTCCTGTATTATTTTGATGCAATTTCAGCACACCTTTGGCCCCATAGAAGAATAGAATGCATGAAGGTAAAAAACCTTCAGCCTTCACAACCACTTTAGGGCTTCGTGCACACTACAAAGCTAAAAACTGCTGGACAAAAATGCCAATGTGTTATCGTTTTTTTGCCGGCGTTTAGCAGTGTTTAGCCTAGTGCGTAAGCTATGTTTTAGTAGCTCCAGTGTTAAGGGGCGGGGCCACCGGCGCCCTTAACAACCAGTGAATAAGCTGGTTAAGGTTCGGAATGGGAAGCCAGCTGCTGCGTCCTTAGCAACGGATGAGTCATCAGCTGTTAGTGGGGTTCTCTCCAGTGTAGATCCTTTGTCAATCACGTCTCCCGCTGCCACCACTAACCCAAAAAAAACCCTCCAGTCCTGATGAAGGCTCCCGCTGTCTAACAGCTCTTAAATAATGAAGGGGCGGTGCCACCCAGCGACGTCATCGGGTGGCTCCACCTCATAGTTATTTAAGAGTGGTCAGACAAGAGGAGCCTTCATCAGGACCGTAGAGTTGGGTTTTTGGCAGCGAGTTGGGTTTTTGTTGAATGAGTAGGGGAGGTAGGATCTGGGGGGCACCCTTGTTACAAAAGTGAAAAAAGTGAAAGATAATAAAATATATATCTTTTTAAAGGTAAAAAAGATTTGGGGTCTTTTTGACATCAGATCTCTCCCTGAAGAGGACCTGTCATCCTTATTTCTATTACAAGGGATGTATACATTAATAACATAAAAAATAATGTAAGAATAATAAAAAAAAATGAAAAGGGACAGTGTAAAAAAAAAAAAGTTAAAAGGCCCCCCACCGCTCCGCGCTCGCGCGCAGGACAAACGCATGCATAAGTCGCGCCCGCATGTGTAAATGGTATTCAAACCACACGTGAGGTATCACCGCAAACGTTAGAGCAAGATCAATAATTCTAGTGCTAGACCTCCTCTCTAACTCTAAAGAGGTAACCTGTAAAAGGCATTTAAATCATCAACTATGGAGATTTTTATCCACTGTAGTTTGCCGCCATTCCACAAGTGTGCGCAATTTTGAAGCATGACATGTTGGGTATCCATTTACTCAGCGAAACATCTTTCACATTATACAAAAAAATTGTGTTAACTATTCTGTTTTGTTTTTATTCATTAGTGTATGTTGTCCAAAAAAATTGTGTTTGCAAAACCGCTGCACAATTACAGTGTAACATACGAAATTGCAACGATCATTTTATTCTCTAGGGGTCTCTGTTTAAAAAAAAAAAAAGTATAATGTTTGGGGGTTATAAGTATTTTTTTAGCAAAACATACGGATTTAAAATTTTAAATCAAAAGTGCCATAAAAAGCACTTAAATAACAAACATGCTATACTTACCTGCTCTGTGCAAGGGTTTTGCACAGAGTGGCCCGCGATCCTCCTTTTCTGGGGTTCCCCACGGCGCTCCTGGCTCCCCTTCAGCGAGTGCCCCCTGAGAGCAGATTTCCATCGGGGCACCTGTTCAGGCATGCTCCCGAGTCCTGCTGCTGCGTCCATTGAAACAGACAACAGGACTTGGCCTGCATTTGTCACTGGATTTGATTGACAGCAGCGGGAGTCATTGGCTCCTGCTGCTTTCAATATATCCAATGAGGACCCGAGACAGTAGCTGGGGCCGCTGGGCTCGATGCTGGAACGATCAGGGTCAGGTAAGAAAAAGGGGGGCTCTGGTGGACAGCTGCAACAGGTTTTTCACATTAATGCATGGAATGCATTAAAGCGGAGTTCTGCCTTCCCCTCAAAAAACACACACACAGCTACACATACTCTAGCTGCTGACTTTTACTATTAGGACACTTACCTGTCCTGGAGTCCAGCGATGTCAGCACTGCAACTGCTATTTTCATTGGCTGTCAGGTGTTGCCGCTGCCACCATTTGGGCTTCACGGCCGGGTCCCTACTGCGCTGCGCTCTCCTACTGGCCCAACAGTAGGGGAAGGAGGATTCCTGGTTACTGACATACCTTGCCGCGGCGGTCTGATGGAAGTGGGGACCGGGTACCTGTCAAAAACAAGTGGGGGGGGGGGAGACAGACAAGCAGAAGTTCCAGTTTTGGGTGGAACTTCGCTTTAAGGTGAAAAACCCTAAAGCCTTGTAAACACGGTACGATTATTGGCAGGGGATTGTCTGTTGACAGACTGTTGTCCTAAAATCTTACCGTTAGTACGCTCCTTTTGACAATTGTTGTCCAACTTTCGGCCAACAAATGTTGGATGATAGGCTAGTAAATTTTCGGCGAACAACAGTTTGACGTCAAATTTTCGTATGGTCAGTACACAAATCTGTCACACAAACGTCTAAAGTACAAACACGCATGCTCGGAATCAATGCTCAAACAGGAAATTAGCAGAAGTGGCCCAAAGGGTGGCGCTCTAGAGCTGAAATTCCTCATAGTACGTCACTACGATCATGTTTGTTGCACGATTGTGTACCGTTAGTATGCAAGACAAGATTCTGGCACACGCCCTTAAGACAAAAATCAGACGCTTGGTTGGCCAACAATCATACCGTGTGTACGAGGCTTAAGACTTTGCAACTCCTTTAAACTCTGCAGGGCTCAGTGAGGAGAGGTCTGCTTTTTGATTGGATTGAAGAGACACGCTTCCCTTTAAGCAGCACTTAGAAACAGAGCTGAGGCTGTCAATCAGATGAAAGTCAGGAAAACCTGTCAGATGTGCTTTGGCAGATAGCAGAGGACCAAGGCAGCAGACAGGAATGACAGGGATTTTTCACACCATACACGTATGAAAACTGATAGTAAAACCAAGCAGATTTCACAGACACATCAGTTTATATCAGTTTTCATGCACAACATTTATGTGCCCTGTTCACACCACAGTGTTGACGTCACCTCAGTTTTTTTTTTTTTTTCCGTGCAGAAAACTGCATACACATTGCAAATTCCTGTGCAGAATATATCTGCATAGGATACCAGTGTTGTGGTGTGAACAGAACACACAGAACTGTTTTTTCTTTTGGTGCCCTTGCAGAAAGCATGCAGAAAAATTGATGTCTCTACACATGGTGTGAGCGAGGAAAGTCTGTCATAATGTGCGATAGAGCTGCATGATTCTGACTAAAATGAGAATCACGATTTTTTTGCTTAGAAGATAGATCACGATTCTCTCGGTGTAACATCATCTTTCACATTAAAACGAAAAAAAATTGGGCTAACTTTACGGTTTCGTTTTTTTGATTACTCTTTGAAGTGTATTTTATTCCCCAGGGTCTCTGCTAATATATATATATATATATATATATATATATATATATATATATATATATATATATATATATATATATATATAATGTTTGGGGGTTCCAAGTAATTTTCTAGAAAAAAAAAATTGAGTTTAACTTAAGAAAGAAGTGTCAGAAAAAGATTTAGACTTTAAGTGGTTAAACTTCCTGCATTTACACGTTGTTAAAAACTTGGCAGACTGCCTGGATTTTTCTCTCTACACACAGAAGTTTAGGCCTTTGATCCAAGAAGGAAGAGTTAGTTACAATGGGGTTATTTACAAAAGGCAATTGAATTGAAGCCGCTGTAAATCTGCGGGGTAGATCTGAAATAAGGAGAAGCTCTGCTGATTTTATTATCCAATCATGTGCAAGCTAAAATGCTGTTTTTTATTTTCCTTGCATGTCCCCCTCGGATCTACAGCGACTGCACTTCCAAGTGCACTTGTAGTGCAAAGTGGATTTGCCTTTCATAAATAACCCCCACTGTTTCATGTTAAAAACTTGGCAGACTGCCTAGATGTTTTCTTTTGACAGCTGAGTGAGCAGATAAGTCTCTCCACTTGTTATATAAAAGAATAGACAAACTGTGCAGTAGAGATCGTCGGGGGGGGGGGTTAAATCGAGATCACGTTTTTTAACGATTAAATTGTGCAGCTCTAATGTGCGATGCATACTAGCACACATTGGCTTAAATCTGCTGGGTGGGGGGGCTGCGACTTTACTACCTCTTACTGCATTTTTCCACATCAGAATGCATGTAAATGGACACAAACACACCACAACTGTGCAGCAATGCATGTCAATGAAATTTAGCGAAGATGGTAAATTGAAATAAAGTCAATATTCCAACAAATGCATTGACAATGAGAACCAACACACAGTGAAGGAGCCTGCAGTGCATATGAGCCCTGCAGCAGTGTGGTCGCCGTACGATTGGCAGTGTTCTGTGTGATTGCTGTACGATTGGCAGGGTTCTGTGTGATCGCTGTATGATTGGCAGGGTTCTGTGTGATCGCTGTATGATTGGCAGGGTTCTGTGTGATCGCTGTATGATTGGCAGTGTTCTGTGTGGTCGCCGTACGATTGGCAGTGTTCTGTGTGATTGCCGTACGATTGGCAGTGTTCTGTGTGATCGCTGTACGATTGGCAGTGTTCTGTGTGATCGCTGTATGATTGGCAGGGTTCTGTGTGATCGCTGTATGATTGGCAGTGTTCTGTGTGGTCGCTGTATGATTGGCAGTGTTCGGTGTGATCGCTGTATGATTGGCAGTGTTCGGTGTGATCGCTGTATGATTGGCAGTGTTCGGTGTGATCGCTGTATGATTGGCAGTGTTCGGTGTGATCGCTGTATGATTGGCAGTGTTCTGTGTGATCGCTGTATGATTGGCAGTGTTCTGTGTGATCGCTGTATGATTGGCAGTGTTCTGTGTGATCGCTGTGTTGTGTGTAACCATTGGGCTTGATTTACTAAAACTGAAGATTGCCAAATCTGGTGCAGCTCTGCATAAAAACAAATAAGCTTCCAGGTTTTATTATCAAAGCTTAAATGGGTTGTAAATGTCTGTGTTTTTTCACCTTAATGCATCCTATGCATTAAGGTGGAAAAACACCTGTCAGTGAGCGGCCCCCCCAGCCCCTGAACCCTCAAACTTGTCCCACGGGTACGCGCTCTCTCTATGCCCGGGGTTCTCGGCTCGATTGGATAGATTGACAGCAGCGGGAGCCAATGGCTGCGCTGCTATCAATCAAATCCAATGACGAAGCTGCTGGGAGGCGGGGCTGAGTCCTGCATTCGGGGGTCTATGGACGCCGAATGTTGGACTTGGGAGCGCGCCTGCAAGGTGACCCCACGTGAGAGCCGTCGGGGGACCCCAGAAGAGCCGGTTTGGGGCCACTCTGTGCAAAACGAGCTGCACAGTAGAGGTAAATATAACATGTTTGTTATTAAAAAAAAAAAAACCCTCTAGTGTCACTTTAACTGAACAAGTTGAAGTAAGAAGCCGATTGGTTACTATGTAGTTGCACCATATTTTGCACTCTCCAGTTTGAGTAAATAAGCCCCGGTGTGTTCTCCAAACTTCTCATGACAGGAGCCGCTCCTCTGGTGTGGTGCAGCGCTGAGCCTGGCCCGGGGCACACGGCGGGTAGAGGCGGTGTCTGTGCCCAGCTCTCTCTCTCTCTCACACAGGGAACTCTGGGGAACGTGTTGCTAGGAGAGGCGCTGCACGGGTTAACCGTCCCGTCCAAGTTGTGCTCGGTGACAGGCCGGGGCGGGCACTTACCGTGATAGTCGGGGGGTCACAGAGCAGGAAACGCAGGAGGTGTGCCGGCGGGCCTCCAGTCCCTGTGAGGGGGGCGGTTAGAGCGTACAGTCCCGGCTCCCGCAGCTGTCACACACAAGGGGGGGCAGCAATCTTTGGAAAGGACGGCAACAGCGGAAAGAGTTGATTCTTCCGCTTCCGTTCACGAGGGGAGGAGGGGACGAAGGGGGTTCCGGTGTACGCGGCCTCAACCGACCTGCGGGAGGCGCTCTGCTCGTGCCGCGCAGTGGGCGTGACATGAAGAGTTGGGGGCGCCTTGAAACTTTTGGGCGGGGCTGAGTGCGGAGGTCTGGGTGAGTGGGCGGGAGGAGGGAAGCGAATTGAGGGGGCGGGAAGACGCAACGTGCTGCGCGTTTTCGGCCAATCAGTAGACGGCTACAGAGAGTGTGAGAGAAGCGTCCAGCCTGTGCTCAGATACGGCTGGTTATCGGCAGCGTGAGATCAGGAAGTGATGTCCTCCACACCTTGTTATGGAGGGAGGAAGAAAGTGGGTGCGCTGGAGAGCTCCTGTGTTGTCACATATCAGTGTGTTGTGCACACTTCCCACAATACACCGTCCTCTGTACTACCATGCCCATACCTCCCCAACTCTCCCTGATTTGGAGCAATGTCCCTCTTTCCTACTCACTTTGGTCTGATCTATAGAGTTGTATATAAAATGCACTTTTTATCCTTCAAAAAGTGTTTCCCAGTGCTAAACCTTTCATCAGATTGAAATTGTTGCATTTGTATATGTAGCAATAACTCACGGTGGAGCTGCTGATTTAAATCAGGCTGTTACCGTCACCTTTTACCTGTAATTTCACCAATACCAAACTTACACAGTTGAGCTTATTATCTGACAATGTAGGCACCAGTCACTTTAGTACTTTTCCAATGCTTTAATGGGAGATAACTGGAAGAAATAACAGGAAAGAGGTAGAAGAAGAGTTGCAAGGAAGTTCAAATACCTTTCCTGTCTTTGATCTTTGAGTACTTGAATATCTTAAGGACGAGTATTCCTTCAGTCTAAGATTTAATCTTTTGCCCACCCGAATAGGCCTCTCTCACTGACCTAGCAGCTGGAGCTTAGCACGAACAAGAAAAAGTCTCTGCCACAGACTTGAGAAGAATAAAGTAACTGCACTAACCTCTGCCACAGGGCGTAGTAGTTTTAGATGAACAGCAACATAGTACCAGAACCTTTAAGCCGACCTGGCAGTACTATGTGGTAGGTTGACTTAAGATGCGTCCTCCAATTGAGTCACCAGGCCCCTCTCCAGACCAGCGCTCCGCATGATGCTTCCAAGACGGGTCCTCCCCTGGATTCTCCTCAATTGTCCGGCTTCTTACCGCAGGACAGACAGCACAGGACCATCTCTGCAGTAGTAGTAGTAGGCCCCAGACAGACTTCTGGGCCCACCCACACGCTGCAGCAATGCAGTCCTCCGGCCCAGAGGACCACTAGCACATACCTGTCGGCCAGGGGGGCCAGAAGGTGGAAAGAGACCAAGAAATGGTGTCTGTCCCTTAAATACCCCTTCCCAGAATGCACTGCAGGGGACAACCTCTGCCGAGTTACTTCTGGGAAAGAAGAGCACTCAATACACCTCAGGCTGTTGCTTTCCA
Source organism: Lithobates clamitans (assembly GCA_037952925.1). Taxonomy (NCBI): domain Eukaryota; kingdom Metazoa; phylum Chordata; class Amphibia; order Anura; family Ranidae; genus Lithobates; species Lithobates clamitans. The sequence continues at coordinate 4,470,588 of JBBGZY010000562.1, forward strand.
GCTCCGGTCTGTAGTGATACCGACATCTACAGGCGACGGAGTGGAACTGCACGCAACACAACCAAGGCTTAAACAGAAGCTAATTTAGCCATAGATTAAATCTGAACTATGTACAGAACAGATGACCCACTAAATTTAAGCGGTCACATAAGCGGTAGATTGAAAATCTACCAGCGCTACATATATTTTAAAAGCCAATATAAGGCAATAGTAGTGCTAAAAAAAAAAAAAAAAAAAAAAAAAAAAAAAGCACTTGTGGATTTAATTGACCTTTTTTGGGTTAATTCTCCTTAAAGGGGGTGTGGCGGGGGGGTGTCCTATGCCTACATGCATTTGTTAGTAGGTGTCCCTCATTCCCATCTCAAAATGTTGGGAGGTATGCATGCCTGGCATAGAGAGTGGACATACGCCTTTGCCTGCTCCCCTCTATCACCGATCCACTGCAAGACTTTATTAATCTCAGAAAAATGTATAGGGAGTAGGGAATGGAACTGTCACATTGCTGTGCTCTTAACCCAACTGTCACACCACTAAATGTGATGAGGTCAGACATGTGCAGAATCATGGCAGTTGAAGATCAAACAGAGGCTTACAGTGCCTTAAAGTGATACTAAAGCTTTGTTTTGTTTTTTTAAATAACAAACATGTCATACTTTCCTCCACTGTGCAGGTCGTTTTGCACAGAGTGGCCCCAAACATCCTCTTCTGGGGGCCCCCGTCGGCTCCTCCCTGCATTAGATAACTCAAGGAGAAGCGCTCTCCCGAGTCATTCATTCGGCATCCATAGAAGCCGAATGTATGACTCAGCCCCGGTCATTGGATTTAAATGACAGCAGCGGGAGCCAATGGCTGCGCTGCCATCAATTATCCAATCAAAGCCGTGACTCCGTGGAGAGAAGGACAGCGCATCCCCACCGAAGATGAAGGGGCTCAGGCAAGTAAAAGGGGGGGAGCTGGTGACAGCCAGGTGTTTTTTCACCTTAATGCATTAAGGTGAAAAAACACAAGCCTTTACAACCTCTTTAAAAAATTATTCATACCCCTTGAAGTTTTCCACATTTTTTTCATGTTACAACCAAGAACGTAAATGTATTTTATTGGGATTTTATGTGATAGACCAACACAAAGTGGCACATAATTGTGAAGTGGAAATATTTTACAAATAGATATCTGAAAAGTGTGGTGTGTATGTGTATTCAGCCCCCTTTACTCTGATACCCCTAACTAAAATCTAGTGGAAACAATTGCCTTCAGAAGTAAGTCACCTAATTAGTAAATAGAGTCCACCTGTGTGTAATTTAATCTCAGGATAAATACAGCTGTTTTGTGAAGCCCTCAGAGGTTTGTTAGAGAACCTTAGTGAACAAACAGTATCATGAAGGCCAAGGAACACACTAGACAGGTCAGGGATAAAGTTGTGAAGAAGTTTAGAGCAGGGTTAGGTTATAAAAATATATTCTAAGCTTTGAACGTCTCACGGAGCACTGTTCAATCCATCATCCAAAAATGGAAAGAGTATGGCACAACTGCAAATCCACCAAGACATGGCCATCCACCTAAAGTGACAGGCCGGGCAACGAGAGAATTAGTCCTGGTTCACATTGCAGCGATCTGACGTGTCAATCGGCGGCTATTACCGGCAATGGCGCCATCTGAATCGGTGCAACGCATTTGTGGCGCTGCACAGATTCCCAAAAGTCGTTTCTGTACCATTTTTGGCAACTTCAGGGTGCGATTTCAATAGACATCTGTGCAGAAACCCACACAGATGTCTCTGAAATCACCCCCACAGTCGGGACTGACATGCGGGAATGAAATTGTGCGAGTTCAGCTGAACTTGCGCGATTTCATTCCCGCTGTCAGTGTGAACCTGGGCTTCATCAGAGACGCAGCCAAGAGGTCCATGGTAACTCTGGAGGAGCTGCAGAGAACCACAGCTCAGGTGTAAGGAAAGAAAGATCTGTAAGTAAAGGAGGAGAAAAGAACTGCCAAGGGCTTTTGCACAGCTTACAAAAAATGTACTTGGGCCATTCATTTTCAAGGGCACCTAAACATGTTGCAGTTTTGCCATGATGAATCATAACACAAAATCTTGTCGCATAAAAGAAGCTCCTACTCCTTTTGGGCAATAAGCTTAGCAGGTTGTGGCAAAATCACACCGTGTTTTAAAGTGGTTGTAAAGGCTGAAGGTTTTGTACTTTCATGCATTCTATGCATGAAGGGCTAAAACCTCCTGTATGCAACAGCCAACCCCCAATCCAGCGATCATGATCGACTGTATGGGGACTCTCCCTCCTCAGCTCCTACTGCTGTCAATCACGGCCAGAGTGTCAATGAGGAGAGAGCACAGGGTGGGGCTAAGCTATGTGTCTTATGGCTGCATAGTGCAGTGGCTCAAGTGTGAGCACACAGCGGTGCCCCCAAAGCAAGCAGTTTTCTATGGGGGCACTGCTCAAGGAGGAGGACCCAGGAGCAAAACCACTGCACAGAGCAGTAACATGTTTGGTATTAAAAAAAACAACGCTTTAATATTACTTTAAGTGCCATTGAAAATAATGGCACTGAACATGCGTTTTGTGATTGTAGTGTGCTTTTAGATCGCGAGCAGAAATGCAGCGTTTCTAACCAAGATCCCAAAATGTCAAATGTAAAAAGAGCCTAAGATGACAGCTTCCGATAGAAGGGTTTAGTTTCGCTTTAAACCAAGGCATGTTAACAATAACTGTTTGAAGTGCTTATGCTCTCATATGAACAGTCAGGCTATCAGATGGCCAATGTCATAACTGATCACATGGGCAGTACCATGGCAACAGCAGATCAGACTTAAATGGCAGCTTCCTTCACTGGAAAGGATAGGAGGGTTTAGTTCCGCTTTATTACCAAAAAGACAATTAATCTAATTTGCTGAACGTTGAAAGCTTCCCCATTGCGTCAGCGGCATTGATGCCAAAAAAAAAGCATTTGATAGGGTGCATTAGAATTTCGTACATGCCTCCCTATTACACACAGCTATTCCCCTTTACATTTGTTGGTAAAATCGTGCCATTTTACACATTACCATCTTACTATGTACCAGTAAATGGTTCAATATCTGATGCTTTTCGAATTCACAATGCATTTTGTTAATGCATTACGCCCTAATGAACCTATTCAGGGGATAACCATTGGGACCCCCAAAATTGGACAGATGACTTGTTGCTATACCTCTCCAATCCACATATTGGGCTCCCTTCTCTAATAAAGGAATTCAAATCCTACGGGAAACTTAAGAATTATAAAGTGAACCTGCAAGACAGAAATTGTGAATGTCTCACTTCCCCTGACAATTTCACAGGTCAGAAACCTATTCCCAGGTAAACGGAAGAGTGCTTTTATGACACAGCTGGGTGTGCAGATCCCTTCTGATCTGATAGATCTATATAAACCTAAAATAAAGAGAAGTAAGGCTTTAAAGAGGAAGTAAACCCCGGTGGGTTTTACTTCCTCTTTGTTTCCCTGCAAAGGTAAAGCATAATGGGCTTCTATGCATCTGGGAGGTTATAAAAACTGAGTACCAGATTCTTACCAAATAGAAAGAATACAGCGGGCCATTGTTTTCAATATTGAACTTTGCCACAAAGCCACACACACTGTTCTATCACGGTTACATGATAGTTTATGTTTTTGGGATTGTATTCAAGATGTGCAAAGAGAGAGCACACAAACAATTGTAGGTATACCATTTAATTAAATAAGAGACAGATAACAAATGTAATAGAAAATAACAAGAATACTTAAATAAAGATGCCATTTCCTCCATGGAGTCCCGCTCACTTGGGCAGCGTGGCACAGATGATCATGTCAGATGCATGGATGATGCAGCTCTGGAGATGGAACTGAATATTCCAAGTTTTTAGCTGGGTTATATACAGGACTTGTATGTAAGAAAATGGCCAACTCCCCTTCCAAGCAACATGACCTTTTAAGGACTTGGTCAGTTTGTAATGACATTCCTTTGGTATGAAGTCAGCTAAGGTAACCAGGATATTGGAGGATTTTTTAGATATTGTGAGACAACTGTAATAAGGAGATATGGGATATTGACAGGGAAATTTAAAATCTTAGAGTGGTTTGCCCAAAAGAGAGATTAATCTTTATTCCCTGGCTACCATACAGCACTACCAACATTAAAAGATTTACCTTTCTTTGCCCCAATGATACCTAGGACTTGGCGTTCCACTATGTCCACATTTCAATTATCTACTCTATATGGCCTTAGGTTCCCACCCACACAAGGTGCATAATCTTTCTTACACTATCAAGCAACTGAATCATCATATCTAAACTGATGTCTGCAGGAAGGCCACACACACACACTTTTTCTCAATCATTTTACCCCGAATATCTACTAAGGGGAGCCGGCTTCATTGCCTGCAGCTCTCTCACTTTATCAGATTCTTGTCTAGCCAGCAACATCTATGCTGCCCAGTCACTTTCTTCGAACAAGCATACTACCTAACCACCCTGTATATGTATTTTCTATGTGGCACACTACTATCCTACACACCCGTTATGAACTTCTATAGTCTCTTAAGAAGCGTAAAAAAAAAAAAAAAAGCTACAGCCCCCCCCCCCACCCCCAGTGAAAACCTTCTGGGAAAAATAGGCAACGCCATCACCGTTAACATTTATCCCTACACCCTAGCTGAACTTTAAAGATTACCAGGCTCGATATCCATGCAAAGAAATCGTCAAGTAGATTTCTGCAACCAAAACCCTTATCTCTAGATTTCAGCACACAAATCTAGTTCCACCAACTAATGAGGATGTAAATTTAATAGCTCACCAAAATGACACACATGAATACTTTCATAATAGATGAATCACATGGTAGGTTTTTGTCATGTTTTCCGAGTTTTAACGCGACTAAAGTTGGTCAAAGTTGGATCAAATCGTGGCCAATTCAGCAGGGACCAGCCGATATTTAACACCCCCTTCTCTAGTGTCATCTCTCTCTATATTGCCGACCTTTCCTTCTTACCTCACAATGTTTATATAACCAACTAAAGTTACCACCACCCCTCTCCCCAACACAAATCTCTGTGGCAAAAAAACACCGGGGTAAATGCACTTCTCATTGGACATCTGAGGATTTGTTAGCTTATGCTTGTTACAACAATTCAGTTACAGCCCCAGTTCCAAAAAATGTGGCACTCTCTAAAATCTACATAAAAACAGAACTAAGCTAAGTAACAAAACTGAAGTGTAAAAAAAAAACAAAAAAAAAAAAAACACACACCTCTAAAATGTGAAATGACACTCTGAAAAGCAAGCTCAATAGTGAGTAAATAACCAATATTTTTTTTCTTACTAGTTTTGGTACTTAGCACTGCACTTAATCAAATGTTAATATACACTTAGGCTAGGTTTACATATATGCAAATTGGATGCATTTTGAACTGCAACCAATTCGCATTACATGAACCAGCAGCCTTCTCTATAAAGCAGGTTCACATATCTGCGGGCCAGCCGAGGTGCGTTTTTAAAGAGAGTCCTGTGCGTTTTAGTCTGGTTCAGGTGCAATTTCAAGTAAAAATTCCCACCTAAACCACTAAACAAAACCGCACCAGACTCTTTTTAAAAAATCGCTTTGAAAGTGCAGCCAGACATGAACCGAGCCTTACTGGGATTTGTTTTGTTTTTTTACCAAAAGCATGTAGCAGAATAAATGTTGGTCTCAATTTATGAATATATTTGATTGGATATGTTTTATAACAAAGTAGAAAATATTTATTTTTTCAAAATTTTCCATTTTTCATTTATATAATAAAAAAACCAGAGGTGAGCAAATACCAAAAGAAAGCTCTATTTATGTGAAAAAAAAAATGATTTAAAATATCATTTGCGTACACAATGTTGCATGACTGCACAATTGCCAGTTAAAGAACTGCAGTGTAGAATAGGAAAAAAATTCTCTGGTTATGAAGGGGGTAAAACCTTCCAGAGGTCAAGTGGTTAAACATCTGATATGTTTTATATTGTGAAAAAATAATGGGTTTGTGAGCTATGCAAATCATTGCATTCTGTTTTTATGTAGATTTTTACTCAGCGTCCCAGGTATTTTAGAACTGTGGTTGTACATTTATGCAGATTGTCATACTAAAATAATTAATAAGAGGTGAACTGCAGAACTGTTGGAGTAATGAAGCTCCAACCAAACTGTACTTGTAAAAAGGTAAAATATGCAAATCAAGTAAAAGTAAATCTAAACTTCAATTTTCCAAAATATATGCATTTTTATTCCAAGATACACAAGCAGTTTATGCAGAAATACATAATAAATAGTCAAGTCCAATGATGTTTATTTAGTTCTCAGCCTTCTCTTTTGAAACAAAGATTGCATACGTCTGAGGAAAGCCCCGGTTAACAGTCTATAACCAAATATTTTAGTCATCATCTTGCCCCATCATGAGGCAATATTCGTGAACACAGTTTCTATGAGATCATCGGTCCATGCTGTAGTCATCAAGAGTATCCTTGAAGCAGATCTTCAAAAGACGCTCACAAAACTCCAACTCTTCCTAAAAGAAAAAAAAAAAAAAAAAATCATTTATTTTTTATTTTTAAAGTACCAAAAAGTAAACCATGCCTCCTAAATTCCTCAGCAAGTAAGGACCAGATAGTTTACATTACTGTTTCCACTGCTTCCATCTTTTAATTGCATATAAATGACCTCCTTGGTCCATGCTACCTTACTGTTGCTAAACACAGTGCTAAACAGTAAAACAGAATTTTTCCATTTCCTTGAGTACAGTAACAAAGGCTTTCTTAAAATGATTATTGACTGTTATATGCAGTTACCTTCAGATGACTGATCATTAGCAAAAGAAAGACTGTAGGGATAATACCCCCTATCCAAACCCGTCTACTTCTAGTTAGCTATAGGGAGATCATAAGAAAAGAGGGGAGGAGCCTATGTTATGTACTGTACTCCAGGAAACTAACTTTACTGGGAAGCCAAAAATCCAATTTTCCTGATCACACAGTGCAGGACACAGGCTTTTTTAAATCATATCTGGGATGTCCAACTGAGGAGTGGGCAACACAGCAAACAATGCAAAACAGACCCAAATAACAAACAGGTCAAAAAGGCTCCACAGACTTAGAGCAGCTTGTATTGCCTGCATCCTAAACTGGTATCAGAGGAGGCTGGTGAAAGCCTTGCAAATCTGCAAAACATTTGCCTGCTGCTGAAAAGACCCAAGTAGCACCAACAAATCTGACGGAATGTGCTTTAACAAGAAAAGGAGGAACCCTATTCATCAGGCTATAGGCCTTAATGATAACTTGTCTAAACCACCTAGCAATGGTGAAGTGAGAGGTGTGGAGACCCTTGTAGGAACCTTCAGGTGCACAAAGATTCAAAGAGAAGTGTGGGATGTTAAAAAATAGGATTTTTTTTTCACTTACCTGTAAAACCCTTTTCTTTGAGTACAACACGGGACACAGTTAGGCGAATATTCATTTCCTACTGGGTTATATGCCATCTCTAGGTGAATGGACACTGGTAGACAGTATTAGACACGCAGTTATCCCATTAAAACACTCCCATGCAGGAAGTAATTAAATTTTGTAGCAAGCACTGAATCCTCAAAAAGAGGGGAGGGACCTCTGTGTCCCGTGATGTACTCAAATAAAAGGATTTTACAAGTATGATGAAAAAAAATCCTATTTTCTTTATCATACATCACAGGACACAGAGTTAGGCCAATATTCATTACCTACTGGGACATCCCAGAGCAATAGCTTTGAGGGCAGGGAGATACCCTGCCAAATAAGCCATCAGACTTTATACGGCAGCCTGCAATACACTGCGGCCGAAAGCTGAATCCTCAGCTGCTCGAACATCCACTTAAAATTTTGTGAACGTATGCACTGAAGACTAGGTAGCTGCCTTACAAATCTAAAGTCACAGATACCTGATGGCAATAAGCCCAGGATGTTCCTAAACCCCTGGTAGAATGAGTTCTCACCCTAAAAAGGGAGATGCCTTACATTTCAGACCATAGGCCTAAATGACCAACTGATGGACCCAATTGGCAATGGAAGCTTTGGCAGCTGCCTACCCCTTCTTGGGTCCTTCTGGTAAAACAAAAAAAGAAGTCTAATCTTTGGATCTCCGCAGATCTAGACAAATAAACTCTGACTGCCCGGACGACATCCAAGGAATGCTGTCGTCTCTCTTCCGCCGAATGAGGCTGAGAGGAAAAAAAAAAGGCGAAACAATGTCCTGATTTAAATAAAAGGCAGACACCATCTTTGGTAAGAAGGCTGGATTAGGACGCAATGCCACCTTGTCGTAGTGAAGATTTAGGTATGGTTCCTTATATGAAAGGGACACCCTTCTAGCCGAGGTGGTGGCCATCAGGAAGGCTAGCTTGTGTGACTGCAGACTAATGGGATTTTCTTGATAGGCTCAAATGGTTGTTTCTAAAACACAGAAAGCACCAAATTTAAGTCCCAAGGACACATGGCTGACCTAATGGGGGAAGCAAACGAGTTGCCCCCTGCATAAAGGTTCGGACAAGCAAATGGGAGGCTAAAGGCCTTTGGAAGAATACTGACAGGGCTTAAATCTGACCTCTGATTGTACTCAAAGCCAATCTGATTTCCACATCCAACTGTAGAAAAGAGAATTCTCCCAATCACGTATTTCCGAGGAAGCCATTTTCTGGCTACACACCAAGCAATACAAGTCTCCCAGACCTTATGATATATCTTCCTAGTGACTGCTTTCCTAGCATTCACTAGGGTAGACATCACTGGTCCCAAGATGCCACGATCCTTCAGCACCTTGGCTTTAATAGCCATACCGTCAAATTTAGAGACTGTAAATTGGGGTGAAATATAGGACCTTAAAACAGTAGATCGGGTGGCGTGGAAGCGTCTATGGCTCGTCTATTGCCAATCTCACAATCTCCGGGAACCAGGGCCTTCTGGGCCAGGCTGGTGCCAGCAGAATGACTGGAACCCCCACTCTCCCAATCCTCCGCAACAAATATGGAAGCAGAGGGATCGGGGGGAGGGGGGGGAGCATAAACCAGGGAGTACTGACTCCATGAGACTTCCAGAGCATCTGGTCCAATTGCCAGGGGATCCCTTGTTTGGGACACAAACTGGTGTAGCTTGATGTTGAACCTGGATGCCAATAGATCGACATCTGGCCATCCCCAACACTTGCAAATTTCCTGGAACACCTTTGGGTGTAGGGACCATTCCCCCGGGCAGATCTGCTGGCGGCTGAGATAATCTGCCCTCCAGTTCTCCACCCCTGGGATATGAACCGCCGATAGAACTGGCACATGTCCCTCTGCCCAGGCTAGTATGTGGTTCACCTCTTTCAGAGCTGAAGGACTCCTGGTACCGCTCTGGTGGTTTATATAGGCCACTGCAGTGGCTTTGTCAGACTGAACCCTGACAGGGCAGTCCTGAAGCTCGACCGTCCAGGACCATAGGGCCAGACATACTGCCCGCAACTCCAGGATGTTGATGGGCAGGTTTTGTTCTGTTCTTGACCATCTCCCCAGAGCTGTGAGCCCTTCTAGGGTCGCTCCCCAGCCCAAGAGACTGGCGTCTGTGGTCAGTACTCACCAAGATACCGGGGGAAGGATCTTCCCTTTCGCAGGTTCTGATCCTGCAACCACCAGGTTAGGCTTAAGCACGCCTGAGGAGATAAGAACATGGGATAATCCAGGGCTTGCCCTCTCCTGTTACAAGCCGACGTTGTATAGGATTGGAATGGAACTGGGCATAGGGCACTGCCTCAAAGGACACCATCCTTCCTAGAAGACTCATACAAAGCCGAATGGAGGGTTGTCTGGCGCCCCTTATCTGACACACCTGATCTTTAGGGGTGGCAAAACTACCCTTGCATGGATCACATCTAGGATCAGACCTAAACACTTCAGACTTTGAGCTGGTCTCAAGGCTGACTTTTTGTTATTTATGACCCAGCCCAAGCTTTCTAAATATCGCACAGTGCAGGATATGCTCTGTTCTATAGCCTGTAGTGAGTGATCTCTGAGCAGGAGGTCCTCAAGGTACCCGAGCACCAAGATTCCCTGGGCAGTTAAAAGACCCAATACTGTTGCTAGGACCTTTGTGAACACCCAGGGAGCTGTAGCAAGCCCAAGGGGCAGAGCCACAAACTGAAAATGACGTTCTTTTACTGCAAATCGCAGGAACCTCTGATGAGGTTGGAAGATAGATACGTGTAAATACACGTCCTTATTAAATCGATGGAAGCTAGAAAGTCTCCCATCTGGAGCGAGGCTACTATTGAGTGGACAGACTCCATCTGAAAGGACTGGATTAATAGATACTGGTTCAGGGATGTTAGATCCAAAATGGCCCATTTGGTTTTTGAACCGTAAACAGGTTGAATAAAACCCTGCACCTCTTATCGGATACAGGAACCTGTATAATCACTCCCTGATGCATCTAAATTATCTAGTGCCTGAAACAAAAAGTTTCTCTTTGGAGGATCCGAGGGAATGCTGGATTTTAGAAACCTCTGAAGGGAACCCCCCCGTAATTCCAGCTTGTAACCGCGGGATACTGTCAAGGTGACCCACTCGTCCTGAACCACTGTTCTCCTAATGTCTGCAAAGTGCAGCAGCCTTCCCCCCACTCGATAGAGTGGGGGCTTCTCCTCAAATGGAGGGCTTGGTGCTGGGTTTAGAAGAGTTTTGGACCCAGGGTTTCTTCTGGCCCTTGCCCCTGGCTCTAGCGCCCTTTTGGCGGCTGAACTGCCTTGGCGCTAAGACACCTGAGGAAGTAGTCCCCGAGGTTTTAAACGAGAGACGCCTGGTCTTTCTCTTCACAGGAAGTAGCAAACTCTTCCCTCCGGAAATCTTTTGGATATATTTGTCCAAATCATCACCACCAAACGTTCCCCATGAAAGGGGAAACCTGCTAATAACTTCTTACAAGGAAGCTAGGCTGACCAGTTCTTAAGCCACAAAAGTCTGCACATGTGTACAGACAGGAGAGCCAAAACGAGAAACCTGCTGTATTGAATCCTTTAAAAGGCATCAACAGCAAAACACAGCGCTCGAGATATATCTGCTCTGCTTTCAGCATGATCATCCTCTTGGTTAGGCCTGTCAGGCCATCTGACCTGATCCTTTAACTGCTTCCCGACAGCCGCACGCCGCTGTACGTTGGCAGAATGGCACAGGTGTGCAAAAGGGCGTACCTGTAGGCCCCTTCGTAATCCCGGGCTAGCGGGCGCGGAAGTGTGGCCGTGGGTCCCGCAGACGCCCTGTCCGCCAGTGGCCCGCAATAAGGAGAGGTAGAACGGGGAAATTCCTATGTAAACAAGGCATTTCCCTGTTCTGCCTAGTGACATGACGGAGATCTACTGCTCCCTGTCATCGGGAGCAGTGATCTCTGTCATGTCCTAGGTAGCCCATCCCCCCCTACAGTTATAAGACACTGAGGGAACACCTTTAACCCCTTGATCGCCCCCTAGTGTTTAACCCCTTCCCTGCCGCTGACATTTACACAGTAATCAGTGGCTATTTTTAGCTCTGATCGCTGTATAAAGGTCAATGGTCTCAAAATGGTGTCAAAAGTGTCCGATCTGTCCGCCGCAATGCCGCAGATCACCGCCATTACTAATAAAACAAAATGAATAATAAAAATGCCATAAATCTATCCCCTATTTTGTAGACGCTATAACTTTTGTGCAAACCAATCAATATACACTTATGATTTTTTTAGCAAAAATATGTAGAAGAATACATATTGGCCTAAACTGAGAAAGAAATTTTTATATTTATATATATATATATATATATATATATATATATATATATATATATATATATATATATATATATATATATATAAATAAAGAAAGCCGAATCGTAAAAAATGCTCTGGTCAGGAAGGGGGTAAAATCTTCCAGGGCTGAAGTGGTTAAGGACTGGCAGACTCCAATTGTTGCGACAGCTGGCTGAACTGGCCAAAGAAAAGGAGGCTTTTAAAAGTGACTCCAGTTTCTTGTCAACAGGGTCCTTCAAGCCCTGCAAGTTATCTACCGGACAAGTTAAGTTCTTGTTTAAGGAAGAGACTGTCGCATCAATGGCTGGCATACTCCACTTAAACTTTTCCTCCATGGGATATTAAAGGGAAAACCTCTTATGCCGCGTACACACGGCCGGACTTTTCGGCATCAAAGGTCAGACGGAACAAATCTGTCGGACAATTCGATCACATGTGGGCTTCATTGGACCTTTTCTGTCAAAAAATCTGACGGACTTTAGAAATAGAACATGTTTCAAATCTTTCCGCCGGACTAGAGTCCTATCAAAAAAAAAAAAAACTGTGTCTGTATGCTAGTCCGACGGACCGAAAACGACACAAGGGCAGCTATTGGCTACTGGCTATGAACTTCCTTATTGTAGTCCGGTCATACGTCATCACGTTCGAAACGATCGGACTTTGGTAGGATCGTGTGTAGGCAAGTCCGTTTCGTCGGAACTCCGTTGAAAAGTCCTTCGGAGTTCAGGCGGACGAGAAGTACACGGCATTAGGAGGAACGAAAATCCTGTCAGGATGTTCCCAATCAGCATACACTGCCTGTTCCAACAGTGGGTGCAAAGGGAAAGCCTGTACGGCCTGAGGAGGCCTCAGGGACCCCAAAGAGGACCAGGGGGGGGCTCCGAAACCGCTGCAGGAGGCAACTTAAACACTTCAGCCCCTAAAGATTTGGATGACCAAAGCATTTTTTGCAATACGGCACTGGTATTTGATCATCTCTGTGGTTTTAATTTTTTCCGCTATTAGCAAAAAAGAAAAAAAAAAAAGGAGCGACAATTTTGAAAAAAAAAAAACAAAAACAAAAAAACAATATTATGTACTTTTTGCTATAATAAATATCCCCAATTTTTTTTTTAAAAAAAAGCTAATTTTTTTCTCAGTTTAGGCAGATATGTATTCTTCTACATATTTTTGGTAATAAAAATTGCAATAAGCGTATATTGATTGGTTTCCGCAAAAGTTATAGCGTCTACAAAATAGGGAATAGAGTTATGGCATTTTTATTATTTATTTTTTACTAGTAATGGCGGCGATCTGCGATTTTTATCATGACTGTGACATTATGGCAGACACATCAGACACTTTTGACACATTTGTGGGATGACTGACAATCATACAGCTATAAAAATGCACCGATTGCTGTATAAATGTGGCGATCAAGGGGTTAACTGTGTTCCCTGACTGTGTGTTCTAACTGTAGGGGGAGGGGACTGACTAGAGGGGATGACAGATCGTGGTTCCTAGCCATTAAGAACTCACAGAACAGGGATTTGTGTGTTTATATACACACACACACACACACACACACACACACACACACGTCCCTGTTCTGCCTCTCGTGCCCGCGATCGCTCATGGCCCACGAGTATCGGCACCCCCACCTTCTATCCCGCTTATAGCTACAACGGCTCGTGGGAACGTGCCGACCTGCCACAGTATAATGACAGCGGCTGGTCGGCAAGCAGTTAAAGGCAACACGAACCATCTCGGTAAGAGTCTGGATCAAAAGCCTCTGCGACTGAGAGGCAGATATCAACTGGACATCTTATGGTCCAGATTGCTCTGCTCAGAAGCAGACTCATCAGCCAGGCCCTCCACAGAATCCTTGGCATTTAGCTCTTGCCTATCCTCAACCTATTCCTGCTCCAAACTAGGGGGCTCAGTCACACTTCTTGCCATCCTGCGGGAATAATGCCAGCAATCCTGTGCTCTAACCCAGCTAGGGATGAGGACAGTTCATCCCTGGTGATAAAGGGTGACGCAGCAGTATTAACCGTAGGCACAATATCAGACAGGCGCAGTGGCACAGATTGCCCGGAAGCCTCTATTCTCTCAGGGGATACAACACTAAAGTTATGATAAGGCTACTCAGGCGCTATTGACAACATAGGTGTTTCTTTCCCTGTAGTGTTAACCCCGCTCTTCTTTTTTTAAAAGACATTGCAAGCCAGAAAAAGGGAGTATCTGGGTTTAGTATTTACATACTTCAGAAGGGAGACCCCTAAATAGGGATCGTCAAGCCCCTATGCAACAATCCTGCTAAGCAGCTTAGCCTGTCAAGCAACACCTGGTGACTCACGTGCCCCGGGTAAGGAAAAATGAACCTGCTAATAATGCCTGGTTCAGAGCCTGCTCTGTGTCTCACAGCTGCCCTCTGGAAGCACCACGTTTGGCATACACAGCTTAAATAAGCACGTGCGCGGTCCCGGCCTATGGGTGCGGCTGTAGGCGCATATGACGAAATCTTCGTGCACCCAGATTAGGATATGGCGCATGTGCAGCTCCGTGTGCACACAATGCCTGTGGCGAAGCCGCGTGCGCCATGGCTGCCAACAACAAACTCCTGAGCACCTTGGCGAACGCACGTGCACCATGCAAGCCAAGATGCGCAATGGCGCACCCTCGTGCGTGGACCATACATTTAAAAAAAGGTAAAAAAACAGCCAGACAACACGGGAAAAAAAAAAGGGTACCCTTTGCAAACACCCAGAGCTAGCCCAAAACTCTCCCCTGTTGTCACCGCACATAGGTGTCCAGCCTCTAGCTAGCTTGACTGATTGTTACAATCACTGGGGCACCCCAAAATAAATAGGGGAGTTTAACTTACCCATCCAAGCGCAGGGCAGCCTTAGAAACCAAGAGCCCAATCTTCACCCATCATGGCAGGTTCCTGTCACTTGAGGACCTTCAAGGACTGGGTACCCTCTTCATGTTTTAGGGTTCACTCCCTTGCACCTGTACAGCACCCTGCAGGAACGCCTTAGCTCTGTGGTGTCCAGGATTCCACTACCCAGGGTCCAGCACCCGGAGGTTGCATTACAGGCAAAACCTCACAGGATCCTTGCATCTTTGTGAGGCTCCGGTACCATTTATTTAAGAATATAAACCTGTGTCAAATGGATCCAATCAGTCAATCCCTTGATTCATTCCAGAAGCCGTTTTTGGGACTAAGGACCTGGAGCTCAGAGAGCTCAACAAACGTGCCCATCCACTTTGCAGACACTGGTAAACTGAAGTACTTCCTGTATGGGAGGGGTTATATAGGGGATCACATTCTGTCTAAGACTTTGTCTACCAGTGTCCATTCATCTAGAGATGGCGTATAACCCAGTAGCTAATGAATATTAGCCCAACTCTGTGTCCCGTGATGTATGATAAAAAAAACATTTATACTCACTGAGATGGATGTCACAGCCGCAGCTGTCCCCGCCAGCTCCACACCGAGAACTGAAAGATCAAAGACTGCTCTGTCCCTCCAGTGCTCACTGGAGCACCATACTGTGGAGAGGGTGGAATAAGCTAGCTCAGGCTCTCAGCAGCATGCTGAGAGGCTGAGCCAGCTGTCGGTCAGGCATCTGGGTGCATCCCTACCCAATGGTCAGGATCCCTTTAGAAGCTAGAATGACACAGTGGCGTCAGCAGACAGTGAACCTTAGCCCGCTGAATGTGGGTCACAGGAGTGTAGAACTAAGTGCACTCCTGTGACTCATAGGATCTCTCACCATGTTCATCATTTCTAGACAGAGAAGACAAGTTTTCCCACGGAAGCCTCAGAGCAAGACATAAGGAAGGAAATACGGACAGGATCCAGAATAAGGCAGAAGGCAGAGGCCACCTTTGGGAAAAAAGGAGGCCTTAGGCACCACATTGTCTTTCTGCAACACTAAGAAAGGCTTCTGACAGAATAAGGCCATTAATTCTCCTTGCAGAGGTGATAGTCACAAGAAAGGCCACCTTACGGGTAAGGTCATACAAAAGAATATCTCTGATAGGTTTAAGGAGCAGCTTCTGAAAAGCTAAGAGTCTGAGATTGAGATCCCACAGGGATAGAGGGGGCAAATGGGGGGAGAGCTTTGTGCAATTCCCTGAAAAAAGGCGATAACAAGAGAGTGGGAAGTAAAGGTGAAAGAGAACGGCCAAGGATGAGACATATCCCTTAGTAGTGCTAAATATAAGAGACGGGGGTGGGGACTGTAAATGAGAGGCAGAGCTCACATTGGTTAGACCAAAATCTATCTATAGTATATACTCAAAAGGTAACAGTATTGTTGAGAGTGGATTTTATTAAAAAAAAAACTCATCAATATGTAGACCAAATGAGTGGTTGGAGTTAAAGTGCAAGCTAAAATGATGTACAACAGATATGGCTAGATTGTGACCTGCTGCATCAACATTGTATACATAATAAACAAATGACACAAAATTATAAAATAAAAAACATAGTGGTGCAATAGGATTGCATCAACAGGCTCGATGCGTTTTGTGGTCTGAAATCCCCTTCCTAAGGTGTAGATGCATGCGTCTCTACAAAAAATATGCAACAATAATAATAACATGATTCCAAATTGGATCACTATACATATCCGCACATACCCCCAATACCTTTCTAAATCTACTTATCTATGCCCAGGGACAGTACTCCCTCAGCTCCCATTTTAGACAATCTCCAGCTGCCCTCATTCGACAGGACCACATGCTGACCGATGCACTGAATATGAGAAATATTAGGGTAGGTTTTCCACCTACTTGGCGTTTGCCTCCATTTTTCCCCCTTATGTTTTTTACACATACTGCATTGTTCAATTTACATACCAGATTTTATTGTTGCATATTTTTTGTAGAGACACATGCATCTGCTCCTGAGGAAGTGGATTTCAGACCACGAAACGCGTCGAGCCTGTTGATGCAATCCTATTACACCATTATGCGTTTCTATATATTATTTTATTATTTTGTGTCATTTGTTTATTATGTATACACGGTTGATGCAGAATGTCACAATCTAGCCATATCTGTTGTACATCATTATAACTTGGAGTGTAACTTCAATACTGTTACTTTTTGCCTTTGTGGCGTATATACTATCGATTTTGATCCACCCAATGTGAGCTACGCCTCTCATTTAAAGTCTCACCCCCTTTCTCTTGTATTATGAATAGGGTTGGAGATTCCTATCCCCGATGTAGGAGGTGCCCTACTCCTAGCCTCATTTTAGGCAGGTTTCTCAAGTCCAAACTCCCCTCTTTTTGTAATTAGTAGTGCTAAAGGTAAATTTTCGGTCCAGACCAAACTGGAGGAAGCACAGAAGATGCCACATAGATAAAAGTTCCCTTATTTGCACCAAGCAAAGTAGACCCTCCAAGTGCAATGGCAGACTTACAAGAAAGTGATTTACTAGCCTTCGAGAGGGCAGGGATCACAAGGCCCCCCAGACTGTTTAGGACCATGGCTTCAACAGCCTTTCCAATAAAGCCAGTGACCGAGAAGCAGGATGAACACTGGACAATCCAGAAGAGCAGACAGACTGACTGCCAAGAGCTTGAGTACATGGAAATTCCATTTACTCCTGGGCCAATTTAATGCAATGAGGATTACCAGGATGTCCCCCTTCTCAATCCTATGAAGTATGTGAGGAAGAAACTGGAGGGACAGAAAGGCATAAATCAGACTGAACTCATCCAACAGTTTCACCAGTGTCCACTGCAAAGGCCTGAGGATACCCAGACTTGGTGACAAACTTTTCCAGTTGCTGTTGAATCTGGACACCAAGAAGGTCCACATCAGGTGTTCCATACCAGTGGCTCCAGATAAAAAGTCCAGTCACCTGGATCCAGACGCCGATGACAAAGAGTTTGCCTGTCTGGAACGCCATAACGAGACGTTCTGCCCAAATAAGGATTAAGTCGGTTTCCCTTAGAGCAGCATTCATTCTGGTGCCTCCTCGATGACAGATGAAGGCCATAGCATTTCCAAATGTGTTCTTGTCAAGTATCCTCACAATAGAGGAGTCCATCATTGAAGGCACGACCAAGCCATCCCAGAATGTTGATCGAACTGACAACCAAGTCCCCTGTACTAAGATGTTCAGGACTGCTCTTTAGCCTGACAGGCTAGCACCCATTGTGAGAACTCTCCACGATTATAGAAGATATGGTTTCCCTATTTCCAGTGCCGGACTGGAAAGCCACCCTGTCAAGGATAGTCTGGTCTTGGGGATCAGGTGGTCATAGGACTAAGTCTGTTTATACTACATGGCCAGAATTTTGAGGTTTAATGGTGCGGAATGAAACCAGGTTTGTGATACGACCCCAAAAAAAAAAAAGCATCCATGTGACCCAAGACACTCACGCATATACGAATTGAGGGCTACTTCTGAGAACAATGGGACACAAGTTTGTACCAAGGCAGAAACATTCTGGACAAATGTGTCCAATGCAAGACACAGGTACTCCAATCTGTGAAATGGATCCAGAGATGACTTCTGTAGGTTGAGAGTCTAACTGAAGTGCTGGTGAACCTGTACCACACGTTGAATGATGGATGACAGGGAGGACTGATCCTTTAGCAGGAAAATGTCCAGGTACCCCACAATGTTGATCCCCGGAGACAAAAGCAGAGACAAAACTGGGGCAAGCACCTTTGTTAAAACAGGGAGGGACGTGACAGGCCCAAGGGAAGGGTGAAAAACTGGTAATACGGATTGCCCATCACAAAATGTAAACTGCATCAATGAGGCAGAAATGTGCAGTATCCCGGATGTCTATGGAGAAAAAGAAGAAAGCTAAAAAGGAGGGAGGAAATGGCCAACTTTGCAATTTCCTTGTAAAACTGCTGAACCCATAGGAATATGTTTAAAGTTTTCAGATCCGGAATGGGCCGAACTGCACCAGTTTTTAACCTTTTCATTTTACAAATAATTTTTTTAACAATAAACAATGTACAGTAGCACAAGACATGGGTATACAAGTAAACCAAACAATGGCTGGTGTAAAAATTACCAGACATCAGTACCAGGATACAAATGGAGGCAATTTAGAAACACATCTGCAAAGCATATGCAACTATGCGTCAAAGTACAAATCCTATGGGGATTCCTCAATGAAAAAGGTAATACAATGCCTGTAAGAAAGGGAATGGGTGAATGAATTTGACTAAAGACAGTAAAGATTACAAAAGGGGGAAAGAATAGACAGTGACAGAGAAATAGAGAGGAAGAAGGGCAAAGGACAAAAACAAGCACATGAAAAAATTGGGACATGGGAAAGGAAGAGGAGAAAATAGGGGGGGGGGGGGGTATGGGGAAAGGGTACAGAGGCCCGACCAAGCAGCATATCTGTGTGAATCAATGTGTCTGATCACACAGACTATAGGGATTGGTTCAATTTCAAGTGACCATTATAAGTTAACCACTGGTCCCAAACCTTCAGAAGGTTAGCGTGGGTGTTAGGGAGTATGGAAGTGAGCTTCTCATGTGTCAGTTTCCATGAGCCTCTGTTTACCTCAGCAAAGTTAACTGATTGTCTCCAAACTTTAGCTAACATCTGCCGGGCTGGCAAGAACACAAACCCCACCAGCTTACTCTTGTTTCTATTACAGACTGGGATGGGCCTATGTAATAGGGCTTTTCATGGTTTATGAGTGAGATTGCCATCTAGGACTAATCTAATCATGTTACACACGTGTATCCAGAAGCAGAAGGCCTTGACGAAGGACCACTAAATCTGAAAAAGAGTGCTGCACTACACTACAGCCCTCAAAGCCAGTTGGGGGCGCATTGGGAACAGATTAAGATCTGTGGTCAGGAGTCCTTTACCGTCGTGAAACTATATAGTAAGCATTTTCTTGGGCAAAGATGTTTTGGGAACATTTAGAGGTGGCCAACCAAATGTTATTCCTGTTCGCTTGGTCAAGTGGTTTGCACTTTTCTATGTAGGAAAGATTCCTGGGACCCATAGAGTCCCGTGTGTGAAGCATATAGAGTAGAAACCAGACCCCCGGAGTCAGGGTCCTTCTGGCAGCAGTTTTCCAATGGTGTATGTGGGGCATTCAGTACGGTGCAGAATTAAACTGGAAATTTAATTCTTTACTTGGAGCATAATAGATGGCTTCCTCAGCAGGCAAGTTCTAGTGCTCTTGCAAACATTAGCAGTCCATAAACTTCCCTGACCCCACCACAACCAGAAAGCTATGGGTTTTTCATAGGTGGGAAGAACCTAGAAAGCATTCTCCTATGGCAGGAAGGAGATTAAGATGGAGAAACTGAAGCAGGGAGGAGGTAGAGTGCGAAAATCTAGTTTGTAGTCCTCTGGAAAAAACACAGTCTGAACCCAGGCATCTGACGGGCAGACTCTATGGACAACTCACTCTTCCGCTATCACTTTTCAATGTTTCAACTATTCTGAAACCAAAAGGCCGAGGCGGCCAACAGACATAATAAGGCATTGGTTCCATGCTTGGCTAGGTCTTCTTGCAAAAGTTGATTTATGTCTTAGACTTGATATTGGAAATTTGAGATAAAAAATAAGGAATCTTTTCTAACCTCAGAAGTAGTACACCTACTGGTGGAAGCACAAGCCTTTTTCTTCTGGGGGAGGGGATATTGTTATCCGAGAGACCAAGCAGGCATTTACCGCTGAAGTGTAACCACTCTAGGCGTTTCTCACAAGGTAGCTCAGCTGAGGAACATTTAAGCCAGAGGATCCTGCACATGCTGTGAAGAAAGCAGACTCATCCTAGAAATTTGGCAAATATAAAAGCCATTCACACAGTTGCCCAAGGCTGAAGGTAAAAGTTTCAGCTGAATATGAAAGGAGATCTGTAAGGATGGACCTAGGATTTCAAGCCAAAATTAGTCCAGACAGCAATGGCCTGGCATACTGCTTCAGACACAACTGCTGGGTATATGGCAGGGCCTGCACTGCGTTTTGCATTCTGCTTCAGGGTGACTTTTATCTAACATTGAAACCCACAGCAGATCGCATGGATGCCATGCCATTGCAATGCAGTGTGGGGAATGCGCAGGAGTGACTACGTTTCCCACATCGCATCAGTGTGAACCTAGGGTCAAAGAAGGCCACTAACCTTTTATCTACCAGATCTTTGAACATGGAATTATCCTCTAGGAGGGTCTTCTTTAAGGGTAGAATATTGCTGGGTCTACCACAGGAATTGGTCACTTCAAAAGCATAAGAAAAAAGAAAAAGAAAAAAAAAAACACTTTCCTTAATAGGAACCCCCCCCAAGTAAGGCCAGTCTCCAGAAAGGACAGGCTCATCCAACGCCTGAACCAAAAAAGGTCTTCCCTGGTGTAGGAAATTTTAGGGACCGCATAGTAGAAACCTCTCTGAGCAGACGCAGGCTAAACAAGTGCACATAGTTTAAATCAGTGATGAAAAAGTCTCCTTGAGTTTTGGAGAGATTATTGTCGTGTGTCTCATCCTAATCGGATGAATCAGCCCCATGCTACCATGTATGGCTCAAAGACTGAAGTAGGTGGGGGAGGGGGGCGGTTGTCACCCTTGTAGTCCAAGACCTCAACAGGGCCAGAAATTCTGCCCATGAACTCTGACATTAAAGCAGGAAATTTGTCTCTAGACAAGAAGAATGAAGCTGTTACCAAAAAGGCCCACTAAGCTGACTAGAGGAAGACAGAGTCAGAATGGGAGCAACCATCAGAGGAAAGGGTACCAGGGCCCTGAACCAATGTACTACAACCCCCAGTAGCGCTAAAGACTGAGCTGGAATCTCTTATCTTTCCACTTATGGTCCAAGGCATGTTTGAATAAAATGTTCATAATGGGGTACTCATAATCTCTGCAGCAGTGGTGTGAGGGGAAGGATGCCACTGTAACCTAGGATCATAAAATATTACAGATGCGCTCTCAGGATCAAAGACTAGGAGGAGATGTTGCTCAGCTGGCATCCTGAATCTGAAGAGGAAAAGGCAGGGGGGCATGTGCACAGTAACCTCCCTCAAAACAAAGTGGTGCATGCACACAATGCACTTAAAGTGGTTGTACACTAAGGTGACCAGATTTTCAAAATGAAATCCGGGGACATTTTTTTTTTTTGGCAAATGGTAAACGATTTTATAAGCATATATTCCTCAAATTATATATTCAGTGTATGTGGTATATGTTTATGGAAGGATTATATGATATATACGTTATTTCTCACATTTCGTCCATGAGATAAAAAAAAAAAGAAGATTCTTACAATTTTTTGGAATACGACTACCAAATGTTAAGACGATAAGATGGAGATAAAACTTTTCATATTTTGTATTTTATTCTTGCCAAAGAATTTTGGTTCAACAATAACAATAAATTAACAATTCAGAACAGTAAAAGATTGCATGGTAACAACACGTAGGATACCTTCAAACATATATAGATATCTATATATCTCTCTCTATATATACCATAGCAGCACCAGGATTTGCTGCTACAAAGTTTACCACTTACCTCAGTTTCTCCTCCCTGGCACCACTTTCCCTTCCTGTCCCCGCCCTTAAATGACGTCATGTCAGAGGCCGGTGTAGAAGAAGAATGTAATCTGTGTACGGTAGTTTAGACTGCTGCCGGGTGCAGGAGCGCACTCGGCACCCCGCTGCAGCTCTGCTTTTGTCTGTCAATCTTCAGCCGGGAGACATTAGCCCCGGCGCTGCCTGCACACCAACACTTCACTTCAAAGGGGTTTCTGCTCCTTCTGCACACTCTAGTCCCGGTCCTGCTGCCTGTCACTGTGCTCCGCCAGTGGCATCACTAGGGTTGGTGTCACCCGGTGCCGAAAAAATTGGTGTCACCCCTCCTCCACCAACTACCTCAGTACAGACCCCCCTCCACTAACTACAGACCCCACTCCATCAATATAGCCCCCTCCCTCAGTACAGACCCCCTTAAATCAATATAACCCCCCTCCCTCAGTACAGACCCCCTTAAATCAATATAGACCCCCCACAAAGTACAGACTCCCCTCCCTCAGTACAGACCCCCGCTCAGTGCAGACCCCCTTTCCTCAGTATAGACCCCCCACTAAGTACTAACCCCCTCCCTCAGTACAGACCCCCCCATCAGTACAGAAACCCTCCCTCAGTGCAGAGTCTGCAGACCCCCCTCCATCAGTATCAACCTCCCACCTCAGTGCAGACCGCCCCATCAGTACATACACCCCCCCCCCAGTGCTGACCCCCATCAGTATAGAATCCCCCTTCAGTGCAGAGCCCCCATTAGTATAGAATCCCCCCAGTGCAGAGCTCCCATTAGTATAGACACCCCCTCAGTGCAGAACCCCCATTAGTATAGAATCCCCCCAGTGCAGAGCCCCCCCCCATTAGTATAGAATCCCCCCAGTGCAGAGCCCCCCCATTAGTATAGAATCCCCCCAGTGCAGAGCCCCCATTAGTATAGAATCCCCCCAGTGCAGAGCCTCCCATTAGTATAGAATCCCCCCAGTGCAGAGCCCCCCATTAGTATAGAATCCCCCCAGTGCACAGCCCCCCCCATTAGTATAGAATCCCCCCAGTGCAGAGCCCCCCCATTAGTATAGAATCCCCCCAGTGCAGAGCCCCCAATAGTATAGACACCCCCTCAGTGCAGAGCCCCCAATAGTATAGACACCCCCTCAGTGCAGAGCCCCCAATAGTATAGACACCCCCTCAGTGCAGAGCCCCCATTAGTATAGAATCCCCCCAGTGCAGAGCCCCCCCATTAGTATAGAATCCCCCCAGTGCAGAGCCCCCCCCCCCCATTAGTATAGAATCCCCCCAGTGCAGAGCCCCCATTAGTGTAGAATCCCCCCAGTGCAGAGCCCCCATTAGTATAGAATCCCCCCAGTGCAGAGCCCCCCCCATTAGTATAGAATCCCCCAGTGCAGAGCCCCCCCATTAGTATAGAATCCCCCCCAGTGCAGAGCCCCCATTAGTATAGAATCCCCCAGTGCAGAGCCCCCATTAGTACAGAATCCCCCCAGTGCAGAGCCCCCCATTAGTATAGAATCCCCCCAGTGCAGAGCCCCCCCATTAGTATAGAATCCCCCCAGTGCAGAGCCCCCCCCCCATTAGTATAGAATCCCCCCAGTGCAGAGCCCCCATTAGTATAGAATCCCCCCAGTGCAGAGCCCCCCCATTAGTATAGAATCCCCCCAGTGCAGAGCCCCCATTAGTATAGAATCCCCCCAGTGCAGAGCCCCCATTAGTACAGAATCCCCCCAGTGCAGAGCCCCCCATTAGTATAGAATCCCCCCAGTGCAGAGCCCCCAGTAGTATAGAATCCCCCCCAGTGCAGAGCCCCCCCCATTAGTATAGAATCCCCCAGTGCAGAGCCCCCATTAGTATAGAATCCCCCCAGTGCAGAGCCCCCATTAGTATAGAATCCCCCCAGTGCAGAGCCCCCCCATTAGTATAGAATCCCCCCAGTGCAGAGCCCCCCCCCCCCATTAGTATAGAATCCCCCCAGTGCAGAGCCCCCATTAGTGTAGAATCCCCCCAGTGCAGAGCCCCCATTAGTATAGAATCCCCCCAGTGCAGAGCCCCCCCCATTAGTATAGAATCCCCCAGTGCAGAGCCCCCCCATTAGTATAGAATCCCCCCCAGTGCAGAGCCCCCATTAGTATAGAATCCCCCAGTGCAGAGCCCCCATTAGTACAGAATCCCCCCAGTGCAGAGCCCCCCATTAGTATAGAATCCCCCCAGTGCAGAGCCCCCCCATTAGTATAGAATCCCCCCAGTGCAGAGCCCCCCCCCCATTAGTATAGAATCCCCCCAGTGCAGAGCCCCCATTAGTATAGAATCCCCCCAGTGCAGAGCCCCCCCATTAGTATAGAATCCCCCCAGTGCAGAGCCCCCATTAGTATAGAATCCCCCCAGTGCAGAGCCCCCATTAGTACAGAATCCCCCCAGTGCAGAGCCCCCCATTAGTATAGAATCCCCCCAGTGCAGAGCCCCCAGTAGTATAGAATCCCCCCCAGTGCAGAGCCCCCCCCATTAGTATAGAATCCCCCAGTGCAGAGCCCCCATTAGTATAGAATCCCCCCAGTGCAGAGCCCCCATTAGTATAGAATCCCCCCAGTGCAGAGCCCCCCCATTAGTATAGAATCCCCCCAGTGCAGAGCCCCCCCCCCCCATTAGTATAGAATCCCCCCAGTGCAGAGCCCCCATTAGTGTAGAATCCCCCCAGTGCAGAGCCCCCATTAGTATAGAATCCCCCCAGTGCAGAGCCCCCCCCATTAGTATAGAATCCCCCAGTGCAGAGCCCCCCCATTAGTATAGAATCCCCCCCAGTGCAGAGCCCCCATTAGTATAGAATCCCCCAGTGCAGAGCCCCCATTAGTACAGAATCCCCCCAGTGCAGAGCCCCCCATTAGTATAGAATCCCCCCAGTGCAGAGCCCCCCCATTAGTATAGAATCCCCCCAGTGCAGAGCCCCCCCCCCATTAGTATAGAATCCCCCCAGTGCAGAGCCCCCATTAGTATAGAATCCCCCCAGTGCAGAGCCCCCCCATTAGTATAGAATCCCCCCAGTGCAGAGCCCCCATTAGTATAGAATCCCCCCAGTGCAGAGCCCCCATTAGTACAGAATCCCCCCAGTGCAGAGCCCCCCATTAGTATAGAATCCCCCCAGTGCAGAGCCCCCAGTAGTATAGAATCCCCCCCAGTGCAGAGCCCCCCCCATTAGTATAGAATCCCCCAGTGCAGAGCCCCCATTAGTATAGAATCCCCCCAGTGCAGAGCCCCCATTAGTATAGAATCCCCCCAGTGCAGAGCCCCCCCATTAGTATAGAATCCCCCCAGTGCAGAGCCCCCCCCCATTAGTATAGAATCCCCCCAGTGCAGAGCCCCCCCATTAGTATAGAATCCCCCCAGTGCAGAGCCCCCCCCATTAGTATAGAATCCCCCCAGTGCAGAGCCCCCATTAGTATAGAATCCCCCCAGTGCAGAGCCCCCCCCATTAGTATAGAATCCCCCCAGTGCAGAGCCCCCCCATTAGTATAGAATCCCCCAGTGCAGAGCCCCCCCCCATTAGTATTGAATCCCCACAGTGCAGAGCCCCCCCATTAGTATAGAATCCCCCCAGTGCAGAGCCCCCCCATTAGTATAGAATCCCCCCAGTGCAGAGCCCCCATTAGTATAGAATCCCCCCAGTGCAGAGCCCCCCCCCATTAGTATAGAATCCCCCCAGTGCAGAGCCCCCCCATTAGTATAGAATCCCCCCAGTGCAGAGCCCCCCCCATTAGTATTGAATCCCCACAGTGCAGAGCCCCCCCATTAGTATAGAATCCCCCCAGTGCAGAGCCCCCCCATTAGTATAGAATCCCCCCAGTGCAGAGCCCCCCCCCCATTAGTATAGAATCCCCCCAGTGCAGAGCCCCCCCATTAGTATAGAATCCCCCCAGTGCAGAGCCCCCCCATTAGTATAGAATCCCCCCAGTGCAGAGCCCCCCCATTAGTATAGAATCCCCCCAGTGCAGAGCCCCCCCATTAGTATAGAATCCCCCCAGTGCAGAGCCCCCCCATTAGTATAGAATCCCCCCCAGTGCAGAGCCCCCCCCCCCCCCCCATTAGTATAGAATCCCCCCAGTGCAGAGCCCCCCCATTAGTATAGAATCCCCCCAGTGCAGAGCCCCCCCCCCCATTAGTATAGAATCCCCCCAGTGCAGAGCCCCCCCATTAGTATAGAATCACCCCCAGTGCAGAGCCCCCCCCCCATTAGTATAGAATCCCCCCAGTGCAGAGCCCCCCCATTAGTATAGAATCCCCCCAGTGCAGAGCCCCCCCATTAGTATAGAATCCCCCCAGTGCAGAGCCCCCCATTAGTATAGAATCCCCCCAGTGCAGAGCCCCCCATTAGTATAGAATCCCCCCAGTGCAGAGCCCCCCCATTAGTATAGAATCCCCCCAGTGCAGAGCCCCCCCATTAGTATAGAATCCCCCCAGTGCAGAGCCCCCCCATTAGTATAGAATCCCCCCAGTGCAGAGCCCCCCCATTAGTATAGAATCCCCCCAGTGCAGAGCCCCCCCATTAGTATAGAATCCCCCTGCACATGTCCACCACACACTGTAAATAAATGAAGTTTACAGACCTCAGAACAGCGCGGATGATACACACAGCCGTGTGTGTCCCTCGGGCTCCTCCTCCTCCTGTGTGAATGTAAACAGAGAGGAGGGGGAGGCGGCTTCAGTCCGCTGTGCTGCGGGACACAGCGCAAGTCCCGTGGCACAGATCAGGGCGAGGGCCAGTGTTAGCGGTACGTGCCGCTACGTTCCTGAGTGCCGCCCCTGCAATCCGGGGACAAATCCGGGGACAGACGGGCTCCGGGGAGAGTGTCCTCAATCCGGGGACTGTCCCCGGAAAACGGGGACGTCTGGTCACCCTATTGTACACCCTTTTGTCTTACTTTTATCTATAGGTAAGCCTAGAATAAGGCTTGCCTATACAGTGGGGCAAAAAAGTATTTAGTTAGCCACCAATTGTGCAAGTTCTCCCACTTAAAAAGATGAGAGGCCTGTAATTGTCATCATAGGTATACCTCAACTATGAGAGACAAAATGTGGAAACAAATCCAGACAATGATTTTTGAAAGAATTTATTTGCAAATTATGGTGGAAAATAAGTATTTGGTCAATATCAAAAGTTCATCTCAATACTTTGTTATATATCCCTTGTTGGAAATGACAGGAGGTCAAACATTTTCTTTAAGTCTTCACAAGGTTGTCACACACTGTTGCTGGTGTGTTGGCCCATTCCTCCATGCAGATCTCCTCTAGAGCAGAGATGTTTTGGGGCTGTCGCTGGGCAACACGGACTTTAAACTCCCTCCAAAGGTTTTCTATGGGGTTGAGATCTGGAGACTGGCTAGGCCACTCCAGGACCTTGAAATGCTTCTTACGAAGCCACTCCTTCGTTGCCCGGGCAGCGTGTTCGGGATCATTGTCATGCTGAAAGACCCAGCCACGTTTCATCTTCAATGCCCTTGCTGATGGGAGGAGGTTTGCACTCAAAATCTCATGATACATGGCCCCATTCATTCTTTCATGTACACGGATCAGTCGTCCTGTTCCCTTTTGCAGAGAAACAGCCCCAAAGCATGATGTTGCCACCCCCATGCTTCACAGTAGGTATGGTGTTCTTTGGTTGCAACTCAGCATTCTCTCTCCTCCAAACACGACAAGTTGTGTTTCTACCAAACAGTTCTATTTTTGTTTCATCTGACCATATGACATTCTCCCAGTCCTCTTCTGGATCATCCAAATGCTCTCTAGCAAACCTCAGACGGGCCTGGACATGTACTGGCTTAAGCCGGGGGACACGTCTGGCACTGCAGGATCTGAGTCCCTGGCGGCGTAGCGTGTTACTGATGGTAGCCTTTGTTACGTTGGTCCCAGCTCTCCGCAGGTCATTCACTAGGTCCCCCCCGTGTGGTTCTGGGATTTTTGCTCACCGTTCTTGTGATCATTTTGACCCCACGGGGTGAGATCTTGCGTGGAGCCCCAGATCGAGGGAGATTATCAGTGGCCTTGTATGTCTTCCATTTTCTAATTATTGCTCCCACAGTTGATTTCTTCACACCAAGCTGCTTGCCTATTGCAGATTCAGTCTTGTTTCTGGTGTCCTTCAACAGCTCTTTGGTCTTCACCATAGTGGAGTTTGGAGTGTGACTGTTTGAGGTTGTGGACAGGTGTCTTTTATACTGATAACAAGTTCAAACAGGTGCCATTAATACAGGTAATGAGTGGAGGACAGAGGAGCCTCTTAAAGAAGAAGATACAGGTCTGTGAGAGCCAGATTTCTTGCTTGTTTGTAGGTGACCAAACACTTATTTTCCACCATAATTTGCAAATAAATTCTTTCAAAAAAAAAAATCAGACAAATGTGATTATCTGGATTTGTTTCCACATTTTGTCTCTCATAGTTGAGGTATACCTATGATGACAATTACATGCTTCTCTCATCTTTTTAAGTGGGAGAACTTGCACAATTGGTGGCTGACTAAAATACTTTTTTGCCCCACTGTAGGTAGTAGAAATATCTCCTAAACGTGCACCGTTTAGGAGATATTTCTCTTGTAGTGCGCTGATGTGGTCTTCGGCGCATGCACTGTGAAGAAACAGACCACCGTGCCGTTTTTTCCCCCAGCGTGTGCCATGACTGCCGGCTCCCGCGCAGGAGTGACATCACGCGGCTCCGGCCAGTCACAGAGCCAGAGTCTGCGGCCCCAGAAGGAAGAAGGGCGAAGATGGACGCAGCCTGCACAGGGGACAGCGCAGGCTTCGTTTGCAAGTAAGGCATACTAGCCCATTAAGGCCCTGTAAGCACAGCACCACAAAGGAGAAAGTGAATGGTACAACAGTGATAGCATTATGCACCCTTCAATATGACATTTTAAAACAGGTGCCAAACAGTGGGATACTTGCTATGAATGTAGACAGTTATTTTCATAATTTAATCTCGTATTTGATTAATGTTTGTTTATTCCTCCATTTTTTGCCTTTGTGACAAAGGATTTGGCACCAGATTACTTTCACCCTTTGGGGTTGATTTACTAAAACTAGAGAGTGCTTCTAACTTCAGCTTGTTCAATTAAGCTTTGACCAAAAAAAACCTGGAAGCCGATTGGTTACTATGCAGAGCTGCACCTCATTTTGCACTCACCAATTTTAGTAAATCACTCAATGTATGTCCAGAACCAACTTATAAACCAATCTCTTTTTTATAGAAGATGTAAACATTCTACCAATGGCTTCTTTGTTATAGAATAATTGTTTTATGTAATATAGCACTTTGGGTGTTTTAGACGCCACTTTTTTGTATACTGCTTATTTTTAGTAAAAATTTGTAAACAAACAAAAAAAAAAGCCACCATAATTGTGGGCAGCAGTCTCCAAGTCTTTCCACAACCCAAAGGAGGAATAAAATGAACACCCTGGGTAAACTTTTAAAAAGGGATTCAGCCCTGTACTCACCAAATTCAGTAGCAGGTATAAAAGGGATTTAACCCCATCCTGGCTTCTCCCTGTATGGTGGGCCTAACCCCACAGGGATGCTCAGAAATTGGGCTCTGCACCAGGCAGACCAAGGCTCTAGACCTGTAAAAGCACCCTAAATCCATATACTGCACTGCATGCCAAAGGGAAGCATCCTTAGCAAGATCCAGGGCATAGCAACATTACAGGCCAGCACCGCATCTTCCACCATGCTGGGTCTGGGTACAGCCTCTTAAGGCTCTGTTTCGGAGACCACCAAGCTGGAAGCTACATAAAAGAATTCAATGTAAGAAGCTAAGCTTCTGTATGTAGACAGAAGGGGTCCATCACCTAAAGACCCTAGCAAAAAACAGATGCTATCTGGGAATGGGAGGAGTTATATAAGGGGATGTCCCTGCAGCCTTTTTATATCAGTGTCCAATCACCTGAAGGGATCTGCATTGAACCCATCGTAAGGATTTAGGCCTCATTTACACAAGTGCTGAGACTAGGCTCAAGCTGCATAAAAACACATGGCCTAGGAGTCTCAGCACACTAAAGATGCCCGAGTCGTATACTGTACAATCAAAAAGTCCTTTTGTCGCTAAACATAAAATTCTCTATTAAGTCAGCCTGTATTTGCTCAGTAGACTACTGCTGTTCTCTGGGATGAGGCTAGAGCCAGTGGTGTTTGCTTAGTGTGCAGAGTACCATATTTTTATACATGTGTAACAAAGCTCACCCAGCAATAAACTGCCTGTACTCTTTGTTCCATGTAATATATACAGCTACCTCTCAAACATCCTTCAGTCCACCACAAAGCATGGGTTGTAGATAGAGTTTATAATTTTTAAATATAAAAAAGTTCCTAGGTACAACATGATAGTTGCATTAACATGCCATGAACAGACAATTGAAATAGGCAAGAGAAAGAAACTACTCGTTTTCACATTAGTAAGGCTGCTAATTAACAGTCTGGATTTAATTGCATAGTGCATGAAAAAAAAAAATTATCTAGGTTTATGCAAATAACCTTAAGAAAAAAACCAAATCAAAATGTAACAAGTAAATGAGCAGTTGCTAAAACCATACCAAGAAAGGATATAATTTCCCAGTTTTAAATTACCCATACAATAAGGATGTTGTCACACTGAACATCTCTAGAAGGCCTAATTCAAGATATGAGGAGGACAAAAACCTCCAAATAACTTTTTACTAAAGATGCTAATTATCGTAACTATCATGCTGTTTCAGCCTCATCTAAACATCTAATGAAACTCACAGTCACAATCTAAGAACTCGGTTGGATTTTGCCTGTCCAAACCTTTCATATATGGCAGCGAGGCAAAATGGCTCACTATATGCAATTTAAAGCTGCCTGGAACTCAGACATCTTTAATTCCTCCAAATTATGCATATCTTCAATTCAATCTGAAAAGTAACCAAGCAAATTATCTTAAATGTAATGAAAAAAGATCTGTTTTATAGACAGCCATCTATACAAATATGGTGCGGGGAAGAAAAAAAAAAATACTTTTGGCCATAAATGGCCTAGACAAGGTCAGCAATGTTCACATTTTCAGTCATTCCCTCCAATAAATCCGACCATTTCTAATTTCTAAGGCTTCATGTACACGACATCATGTTGCTAGTGGATGTTAGAGATCCTGCACTCCTCCACCTTCTGTTTGAGGATGCCCCACAGATGCTCAATAGGGTTTAGGTCTGGAGACATGCTTGGCCTGTCCATCACTTTTACCCTCAGCTTCTTTAGCAAGGCAGTGGTCGTCTTGGAGGTGTGTTTGGGGTTGTTATGTTGGAATACTGCCATGCAGCCCAGTCTCATCAAGGGAGGGGATCTTGCTCAGCTTCAGTATGTCACAGTGCATGTTGGTATTCATGAACTGTAGCTCCCCAGTGCCTGCAGCACTCATGCAGCCCCAGATTATGACCCTCCCACCACCATGCTTGACTGTAGGCAAGACACATTTGTCTTTGTACTCCTCACTTGGTTGCCGCGACACACGCTTGACACCATCTGAACCAAATAAGTTTATCTTGGCCTCATCGGATCACAGGGCATGGTCCAGTAATCCATGTCCTTAGTCTGCTTGTCTTCAGCAAACAGTTTGCTGGCTTTCTTGTGCATCAACTTTAGAAGAGGCTTCCTTCTGGGACGACAGCCATGCAGACCAATTTGATTCAGTGTGCGGCGTATGGTCTGAGCATTGACAGGATGACCCCCCCCCACCCCTTCAACCTCTGCAGCAATGCTGGCAGCACTCATATGTCTATTTCCCAATGACAACCTCTGGATATGACTTCTTTGGTCGACCATGGCGAGGCCTGTTCTGAGTGGAACATGTCCGGTTAAACCACTGTATGGTCACACCAAATTTAACACACCTGCTCCCCAATCACACCTGAGACCTTGTAACACTAACGAGTCACATGATACCGGGCAGGGAAAATGGCTAATTAGGCCCAATTTGGACATTTCCACTTAGGGGGTGTACACACTTTTGTTGCCAGCAGTTTAGACATTAATGGCTGTGTGTTGAGTTATTTTGAGGGGACAGCAAATTTACACTGTTATACAAGCTGTACACTCACTATTTTACATTGTAGCAAAGTGCAATTTCTTCAGTGTTGTTACATGAAAAGATATAATAAAATATTTACAAAAATGTGAGGGGTGTACTCACTTTTGTGAGATACTGTACGTCTCTATATGAGAGTACCACTCAGATGTGCATCAGGGGAGGCAGCTGAGGCAGAGCATCACCTGCCATGAACATAAGGATCAAGCTTCGAGGGTCGTAGCTCGGCGACCTGGGATCACAGAGACCCCAAATTTGGGCAGTAGGTAGCCGAAGTCCTACCCCACCACTGGT
Source organism: Lithobates clamitans (assembly GCA_037952925.1). Lineage (NCBI taxonomy): Eukaryota > Metazoa > Chordata > Amphibia > Anura > Ranidae > Lithobates > Lithobates clamitans. The sequence continues at coordinate 4,503,306 of JBBGZY010000562.1, forward strand.
CAAAATTTGGGGCTCCTATGGTTTCGGAGATACGGGGCTTCTTGCACAGCCTGTTAGAAGCTATATACAGCGCAGCCAGTTTAACCACTTGAGCCCCGGACCATTATGCTGCCTAAGGACCAGAGGTCTTTTTCCAATTTGGCACTGCGTCACTTTAACTGCTAATTGCGCGGTCATGCAATGCTGTACCCAAACGAAATTTGCGTCCTTTTCTTCCCACAAATAGAGCTTTCTTTTGATGGTATTTGATCACCTCTGCGGTTTTTATTTTTTGCGCTATACACGGAAAAAGACCGAAAATTTTGAAAAAAAATGATATTTTCTACTTTTTGTTATAAAAAAAATCCAATAAACTCAATTTTAGTCATACATTTAGGCCAAAATGTATTCGGCCACATGTTTTTGGTAAAAAAAAATGTCAATAAGCGTATATTTATTGGTTTGCGCAAAAGTTATAGCGTCTACAAACTAGGGTACATTTTCTGTAATTTACACAGCTTTTAGTTTATGACTGCCTATGTCATTTCTTGAGGTGCTAAAATGGCAGGGCAGTACAAAACCCCCCCCAAATGACCCCATTTTGGAAAGTAGACACCCCAAGGAAATTGCTGAGAGGCATGTTGAACCCATTGAATATTTATTTTTTTTGTCCCAAGTGATTGAATAATGACAAAAAAAAAAAAAAAAAAAAAATATTTACAAAAAGTTGTCACTAAATTATATATTGCTCACACAGGCCATGGGCCTATGTGGAATTGCACCCCAAAATACATTCTGCTGCTTCTCCTGAATATGGGGATACCACATGTGTGGGACTTTTTGGGAGCCTAGCCGCGTACGGGGCCCCGAAATCCAATCACCGCCTTCAGGATTTCTAAGGGCGTAAATTTATGATTTCACTCTTTACTGCCTATCACAGTTTCGGAGGCCATGGAATGCCCAGGTGGCACAAACCCCCCCCAAATGACCCCATTTTGGAAAGTAGACACCCCAAGCTATTTCCAGAGAGGCATATTGAGAACATGGAATATTTTATATTTTGACACAAGTTGCGGGAAAGTGACACATTTTTTTTTTTTTTTTTGCACAAAGTTGTCACTAAATGATATATTGCTCACACAGGCCATGGGCATATGTGGAATTGCACCCCAAAATACATTTAGCTACTTCTCCTGAGTACGGGGATACCACATGTGTGGGACTTTTTGGGAGCCTAGCCGTGTACGGGACCCCAAAAACCAATCACCGCCTTCAGGATTTCTAAGGGTGAAAATTTTTGATTTCACTCTTCACTGCCTATCACAGTTTCGGAGGCCATGGAATGCCCAGGTGGCACAAAACCCCCCCCAAATGACCCCATTTTGGAAAGTAGACACCCCAAGCTATTTGCTGAGAGGCATGGTGAGTATTTTGCAGCTCTCATGCGTTTTTGAAAATGAAGAAAGACAAGAAAAAACTTTTTTTTTTTTCTTTTTTCAATTTTCAAAACTTTGTGACAAAAAGTGAGGTCTGCAAAATACTCACTATACCTCTCAGCAAATAGCTTGGGGTGTCTACTTTCCAAAATGGGGTCATTTGGGGGGGGTTTGTGCCACCTGGGCATTCCATGGTCTCCGAAACTGTGATAAGCAGTCAAGAGAGAAATCAAAAATTCACGCCCTTAGAAAGCCTGAAGGCGGTGCTTGGTTTTCGGGGTTCCGTACGCGGCTAGGCTCCCAAAAAGTCTCACACATGTGGTATCCCCGTACTCAGGAGAAGCAGCAGAATGTATTTTGGGGTGTAATTTCACATATTCCCATGGCATGTTTGAGCAATATATCATTTAGTGACAATTTTGTGCAAAAAAAAAAAAAAAAATTGTCTCTTTCCCGCAACTTGTGTCGCAATATAAAATATTCCATGGACTCGACATGCCTCTCAGCAAATAGCTTGGGGTGTCTACTTTCCAAAATGGGGTCATTTGGGGGGGTTTTGAACTGTCCTGGCATTTTATGCACAACATTTAGAAGCTTATGTCACACATCACCCACTCTTCTAACCCCTTTCTGACACTTATTGTTTACATGAAAAAGTTTTTTTTTTTTGCAAGAAAATTACTTTGAACCCCCAAACATTATATATTTTTTTAAAGCAAATGCCCTACAGATTAAAATGGTGGGTGTTTCACACAGTTCACACAGTATTTGCGCAGCGATTTTTCAAACGCATTTTTTGGGGAAAAAACACACTTTTTTAAGTTTTAATGCACTAAAACACACTATATTGCCCAAATGTTTGATGAAATAAAAAAGATGATCTTAGGCCGAGTACATGGATACCAAACATGACATGCTTTACAATTGCGCACAAACGTGCAGTGGCAACAAAATAAATACATTTTTAAAAGCCTTTAAAAGCCTTTACAGGTTACCACTTTAGATTTACAGAGGAGGTCTACTGCAAAAATTACTGCCCTCGATCTAACCTTCGCGGTGATACCTCACATGCATGGTGCAATTGCTGTTTACGTTTGACAGACCGCCGCTTGCGTTCGCCTTAGTGCGAGAGCAGGGGGCGACAGGGGTGCTTTTTTTTTTTTTTTCTTTATTATTTTTTTGCTTTTTTATCTTATTTTTAAACTGTTCCTTTCATTTTTATTTTTTTTTAATCATTTTTATTGTTATCTTGGGGAATGTAAATATCCCCTATGATAGCAATAGGTAGTGACAGGTACTCTTTTTTGAAAAAATTGGGGTCTATTAGACCCTAGATCTCTCCTCTGCCCTCAAAGCATCTGACCACACCAAGATCGTTGTGATAAAATGCTTCCCCAATTTCCCAATGGCGCTATTTACATCCAGCGAAATCTAAGTCATAAAATGCTCTTAGCTTCCGGTTTCTTAGGCCATAGAGATGTTTGGAGCCACGCTGGTCTCTGATCAGCTCTATGGTCAGCTGGCTGAATCACCGGCTGCATTTTCAGGTTCCCTGTTGAGACAGGAGAGCCAGAGAAAAACACGGAAGACGGTGGGGGGGGGGCATTCCCTCCCACGGCTTGTAAAAGCAGTCTAGAGGCTAATTAGCCGCTAGGATTGCTTTTACATGAAAGCCGACCGCTGGCTGAAAAGAATGATACCAAGATGATACCTAAACCTGCAGGCATCTTTCTGGTATAACCACTCAAAGTCGTGAATGGCGTACCTGAAGACAAAAAAATGGTTAACAATAAAGCACAGTAAACGGTAAAGTATAAAAAATTGCATACCTGAAAAGCAAACATGATAAAACATAATAACAATAAAACATTGCAGAATAGAATACAGTAAAAAAGAGCAGAACAATAGAGAGAATAGAGAGAGAGAGAACAATAAAACGACAACTAATTTTTTTTATTTTATATATATTTTTTTTTTTTTTTTTTACACTTTTTTTGTAACTAACTTTTATAACTGTAACCGGTTCCAGGTTCGGATCTCTCAAAATGCGATGGCATCTTGGGAGACCCTGTGAAAGTGTGCCTAGTCTGTGCAATGCTGTACCCTACGCTAATACTCAACTAGTGCATGGTAGCGTTCAAAACATTCCCCAATGCAAAGACCAGGATTGTCAGGACAGGAGGGACAATAATAGCGGGTGTCACGCCTATATCCGCGCTAGCTGCAGACACAATATCTTTTTTGGGGGCGTTCGCTGGGTAGGGGTACTCGGGAGGACATAAAGAAAATGCCTCTCATGCAGCCGACTGCATTTGGTTGGGGATGTGAATGGGGGAAGTACGGGCGCTGCAGAAGCAGTGGGTTCCCAATTAGGATTGGCGAATGCAGCAGGAAGGGCACTATGGGCACGACGGGCCTGTGTTTGTCTTCTTGGTGGCAGCGGGACACTACTTATGCTTGCCACCTCACCAGCTTGAACTGCACTTATGGGACTCGCCACATCACCAAGTGTTACTGCAGTGCTGGTTTGACTACGACCGGGGTGTACTAGGCCGCTGGCGCTTGCCAGTTCACCAAAATGCTACCAAAAAATCTGTTGGCGATCGCAGGGATCAGGCCTGACTCTGCGAACGCTGCAGTTATGCGTTTTAGTCTTTTGTAAGTGACAGTGATCGATCGATACTGCACTTGGGTGGGCTGGGCTGGGCCGGGCAGAGGGGCAAAACGCAGGTGCTAGCAGGTATCTGGGCTGATCCCGCTAACACTGCGTTTGTGAGAACCCTAAACTGCTGGGGATGCTAGTATAGATCTGATCGGATCAGATATTGATCCGTTCAGATACTATACCACTAAGGGTGGTGTACAGTGCGTGCGTGGGTGTTAGCGGTACTGGCGCTAACCTGACGCTGCCTGGGGCTGGTGCTTGCCAGTTCACCAAAATACTACCAAAAAAACTGTTAGCGATCGCAGGGATCAGGCCTGACTCTGCGAACGCTGCAGTTATGCATTCAGTGTTTTGTAAATGTCAGTGATCGATCGATACTGTACTTGGGTGGGCTGGGCCGGGCGGAGGGGCAAAACGCAGGTGCTAGCAGGTATCTGGGCTGATTCCGCTAACACTGCGTTTTTGGGAACCCTAAACTGCTGGGGACACTAGTATAGATCTGATCGGATCAGATATTGATCCGTTCAGATACTATACCACTAAGGGAGGTGTACGGTGCGTGCATGGGTGTTAGCGGTACTGGCGCTAACCTGACCCTGCCTGGGGCTGGTGCTTGCCAGTTCACCAAAATACTACCAAAAAAACTGTTAGCGATCGCAGGGATCAGGCCTGACTCTGCGAACGCTGCAGTTATGCGTTTAGTCTTTTGTAAGTGACAGTGATCGATCGATACTGCACTTGGGTGGGCTGGGCGGAGGGGCAAAACGCAGGTGCTAGCAGGTATCTGGGCTGATCCCGCTAACACTGCGTTTTTGGGAACCCTAAACTGCTGGGGACGCTAGTATAGATCTGATCGGATCAGATATTGATGCGTTCAGATACTATACCACTAAGGGAGGTGTATGCTGCGTGCGTGGGTGTTAGCGGTACTGGCGCTAATCTGACGCTGCCTGGGGCGACGCATATCACCGCCGGGCGATCAGGGGGCTAAACCTTTATTCGGTAATAAACGGCGGGTGCCCTGACACTATAAAAAATAAACAAACTAACCAGCGTCAACCGTAACGGTTATACGGTGATCAGTGGTGAAAGGGTTAACTAGGGGGCAATCAAGGGGTTAAAACATTTATTCGGTAGTATATGGGGGTCCCTGACGCTATAAAACGCTGACGGCGAACCTAAATATTTATGTCCCTAACTAGCGTCACCAGCGACACTAATACAGCGATCAGAAAAATGATCGCTTAGTGACACTGGTGACAGGGGGTGATCAAGGGGTTAAAACTTTATTAGGGGGGGTTAGGGGGGTACCCTAGACCTAAAGGGGGGTAACAGTAACTGTCCCAACACTGTAACTGTCACAAACTGACACTATGCAGTAATCAGAAAAAAAAAAAAAAAAAACTGCTGGTGTCAGTTTGTGACAGGGGGGGGGGGGTGATTGGGGGGGGATCGGGGGGCGATCGGGGGGGGGATCGGGGTGTAATGTGTGCCTGGCATGTTCTACTGTGTGTGTGTGTGTTGGTGCACTCACATTGATGTCTTCTCTCCTCGGGCCGGAACGGAAATTACCGAGCCGAGGAGAGATGACATCATTTCCTTTGCTGCTGTTTAGCATACAGCAGCAAAGGAATGATTCGATTGGCCGGCGGCGATCGCGAGGGGGGGGCCACGAACGGATGGTCTCCCCCTCACCACCGATCGCCGCTGGACAAAAGACGACCGCCTGTACGTGATTTTGCCTGTCCGTGCCACTTTGCCGACGTACATCGGCGTGAGGCGGTCGTCAAGTGGTTAAATTCAAGCTGGCACGTGCTGTTTGCAGCAGACGAGGATGAGCTCACAGTGCCTCTGATTTCTTGTCAGAGGCACTGAGCTCAATGGACAGCTTAAAGCCTTGGACTAATGGTAAAAGCACCATTGATCCAAGCTGTTCATTAAAAATGCTGTAGTGGAGGCTCTCCTCTCACTGCAGTGTCATAGAAGGGGGCAGGTGTCTAAAAGACACGCGCTCCCTTCCAGCCCAGCCCTTTTAAGTACAAGGAAAAAACATGGGTTTATGGGTATAAGGTTTACCCATAATCCCATGTTTTTCTCACACAGTTAAGAGTGAGAATCTGTTACTGCTGAAAAGGTACTTTTTTAATCAAAGTTAAATATAATAATATCATGCTATAGGTTTGTAGCAATAACTCTCGGTGGAGCTGCTGGTTTAAAGCGGCTTGTTACCTTCACTCTCCTTCCCTCTGTTTCACCGGCATCGGATCTAGGGTTCCGTTGAGTTTACCTCCGGACGATACAAGCACCAACACTTGAGTATGTTTTCAATGCTTTATTGAACAATTAACGAAGGAAGTAGCAGGAAAGAGGCAGAAGGGAAACTGCAGGGAAAGCTCAAATACCTTTCTGTAGTATTCTTGACAAATGTCCTTTAGAGTTGAATATTACAATAGAATGTGCTCCCCTCGTGGGACACACTCTGTGCTCGCCTGGATAGGCCTCTCTCACTTGCCTAGCAGCCAGTACGTAGCACGAACAAAAGTCTCCGCCACAGACTTGTTTGGGATGAACCCGTACGATCCTCTGTCACAGGATGTATTGGTTTTGTGGTGAATGTCAGTCACAGTGCTTGAACCTTTAAGCCAAACCCGGCAACACTATGCTGTGAAGTTATTTTAGGATACGTCCTCCAACCGAGTCACCAGGCCCCTCTCCAGACCAGCACTCTGCGTGATCCTTCCATGACGGGACCTCCCCTGGGATCTCCTCAGTTGTCCAGCTTCTTCACTCTGGATAGACAGCTCAGGACCATTCCTCGGCTCCTGTGGTAGGCCCCAGACAAGCTTCTGGGCCCACCCATACGCCACAGCAACGCGGGCCTCCGGAACGGAGGACCACGAGGTAGCACTCTAACGCATACCTGTCGGCCAGGAGGGCCAGCCGGTGGCTGTAAAACGAACCCCAAAATATGGCGTCTGTCCCATAAATACCAAAATTTGCTTGTTTGGATGGTGTTTTGGCAAATGCCCTCATGTGTATGAGGACTACGGCTGGGTTCACATATGTGCGGCCGCAGGCTCGTGCCTGGGGTCCGGTGCATTCCTGTACACTGGTTCAGGTGTAATTTAGGTCCGAATTTTAGCCTGAATTCTCACATGAACTGGACTCAAAGTAGCACTAGACCCTTTTTCAATACGGATCGCAGCCGCCCCGAACATGTGTGAAGTGGTTCCATTGAGAGCCAGTCACACTAGCCTGTCATGTGAATTGGATGCGGGGAAATCCGCATCCAATTCACATGTGTGAACCAGGTCTAAGAGAGTGCAGCGAAGAACTAAGTGTGAATAGCTGTTACTGCAGAGCAACATTCATAGTGGGTTCTGGTGCTGAGACGACTTGCACAATGACTGGACACATCTATTTATTTGCCCATGCTATTTGACTAGAGATGTATTTAATTGTAGCTTTAGATTACTTTATTTAAAAATGGTAACCTTCTGGTTCACAGACATGGTGATCAAACTATTTCAACAGAGAGAAAATAAAATCTCTTTTTACCTGAAACTCCTCCTGCTTCTGTATTAATTGACATCGCTCTTTGAGCAGCTCTTCAAAACCTAGTTCAGGTGCTCGACATTCAGCTATAGCGAGTGGGAAATCTGACACCAGGCTTAAAAAGAAAAAAAAAAAAATGCAATCAACTTATTGCTAAAATAAAGCAATGGTTTTACATGTTCTGCCTTCCTTCCTCTACTAGTAGCTCAGGGGAGAGACACCACAAGGGGAAGGCGTGTTAATGTCTGTGCTCACATATCCTTACTGTGTGGATTTATGGTGAAAAGTATTGCATTAGCCAACAATGCACTGCACCATATTTACCAATAGAGATTATATGCTATGGCGGAGTTGTTTAGTCGAACAGAACAACCAAAACTTTAGAGCTGTAACAGTAAGCAGAATAGGGTTTTTTTAGCAAGGCAACGCTCCGTATATTTTTGTATTTTGGTGCACTGCAATGTGTTGCACTATACAATGCTCTGGAGTGAGCTGCCCAAACTCACACCCTACAGAACGATGGAGTGCCTTTAGTGCATTCCTTGGTACAAACAGAATGCTTGTTGTCTTCACTGCATTGTGGCATGTAGAAGTGTGCCAACCATTTGCCGCCCGCAATACATATAATATATACATACATACACACATTGCATCTTGCACGTGGTTTATTGGGATTATGGCTGAAAGCAGCTAATTAGCTACTGGATCGCCACACAGCTAGCCATAGGAGGTGAGCAGAGATCAGATCATCTCTGTACACCTCTATGATCTTTTTGGACCGAAGTAATGTTGTGACATCATTTCTGGTCTAGGGTGGAAATAAACATTTTTGATCATCTTTTTGCTTAAAAAAAAAAAAAATTCTTCTTGATCTTTTGCTTTCAAAAAGGTAGAGGAGAGATATGAGGTCCCCACCCCCGTGCTTACGCGCAGAAGCGAACACATATGCAAATTGCACCTGCATTTCTAAACTGTGTTCGCACCACACATGTGAGGTATCGCCGTGAATGTTAGAGCTAGAGCAATAATTCTAGTGCTAGACTTCCACTGTAACTCTAAACAGGTAACATGTAAAAAAATTTAAAACGTCGTGGAGATTTCTAAAACGCTTGTTACCATAAAAAAAAAAAAAAATATGATTGTGTTCCCTTAAAAGCATGTTATACAGCACAGTGTTTGTGCTTTGTAATCTGGTCCCCTGTAACATCTGAAATACCTGGCTGATTCTGCCTGGCTATACCCTCCCCCCTGTAAACTGACCACAGTTTTTCATGGCTGCTGAATCCTGACACCGTGGTCAGTTTACATGCCTCTGTCATTCGCAGCCCTGCTCTCCTGTGTCTGAGTCTTCCTCCCCCCATATATATATATATATATATATATATATATACACATACACACACACACATACACACAGAGGGGATGGAAAGTATTCAGACCCCCTTACATTTTTCACTTTTTGTTATATTGCAGCCATTTGCTAAAATCATTTAAGTTCATTTTTTTTCCTCATTAATGTACACACAGCACCCCATATTGACAGAAAAACACAGATTTGTTGACATTTTTGTAGATTTATTAAAAAAGAAAAACTGAAATATCACATGGTCCCAAGTATTCAGACCTTTTGCTCAGTATTTAGTAGAAGCACCCTTTTGATCTAATACAGCCATGAGTCTTTTTGGGAAAGATGCAACAAGTTTTTCACACCTAGATTTGGGGATCCTCTGCCATTCCTCCTTGCAGATCCTCTCCAGTTCTGTCAGGTTGGATAGTAAACGTTGGTGGACGGCCATTTTTAGGTCTCTCCAGAGATGCTCAATTGGGTTTAAGTCAGGGCTCTGGCTGGGCCATTCAAGAACAGTCACGGAGTTGTTGTGAAGCCACTCCTTCGTTATTTTAGCTGTGTGCTTAGGGTCATTGTCTTGTTGGAAGGTAAACCTTCCGCCCAGTCTGAGGTCCTAAGCACTCTGGAGAAGGTTTTCATCCAGGATATCCCTGTACTTGGCCGCATTCATCTTTCCCTCGATTGCAACCAGTCGTCCTGTCCCTGCAGCTGAAAAACACCCCCACAGCATGATGCTGCCACCACCATGCTTCACTGTTGAGACTGTATTGGACAGGTGATGAGCAGTGCCTGGTTTTCTCCACACATACCGCTTAGAATTAAAAGGTCAAAAAGTTCTATCTTGGTCTCATCAGACCAGAGAATCTTATTTCTCACCATCTTGGAGTCCTTCGGGTGTTTTTTTTTTAGCAAACTCCATGCGGGATTTCATGTGTCTTGCACTGAGAGGCTTCCGTCAGGCCACTCTGCCATAAAGCCCCGACTGGTGGAGGGCTGCAGTGATGGTTGACTTTCTACAACTTTCTCCCATCCCCAACTGCATCTCTGGAGCTCAGCCACAGTGATCTTTGGGTTCTTCTTTACCTCTCTCACCAAGACTCTTCTCCCCCGATAGCTCAGTTTGGCCGGGCGGTCAGCTCTAGGAAGGGTTCTGGTCATCCCAAACATCTTCCATTTAAGGATTATGGAGGCCACTGTGCTCTTAGGAACCTTAAGTGCAACAGAAATTTTTTTGTAACCTTGGCCAGATCTTTTGCCTTGCCACAATTCTGTCTCTGAGCTCTTCAGGCAGTTTCTTTTACCTCATGATTCTCATTTGCTCTGACATGCACCGTGAGCTTTAAGGTCTTATATAGACAGGTGTGTGGCTTTCCTAATCAAGTCCAATCAGTATGATCAAACACAGCTGGACTCAGATGAAGGTGTAGAACCATCTGAAGGATGATCAGAAGAAATGGACAGCACCTGAGTCAAAATTTATATGTGTGTCACAGCAAAGGGCCTGAATACTTAGGACCATGTGATATTTCAGTTTCTTTCTTTTAACAAAATCTGCAAAAATGTCAACAATTCTGTGTTTTTCTGTCAATATGGGGTGCTGTGTGTACATTAATGAGGAAAAAAAATGAACTTAAATGATTATAGCAAATGGCTGCAATATAACAAAGTGAAATATTTAAGGGGGTCTAAATACTTTCCGTCCCCCAAATATTTATATATATATATATATATATATATATATATATATATATATATATATATATATATATATACATACACACATACATACACACACACACACACACATATATATATACACATACACATACATGCATATACACACATGGACACATAGCATTATACAGTCAGGTCCATAAATATTGGGACATCGACACAATTCTAATCTTTTTGGCTCTATACACCACCACAATGAATTTGAAATGAACCGAACAAGTTGTGCTTTAACTGCAGTCTTTCAGCTTTAATTTGAGGGTATTTACATCCAAATCAGGTGAACGGTGTAGGAATTACAACAGTTTGTATATGTGCCTCCCACTTTTTAAGGGATCAAATGTAATGGGACAATTGGCTGCTCATCTGTTCCATGGCCAGGTGTGTGTTCTTCCCTCATTATCCCATTTACAAGAGGCAGATAAAAGGTCCAGGGTTCATTTCAAGTGTGCCATTTGCATTTGGAATCTGTTGCTGTCAACTCTCAATATAAGATCCAAAGAGCTGTCACTATCAGTGAAGCAAGCCATCATTAGGCTGAAAAAACAAAACAAACCCATCAGAGAGATAGCAAAAACATTAGGTGTAGCCAAATCAACTGTTTGGAACATCCTTAAAAAGAAAGAACGCACCGGTGAGCTCAGCAACACCAAAAGACCGGGAAGACCATGGAAAACAACTGTGGTGGATGACCGAAGCTTTTCCTGGTGAAGAAAACACCCTTCACAACAGTTGGCCAGATCAAGAACACTCTCCAGAAGGTAGGCGCATGTGTGTCAAAGTCAACAATCAAGAGAAGACTTCAGAGTGAATACAGAGGGTTCAACACAAGATGTAAACCATTGGTGAGCCTCAAAAACAGGAAGGCCAGATTAGAGTTTGCCAAACATCTAAAAAAGCCTTCACAGTTCTGTAACAACATCCTATGGACAGAAGAGACCCAGATCAACTTGTGCCAGAGTGATGGGAAGAGAAAAGTATGGGGAAGGAAAGGAACTGCTCATCATCCAAAGCATACCACCTCATCAGTGAAGCATGGTGGTGGTAGTGTCATGGCGTGGGCATGTATGGCTGCCAATGGAACTGGTTTTATTGTATTGATGATGTGACTGCTGACAAAAGCAGCAGGATGAATTCTGAAGTGTTTCGGGCAATATTATCTGCTCATATTCAGCAAAATGCTTCAGAACTCATTAGACAGGGCTTCACAGTGCAGATGGACAATGATCCGAAGCATACTGCGAAAGCAACCAAAGAGCTTAAGGGAAAGAAGTGGAATGTTATGCAATAGCCAAGTCAATCACCTGACCTGAATCAGATTGAGCATGCATTTCACTTGCTGAAGACAAAACTGAAGGAAAAATGCCCCAAGAACAAGCAGGAACTGAAGACAGTTGCAGGAGAGGCCTGACAGAGCATCACCAGGGATGAAACCCAGCGTCTGGTGATGTCCATGCGTTCCAGACTGAGCTGTAATTGACTGCAAAGGATTTGCAACCAAGTATTAAAAAGTGAAAGTTTGATGGATGATTGTTAATCTATCCCATTACTTTTGGTCCCTTAAAAAGCGTGAGGCACATATACAAAAACTGTTGTAAATCCTACAAGGTTCACCTGATTTGGATGTAAATACCCTTAAATTAAAGCTGAAAGTCTGCAGTTAAAGCACATCTTGTTTGTTTTATTTCAAATCCATTGTTGTGGTGTATAGAGCCAAAGAGATTAGAATTGTCGATGTCCCAATATTTATGGACCTGACGGTATAACAGAGGGGATGGCATGATCAAAGTATAGCGGGTTAACAACCACTTTAACCACTTGCCGGTCAGGCCATAGCCGAATGACTGCTACAGCATGGTGAGGAGAGGGGGAGAGCCGAGTGCAGCAGGGCTGTATCTGAATTTCCCACATCGCTGATCTGTGCCCAGCCATGGTTCATCCATCCATGCTCCATGCGTGCTCCATCCATGGCTCATCCATCCATCCTCAATGCGTGCTCCATCCATCCGTGCTCCACCCATGGCTCATCCATCCGTGCTCCACCCATGGCTCCCCCACCTGTGCTCCACCCATGGCTCACACACCCGTGCTCCAACCATGGCTCACCCACGGCTCACCCACCCGTGCTCCACCCATGGCTCACCCATCCGTGCTCCATCCATGGCTCACCCATCCCCATTCATGGCTCATCAGTGATCATCTTTGCCACATCCCCTCTATTTTATTAAGATATTAAGTACTGTACCAGTAATCCTAAATACCTTTTTGCACAGTGCTGCTCTATGATCATGTGACCTCCGTCCACTCTCATTCCCCAATCTAAGGAGAGCAGCAGGAGGGGCTGAGATTCCCCTCTGATGTATGCCAGCCAGCAGAGGGAGGTATTTAGGATTATAATTTTTTAAAAATGGACACACTGTAAATATTAGAAATGGGCCAAACACCCCCGTTTCGATCCATGCGACATCTCAAAGGTTCGGACCCGTACGACAAACCCCATTGGAGTCTATGGGACCCAAACTTGAACAATGAAAAGTCCCTGTTTTGAAGGCTTATATGCAAAGTTATTGGCCATAAAAATGGCATGGGGGCCCGGCTACTCGCCTGTGAGACATGTACCAATGCAAAAAAAACTTTTAAAAGATTGTTTTTAAAGAAGCAGTGATTTGAATGATGCTTAAAGTAAAATAAAAATGCAAAATTCCTTTAAATATAGTGCCTGGGGGATCCCCCTAGTCTGCATGTAAAGTGGCACATCTGTACCGTGTATAGAATCTGCTGCAGCGAAACTGATGTTTATAAAATTAAAAAAAAAAAACGACATTTAAAAATTGATTTTCCCTGCAAGCTCTCTTTATCTTGTAAACAACTGCTTGGGGAGCCAGTTTGTATGATGAGGCCACAATTTAGTGCACTCAGAACATTTTTGGTGTCTCTTTGGCAGACTTTGGATGGAAATAAAGTTTTGCACCACAGCGAGCAAGCCTTATGTGAAGAAGCTAAATTATATTACACTCAGGCCAAGGTTAACAATATTTTTTTTAGATAAAGTCTGGTGTCTCTTTTGCAGACTTTAGATAGAAGTAACAGGTGTGAAAAAATTGGGCTTTGGGTGTCGGTGGTGACTTTACACCGTAACCCTATAGAGGTACTCTTGATAAAAGCAAGAATTGGCCTTGCTGTAAAAAAATTAAAAATTTGATGTCCCGGTCAAACAGGTGCAGAAAAATTGGTCCTTATGTGTTAAATTGTGTCCATGAAACCTATATCAAAAAATTACTTCAAGATAAAATCAACACCCACAAAGCTAAGCAGCCTAGTCTTGCAGAGACTCGAGATCCCAATAACACTTAATCAGCGACATCTGCATCAGGGATTTGATTGCTGCTGCTAATCCAGGACCGATTCATTTTAGCAAATCTCAGCTGGTCAACGGAATCTGTGGACAGACGCACTCTTATCTTTCACAAAACCTCCGGCAGCACTGAATGCCATTCGGAAAGCACGCTGGATGCAGGGTAGCCCAGCAGCTCAATTACATACTGGGCAAATTCTGGCCAGTAGTCTATTCTCATTACCCAGAAACCCAGTGGATAGTCTACTGGAAAGATCTCCATGTCTGTTTTCGCCCTTAAGATAATCTTCCACCATAAGAAGCAGATTCTGCCGATGGGATCTTGAAGCCGACAGCCCTGGGCAGAGGACATTTTTTTTTTTTTTTACATGCATCCCCGAGGCGGCCCCCTTCTCCACCGCTCCTCCTTTGACCAACAGAAGCCTCAAAAGTAGCTTTTTCATGAGATTGTAACCTACATCTGGAAATGCGCTACATAAACTCCTCTTTAAGGTGTCCTCAAGATATTTCATCCTCTGTTCCCTCTGTGAGGACAGGAGGAGTCCTGAGACTTTTTGACAGTTGTCAACGAGGGTTGCCAACCAGTAATGATCCTTATCCTTGATGCCACAAATTCTCAGGTCCTTTTGCAGACTTTGAAGAATAAGGGAGCCCCCATACACCGCAAGTTTGCGGAGGCATGAGAAGCAGAGTCCTTGGGGTCACTGAGAATTACAGTATCTGGAACTGCCTCCTCTCAGCCACGTACTACTCCCAAGGTTTCCGGGGACTGAAAACCAATATCTTAAGGTTTTACGTATGTCTTCCTTTGCTTCTATGCTTTCAAAACTGCCAGAATCCTCCTCCTCCTCCCTCTCCTCGTGTGTTCTGTGGCAATGCAAGAATGGTGTCTGCATAAAGCAGGCCATGAGAGGAAAGGTAAGTCATCCCCTTCTTCCCGCTGCTCTGCTTCGAGTGCCCGGTCCATAATGCCATGCAGAGTATGCAGGAGCACAAGAGGGATTGTGTCTCCGATGCATGCAAGGTCGTGGCTCACCATCCTTGTCGCTTCCTCAAATGGTGACAGTACAGCGCATGCATCCTTTATCAGCAGCCGTTGGCGTGAGGAAATAAAGCCGAGCTGCCCTAAGCCTGTCCCTTGTGACATACTCACACGGGTACTCATGGACGGTCCTCTGCTGCACGTGCAGTATAGTCAGTGTTTATCTGGCGCTCCAAATGGAGTAATCCTTAAATGTATAGTCTGTGGCTGTAGTGTGTCCAGAACTCTGCAAGACATGTAAGGAAAAAACGGAGGGCGGGGCGCCAACCTGAGTGTAGTATTAAAATGATGACTTTAATAGGATAGGATTAAAAACACTTACAAGATGATAGAAGATGCATGCTCATCAAAGTAAAGTGCAGTCCTGGCATTCCACATGGCTCTGTGGGTCCCACACCGCTGTTCCGGATAGTTGGAAAGGATTGGGCAGCTGGCTGGAAAGAATCACAGTGTTTCTCCAGGAGCACGGAACCTCCACAGTGAGCAGCATGGACTGTGAAACAGAAAGTGATGTCACCGGCATCTGATTGGACCAAGGCAGGGATGGAATCTTGTCAATCAGGGCTGCAGTGGTGAAGGCTACATGCTTGGAGTTGGCTGCTTCTTCTACTGGCCAATAGAAGGAGCAGCCAGCTCCGAGGCTTCTGAGAAATCATAAGATATAGCGGGGGTAGACATGAAAGATGAGGAGCGAGAAGAAAAATTGTGTCCCTTGTGTGTGACTTTCAGGTGCTCTTGCCAACGGGCTGAGTGGTGGGTAGTTAAATGCCTTGTCACGCATTTGGTACCCAAATGCCTGGTGTTTTTGCCATGCTTGATCTGCTTGCGGTAGAGATTGCAAATTGCAACAGTGCTCAGGCCTCCACAGCTGAGCTGGGTTAACTGGGGCAGAGATAACAACTCCACAATCTGATGGAATAGGGTGGCTGCTCTTTACTCTTCCATGATGGCTGCTTCTGGAGTACATCCTGCCTTGTTGGGGTTGTTTACCCTCCTCACTTTTATCCTGTGCTCCATCCGGCACCCAAGACCTTATTATCACCCCCTCCATCCACATCATCACTGGAGCCAACTTGGCAATATGTTGCAGCTGGGGGAACATGACTGACAATTTATTGTTTATTAGTGTTCTCCCCTCTGCAGGCTTATGGTACTCTCTTCCTCTACCTCAGAACCAACATCAGAATCAAGTGATGTCTGTGCATCCTCAAGAAGCAAATGGCTGATTCTGTGTTCTAAAATTTCAGCTGACTACGCCATGCATGATGCTGGGGCTATGGCAGGAGTAGCTGTAGACAAGGAGGCAAAATAAGCCGCTCTGATAGCTGCGGTGGACTGCGCACTAGTGTCAGTTTGGGTCAGAGGATGAGGATTGTTTAGTAAGTCAGTCCACCAACTCATCGACATGCTGTGGCTGGATAGCACGGGAAACATTACTAAACATAGACAAAAGTGCCCTGCCCAAGGATGGACCACATCCACCTTTGCCTGTGGGTACAGACGTTGCTGGTCCCCTTATAGTGGCATGGAAACCCCTGCCTCTCCATGTTGTGTGATTGGATGTACTTTTTTGAATGAAAAGTGGTGTTTGGTGCAATTTAAAATTTAGGACTGACACTGACAGAAATGCAAAAAACAATAAAAAAGAAAAGAAGAAGAAGGGGGGGGGGGGGACAACAGCATCGCAGTCAAAAAGACTGCAGCTGACAATTAAAAAAAATAAAAGTAAAAATAAAAAAGATGAATGAAATGATATAGAACAAATTCAATTTAATACAAAATTTATTTATTTTTTTCCACCATTTTCCCCACCTTCCATTATCCCTGCCCCCTCCTTCCCTGGCATTTCCCCTTCCACTTTTAAATTTGAATGTCATAATACATGCCTGTTTTCCTGCAGTGTTCTGGCCAATCGAAAGAGGTCATAAGTCTGTTCTCTTCTTTATACGCTTGCCGACCGCCGCGCATGTACATTTACGTCGACACAATGGCATGGACAGGCAAATGGGCGTACAGGTATGTCCCTTTTATTTGCTGCCGTGCCATCGCGCGCGTGCCCGCCGCAAGCTCAGTGAGTGTGATCGCGGGTCCTGCGGAATCGATGTCCGCAGGGATACCCCCGATCGCCTCATGGAGAGGAAGAACGGGGAAATGCTGATGTAAACAAGCATTTCCCCGTTCTGCCTAGTGACAGGACACTGATCACCGCTCCCCGTAATCGGGAGCGGTGATCAGTGTCGTGTCACACATAGCCCCTCCCCCCCAACAGTTAGAATCACTCCCTAGGACACACCTAACCCCTACAGCGCCACCTAGTGTTAACCCCTTCACTGCCAGCCACATTTACACAGTAATCAATGCATTTTTAAATTGCACTGATCGCTGCATAAATAGTCCCAAAATAGCGCCAAAAGTGTCCGATGTGTACGCCATAATGTCGCAGTCATGATAAAAATCGCTGATCGCCACCATTACTAGTAAAAAAATAAAATATTAATGAAAATGCCATAAAACTATCCCCTATTTTGTAGACGCTATAACTTTTGCGCAAACCAATCAATATACACTTATTGCAATTTTTTTTTTTACCAAGGATATGTAGAAGAATACGTATCGGCCTAAACTGAGGGAAAACATTTTTTTAATATCTTTTTTGGGGATATTTATTATAGCAAAAAGTAAAAAATAATGCGTTTTTTTCAAAATTGTCGCTATTTTTTTGTTTATAGTGCAAAAAATAAAAACCGCAGATGTGATGCTCTATTTGTGGGGAAAAAAGGACGTCAATTTTGTTTGGGAGCCACGTCACACAACCGCGCAATTGTCAGTTAAAGCGACGCAGTGCCGAATTGTAAAAAGTGCTTTGGTCTTTGGCCAGCCAAATGGTCCTGGGCTGAAGTGGTTAAAATCAGCGGTGGGTTTTCTTAGACAGAGCAGTTCTCACATAATTAATCGACAGCCACTGTGCTGTCCAGAAGAACCATGAGCACATGCCAGTGTGATGACATCCCCTCACAGTGGCATGTCCATAATGGCCAGGGCTCACAGAAAGGGGGTTGGAGAAGTACAGGGGTCATTCAGTCTGGAAGAAGAGCAGCACTGGATCAAGGAATCTTTGAAAAGAAACTCTGGCTGTAACACTCGCCTGCCCTCTGGTGCTACCCTCAGTCTTTTACCACACTGAATTTCTCTTCTTTTTTGTAAAAACAGTTGGGCATTAATACACATATCTACAAACAGAAGCAAAAACTGCTAATGCTAGTACAGACTAAATTTATTTTAGTCATGGTTGTTGAAACTGCTAGAACATGCTCTACAGGGGGGGGAATGTTCACCTGGATAAATGGTACAAGGTGCAAGAGTCACATTATCCAAATGTAAGTATGGAAATAATTAACATGGATAACCTTGAAAGCATTGAAACTTGTAAATCACCAGATTATCTAGATAGCAGTGGAAAAATACTTAAAAGCTTTTTGGAAGAAAAACTGTTTTTAAATATCTGAAAGCAACAGTGAGCCTGGGAAAAACTACCTATGGGGTCTATCACTGGGATTAACTGGATTGTGTGCAGCAGAATATATAACATAAACGTTCATGTATATTTTATAATAGAATAGAAGTGCTTTTTTGTCGTTAGAAAACATACACAATGAAATTTCAGACATGCATAATGTTTTTCACCTGCATAGGGCAGAGAGGACATGTTCATGGAAAGGGCTATGCTCTGTGCGAAGCAAAGATACCAGTTGCTGAATCATTCCCATAGAACACAGTGTACCTGCAAATCAATAAACTATGTTACTACTAAATTGTAAATAATATAATAAATATACAATATAGTAAATTCAATTAGAGCTTGTATATAAAGAGCATAGTTCTAAATTTCTCTTCTAGAAAAAGGGGATAAACAGTGGAAATATAAACAGAAGCTGCTTACAGAATTCTTGTTGCATATGGGAGGACAGCGTCCTAAAGCACAGTCTCACTGCAGAGGTGGCAATATGAGAAGGGACAGCAATAATGTGGGAACTACCATCTACATTCCTCTACAGCAGTGGTTATCAACTCCTGTCCTCAGGACCCACTAACAGGCCAGGTTTGCCAGATAACTGAAATACATCACAGGTGATATCATTTGCTGCTCAGTGATTATTCTGTTATTTTGTCCTATTTGTTGTTTGCTTCACAATAAAAGAAAAAAAAATCTTCAAAAGTTGTGGGCATGTTCTGTAAATTAAATGATGAAAATCCTCAAACAATCCATGTTAATTCCAGGTTGTGAGGCAACAAAATACGAAAAATAAACGGGCAATAATATATGTAAGACCGCGCTTAGGATCAATATACGTAGGTGTGCTGCCTCCCCTAATGAGACTCCAAGGGAACTCTAAAATCGTGAATGACAGAAAGATGGGGAATATGGCGCTACCTACTGGCAAAAGATGGCAAAAATGTCAAGGCTAACCAAAATAACAAGACGTGGGTGGAAGAAATGGGGGGAGCATAAATGCTGCACTGGAGATATATGTACCCCACTAGTACACAATGCATGTAACCTCCACCTTAAATAAAGTGACTGTGCTAAATATGTGAAAAATGTTTGTAACGTGCAGGTGGGTAGCAAGCTCACATCCTATATATAAATATATATATGTGCCCAAACCTACTGTACAAGATGCCCACCAAGTTGTCACAAACCGCAACTTTAAGTGTATAGCTGATATTTTTAAGTGTGTCAGGTGCGTGTCATTAGCTACAAGCCCAAAAGGAAAAAAAGCACATATGTGTCCAATGAACCATATGTGATACCCTGAAACTTCCCTATTAATAAACACTTCAGCTATCAGAATGTGAAACTTCGTGAAGATAATATTAAAAAAAATAAATAAATAAAAGATAAAAATCACATGTATACATGAGAGACAACCACAATCGAGGGTGTACCATGTGCATATCAAACCATAATGCAGAAAAAATAGAAATAATAATGTTAGCATAAAGCCATACTAGGCTGCCATGAAAATGCTTATAGATAAAGTAAGGCTAGGATAAGTGTGTGTGTGTGTGTGTGTGTGTGTGTGTGTGTGTGTGTGTGTGTATGTATATATATACCGTATTTATCGGCGTAGAACACGCGCCAGCGTATAACACGCACCCAAGTTAAGGAGGGAATTTTAAGGAAAAAAACTTTTAGGAGTAAAGTTTAAGGAAGAAAAACTTACATTAAAATGCCCATCAATGCAGCGTTATCGGTGTCCATCTGCAGCCTTGTCAGTCAGTGCAGCCTTGCCCCAGTGTCCATTGCAGCCTTGTCAGTGCAGCTTTGCCCCAGTGCAGCCTTGTCAGTGCAGCTTTTCTCCAGTGCAGCCTTGCCCCCATGCAGCCTTGCCCCCCCCGTGCAGCCTTGCCCCCCTGTGCAGCTTTGTGGGATCACCGCGATCCCTGCCGTCATACACAGCCCTGTGTAAATTTAAATATGGCGCCGAGACTGCAGGGACTCGGCGGAGCGCTGATACACATAGCCGAGAGTCCTCGGGTTTCCTCGGCGCCGCTTACAGTCCCGCCCATAGGGCGGAACTGGGCGGGACTGTAAGCGGCGCCGAGGAAACCCGAGGACTCTCGGCTATGTGTATCAGCGCTCCGCCGAGTCCCTGCAGTCTCGGCGCCATATTTAAATTTACACAGGGCTGTGTATGTCGGCGGATAGAGAGATAGATTATATATATATATATATATATATATATATATATATATATATATATATATATATATATATATATATATATATATATATATATATATATATATATACATATATATATATATATATACATATACACACACACACACACACACACACACACAGTCCATATGGTGTACGTCTGATGCTCCTCAGATGTAAAACAAGAAAGATATGTTAGGTGACTTGAGTGCTTACAGTGTCCACAGGTGACTTCTGTGCTCCCCCTCAAGGGTCCCCACTCACCAAATCCAATCACCCCACTGGGGCAATAAGCATGTGGATATACTCAGTGTTACCAATCCTCCACCAAGACTGTCAGTGTGGTTCCAAAAAGAGAGCTCTATCTTCAAGTAGATGCCACATATGTGCTTTTTTTCCTTTGGGCTTGTAGCTAATGACACGCACCTGACACACTTAAAAATATCAGCTATACACTTAAAGTTGCGGTTTGTGACAACTTGGTGGGCATCTTGTACAGTAGGTTTGGGCACACACATATATATATATATATATATATATATATATATATATATATATATATATATATATATATATATATATATATATATATATATATATATTTATATACCCACCTGCACGTTACAAACATTTTTCACATATATAGCACAGTCACTTTATTTGACGTGGGGGTTACATGCATTGTGTACTAGTGGGGTACATATATCTCCAGTGCAACATTTATGCTCCCCCCCTTTCTTCCACCCACATCTTGTTATTTCGGTTAGCCTTGACATTTTTGTCATCTTTTGCCAGTAGGTAGCGCCATATTCCCCATCTTCCTGTCATTCAAAATACGAAAAATGCCAAGGGGGTGAATACTTTTGCAAGGCACTGTATATCTCTGTATGTTGCGGTCGTTCAGGCGCTTATCTAATTTCTTATCTAGTTTTTTTAAACTATCGATGCTCCCCACTGAGACCACCACCTCTGGAGGGGAATTACACATACTTGCCGCTCTTACAGTAAAGAACCCGCTACGTAGTTTAAGGTTAAACCTCTTTTTTTCTAATTTTAATGAGTGGCCATGTGTCTTGTTAAACGCCCTTCCGCGAAAAAGTTTTATCCCTATTGTGGAGTCACCAGTATGGCATTTGCATATTGAAATCATATCCCCTCTCAAGCATCTTCAAGTTCAGTGTTCGCAACCTTTCCTCATAACTAATATCCTCCAGACCCTTTATTAGCTTAGTTGCCCTTCTTTGTACTCGCTCCATTTCCAGTACATCCTTCCTGAGGACTGGTGCCCAGAACTGGACAGCATACTTTAAGTGCGGCTGGACCAGAGTCCGTTTTATCTCTGGAGTTGATCCCCTTTTTTAATGCATGCCAATATTCTGTTTGCTTTGTTAGCAGCAGCTTGGCACTGCATGCCATTGCTGAGCCTATCATCTACTAGGACCCCCAGGTCCTTTTCCATCCTAGATTCCCCCAGAGGTTCTCCCCCCAGTGTACAGATTTCATTCATATTTTTGCCACCCAAATGCATTATTTTACATTTTTCTACATTAAACCTCATTTGCCATGTAGTTGCCCACCCCATTAATTTGTTTAGATCTTTTTCCAAGGTTTCCACATCCTGCGAAGACGTTATTGCCCTGCTTAGCTTAGTATCGTCTGCAAATACAGAGATTGAACTGTATTTCTCCATCCTCCAGGTCGTTTATGAACAAAATCAATAGGTTTGATCCCAGCACAGAACCCTGGGGATCCCATTACCCACCTCTGATCATTCGGAGTACTCCCCATTTATCACTACCCTCTGAACTCGCCCTTGTAACCAGTTTTCAATCCATGTACTCACCCTATAGTCCACGCCAACGGACCTTATTTTGTACAGAACATGTTTAATGTGTGATTAAGAAACCAGGATTTGTAATGTATCTGTAAAATAATTTCCTTTTACAGGACACAGGTCCCTCCTTTTTATTCTTATATTTCACACCTTACTGCATGCTATTAACCACTTGACGACCGACTCACGCCGATGTACGTCGGCAAAGTGGCACGGACAGGCAAAATCACGTACAGGGTACGTGATTTGCCTTCCGCGGGTGGGGGGTCCGATCGGACCCCCCCCCGGTGCCCGAGGCGGTCGTCTTTTGTCCAGCGGCGATCGGTGATGAGGGGGAGACCATCCGTTCGTGGCCCCCCCCTCGCGATCGCCGCCGGCCAATGAGAATCTTCCTTTGCTGCTGTATGCTAAACAGCAGCAAAGGAAATGATGTCATCTCTCCTCGGCTCGGTAATTTCCGTTCCGGCCCGAGGAGAGAAGACATCAATGTGAGTGCACCAACACACACACACACAGTAGAACATGCCAGGCACACAAAACACCCCGATCCCCCCCCCGATCGCCCCCCGATCCCCCCCCAATCACCCCCCCCCCCCTGTCACAAACTGACACCAGCAGTTTTTTGTTTTTTTTCTGATTACTGCATAGTGTCAGTTTGTGACAGTAAGTGTGTTAGGGCAGTTAGTATTACCCCCCTTTAGGTCTAGGGTACCCCCCTAACCCCCCTAATAAAGTTTTAACCCCTTGATCACCCCCTGTCACCAGTGTCACTAAGCGATCATTTTTCTGATCGCTGTATTAGTGTCGCTGGTGACGCTAGTTAGTGAGGTAAATATTTAGGTTCGCCGTCAGCGTTGTATAGCGACAGGGACCCCCATATACTATCTAATAAATGTTTTAACCCCTTGATTTCCCCCTAGTTAACCCTTTCACCACTGATCACCGTATAACCGTTACGGTTGACGCTGGTTAGTTTGTTTATTTTTTATAGTGTCAGGGCACCCGCCGTTTATTACCGAATAAAGGTTTAGCCCCCCGATCGCCCGGCGGTGATATGCGTCGCCCCAGGCAGCGTCAGATTAGCGCCAGTACCGCTAACACCCACGCATGCAGCATGCAGCATCAATATCTGATCCGATCAGATCTATACTAGCGTCCCCAGCAGTTTAGGGTTCCCAAAAACGCAGTGTTAGCGGGATCAGCCCAGATACCCGCTAGCACCAGCGTTTTGCCCCTCCGCCCGGCCCGGCCCAGCCCACCCAAGTGCAGTATCGATCGATCACTGTCACTTACAAAACACTAAACGCATAACTGCAGCGTTCGCAGAGTCAGGCCTGATCCCTGCGATCGCTAACAGTTTTTTTGGTAGCATTTTGGTGAACTGGCAAGCACCAGCCCCAGGCGTCAGGTTAGCGCCAGTACCGCTAACACCCACGCACGCAGCATACGCCTCCCTTAGTGGTATAGTATCTGAACGGATCAATATCTGATCCGATCAGATATATACTAGCGTCCCCAGCAGTTTAGGGTTCCCAAAAACGCAGTGTTAGCGGAATCAGCCCAGATACCTGCTAGCACCTGCGTTTTGCCCCTCCGCCCGGCCCAGCCCAGCCCACCCAAGTGCAGTATCGATCGATCACTGACACTTACAAAACACTAAACGCATAACTGCAGCGTTCGCAGAGTCAGGCCTGATCCCTGCGATCGCTAACAGTTTTTTTGGTAGTATTTTGGTGAACTGGCAAGCACCAGCCCCAGGCAGCGTCAGATTAGCGCCAGTACCGCTAACACCCACGCACACACCGTACACCTCCCTTAGAGGTATAGTATCTGATCGCATCAATATCTGATCCGATCAGATCTATACTAGCGTCACCAGCAGTTTAGGGTTCCCAAAAACGCAGTGTTAGCGGGATCAGCCCAGATACCTGCTAGCACCTGCGTTTTGCCCCTCCGCCCGGCCCGGCCCAGCCCACCCAAGTGCAGTATCGATCGATCACTGTCACTTACAAAACACTAAACGCATAACTGCAGCGTTCGCAGAGTCAGGCCTGATCCCTGCGATCGCTAACAGTTTTTTGGTAGCGTTTTGGTGAACTGGCAAGCGCCAGCGGCCTAGTACACCCCGGTCGTAGTCAAACCAGCACTGCAGTAACACGTGGTGACGTGGCGAGTCCCATAAGTGCAGTTCAAGCTGGTGAGGTGGCAAGCACAAGTAGTGTCCCGCTGCCACCAAAAAGACAAACACAGGCCCGTCGTGCCCATAGTGCCCTTCCTGCTGCATTCGCCAATCCTAATTGGGAACCCACCGCTTCTGCAGCGCCCGTACTTCCCCCATTCACATCCCCAACCAAATACAGTCGGCTGCATGAGAGGCATTTTTATGTCCTCCCGAGTACCCCTACCCAACGAACCCCCCAAAAAAGATGTCGTGTCTGCAGCAAGCGCGGATATAGGCGTGACACCCACTATTATTGTCCCTCCTGTCCTGACAATCCTGGTCTTTGCATTGGTGAATGTTTTGAACGCTACCATTCACTAGTTGAGTATTAGCGTAGGGTACAGCATTGCACAGACTAGGCGCCATTTCACAGGGTCTCCCAAGATGCCATCGCATTTTGAGAGACCCGAACCTGGAACCGGTTACCGTTATAAAAGTTAGTTACAAAAAAAGTGTAAAAAAAAAAAAAAATATGAAATAAAAAAAAATAGTTGTTGTTTTATTGTTCTCTCTCTCTCTATTCTCTCTCTCTATTGTTCTGCTCTTTTTTACTGTATTCTATTCTGCAATGTTTTATCGTTATTGTTATTATGTTTTATCATGTTTGTTTTTCAGGTGTGTAATTATTTACACTTTACTGTGCTTTATTGTTAACCATTGTTAACCATTTTTTTGTCTTCAGGTACGCCATTCACGACTTTGAGTGGTTATACCAGAATGATGCCTGCAGGTTTAGGTATCATCTTGGTATCATTCTTTTCAGCCAGCGGTCGGCTTTCATGTAAAAGCAATCCTAGCGGCTAATTAGCCTCTAGACTGCTTTTACAAGCCGTGGGAGGGAATGCCCCCCCCCCCCCACCGTCTTCCGTGTTTTTCTCTGGCTCTCCTGTCTCAACAGGGAACCTGAGAATGCAGCCGGTGATTCAGCCAGCTGACCATAGAGCTGATCAGAGACCAGAGTGGCTCCAAACATCTCTATGGCCTAAGAAACCGGAAGCTACGAGTATTTCATGACTTAGATTTCGCCGGATGTAAATAGCGCCATTGGGAAATTGGGGAAGCATTTTATCACACCGATCTTGGTGTGGTCAGATGCTTTGAGGGCAGAGGAGAGATCTAGGGTCTAATAGACCACAATTTTTTCAAAAAAGAGTACCTGTCACTACCTATTGCTATCATAGGGGATATTTACATTCCCCGAGATAACAATAAAAATGATTAAAAAAAAAAATATGAAAGGAACAGTTTAAAAGTAAGATTAAAAAAGCAAAAAAATAATAAAGAAAAAAAAAAAAAAAACACCCCTGTCGCCCCCTGCTCTCGCGCTAAGGCGAACGCAAGCGGCGGTCTGTCGTCAAACGTAAACAGCAATTGCACCATGCATGTGAGGTATCACCGCGAAGGCCAGATCGAGTGCAGTAATTTTTCCAGTAGACCTCCTCTGTAAATCTAAAGTGGTAACCTGTAAAGGCTTTTGAAGGCTTTTAAACATGTATTTATTTTGTTGCCACTGCACGTTTGTGCGCAATTTTAAAGCATGTCATGTTTGGTATCCATGTACTCGGCCTAAGATCATCTTTTTTATTTCATCAAACATTTGGGCAATATAGTGTGTTTTAGTGCATTAAAATTAAAAAAAGTGTGTTTTTTCCCAAAAAAATGCGTTTGAAAAATCGCTGCGCAATTACTGTGTGAAAAAAAAAAATGAAACACCCACCATTTTAATCTGTAGGGCATTTGCTTTAAAAAAATATATAATGTTTGGGGGTTCAAAGTAATTTTTTTGCAAAAAAAAAAAACTTTTTCATGTAAACAATAAGTGTCAGAAAGGGCTTTGTCTTCAAGTGGTTAGAAGAGTGGGTGATGTGTGACATAAGCTTCTAAATGTTGTGCATAAAATGCCAGGACAGTTCAAAACCCCCCCAAATGACCCCATTTTGGAAAGTAGACACCCCAAGCTATTTGCTGAGAGGCATGTCGAGTCCATGGAATATTTTATATTGCGACACAAGTTGCGGGAAAGAGACAAATTTTTTTTTTTTTTTTTTGCACAAAGTTGTCACTAAATGATATATTGCTCAAACATGCCATGGAAATATGTGAAATTACACCCCAAAATACATTCTGCTGCTTCTCCTGAGTACGGGGATACCACATGTGTGAGACTTTTTGGGAGCCTAGCCGCGTACGGGACCCCGAAAACCAAGCACCGCCTTCAGGCTTTCTAAGGGCGTGAATTTTTGATTTCACTCTTCACTGCCTATCACAGTTTCGGAGGCCATGGAATGCCCAGGTGGCACAAAACCCCCCCAAATGACCCCATTTTGGAAAGTAGACACCCCAAGCTATTTGCTGAGAGGTATAGTGAGTATTTTGCAGACCTCACTTTTTGTCACAAAGTTTTGAAAATTGAAAAAAGAAAAAAAAAAATGTTTTTTCTTGTCTTTCTTCATTTTCAAAAACAAATGAGAGCTGCAAAATACTCACCATGCCTTTCAGCAAATAGCTTGGGGTGTCTACTTTCCAAAATGGGGTCATTTGGGGGGGTTTTGTGCCACCTGGGCATTCCATGGCCTCCGAAACTGTGATAGGCAGTAAAGAGTGAAATCAAAAATTTTCACCCTTAGAAATCCTGAAGGCAGTGATTGGTTTTCGGGGTCCAGTACGCGGCTAGGCTCCCAAAAAGTCCCACACATGTGGTATCCCCATACTCAGGAGAAGCAGCTAAATGTATTTTGGGGTGCAATTCCACATATGCCCATGGCCTGTGTGAGCAATATATCATTTAGTGACAACTTTATGAAAAAAAAAAAAAAAAAAAAAAAGTGTCACTTTCCCGCAACTTGTGTCAAAATATAAAATATTCCATGGACTCAATATGCCTCTCAGCAAATAGCTTGGGGTGTCTACTTTCCAAAATGGGGTCATTTTGGGGGGTTTTGTGCCATCTTGGCATTCCATGGCCTCCGAAACTGTGATAGGCAGTGAAGAGTGAAAGCAAAAATTTACACCCTTAGAAATCCTGAAGGCGGTGATTGGTTTTCGGGGCCCCGTACGCGGCTAGGCTCCCAAAAAGTCCCACACATGTGGTATCCCCATACTCAGGAGAAGCAGCAGAATGTATTTTGGGGTGCAATTCCACATATGCCCATGGCCTGTGTGAGCAATATATCATTTAGTGACGACTTTTTGTAAATATTTTTTTTTTTTGTCATTTTTCAATCACTTGGGACAAAAAAAATAAATATTCAATGGGTTCAACATGCCTCTCAGCAATTTCCTTGGGGTGTCTACTTTCCAAAATGGGGTCATTTGGGGGGGTTTTGTACTGCCCTGCCATTTTAGCACCTCAAGAAATGACATAGGCAGTCATAAGCTAAAAGCTGTGTAAATTCCAGAAAATGTACCCTAGTTTGTAGACGCTATAACTTTTGCGCAAACCAATAAATATACGCTTATTGACATTTTTTTTACCAAAGACATGTGGCCGAATACATTTTGGCCTAAATGTATGACTAAAATTTAGTTTATTGGATTTTTTTTATAACAAAAAGTAGAAAATATCATTTTTTTTCAAAATTTTCGGTCTTTTTCCGTTTATAGCGCAAAAAATAAAAACCGCAGAGGTGATCAAATACCATCAAAAGAAAGCTCTATTTGTGGGAAGAAAAGGACGCAAATTTCGTTTGGGTACAGCATTGCATGACCGCGCAATTAGCAGTTAAAGCGACGCAGTGCCAAATTGGAAAAAGACGGGGGCGTGTCCAACTTCCGGTATGTGAGGAAGCTTTCCTTCAGAGCTCCGACCGCGGCTAAATCCTGACGAATCCTGTGTACCTGCAGGTTGATCCTTTTCGCCCCAAAACTACCGGATCAGATAGCGGTACATCCCGGGCACCTGAAGATGGTGAAATATGGCCCGAGTGTAGATCCTACGCCCGCAGAGAAGCTGGCGAAATATGCGCACGAGGACTCCCAAGATGGCGCCCGGACGGGGAGAGCGAGGCCTCCACCGGCAGCTCCGCCTAACAGTGAGTGGACCGAGGGGGATGGAGACTGGCTGGATCCGACAGACCCGCTGGCTCATCCCCTGCCATCTCCGGGTTCGGAACCCGAGGAGAGCGGCTCCGGTACGCAAGGTGGTGAACCGACGCTTTTACAAATTATGGATACTATTAAAAGCTGCCATGCGGCCTTATCCACGCAAATAGAAACCATTAGAGTGGACTTTGCCCTGCTTAAAGATGATGTGCAGAAGGTGAGGCAGAGAGTCACCCAAAGGGAACACAGAATCAGTGCAGTGGAGGATGATTTTAACCCCCTGATGATACATGTCAGAGATCTCTCGGCGGACAACAAAGCCCAGGAGGCTAAACTGGGAGACATAGAGGACAGGCTGAGAAGGAACAACCTTCGGTTCTTGGGATTCCCAGAAGGCACAGAGGGAAAAAACCCGGAGGAATTCCTGCTGTCCTGGCTTAAACAGGTATTTGGCACTGATAGCTTCTCCCACTTATTCGCCATAGAGCGCGCGCATAGGATCCCGCTGAGAGCTCCTGTCCCTGGGAGATATCCCAGACCCATGATAGCGCGCTTTCTCTACTTCAGAGACAAGGAAACGATTCTAAGAAAGGCCCGAAACTTACCTGAGCTAATGTTTAACAACAACAGAGTCTCCATTTTCCCTGACTTCTCTGCTGCGACACAGAAACAAAGGGCGGCATTTCAAAGTGTAAAACAGCGCTTGCGGGACCGCAGCTTACCATACAGCATGCTTTACCCAGCCAAACTTCGAGTGGTCCACAAAGGACAAACGCAATTCTTTTCCTCACCCAAAGAGGCGAATAGATGGCTGGAATCTCTTGGTCAAGGATAAAGATGTGATGTCCCTAACAGCTAGCAGAACTGGCTGTGAACGCCCGGGTGGATTCCTGTAAAGAAACGAATAATGATCAACATAATCCCACTTTGTCATACCCTGCAGGGTATCGAAGATGTCTTTTGAGCTAGATGGATGCCGGTCTGCAAGATTCTGCTATAAGTTGACCTGTTGGGAACACTAGTAAATGATCTTCAAGCAACGCGGTGTCGGTAGAACTCTGTAAACTCACATATACTTTTTCCTAAAGCTTCCAGGCCGGCTGGCGTAGGAAGAATACCCCCCTTTAGGAAGCACCTTTTTTGGTTTCAATGTTAGGGGTGAAAGTCTGTGGGTTGTTCGGGGCTGCAGGCAGGGTGGGGGGACGGGGAGTTCAGATCACTTATAGTGATCACAATGTTGGTTGTTATGCCTTTTGTTCTTTTTTTTTCTTTTTTCTGTTGTTTTTGAAGTTATATCACGCAACGAAAGGATACCCTAAAAGTTTAACACTGCTTAAGATTTGGGTACACTGGTATCAGGAAAAGAGTTCATATGCAAATTCAAGAGTACGGTACAAGCTAGATATACCTACAGATGGGAAGGTTGTCATCATATGTTACTCCAGGGGGCAAGATTTAGATGTAGGAAGGAAATACATGGAGCGTCCCTTTGCGGGGGGATTGGAAATGCTGATATACCCCCGAGATATTTACGTTCTTGCTATTATACCCAAATTTCCCCATGGTGCAGTCCCTTGATATTCTCTCATGGAATGTGAGAGGTCTAAATTCGAAAATAAAAAGAGCCTTAGTATTTAAATACATACTAAAACGAAGGCCACATATCATATTCCTTCAGGAAACACATCTAGTGGGATCCAAGACGTTAGCCCTTCATAGGGCTTTTGTAGGTAGAGCATTCCACTCTACCTATTCCAGCTATGCTAGGGGGGTGTCCATTTTGCTTGCCAAGTCGCTTCTACACACTATTAAAACGGTCAAAATTGATCCTATGGGTAGATATGTGGCCCTCGCGGTTATTATTAATAATCAAGCTTTTACCCTGGTGGCAGTGTATATACCTCCCCCGTTTGCAATCAAGGTATGGGAGGAGATGATGGCTGATGTATTGCAGATGGCGGAGGGCCCGATTATTTTGGCCGGGGATCTGAATGCTGTATTATCACCAGACAAGGATAGGTTTAAAATGGCTGCGGTAGGAGGTTCACCCCTGGAGGCATGTGTGAAACCCTATGATTTAATGGAGGCCTGGCGGTGGAAACACCCTGATGTTAAAGAATATTCCTGTTACTCTGCCACTTATAATACACTCTCGAGGATAGATCTATGTTTTGTCTCTAGAAACCTGCTCCCAAGGGTGGTAGATGTTCAGTATCTGCCGAGGGCCATCTCGGATCACTCTCCCATGCTTCTCTCCATTGACTTGGAAAAACCGAGGGGTTATGTGGTATGGAGATTGACTCCCCTATGGCTTGAGGAGGAGTGTTTCGAGAGGTCCACCGCAGCATCTATCAACAATTTCTGGCTAGTAAACCAGAAAGAGGTCCCGATTGGGGTCACATGGGATGCTTTTAAGGCTACACTCCGGGGATCCATCTCAGGTTTAGTAAAACAACTGCAGTCTGATAAAGGTTGGAAGGTAAGAGATGCGGAACAAACAGCCGCGGAATCCGAAGTAGAATATATTAAAAACCCTAATTCTGATACCCATAGAATATGGAGAGATAATATAAGAAAACTAGATTTAGTGTTGATAGAAAAAACTCAGAAAAAACTACTTTATCAGTCACAAAGGATCTTTGAGTTTGGGGATAAAAATAGTAGATTGATGGCATACCTGGCACATTCCCAGCAGACCCCCACTTCTATTCCAAGAATATATGACGCCAATGGGAAAATCTGCACATCACACGATGATGTTGCAGATGCTTTCTTATCGTTCTATAAAGATCTGTATAGGTCAGGGGTGGATTATGAGTTGGAGGAGGTGCGGACGTACCTTGCCCCAATACCCCTGACTGGGCTTACAGCTGAGGGAGTGGAGGAACTAGATGCCCAGTTTACAACTGAAGAAGTATTATCAGCTATAAAGTCCCTTAAACCTAACAAAACCCCCGGACTGGATGGGTTTCCAGTCGAATGGTACAAAGCATATGCGGAAACCTTAACCCCTAGGTTGCTTGAGATGTATGAAGATGCCTTTGACAAAGGTATCCTACCTGAATCTATGAGGGAAGCTCTGATAGTACTGATCCCCAAGCCGCACAAGGACCACGATTTATGTGAATCATATAGGCCTATATCCCTTATTAATGTAGACGCAAAAATCCTAGTTAAAATTCTGGCGAAACGTCTCAATGGGGTGATAGCATCTATTATTCATCCTGATCAGACAGGATTTATTCCTGAGAGATCGACGGCCATAAATCTGAGACGCCTATTTACTATATTACAATCGAAGGGCCCTGTCCCCGATACTCGGGTGGTGGTGTCACTGGACACTCATAAGGCGTTTGACTCTATAGAATGGCCATATCTCATAGCAGTCCTTGAGCGGCTGGGTTTCGGCCCAAAATTCATAAGGTGGGTCAGACTCCTATATGCGGAACCTCGGGCTAGATTACGTGTCAATAACTCCATTACTGAACCTTTCAATATAGCTAGGGGCACACGGCAGGGGTGCCCTTTGTCGCCCCTGCTGTTTGCCCTGGCAATAGAACCATTGGCAGCAATGTTGAGGGCGGACGAGCAGATCAAGGGATGTAGGATTGGTGACAGAGAAGAAAAAACATCTTTATACGCCGACGATATGCTTTTATATCTGGAGGAGGCGGAGGGGTCATTGCCCATAGCCTTGGACAGAATATCTGATTTTGGGAGATACTCCGGGTTCAAAGTGAACTGGAGCAAATCCGTAATATTTCCTATTGACCCCGCATATGCTCCGAAACTCTCTCAGGGGATATCACTAGCCCTGGTTTCAAGGTTTAGATACCTCGGGGTTGAGATACAGCTACCATTGAACTCGTATGTGTCGATTAACCTACTACCAGTATGGAAACGTCTAAGGGAAAGTACACAGACCTGGGCTAAACTTCCCCTTGGCCTTTTTGGGCGAATTAATATATTTAAAATGATTTACTTGCCCAGGTTCTTGTACCTACTCTGGCATGCCCCAGTATACATCCCAAAGAAATGGTTTGTTGACATAAACAAGACACTTGGTACATTTTTATGGGGACCCAAACCCGCCAGAATATCTATGGAAACACTCCATTTACCTATAAGGTCGGGTGGGCTAGCTCTACCAAACTTGAGATATTACTATCTAGCCGCCCAATTAACACATATACATTGGTGGTGCTTCCCGCAGATGAACATAGCTTCGGTGGCTACTCAGGCCGCTCAGGTTCATTCGTACGAAGCACTGAAAAATGTCCTGTTTAGAAATGGCCCGTACCCGACTAGGGGGTCCAATATTTTAAAGCTCTCATATAAAATATTTCATATATGTAATGGGTTAATAGGGGGATCAAGTCTGGCAGTTTCCCCTAATGCTCCGCTGTGGCATAACCCTCAACTCCCCGAGATAGCCAAGGTTCCAGACGGAACCTACTGGGCTGTTTATGGGATAAAATACGCACATCAACTGTTTAGGAATGGCATTTTCAGAACTTTTATAGATCTGAAGACTGAATACAACATACCCAATACCTCCCTGTTTAGATACTTCCAGTTGAGGCATGCCGTCAGGGCGCAATACGGAGGGGGTGTGATTAATCTCTCCATGTCCGCAATGGAAAAACTTATTGCTGAGGAAGACCACTCAAAACTGATCTCTAGATACTACTCAGTTTTGTTGGCTCCCTCTTCACCTGGATTGGATAGGGTGGCCTTGCAGTGGAAAACAGATATTCCATCTCTTACAGAGGAAACGTGGCAGGGAGTGTTAGACACCACAACGTCATCAATGATCTCGGCTAGAGATAAAATGCTTCAATTCAACTATCTGCATAGAATATACTACACCCCGAAAAGGCTGCATAAAATGGGAAGGAGGGATTCCCCGGAGTGTACCCGTTGCAAAGCAGAGGTGGGAGATTTCTTCCACATGGTATGGCAATGCCCCCAGGTGATGTCATACTGGAGGGAAATCCTTGCATTCGTGGAGGAAAAGCTAGAGCTTCCAAATATTTATTCTCCAGCTAGGTGCTTGCTTGGAGACTTGGAAGAGGAAGACATACCCACATCAAAGAAAACCCTTTTACGGATACTATTTTGTTATGCTAAGAAGGCCTTGGCCCTCAAGTGGAGGGAACGGAACCCTCCCTCTCTTGGGGACTGGTTAAGATTGATAGATAAAGCCCTACCAATGTATAAACTCACATATCAGGCTAGAGGGAGTAACAAAAAATTTAACAAAATCTGGGGGAAATGGATCACAAAGGTATCCGGAGAGATTGTTATATAATTAATATCAGCGTAATTAACAAGGTATATGTGCAGGTGTGATGGACGCGAGGTAGGACATAGATTTACTGTTGGGAATAATAACAGAGTATATAAGCCAAAGGAAATAATAGGAATAAGAAAAGGAAACAATTAGATAAGAAACGAATAAGTTGGTTAATACGTATATTGAAAGAGCTTTATTTTTAAATTTTTTTTTTTTTTTTGATAACAAATATTAGATTTGATTGATTGTTACCAGTATACGATGTTATACAATATAAGATGTCATAAGGTGACAAAGAATTGTGATACAGTACTGTAAAATAATTTTGTGAACTTCAATAAAATTTACCCTTTAAAAAAAAAAATTGGAAAAAGACCTCTGGTCCTTAGGCAGCATAATGGTCCGGGGCTCAAGTGGTTAAACTCAGGCTTGCTAGGAATATGAGGAGTTATACTATGGCTGTTCTGACAGCTTTATTTGCCAATGGCCAGTCACCTAAAGGTAGCCATATAACCCAATTGTGTAAGACTAGATTCCTGTGCCATGCAATGTACTCCAAGAAAAAAGATTTTGCAGGCAAGTAAAAATATTATTTTTCTGTGTGCCCTGGTGTTGAAGCTCAACTGACACTGGTGTGAACAAGTCCTTAAAGAGGAAGTAAACTTCCATCTCTTGCTTTTACCTATAGGTAAGCCAATAATAAGGCTAAACCTATATATACACCTATACATAGAATAACTATCTCCTAAATGTGCACCGTTTAGGAGATATGTACTGTACATGCAGCCAATGACATCACTGGTACATGCGCTCTGAAGAAACGGCTACACGCGCCGTTTCTTCAGACTGATGTGCTGTGAACGGTGGCTCCCGCATGCATGCTCAGGAGTAACGTCATCACAGCTCTGGCTAGCCACAGAGCCAGAGCCTGCAAAACTGGAAGCAAGACAGGTGAAGATGAGAGTGCCTGCAGCGATGAGATCTCGGCGTGGGGGGGCTTTGTTTTAAGGCAAGTTTAACAATGTGCTAGTATGCGATGCATACTGCATACAAAAGTCCGCTTTTATTCATAGAGTAGAAATCTCTTTTTTTTTTTTTTTTTTTTCAGAACAAACACCTTTTTGTTATGGCTTCAAAAGTGTTTGCTGAAGTTGGGACACACGGCATCATCCAGGTATCAAATAGTTTAGGCTGTAGAGCCACCCTATCACTTGTACAGGCAGCAGAAGTCCCCCCCCTCCCCCTCTTTTCCTGGGCCCTCCTGTCTCATCACCTGGGACCACTCCAACCAGAGGCATCTAGTGCACTGCACAGAGAGAGGAACCGACGTTGTTGCTCCCTCTGTGTGAGATTAAAAAACTGGAAGCGATGAATATTGGCATTTCTGGTTTGGGTCGGATGTAAAACAAGCTGTTACCAGCTTGTGAAAGCACCTGACCAAAGCAATCTTGGTTTGTTTAGATGCTTTGGAGGCCAGAGGAGAGATATGGGGTCTAATAAACTCAAGATCTCTCCATAAAGAGGACCTGTCATGGCCAATGCCATCACATGGGATGTTGTTTACCCCTTGTGATCGCAATAAAGTTGACCCAAAAATAAAATAAATGGTATATAGTGTAAAAAATTTTACTTATAAATACATTTATATGAAAAAATAATAATAAAAAAAAAAAAGGTGAACGCCCACGTAGGTCCTGCATGCCTTTGTAAACAGAGATGGCACCACACATGTGAACATCAGGGCAAGTAGCGCCAGACCTCCTGTGTAACACTAAACTGGTAACCTGTAAAGGCTTTTAAATCGTCGCCCATGACTGTACTTTTTCCCCAAAACCTTGCCTTTGAAAAAAACTACTGCGCAAATACTGTGCGACATTAAAAAAATTGCAACACCCACCATTTTATTCTCT
Source organism: Lithobates clamitans (assembly GCA_037952925.1). Classification (NCBI taxonomy): domain Eukaryota; kingdom Metazoa; phylum Chordata; class Amphibia; order Anura; family Ranidae; genus Lithobates; species Lithobates clamitans. The sequence goes on from JBBGZY010000562.1 coordinate 4,539,444, forward strand.
AGGGCTTCTGCTTAAAAAATTTTTATATATATATAGAATTGGCCTGGGTGAAAAGTGGTTAAACACTTGTGTATACCAAACTGTTACCACAATAGTAAATTCAAGTCTCAGTTTTAAGCAAGCAAACTCCCTTATTAGAAAGCTAGAGGCGACCTGTACTACTACACCGAGTAGCTGACTGGAATTTACTTGGAACAGTGCTGCTAACTGCAAAGCTTTGGCAACATCTGGGTCTGTAAAAAGCTGGCGTTAGGCCCAATTTACACCTGAGCATATGGTAGCTTGAAGCTCCAAAGTGCTCATCAAAAATTCCTTGCATTTCAAAAGGTGGCTGCTCACATATGAGCAGTCGGGCGCCTGTAGCTTGACACCTGATGCTCCAAAAGCTACACAAGCTACTTTTGAGGCAGAAAATGGCACTTTTGGCCCCACAGACTTAAAAAGAGTAACTCCACTTTTGCTGAGAAAAAACAAAAAACAAAAAAAAACCCACAACAATCCCTTTTGAATAATCAATATACATTGCAAGGAGATTAGAGGGCTGAAGGGGTTGGACAGCTGGAGACCAGAGATGAGCTCAGGCATGTTTGGAAACTAGTCTGAACCTGCCTGAACTATTCCTCCAGGAAATTGTGCACTGCCGCAAACCTCCTTAGCTACGAGACAGGGAATGCCTTGTCCGCTTGAGACTGGGGGACTGCAAGGACAGCTTCCTGGTGGGATAGCTCAGATGGGTTGGAAATAGTATCCAAACATGCCTGAGTTCATCCCTACTGGAGACCAGAACCACTGCTTTTGTGCGAGAGCCATGGTTTAACTCTGCAGTGTGCTGCAAGCACACAGAGTATATTAAAGTGGTTATAACCCTAAAAATAAAAAAATAAAAATGCTCCTGTTCCTTTAAAACATGACATATAGCATAGTGCCATGTAATTTGTCCCATTGTACGATGTAAAATTCCTGGTTGATCCTTCCTGTTCCTGTGTCCCCCTGTGTGTGCTACCACAGTAATTATGGCTGCTGATCCATAATACTGTGGTCTGTTTATATGCCTCAGTCATCCCGCTCTCTGCTATGAGTCTCTCCCTCTCCCCCTCCCTGCCTGTCAGCTCAGTTTAAGATTCAACCTCCTCCCCGCCCCTATTCCTGTAAATATATTAAAATCCCTGGCATTGCCATCTATTTAAAAAAAATTATATACCTAAATACCTTCTTGCACAACTCCGCTGTGTAGTCACGTGGTCTCCCTTTGCCGGCCGAAGTCAGAAGGGAATCTCAACCCATCCAGCTGCTCTCCTTAGATCAGGGAAGGAGAGAGGAGGGGGTCACGTGACCACACAGCGGAGCTGTGGAAAAAAGTATTTAGGAATATAATCTTTAAACAATTCACAGACAGTGCTTTATACAAGTCTGAAACAGAGGATGCCAGCGATTTCAACTAGTGACTTAACCTCTTTACCCCTTGCTGCAACACAGAGTACTTCAAAATAAAAGAACAAGCATATTTGTTACTGTTTATGAAGTCTGATTACATTACAGTAATATATGCAGAAAATTCATTTGGGCTTTAACTTCTTCTAAACTGCAAAATTCTAACTAGTTTTCTGGACATATTTTCATAGTGGCGTACGTGGCCAGTAGAGATGGGCCGAACACCCCCCTGTTCAGTTCGCAGCAGAACTCCTGAACAGGGGAAAAGTTCTAAACCCAAACTGCGAAACCCATTAAAGTCTAAGGGAGCTGAACAGGAAAAATTGAAGGGTTATATGCAATTGGCAATAAAAGGGGTATGGTGGTCGGGGAAGTGCCCTGGGGGACACGTATCAATGCAAAAAAAAATGTTTCTAAAAATAATGGTAAAGTGCAATAATAAAAAATGAAAAATGCCTTTAAAAATTATAGTGCCTGGGGGGTCTCCTTAGTCTGCCTGTAAAGTGGGGCATCTGTACTGTGTATAGAATATGCTGCAGCAAAAATGACATTTCTAAAGAAAAAAAAAACAAAAAACACACAAGTCAAATCATATTTAAAAAGGACTCGCGGTTGCTATTTCCAGCACCCAACATGCACCCGTCATTGAAATCAGAAGGGGACGGTGCCACCAGGTGATGTAGCCAGATGGCCCCACCCCTTACCTATATAAGAAAGGTCAAACGGCGGAGCCTGCAGTAGGCACCCAGCCTTCATGTCGACAGGAGCGTTTTTTGGGATGCGGTGTGATTGACGATGGAATTACATCGGGAGACACTTATTTTTTTAATTAAGGAATGTTTAAAAACTGTGCGCGTTTTTATTACCTTTTGACACTTTTTGAAAAGGGGGCTTTCAGATTCCGTGGCCTGTTATGGTCCGGGGGGGGGGGCTTCCTGGCCCCACTCCTTAACATGCTTTACTGAGCCCCGACTGGGCAAGGCTTTGTCCAATCAGGGTGCAAAATGCACCGTGCAGCGGTGTTCGGCGGGGCGAACACCTGCCGGAGACACTGCAAATTCAGGTGTTCCCTGAATGGGGCGAACAGCCAATGTGCGGCCCGAACCGTTCGCCAAACTCTAGTGGCCAGATAGGGCTACAATCTAAGGACCTATTCACATGGATGTCAGAAGTCAAAATGTCCTCCAAATGCAGTGTTCTTGGTTGAGAGAGTATAAAAACAACAGGTGTTACACAGTGTTGTGCATGCACACAAAATAGAAATGACTTGTCTAGGTTTGTTAAATAAATAGCAGGCAGGAAAGTATGAACTGTTGCCTAAAGTAACCAATCAGATCTGTTGCCTAAAGTAACCAATCAGACCAATCAAGCTACTGGATTCTGAAAAGCTATATAGGGACAACATTAGTGCAATTTGGAAACTAGTATATACATATGAAAAAACTTGTAGTATGAACTAAGGCTTCATAGAGGTTCCGGTCACTTAAATGCAGAAGTTCACCTTTAAAAAAAAGAAATAGCACATTTTTGCAGGTAAAAAAAATAAAATAAAAATGTGCATTTATTATTGTTTATTTTTTTACTAGGAGCCTGCAAAGGTGACTGAGGGTTCAATGCAGGACTCCTGCAGACTTGACAGTGTATGTGTCTGCTCGTACCGGCAGGTACAAACTGACAGGAAGAGACAATGAACTACAATCAACAGCGCCATGGTAGTTCATTGATAACTACAACCTGACAGCTACAAAGGATGTTGGTACTTGTAGTTTGCCATTCACAGAATCCTGTGAATGAATGATGTAGTCGGACAGGTGAAACCCACACCGCCGCATTTAAAGATCCCCCGCTTGCTGTCACTAGATGCAGCAGACTGGAAAAACACTGCAGGAGTGGGAACACCTTACCCCCCTAAAAAGGGATGGAACATGTAACATGTTCCCAAAGGTGCACTTATCCTTTAAAATCTATATTTCTGCATGAAGCATATGTGCTAGGGTTGAATAATCATTCAGCCTCTTGTATTGGACAATGACAATTAACCTTCTGCACCAAAATTCCTAGCTGTGCCTACCTGCCACAGCCAATACAAAGCAGTCTTACTCATGGTGCTGAATTGTTTTAGGCCGCGATTCAACCCTAGCACATACGTGCAATGCAAATGCATGAAGCACAAAACAAAAAAAAACAAAAAAAAATCAAAGCACACACACAAAAAAAAAAGATACAAAAACTGCACGATTATGCAGCAGCACTACTGTGAACCTGGGATCAAACAGCTTTGTTGAGGACTTCCAAGCATACATGTGCTGACATGTATCACTTTTACTATAAAGCCTTTAGTAAACACAAGGTCACAGCTCCTACTGTCACAACAGTGGCAGTAAAAATGATTAGTATAAGAATAAGTGAGGGTATATTTACAATTTTTTTCTGCTGCTCATTTATAATAAAAAGTATGCCATTAAAAAAAAATATATATACATACCTATTTACAATACACAAAATCAGATATCTTACTGATACCTAAACATTTATGCCTAAAGACACAACTTTTTAGGCATACAGGTTTTTTTGTTTTGTTTTGTTTTTCTACTGATGTAAATGAAGCCCATAGTTTTTAATGTGCCTGTACACACAGGGTCGTAATCCCATGCTGCGTATAGATCAGTTAAAATAAATAAATAATTCACATTGCTAGACATCATTTTACACATACAACAGATTCCCCAACAAAAGCTAGAATAAGGTTGCATATGCGTGAATAACTGCCCATTCTCCTGTTTTTATACAAGAATTTTCTGCCAGGAATCGGATGTTTACACATCAGTGCAGTGTGCAAGTAACCTTATATGCTAAAGATATGTTTTAATGCAGTAAAAAAAAAAAAGCACATACATCTTAGCAACTAAAATTCCCTTGAAACTGAATTAATTACCTTTATGTTCTGGATGGCTGTACAGCAGATTCTGCAGCAAAAAAGCAGATTTTATTTTTAGTTTCTCTACATCACTCTGCATGGCACGCATCAAAACAGAAAAACCATCGATCTTCACAAATTCAGCCAGCCCAGCTTCTTGCTCTCGAATCAGGCCTGAAAACCACAAATAAAGTTACTAGACATTAGCATGTGACCACTTGCAAGAATTACTTGACTACAATACTGCTATGGCATTTCAATCCTTTACATACAACATACTCCTCGATGTCCTGTCATGTGACTGTGCCTGGGCCTTTAAAAGGCATCTTGGTAGCATGAGGTCATTAGTTTGCGTCAAGCAGGGCTAAAAAGTATCTCCTACTTTCTGGCAGTTCACAAGGTTAGAGGTCACAGCAGAGAGCTTCAGCTGGTAAAACAACTAACATATACAGAGCCCATACTGCTCTGGCACCAGGATTTATAGGATGGTTTTATCTATAGGCTGGCTGATTAGTCCAGTTGATAACCCTAAATGACACCATGTCCGCAGCCTGAAAGAGTAAAAAAAACAGCAAGTATTGGGGTCCATTTGCACAGGCGATTACATTGAGCAAAAAAGTGCATTCTGCCACGATCGCAAGTAATTGCTGGCTGTGCGAACAGTTGCAAATACCTGCAGCCACTGACAGCCTGTCATTGCATTGTACAGGCTCAACAGCAGTCATTTCCAGCCACAGGAAACCCCAGATTCTTGCCACTGGAAATCACAGTAAGTGTAATTGGCTACGCAAATGGACCCATACACATTATTTAGAACGTACACAACATGGAAAAATGCATGCGAGACTATGTCTTGGTTAGGAAAATAGAGGGCAAGAGGTTTAGGAGTGGTGCTCATTGCAGTCAATCAGATCTACATTTATAAAGCTACTGGAGTCTAGGTTGGTAGGGACAGCAGTAGTGATATTCAGAGGCTAGGGGGTACATAAAATTTCCAAAATTAAAAAACAGGTAGTATAGTGGATTTGTTTCCTTGGGCCACACAAAACTGATGATTTTGCTTGGGGCACGCATGGCGAGTTGAATCACCAACCAGCTTCTATGACAATGAAACCTCTGTACCAAAAAAATTATTCTATTAAAAATCAGTCATAAAAGTGATTGTAAACGATCCCCTTGTAAAACAACCCACATCGTTTAAAGTAGAAATGAAGAGGTGGGGAGGAGGAGAAGCATCAGCACACAGCTTGCCAGTGAATGGTTGTGCAGCGGGGGACATAGCAGGACAAATCTGATCATCATTGAAGGAGAGCAGGCCAAGTTTCCAGCACAGCTAAAGTACTGACCACAGTGTGTTATCCTGCTTAGTGTGGTCAGTTTTTTTATAGGAAAGCCAAAGGACTGGCAGCAACACCAGGGATTGCACATAAAAGAAGCAATACAAAGAGAACAGGAAACTTTCTCATACAAGTACATGGTACAGCAGGCACAGATCAGGAATAGGAAGTGTTAACAAATGCTTTAAGCGCAGTACAAAGGTCAGTCTAATGACCAGCATCTGTCGAATGGGCATGCTGGAAAATCAGCATTCAATCAGCGCTGGCAACCAATGGCTGTGAGCAATAATCAGTGTATTCTAGAGGGGGAGGAGCGGGAGGTTGGAGTACCCATCATAATACAATGTTTCAGCGGGAGAGATTGCTGCATCAACATCGCTTGTGCCGATCTGTCAGTTTGTTTTTTGTTAAACCCATTGGCTGAACTGGAAAAAAAAAAAAAAAAAACTGAAGGTGTGTACCCAGCTTTACACAATGTGCAAAATTAATTTAATCTAGAATTCGACTGGCCTTGTAGTTGGTGTGTCAGAAAGGGTAGCTGGAAATGTCAGGTCTTTTGCCTGAAGTCCTCAAAACAGGTGAAGCCCAGCAGCATTCGCACATCTAAAATAACAATTTTGGGTTGATTTGCACTTTAAATCAAATATAAAGAAATCGTAATCTAAGTAATGCACTTACAAGAAATTGAAAAAAGAGCTTTTATCCTGACTTGTTCGCTGCTGTCAAGATCCAGTAATTGCAGCAATTTGCTCATAGCACCAAGACATAGAGCACACTCCTGAACAAATGGTACATTCTGGCTACAGGTGCCAACCAGGTCAGCAGCTCTCCAGCGAAGCTCAGCCTCAGAGCAGCTCAAGTAACGATTCAGCAGCAGCTCCATCCCACCCAGCTTGCAGAAATCTGTCAGAATAGAAAAAGGAGATGGTCCAAACTATATAAATCAATACAGTTTTAAAATCAAAAAGAACGTCTAAGAGTGCTAAATACTAAACAAACCTGTGGACGAAAAAAGGAAGAAGAGGATGGCCACACTCCCATACGATGCAACAAGCACAGATGACATAAGGCATACAGGCAGGGAATGAAAGGTGACGCATTTCACAGGACTAGCGTGCTTCCTCAAAACTAAACAAACCTGCCATTTTCTGGTACCTGCACTCCAAGTACCGTAATTTGCTCCATACACAAGGAGTGGATTTCTAAAGCAGTAAATGTGACCTTCACCAAAAGTTAACAGATGGTTAATCATTTCCTGTAATTTACATGCACTAGGAAGATTGGCCCGCAGTAAATATTCGGCGAATGCTGCTGCATTCACTGCTTTAGAACGAAGATAAAAACACTAGACCTCAAGAGAGCCAACTATACTAATCTGCACTCTATGCTGCACAATACTAAATAGGATCAAATTCTAGCAACAAAACTTTACAAAAAGTGGAAGTGTTTAAAGACTTTTTAAAAGGAGAAGTTCACCTTTCATAGCATGTTACATCTATATTCAGGGTGTAACATGTAGCATCCTATGAAAGGACTGGCCCCCAGATCCCTTTTACCTGACAGCTAGCAGGGATCCTCTCCCCGCACCTGCTGTCAACATTTTTTAAGATGCGCTGGGCCCTGCAACGTCATTCATTCATTGTGTTCTGTGAATATAAAACTACAAGTCCCAACTACTTTAGCAGCTATTTAGAGGAGTGCCAGCATTTATAAAAAAGGAAAAAAGGTACCTTTGTCCCAACATAATAGAGAAGGAATTTTTTAGGAGGCTAAGATGGAGTTTATTGGTACCATACAAAGGCTTGGGGATAATATAATAATTGGTATAACATTTATTTTATTTTATTCATTACAAACATAGAAAATACATAGATTTAAAAAAAGAAGTAGAATAAAAGCTCTATCTGGTCACATACGGTGTGACATTTGAATGATTATACCATGCAAAAACTGTTCGCTCTACATGTTTCGCGGAAGTAGTTCCCGCTTCTTCAGGAGTTTATTTTTGTACATACAGGCATATAATGCTATAGGGCGATTATCAATATCAAATTACAAATCAAAAGAAAAACATATTAGTCATCATATCATAATATACAGCCCCCAGCTACCCCCCATCCCTCTTTTCTAACAGCTAGCGGGGATCTCTCGCTTACCCCTCTCTATTTGTCTTGTTTACCATTGTCATTGAAAGTGACAGTAAGAAAAAAAAAAAAAATATATATATATATATATATATATATATATATATATATATATATATATATATATATATATATATATATATATATATATATATATATATATATATATATATATATATATATATATATATATATATACATATACCCACACAACACTGACAAATTTTGGGTTGTCCCCAGAAAAGTATATAGGGGAAATGGAGATACTAGTTCTGGTAACCTGGGGGGGCAAGGAAATCTCTTAATTTGCAGGAATTTCCTCTCACTTCCTGTTTTGTCTTTGGGATAGAAAGGGAAAGCAAGTCTCCCCAATAGTACACAGGACAAAAAAAAAAAAAAAAAAAAAAAAAAAAAACGCACACAGGGGTTATATAACCCACCCTTATTCCATCCAATATGAAAAACAAGTTTTACTTATAATTCTACTTTTGAAAGTCTTCCCAACATAATACATAAGATGATAATGCACCACAAGGACCTCTGACCTTTCAATTAGGAGCAAGGGCAAAACATCTTACTCCTACAAATATTTTTACCTGAAGCATTATCAAGGTTTTCACACAGGTCTGCAAGAAATTCCAATGCGCTCTCCTTCCGATCGTATCCATCTTCATCGCTTGTATCTGTGCTCAATTCTTGTAGGCATTCCTTCATTTGCTGTACTTCATCAACCTGGCCCGCAAAAGCACTGTGCATGGCTTCCTGGAGCCACTGCCTCCTCTACAAGATAAGAAAGTCATACTTCAGAAGCTACAGAAATATATGTCAAATCAATCATCCCTCAACTTATGCATATATCTTATGACATGCTATACCTGGCTAATCCCTGTTGAAACAAAAAAAACCCCAAAAATTCACTGTTAGCCGTTACTACTACAGTGATCCTCGCTGTCTTCCGAGTTCCGTACGAAGCAGCTGCCCTGCTTTACACTCCATTCAAAAGGAGCTGGAGTAGGGTGGCCCTGACGTACATCATCATGGGGCCCTGGGCCTGAAGCAGGAAGAAGCATCCAGCAATATCAGAGGTGCGGACCCAAACTGTGGCAGGAGTGTAGTGGATTAAAGCAGGACAATGCTGGATCTGCTAAGCAGCTATCTGAATTGAGAATCCTCATTTGTACAGTGGAATGGATTCTCAATCTCATGGGCCAGATTTGTTTTTTCCTTGACAGCTCTGCTAACTAATGAGGAACTTCAACCTCAATCATACAGATTACAACAAAAGCACCTTTAGAAATATTTGGTAAAGGCAATCTACAGATACCTATAAATAACTGCATGCTTTTTATTCTTTGCATACCTTTATTTTTCTTTTCCTCACTCTTCTTCTCACAGTGGCCATTTTTGCAAAGGGCAGATTAATCCATCTCCCATTATTTCCTGGAACACTACCTAAAAGCCTTGGTCTGCCTTCTGAAACTGGAAGTTTGCTGCGAGGCCCTGGTTACATCACCAGGAAATGGATAAACAGTATATTTGAAATAAAAGCAAGAAATGTTTAACTAATGGATGGAAGGTGATTTCATATCAGAATGCAGATCTGTGTGTTGCTGTAATTTTTAATGAAATAGGGGAAAGATCCGCTTTAAGATCACTTGGTGCAAGCTGTGTGGGTCAGTCAACTCAGAGAGCCATGCTATTGTGCAAAGCTGGAGGCTCTATAGAAGCCTGTTTCTGGACCGCTGCTCATCCTAAAGTAGAACTTTACCAAGAAGAAGGAACTTGTTCAGGACATGGACTAAGCAAGGATTAGTTGAGCACAAGCTTGTTTTGCCATGTATGCATTCACTTTGAGGCTGTATTCCTGTATTTTTTATTTTTCATTCTGCTGTAATTAACAACTTGTTTTGATTAGATCCCATTCACACTTGCGAATGAGCCCGTTAGAGATTACATGTGAAGGACCCACCAGAAGTTCCCCAAGAATTAGCTGCAGGAGACGGCCCCATTGAAACCAATGAAAGGCTGACAACACCCACAGCTAATCACAGCCGCTCACATTTGAATGGTCATAGTATGATCACCTACGAGACCTTCTACAAGTAGGCGCGATTATCAGTGGAAGCCATCAGTCTCACATTACAATTGGGCCATCAAATGCAGCAGATTACCCAGAACCCCTTGCAAGGTCTCCCACATGTAATATAAAATTCTAGCCCTAAACCTCCGCTGTAACTTAAAACATGCAACCTGTAACATTTTTTAAACGTCGCCTATGGAGATTTTTAACGGTAAATGTTTGACGCCATTCCATGAACGGGCGCAATTTTGAAGCGTGACATGTTGGGTATCAATTTACTCGGCGTAACATTATTTTTCAAAATAAAAAAAAATAAAAAATGGGCTAACTTTAATGCGGTCTTATTTTTTTTTAATTCAAAAAAATTTATTTTTTCCCCCCAAAAAAAAGTGCGCTTGTAAGACTGGCATTTTATTCTCTAGGGTGTTCAAAAAATAAATTTATAATCTCTCATATTAGAGATATAGATAGATAGATAGAGATAGAGATAGATAGATATATATATTAGTAAGAGGTATGGTGAGTTTTTTAAAGTTGTAATTTTTTTTCTTTGCAAAATGAAGATTCTCCCCCCCACCCCCCAAAATTGTCATTGCAACAGGTTATTTCTCTCACATGACATGTGCGTACCACAAATAACACCCCAAAATACATTCCGCTACTCCTCCTGAGTATGGCGATACTACATGTGTGAGACTTTTACACAGGCTGGCCACATACACAGAGGCCCAACATTGAAGTAGCACCTTCAGGCATTCTAGGAGCATAAATTATATTAATCTCACTTCTCAACTACCTATTACACTTTTGAAGGCCCTGGAGCACCAAGACAATGGAAACGCCCACAAAATGACCCCAATTTGGAAAGCTAACACCCCAACATATGATCTAAGAAAAAAAAAAAAAAATACGCTTTTTTTTTTTTTTTAAAACACACAAAGTTGTCCATTTATAAGATAAGATATTTCCAACACATAGCATGTACATAGCAAAAATGACACCCAAAAATACATTCTGCTACTCCTCCTGAGTATGGAGATACCACGTGCGAGACTTTTTACACAGGCTGGCCACATACAGAGGCCCAACATGCAAGGATCATCATTAGGTGTTCTAGGGACATATAGCATTCACATACCAAGAATTAAACCCCAAAATACAGTCTGCTGAGCAAAGGGTAAACAAACGATTACCTGTGGTTTTAGTTGCGCACTTGTCCACAGGAGGAGGATAGCACTGGTCCAGGAAGCAGGCAGGGACTTGGTCAGCAACAGCGAACGCAATTGTCCAGGCAACACGCAGGAATACTGTCCATAGTCAGTACAGGCAGCAGGCAAGGATACATATTGTCCAAAGAAAAAGTCCAGGGTCAATGCAGGCAAAGATATTGTCAGCAGTGCCAAAATATTGGTCCTGGTAGTAGGCAGGAACATGGTCCATGTGGCGTAGTCGGTTCATGCGACAGGGAGAGGCATGATGGCAGAAGTCCTACAGGCAGAAGTAGAGCCTCATTCAGGACAGAATGGGGACAGGGGTAGAGGCTTCTCCCACCCAAATCTCTTTGAAGCCTCAGAGTCTCCAGACCCTATTCTAGGAATGAGAAAACAAAAAATAGTTTGCATCTTCCAGAAAAACAATTCTGGAGCCCCTCACATATGCGAGACCCCTGTGTTATGAAACCCACTAGTCCAGTAGCAGGGTACAAGATCAGTCCAAGAGGCAGGCAAAAAGCATGGTAAAAAACAGTCCAGGGTCAGTTCCAGATCAGGCAAAGGTATGTACAGAATCGGTAGGCAGAAGCGTGGTCGAATAACAAGCCAGGGTCAGTTACAGAGCAAGCAGTGGCATAAGGGGTGAAGGTAAATGTCAGGAAGTGAGGGTTACATTTACCATACTTCACTAATAATGTAGTGAAGTATGGTAACAGCGGAAACAGTCTCCTATGCAGAGACCTGGTTGGGAAGGACACTAGGGAAAATAAGAAGTGGTGTCTCTTCTAACTCCTCCACTGGAGCACACCTGGCATTTTTTCCTGACGTTTTTGGCCTATTGGTCTGAGAGGGATTTTATCAGAGAAGTGGCTTTCGGAGAGTCTGCTAATCATATCGGATCAAATGTTGTTCTCCTGGGCCGTTCGGGAATATAAGGGCAGTGATGATTTCCTCCTGGTAGCCAAGGAAGGGTTAGGTGCTTTCGGTGGAGTTATGGTAGATTATATATTTGTCTTATATGGCCAATTTAAAAAATAAATTAAATACTTTTTTATACCGCTGGTATGTTTGTCTTGTGGAAAGGTAGGGTTTGAGCATTTGGTCGTTGAAGTTGACACACCCCCCTCATGAACATATTGTATTTGTAAATACATGTTGTCTTTTGGATTGGGCCATTCCTCCTGGGGATCTCCACGAAGGTATTATTGTGGATCGAAGACAGCATGTAGACATCCCCTCTGTCCCTCCACATCACAGCCAGAATTTCCTCATTCCGCAAACTCGCCGTCTCCCCTCTTCTTAACTTCTTGGTGACGAGCTTTTGAAGAAAGCCCTTCCGGTTCTTCCTTACGGTGCCACATGCTGGAGTGTTCTTCCTGTGAAGGTTGTGGAACAGGGGCAAACTTGTATAGAAGTTGTCTACATACAAATGGTAGCCTTTCTTCAAGAGTGGGTTTATGAATTCCCAAGCGACTTTCCCGCTCGATCCCATGTAGTCTGGGCAAATGGGGGTGGGGGGGGGAATGCAGCTGGGTGCCCTCCCCTTCGTATACCATGATGGCATAGGGATGCCCTGTGACTCGGTCGCACAATTTATACAGCTTCACCCCATAGCGGGCCCTTTTGGTGGGAATAAATTGCTTGAAGCCCAGCCTGCCAGTAAATTTGATAGGCGACTCATCCACACATGTGTCGGTCTGGGGTAAACAACTGGGGGAACATTTCAGAAAAATAAATTTATTAGTGGCCGAATTTTTTAAAGCTTATCATAATTTGGGTCATTTTGGGGAGGGCACTGGGTATTATTATAGTGTAGGAACCTCATAATCATGAGATATCTGGTTATGGGCATTACTGAGAAGATGGGCATGTGGTGGATGGGGAGGGTTGACCAATATGAACGTAAATCATTTTTTTTGGTTAGTCCCATACAGAATAAATAAATCGTAAACTCCTCCACTGTTAGAGCTCTAAACTTATAGGGACGGGCATAATAGGACGTTGGGTTACTTGCTATGAACTGTTGTGCATACAATTTGCACTGGGCCACAATTGATGCTAGCAGGTCCTCAGTAAAAATTAAGTGGAAGAAATCTATTGGGGGAAAAATGTTCTGTGTCCACCTGGACTTCTGGCTTGGCAGTGAAAGGGGAATGTTAGCTTCTCCTGAAATAGGAGGAAGCCACAAGGGGTTCTGAAAGGAATAGGGAAGGCTGGCAAGGGACCTAACCCTTTGGGACTGAGGTTACACCCCACTGGTACTTGGCCTTTCTTGCTGAGGTACTGTGGTGCTGGTGGATGGCACTGCAGTGCTTGTGGATGGCAGTGCCTCCTCACCAGAACGCCTTCGTCTGGCGGGTGGAATATCATCCTCCTCTGAGGCTGTCAGTGTTCCACTGCTTAGGACAGGCTCGTAGTTCACGTCAGACTCAGAATCTGAATTTGAGGAGGAATCCATAGCAGAGAGCTCCCCGTTGCTCTCGTCGGCTGTAAGAATATTGTACGCCTCCTCAGCTGAAAATGATTTTCTAGACATTGTTGGTGATGAACCTGCACATATGCGCAGCACTAATAACACGGATGGCACTTATGACACTGCGGCAGTGATGGCACTTGTGACACTGATGCAAGTGATAGCAGTTATGGCACAGTAGGCACTGATGACACGGGACACTGATGGCACTTCTAACACTGGGCACTGATGACAGATGACAGTGATTACACATGGCACTGTGACACCAACAGTGATGAGCACTGACACACTAATGGGCACAATTACACAACACCGATGGGCACTATATTTACTGTGTAAGTAGACAGATGATAACTCGCACTCACAGATCTGCAGCACAGAAGTTCTCCCTCCTCACACGCGGTCTCTGTGTGAGGAAGGAGAGCCGTCAATGAGAGATGATCTCATGTTTACATTTGAGATCATCTCTCATCGGACACGCCAATCGCATGGTAAATGGTCAATCCATTTACCACAATCTGTGATTGGCTGTGTCCAAGAGACACGGCCAACACAGATTTACCCCTGATGCACGCCTGCGGCAGTGCGCAGGGAACAGGTAAACGGGAGGACATCCATGGTCCCCCCCCCCCCCCCCAGCAATTAAGCCCCACGCTGTAGCCGTCTTTCGGTTATGGCGCGGGCGGGGAGTGGTTAAAGCAACCTTGACAAGTAAACGGATTTTTAAAACAGTTTACCTGTAAAATCCTTTTCTTGGAGTACATCATGGGACACAGAGCACCATTATAATGACTATATGGGATGTGCTAAAGCAATGCAACTGGGGGGGGGGGGGGGACACACATTATTCCTAAGCCCAATGGGCCTGAGATTATAATGCAGCCTGCAACACGCTGTGGCCAAAAACAGTCTCACTTTGAGATCTCACATCCACCTGGTAAAACCTGGTGAACGTATGAACTGAAGACCAAACGGCTGCTTTGCAAACCTGAGCCATAGACACCTGCTGGCGTACTGCCCATGATGCACTAACCCCTCTAGTGGAGTGTGCTCTTAAATCCCGGGGTGGAACCCTGCACTTTAATCCATACGCCTGGACAATAGTCTGGCGAATCCACCTGGATATAGATGAACTTGTTGCCGGCTGTCCTTTTTTAAGACCCTCAGGCAAGACAAAAAAGGAGTCAGTTTCTTGAAAAGGAGCTGACATTTCCAAGTAAACTCTTATCGCTCTAACCACATCCAGTGAGTGAAGCGACTTTTCCTCCCTAGTTTTAGGGTTTGGAAAAAAGGAAGGTAAAATGATATCCTGATTCAAATGAAATTTGGACACTACCTTCGGTAGAAAATCCGGACGAGGACGCATGACCACTCTGTCCTGATGAAGAACCATAAAAAGGTTCCTTGCAAGAAAGGGTGGCCAATTCTGACACCCTTCTAGCTGATGTTATAGCCACTAGGAAAACTAATTTCCTGGTCAATAGGACAAACGGAATATGCCTAATAGGTTCAAAGGGCTGACTCTGTAAGGCCGAAAGTACCAAATTTAGGTCCCAAGGATATAAAGGTGGTTCAAGCGGTGGCCTCAGGTGCGTTACTCCTTTGACAAAGGTCCGCACCAAAGAATGGGATGCAATTGGTCTCTGGAAAAAAACAGATAAGGCTGAAATCTGTCCCTTAATTGTCCCTAAAGTGAGCTGCAAGTCTACTCCTGTTTGGAGAAAGGCGAGAACACTTCAAATCGTATACCTATGAGGGTTCCATTTCCTTTTCTCACACCAAGAAATGTATGACTTCCATACTCTGTAATAGATAGCTCTAGAAACTGACTTTCTAGCATTTATCAAAGTGGACAAGACTGAACCCATAATACTACGGTCTTTCAATAGTCTGGTCTCAATAGCCAGGCCATCAAATTCAGCGACCGTAAAGAAGGATGGAATATGGGCCCTTGAGACAAACAGGTCTGGGCGGCAAGGGAGGACCAACGGGTCCCCTGCTGCCAACTTTACAATCTCCGAATACCATGATCTCCTGGGCCACCAAGATCACTGGCTTCTGTTCCTCCCGTATTCTGCGTAGTAAGTGCGGCAGAATCTGGATTGGAGGAAAGGCATATATCAGAATACTGATCCCAAGGAACCACTAATGCGTCTATCCCGACACCAAGCGGATCCTTGGTCCTGGATACAAACCTGTCCAGTTTGGCATTGAATCTGGATGCCAGCAGATCAACCTCTGGGGTCCCCCAGTATTGGCAGCTCTGTAGAAACACCTCGGGGTGCAGGGACCATTCCCCTGGTAACAATTTCTGGCGACTCAGGAAGTCCGCCTGCCAATTGTCCACCCCCGGGATAAACACTGCCGACAGAAAAGGCACATTTTTTTCTGCCCAGGGTAGAATATGGTCTACCTCTCTTTGGGCTGCCCGACTCCTGGTACCTCCCTTGTGGTTGATATATGCCACTACTGTGGAGTTGTCGGACTGGACTCTGACAGGAAGCCCTCGCAACCTGGACGTCCAGAATCGCAGGGCCAAACGAGCTGCCCGAATCGCTAGTAGATTGATGGACATGTGCCTATATATACACAAGTGTGATACCAGACAAAGGACAACATGCCCCAGTAGAAGGACCTCTAGTCCGAAACATTTCGGGTTGCAATTGATTTTTGTTCCTGGTACCACGCTATTCTCTATAGTGATCACTTTTATCCTGGCTGCTGTTATTTGGATTTTTTTTACCCCGTTTGGTTTTTAATAAACCTGCTTTCTCGGATTTAAGCACTATGTGGAGCCTCTTTTTCCTTTCCTATGTCTCTATGGTGGCTATGTGAAAGGTGTATTCCTCCAATACACACCCGTTGGAGAAGTGCCTGTAACTGGACTTTGAACAGCCGCTGTCCCCAGGCCGTTTACCAGTGCTACTAAGGAACCAGTGGAACCTGCCGTATACGCCTCTACACCCATTTGGATCGATCGATCCTCAAGCCTGTATGACACCTAGCCGTACGGCAAACGTGTCCACCAGTTCCGGTAAGCGTATTTGCTCCATTTATTTTTTGCTGTGGATACTGAGTACTGGAACACCACCTCTGTGAACCACGTATCACCTTTGAGAAACCTCTCACTCATCCAATATTCATACTGTTCACCTTCATTGAACATTCATATGACCACAATGTCCACGTTATTGGTCGCTGATATGATCATGGACTCACCATAATATTATATCTGGTTTTCTGTATTTAGCTATACACTATCACATTGCACAGTTGATAGTCACATTTGTGTGGATCACTCATCCCTGAATTTTATGTTTAGCGCTGCATTGTTTTTTCTTTTTACAGGTGGGAAAGACTTCCCACTTTTTAAGTTGCTGGTTCTTAACCACCAAGAGAGGTTCCATAGAACCTGTGGAGATAGAACCATAGGCTGATCCAGGGTTCGAACTGACTTGTCCCAGGTTTTTAGAATACTGTTCTGGAACACTTGAGTGGAACTGCGCATATGGCACTGCGCTGAAAGATGACACCATCTTGCCCAGTAATCTCAGGCACAGCCGAATAGAAGGGGCTAGTTCTTTTTCCACCTTCTGTACAAGTTTCACTATGGAGGCGACCTTTAAGGGCGGAAGGAACACCTTTTCTTGGGCGGTGTCCAAGACCAGATCCAGATACACCAAGGCTTGAGTCGGACAAAGAGCCGACTTGTCCAAATTTAGTGCCTAACCTAGGCGTTGTCAGACGCGCACTGTACTTGACACATTTAGAATTAGTGTAGGGCGAGAGCATTCCCTTAGAAGCAGATCATCCAGATATCCTATTATGGAGACTCCTTGTTTCGTGACCAGCACTTATTCATGTCGGGGCGTAGCTGTCTGGCAATCTAACACTTAGATTAGAGGAAGGAGTGACGGGTGACGGAGCGGGGATCGGCCGAGGGACGGGTCGCTGCAGGCTGGTGAGACGTACTCCAGCTTCCATACTCCCTGGGTCCGCCGTGGCCGTGTGTTGTGGTTTCGCTTTGTATCCTGTTCAGTGTACGGTGCTGTTTTCCATACTACTGTGAAGTGTGTTTTGCCTACCAGTTTTATTTGAATGGGAGTTCATTTGATGCAGTTTTAGTGTGAATAAATTGATCTTTTTAACGATACTACACTATTGGAGCACTTCTTTTATCTCATATAAGAATTCACGATTATGAGGAGGAAAGCCAGTGTGTAGCAGTAGAGATCTGGAACGCATGCTAACCCCCATGAGAGTGGGTTGAGGCTCTGTTCGGCCAAACACGAGAGTGGGAGGCCTTAATAGCTGGTGAGTTTGAATTTAAGAAGGGAGTGGAATCACGTCACTGAGGTGTGGTGAAATTTGCGGATCACAGCAGAACGATTTTGAGGACACCTGCACTTTCTTCTTGGAGTGGTGTTTTCTTGTCACACATTATCATCAATGTTTTTGTGGACTATTTTTGGATTTTTTTGATTTCACTTTGGACTTTATTATATTATTTTTCATATACTATTTTATTTTTTATATATTTTTTATATATATTTTTCAAGTGATTATATGTTGTAGGAACTATTTGTATTTTTTCACGTGGTGTATGGTAATATATATTCATCACATATTAGTTGGAATATTGGGGGATATTTATTTTGTTGTACACACGGGAGTGTTCTATTCATTTAGATCACTAATACTATATGTGTTATAAGAGTGAGTGCTAAGTTATGATGCATCACCTTTGAGATTCAGCACATCTCTAACTCACCCCAAGGTACTTAGAACGGTGGGGTTTCAAGCTTTTTTTTTTTTTTTCCCCCCCCATCATTGTTATAGTTAGCGCCGCTATCCATCTGCGCCATTGGAGGGTGGATTCTGTTTATATACACTTCCTGTATAGGAGGGGTTATATGGGAGGAACCATCTTACTATTGGTTGCCAGTGTCCAATCACCTGAAGGTAAGCGTATAACCCACAGTCATTATTATGGTGCTCTGTATCCCGTGATGTACGATAAAGAAATTTAAAATAAAATACATTTTTTTTTAAAATTTTAAAATATATATAAAATTTTCTTTTTCTAATTAACGTTCCTGTCGAACCCCTTATTAACCCCCTAGTTCACTCTAATCAGCACTAGTTAACTCCGTATTCTCCTTCTCCATTCAATTGTAATTTTTCTTGAAAATTTTTTTTTTCTATTTTATTAACTGAACAGTTAAAACTTTTTTTCTATTTTTGTTTGCCTTGTTCGTTAACATCACAGTGAAAAAGCGCAAAATTAAGAAAAAAAAAAACCCACTTTACTTCATTTGTAAATAACGTTGCTTTGTACCAAAAATCATAATTTTAGTGTTTTAAATTTTTAAATAGGTCAAATTACAGAATAAAGTGCACACTTTTTATGTGCAGTAACACTATGTTTAAACTAACACGGCTTAAAAAAAAATGCCTTTTGTTTAGTTTATTACGTTTAATCGTCTAATGATTGCGGAAAAAAAATTTTGTTGCAGAATATTATAATATTCACAAAAAGAAAGCCTTGTGTGTCCTTAGACCCCTTTCACACCGAGGGCATTTTGCAGGTGCTATAGCGTTAAAAATAGCGCCTGCAATCCGCCCTCAAACAGCTGCAGCATTGTCTCCAGTTTGAAAGCTGCGCTGGCAGGATGGGAAAAAAAGTCCTGCCAGCAGCTTCTTTGGAGCGGTGAAGGAGCAGTGTGTTTACTGCTCCTCCACCGCTGCTCCCCATTGAAATCAATGGGGCAGCGCTGGGATACCGCCGGCAAAACGCCGCTATTGCGGCGCATTGCAGGCGGTTTTAACCCTTTCTCGGCCGCTAGCGGGGGGGTAAAAGTGCCCCGCTAGCGGCCGAAATGCGCCGCAAATCCGATGGTAAAACGCCGCTATAAATAGCAGCGTTTTACCGCCGACGTTATGGGCGGCCAGGTGTGAAAGGGCTCTTAAAAATATAACCATACACAATGTATGTATTCCGTTGTTACCTTAAGAAATTACAAAGTTCCCACCGAACAGGCTTATAGCAGAAATCTGAAAAATGTTCTAGTCCATAAGGGGGTAAAATAGGTGTGAGAGCCGAAGTGGTTAAGGACTGCATTTTGTTGCCTATACTGTGAGCCTACGCCTATATATACACTTTTTATGTACACTTTTTCCATCTCTATTGCAGGCATCTATGCATGCTAGGGATAATCCTACATCAGCTTAGTCCACCCCCATCCGCAACCACCTGGGATGCGGCACACAACCCAGGAGACTGCAGAATTAGCCTGAAAGCGCCGCACAATCTCAGTTGCACAGTGGGGAGCCAACTGTGAGATATTAGCAAGTCGCAGTCGACTCCCATAATCAAGATGGTAGTGCAGGGGATCCGAAGCAGAGGATAGGTTCCAGTGAAGGCAGCCCCGGACACCCGAGCTGGTAAGTATCCGATTGTTAAAAGTCAGCATCTTCAGTATTTGTTGCTGCTGACTTTTTAATAAAACCATACTGAAGTTTCTCTTTAGGGATGTTTTAATCGATACAGAACTGCTTTAAATGGGGGAATTTTAAATCTATCTACACTCCTGCGTTAACATAGTTAATTTTTTCTGGTTACATGGATGTGCAAAATAATTAAAATAGGTTAAAAAATAAAAATAAAATTTTGTAATGAAAAAAAAGGGCCATTGCACCCAATATGTATGCATGTGTCAAACTATACTGTAAGGTTTGATTTACACCAGAAAGCTCCCTGTCCAGAGAATAGGTGAAAATGCTGCAGTGAGATGCACAAGTATTACGAACAATACCGTAATTTGTAACAAAACACTATCTGCGTTTCATCCACCATAAACACAGCACAGAGAGCTAGAAGATAGACTATTACGGTATTTGAATAGGCCTTTATGGCAACAGTTCTCCCCTAGACCTGGGAACATTATTCATAGAAAGAGCATGGTGTTAATCCCTGTTAAAACTGCAAGGAGAAAATGTATGAGCGTTCAGGGTTGTAAACACAAATGTACTCAGGTTTTTTATCACTACCATCTGAGGCCAGAAATTCTTCTGCAGGGCAAACACTTTCCTGTTCTCCATCTGTTTAAGATCACTGGGAGCAGCAAGCAAATGTCAAACTCAGAAGTAAGGGCACTTATCTGTGCTCTTGGTAACATACTTTAATATGACATAATGCTACTACAATAAAGCAAGGAAAAAGTACAGGGACCAGTTTTAAACAGCAGAAATGACATGCACGTTCCTTATGCCGCGTACACACGACCAGACTTTCCGACAGAAAAGGTCAGATGGAACCATTCCATCAGACATTCCGATCGTGTATGGGCTTCATCGGACTTTTTCCTTCTTTCTAAAATTCGGACGGACCTAGAAATAAAAACACATGTCAAATCTTTTTAAAGGAATCAGGTCCTATCAGGAAAACTGTTCGTCTGTATGCTATTCCGAAGGACCAAAAATGACGCAAGGGAAGCTATTGGCTACTGGCTATTGAACTTCCTTTTTCTAGTCCCGTCATACGTCATTACGTTCTAAACGATCGGACTTTGGTGTGATAGTGTGTAGGAAAGTCCGTTTCAGCGGAACTACGTTGGAAAGACCGTCGGAGTCTATTCTGAGGGAAAGTCCGGTCCTGTGTACGCGGCATAACATTTTACAAAACGTCACCCAGATACAGCATACCAGCAAAGCACTGACACTTGGCCATTTATATTCCGTTTAAAACATATTACTAAAATAGACTGAAAAAGATATTCTGAATCCTGACAGAAATACAGGAGAGCCCGTCTTTGCATAACTCCAGTTTTCAGCAAATTGTGAAGTTGTAGCATTGGATTTTACCTATAGTGTCATCTGTAGGCAAAGCAAACACTCAGAATTGTGCTCATAAAAACATTTAGACCCAGCAAACAACTGCTAACAGCACTGCAGGGGACCCTGCCTGACATAACTAATGGAAACTTGTAGTGAGGAGAATATGCAGTCTTATTGCTAACCCATCCTTTTACAAATGATAATTGTCCCAATGTCATGTTGAGCCAATAACTTCAGTACGAAGTCACCAACTTAAAAAAAAAAAAAAAAAATGCAAGAGGGACCCTACTCTAAAAAGTGTGACTTTATTGCAAACCGATTCTTGGAGTGACATCAAGAAATAAATGTAACCGCAAGCACGTCATGCGTTTTAGGGCATTTTTCACGCGTTTGCAAAAATTCTTGTTGCTGCTACACCCAGGTGAGAGTAGGGCCTTATGTATCTGACACAAAAGCAAAGAACATGATGACAGTGCATGCCATAATTGTGAGTGAGTAAACACACACACACACACACACACACACCCCTTTAGCTTAGCCCTACCACTATACTCAAATACAAAATTATATATGTTGAACAGTATATTCATCTTAAAAAAAAAAAAAATAATAATGTCTTAATCCATATTATTTACAAAAGAACACTAAAAAATTACATGTAATGAGTATACAGTAATTGTGTGGGGCTGCTACAGTGTTGTGGCAGCCATGGAATCCAGGAGAGAGGATTAAACCTTCTGAACAGGCTGCAGCTCTGCAATGCCAGGAGTTTTAAAAAAAGGGGTATGGGACGTAGAAAATGGATAAAGACCCAAAGCCACTGTAAACATAATTCCTGTTTAGATTCCAAATGGAGGGTGGCCAAAAAGGGGTATTAACATAATACCCATTTTGGCTGGAGTCATGAATTGACTACCTAATGCGAACATGATTAATATTTAGAAAGGGCAGGACGTGACCTTGGAACAAAGTTCTTATGATAAAATTTAGAAGTTCCACACTTCTTAGTTGCACATAGGATGAAGGAAATATAGGATTTCAAGATTACTTCCTATGATTTCACTGACCTTCAACCTGGCATTAGCAGAGATTCTTATATGTATACAGTACATACAACATCACATGCTGCAACTTACTGCTGGCGAGCTCTTACCCTGTTGCCTGGCCAGCTATATTGCAGAGTAAGCATTATGTGGAGCATAGCCTAAATGACTAAACATAGGGCAATTTTTGGAAAGCCTAGACAAGGATTCAATAAATATTGTTCATTGAATAAACAGCAGCACGTTGTGGTTTCACGCAGCTTGTTATTATTAGAGTAACTAGTTATTCCCTAAAGCTTATCTAAACCAATAAAGAATAACATATGGCAGTTTACCAGCCCTAGGACCAGGGGCAGCATTCATTATTTTAGACCAGGCATGTCCAAAGTCCGGCCCGTGGACCAATTGCACCCCGCATTCGGGTTTTGAACTGCCCGTCTGGTAATTTGGACGTGTATATCATTTGTGGCCCCTAACGAATCCCCGAAAGCCGGGGGCCACAAAAGATATATATGCTGGCTGCCTTGGAGGGGACAGGGAGGGGGTGGGAGAAGTGCGGTACATACAGGAGAATTTCCTGTTTACACGGTGGCCTCTAATAGGAAGTCCCGTCTCCTGCGCTGCCATTGGACAATTGTTCTGTCCATCATAGGAGGCGGGACTTTAAAGAGGCCACAGAGAAAACAGGATATTCTCCTGTATGTAATCTGTTGGCGCTCATCCCACCCTCCTCCCTGTCCCCTCCAAGGCTGCAAGAGGGGCAGTGATCAGGCTGCAC
The DNA here is from genome assembly GCA_037952925.1 of Lithobates clamitans. NCBI lineage: Eukaryota > Metazoa > Chordata > Amphibia > Anura > Ranidae > Lithobates > Lithobates clamitans. The sequence goes on from JBBGZY010000562.1 coordinate 4,562,694, forward strand.
TGATGGCAATGGTGAGGCTGCATATGGGCACTGATTAGGCTGCATTTATGGGCACTGACCCTTATTTTGCTTCACAGTTCTTTATGTAAATTTTTTTTCCTAAAACTTCCCTCTTAAAGTGAAGATGCGCGTTATACGCCAATAAATACGGTATATCCAAATAACACACCCAAGATCATCTCTTCACCACACATAGCCACAAAGGCAAGAGAATTCTTGTTGGGCAGTGTATTGGTGCTCGCACGAACACACTTAAAAACCGAATGTTAATGGTTGAAAGAATGTCAGGCAAAATGCTCGTCCCTCACGCATTTTTACTTCCTAAAATCTGCCCCCCCCCCCCCCCCAGGGTGGCCACACTCACCAACTCCACTGTATCTACTGAGGGAGCCATGGTTGGCACCCAGCTGGACTTCAAGCATGTCTTCCTCTCCCTCTCTCCATTACATAAGGGTTGCGGAAATGGAGAATTACAAAAAAAATGTCTTGGTTTACGCTTTTAGTTCAGCTCAAACAGGACATGTCAAGAACACTGCATTGTTGGAAATATCAACAGGTATTTTCTGCACTTACTAAAAGTGTTCTTGGTATGAAATATAAAAACTAATGTACAGTGGCAGGAAAAAGTATTTGAACCCCCTGGAATTAACTGGTTTCTTGCAGTAATTTGCCTATTCTAACATCTCATGTCCTTGTTGAACCCACCCTTAAAATGCATAATCCTTAATGAGGTAAAGAACTCTTGAGTAACAGTTAATGGCCTGAAGACAGTTCAGGAGTCCACCATATGCAAGTCTTTTGGGAAAACGTTTTTTTTGGGACTGATTAAACAAAAGTTGGATTGTTTGGGAAGAATACTCAAACACTATGTATGGCACAGCTTACCAACATGAAATCATGATCCCAAGTATGGTGGAAGGAGTAGAGTTCACAAGTGTGCTACATACAGACTGTAGAGTCAAGGAGTGCACTGTGTACAGCGTGCAGTATTGAGGTGTGTGCGACATACAGAGTACTCGGTTTATGGGTGCTCTACGTATAGAGTGCAGAGTTCAGAAGGATGCGGTGTGCAGAGTTCAGGAGTGTGCGGTGTACAGAATCATCCACCCGGCTCTAGTGCCTCGGGGCAGTGTAGGTGGCTCTGCGTCTCTCCCTCTCACTTACAGGGAGATCATTGGTGGGCACTGCTGTGCTCCGCCGTAAGTGTGTGCAGGGTAGGCAGGGATCTGCAAGAGCCAGAGGTAGCGGAATGGAGTTCCACCACGTTCCAGCTGAAAAAAAAAAGCCCTGGGTGCAAGGGCCACATGAAATGGCCATTGGGCCTTGTGTTTGACACCTATGTCCTACAGGTTAATGTCAGGGTGGCTGTCTGCCAGCTGAAGCTTAGTAAAAGTTGAGTGATACAGTAGAACAATAAATCCACCACAGACTGGCTTTAGAAAAATACACCTCATAGAATGGCCCAGAGTCCATACCTTAAACCAGCGATTCCCAAACTGTGTAACGTGTGAGATCTGCAGGTGTGCCGTGGGAGTTTTGAAAAATATTTGAAATTGCTAGCGTTTTGAAATCTTGAACAGATCGAAAAATTAGAGGGCAAATCAATGTCACAAAAGTTACTTTTTTTTAAACACACAAAATATAATATATATATATATATATATATATATATATATATATATATATATATATATATATACATATACACACACATATACATATACATATACATATACATACACACACACACACACACACACACACACACACACATACACACTGTCATTCATTGGTTCCTTTCGTAACGCGAAACTTGTCTCGATCGCTCCAATTATATTATTATATAATAGAGACCGCTCCATTTCAACTTTGATGCTGAAATACTTAATCAAGTCTGGAACTCTGAAAGAGAAACTGTTAAAATGAAAAGCAAGCAAAAGTACAAAGATTACAAAATCGCTTAAATTCGATTTGCTCTCGAAAGCAGGCACATCCTTCACATTAAATTAAATATATATGTAAAAATAAATATGTTCTTCACCACAAAAATCATCAAATATCTTTTCAGGTGTGCCGTGAAAATTTGGTTCGCCGCAAGACAAAAGTTTGAGAAACATTGCCTTAAACGCCATAGAAATGCTGTGGAATGACCTCAAGAGCCAGGGAATGGTAAAGGGCACTTATTTGGAAACTACGATCTTGTGCATTATCTGTGCCATATACAGTGATATTTTATTTAAATTTTTTTGGATTTGCGTTCATAGTGCACCAATTTGTGGATTATCTAAATTTAAATGAAGCTAATTTAAAATTTACTTTGTCTTTTGATCAGGAACAATGAACATAAGAGACCAGATGGGGGCATTTCCGTCTCCTTTTACTGTTACTCTATGACTGACAATCCCTTACAGCATGCCGACAGCTTTTCTCCACCAAAAAAGATCAAAGGCATTCCCACTGGACAATATCAATGTATTTCAAGGAATTGGTCAGATCACAATATCTTTGAGAAGGAGGCTAATGATCTACGTTTAAGATTTAAAGAAAGAGGCTCAACGGGCACAGCATCCATGGAGGATGAGGTGCACTGCCCTCCCCAAACACCTCCACCTAGACTCAGCCATGTCTATACCACCAATGCATTATTCCACTTTTCATAGTAGGTAAGGTTGAATAAAGACAATAGTCCATCCAGTTCAACCTGTGAAGTTGTATGTGCGTCAATGTCGGTGATCATTTCCCATATCCTTGTATGTTGTGTTCACCAAGATGCACGTCCCAAGAGTCTTTATCAATACTCCCCGCTGACACCAAGTGTGGAAGAGTTCCACATCCTTATGGCCCGGACAGTGAAAAAAACCCCTACGCATCTTATGGTTAAACTGCTTCTCCTCCAAGCTCATTGTGTGGCCAGTGTCTTCTTCCACTCCCGAGGCAGAAAAGTTTTCTACACTGGGATCACCATTGAGGTATTCGTAGATCGCATATCACATCTCCTCTCAAGCATCTCTTATCCAGGGAGAATAAATTTAGTGCTTGTAGTCGTTCCTTATAATTGAGGTCCTCCGGTCCGCTTATTCATTTAGTTACCCTTCTCTGGACTCCCTCCAGCCCCAGTACATCCTTCCTGAGGACTGGTGACCAGAACTGGATGGACTACTCCAGATGTGGCCGAACCAGAGTTTTATAAAGTGGCAGGATGATAGTTTTATCTCTGGAGTAAAATGCTCTTTTCTTTCTCGTACATCACGGGACACAGTGCCTCAGCAATTACTGATGGGTTATATAGGGTATCACTAGGTGATTGGACACTGGTCACACCCTAAACAGGAAGTTCAACCCCCTATATAATCCCTCCCCCTACAGGGATACCTCAGTTTTTTCGCCAGTGTGTTAGGTGTTGGACGTGTAAAGATGTCCTGTGCTGAGCTCCAAAGGGAATATCCTATACTGGGGCAAGCCAGGTGAACCTGATCCATTTCAAAGTGTCCTTTTTAGGCCGAATTGGATGGTACCTGGGCCTCGTGTCCGAAGAAACGAGGTTTTACCTCTAACGCTTCTCTTTTTAGAGAGCTGGACCCCGCATTTCAGAATTTGTTTTTTTCTAGCCTTATTCTTGGCCGGGTGCTTTACAGGCCCAGAACTGCGGATCCCCCTATCCATAGGGGGCCCCAGTCTCTGAAGGTTTTCCAAACGGAGCCCACCATGAGAGGTGAAGATTGGGTCTGTATAACAGAACCCTGCAGCTGGATAAGTTAAGGGAGATTCCACAGAATTTTAAAATTCTAGTAGGTTTCTCCTTTAAGTAAATGTATGCTTTGCCTATTGTCGCCACCGGGGGCTGCCAAGAGCACATACCTTCACATGCTTGATTGTCTGTCTCAGCGTTCACGCTGCACAGCTCCTCCAGCCGAGCTCCAGGTAGGATGGGATGGGGGGCTCTTCCTGCAGGGACATTCCCAAGATTAGGGGGGGCCGCAGTGGTCTGTGAGGCAGTAGTATACAGCACTATCACCGCCGCCATTACATGTGGCAGACCCCATCACCTGCCGGCCTCTCTCCTTCCTCCTCCACCCCAGCCTCCCCTCCATGCTGGTCCCGGAGGGTCGGCTCGTGGGAAAGCGCACTTTTTTTGAATAAAACGAGGGGGGTAATAGTTAGAATTCTTGACTTTCTACAAATGGGATTAGAAATGAAGCTGGCCTTGAGTACCATCAAGAGCCAGGTCTCGGCCTTATCAGCATTATTTCAATGGCCACTTGCTTCACATTCTTTGGTTCCGAAACTTTATGCAGGGGGTGACGCGTCTTAATACTCTGGTTAAGGCGCCCCTAAACCCCTGGGACTTGAATTTGGTTTATAGAAACAGCCTTTTGAACCAGTATGTCAAATTCCCTTGGTCTTATTGACAAGAAAGTTAAAATTTTCTGGTAGTCATTTCTTCTGCTAGAAGAGTATCAGAATTAGCAGCTCTTTCCTGCAAAGAGCCTTATTTAATCATACACATAGATAGAGTGGTATTGCACCCTCATCCTAGCTTCCTACCGAAAGTGGTTTCAGGTTTTCATCTAAACTAAGATATTGGTCTGCCTTCCTTTTTTCCAGATCCCTGTTCTACGGAAGAAAGGTCACTACATTCTTTGGATGTAGTAAGAGCAGTCAAGGCCTATCTAAAAGCAACTGCTCAAATTTGCAAAACGGATGTTTTGTTCATGCTGCCAGAAGGTCCCAATAGAGGGCAGGCAGCATCAAAATCTACCATTTCTAAATGGATTCGACAAATGATTATTTAAGCCTACGGTTTGAAACAGAAAATTCCTCCTTTTCAGATCAAGGCACACTCCACAAGGGCTATTAGTGCTTCTTGGGCGGTGCATCACCAGGCCTCTATGGCTCAAATCTGCAAGGCCGCAACCTGGTCTTCAGTCCATACATTCACCAAATTTTATCAGGTGGATGTGGGAAGGCATGAGGATATCGCCTTTGGGCATAGTGTGCTGCAGGCAGTGGTACGAGGTCCTCAGGTCTGATTACACCCTACGTTGTGTGGTCCCCTCCCCTCAGATAGCATTGCTCTGGGACGTCCCATCAGTAATTACTGAGGCTCTGTGTCCCATGATGTACGAGAAAGAAAATAGGATTTTTATAACAGATTACCTGTAAAATCCTTTTCTTTTGATGTACATCACGGGACACAGAGGTCCCGCCCCTCTTCTAATACACTTATATTGCTTTGCTACAAAACTGAGGTATCCTTGTAGGGGGAGGGATTATATGGGGGGTTGAACTTCCTGTTTAGGGTGTGACCAGTGTCCAATCACCTAGTGATACCCTATATAACCCATCAGTAATTACTGAGGCTCTGTGTCCCGTGATGTACATCAAAAGGATTTTACAGGTAAGCTGTTATAAAAATCCTATTTTTTATGCAAGCTAATAGTCTGCTGGATTTGCTTGCTGCAGCTTGACATTGCCTGCTATTGCTCGGTCTGTCTTCTACCAGGACCCCAGATCTTTCTCCATCCTTGATTCCTCCAGAGGTTTTCGCCCTAGTGTGTAGTTATCGTTTATATTTTTAGCCCCCCCTCCAAGTGCATCACTTTACATTTTTCAATATTAAACCTCATCTGCTTCATATCATAACTTCTATATCATTTATGAATAAATTAAATAGACTTGGTCCCAAGACAGAGACACTTTTATGCAAAGGAATAGCACAGTGCCTAAACTTGTTTACTGTTCAGGTGTGTGCCCGTTCAGTAAGCACAACCCCATCTCCCAGTGATAGAGGGACAGAAAGGAGTAGGTGGATTGCTGAAGTTGTAACCACCTCTAACCTCTCAAAACAGCAAACGGACTATTACTGGGAAATACATGACAGATAAAGTGCCCCTGCTGGAAAAACAAAAAGGAGAGAGAGGAAAGAAATAACAGCCGATTCAAGATTATAGTAATATTTTTTGTTAGCCTATCCCATACTTCTTTAAAGACAAGAACCTCACATTCAAGGGGATAAAAATGATAAAGAGGGGACGTCTATCCATTTTATAAAATGGTTATACTCAGCAATTAGAGCACTTTAGGAGTATCCTCAACACTGGTACTGTTTATAACGACTCAATCATCTCTGGGTTTCTGCCGCCTACACCTTCCATTAGTTACAGACATGCCAAATCTATTAGGTAGTTCACTACAAAAAAAATAAATTAAAAACAACAAGGTACAGGTGTGCGACAGAAGTTCTCATATCGCTGCCAGAACATAAGGCAATATACTGTATATAGCTGAGGCTACATACAATTTGTTATCCTAGAAAATAGTTTGTTTGAGCCAACTTAGCCCAAACTAGTTAAAAGATACAGTAAACCTGGGAGGTCAGCTTTAGGGCACCTTTCAGTGCAGTGTTTGCATTACGTGCAAAAATATACACAATAACAATCAGTTTGATCTGCCGAACAGAAAGACTTCTTTCTCTAGGCACTTTGCTAATTGCAATACAGAGAGAGTGATCAATGTTCTTCTATGCTCCTTCCATGGGGGAAGACCAAATGGACCCTCAAAGTTCATGTTTGACCATATTTCCGATTTTTCCTCAGGTAATTTTTGCTCGCCCATAGCTTGACAAGCTCCTTTCTAACATAATGCCACCTATTTTTTTTTTTTTTTTATGGACACGATTTCTTCTCTATTTCCATCAGGATATCCATCCAGTGTGTCTGTTTTTCAAAAGAACACGCTCTTCTCCATATATAGCAGTTTAAACCATTTAACACTGGAAGGGGTACTTACAATGGTCAGATTCTATTTATACATGTAAAATCTGATACTAGTTTGGTTTTAAATTTGTCAGGGTTTTTAAATCAGCTGTAAATTTAATACTGACCTTCCCACCTCATCTATGTGTGTTTGAGGGGGGGAATGCAGCCACCACATCAAAAGATTTGTAAGCTGCAATATATTACATTACTACTACAATATAACATTTTTGATTTTGGGTTGAATATCGCTTGAACCTCAAAAGTAGATGGATTTATAAGCTCAAGGCTAATTTTTCACAAGGTCTAACTGATAAGGTAAATTTTGCCTGTTTTTGTATACATTTAAAAAGGAGGACACATCTGCATATGTGTTTTCCTTACAAATAGAACTGAATGTATTCTATTTATATTAGACACTTTTTTTTGTTTTTGCAATTAGCTATACCTTCTGACCACTTTTGCTAGAAGAACTTGACATGTATACTGCGTCTGTCTAGTGACTCTGGTGAAGTATTACCTTTACAATTTCTTGCATGGCACACTGTGCACAATATGATCTATCTAAATGTCAGCCAAGTAGAAATGAATGCCTCATTTGAACCTGCATGGATTTTTTACTTCATTTGTCCAGTAGAGATCCTATGATGATCTGGCTGGATTTCTCCCCTTGATGTGCTTGCGAATACACATGGAGGTCCTAGGTTTTCAGCAGATGGACTATGCTTTTATATTACTGCAGCATCATCTGGACACGTGGTATAGGTGGTGTTGGTTACATAAAGAACCAGTGGATATTTATATATTACCATTATACATCACCAACACAAATCAGTTAACTTCAACACCGTTATCAGTGACAATAGTGGACTAGATCACTAGTGGTCACCTCTTTTTAGGATTACTAGTAACATGAATATGGCAAGACCTTCAAGTGAATGGGTTCTCCAATTACAGGTCATGTATGCATTCTCTAGAGCTTGAATTTACTAACAAAGGACTGCCTGAACAATTCCAAGTTTCTAAAGGGTGATCACATTGAATGCCAACCACCATTCTATAGTGTTAGAAGCCATTCCTTTGGAGGTTCCAGTGTGTTTCTTTCCATGAAGGCTTGCCCTGTATGGCAATTGATAAACTGGCTTTAATGTAGTGGCTGTATTGACCTACTATATTTTGTATTCACCATTAAGGAATATACGGATTATGCTTTTCAGCCATTTTTCATTGGCTTTCTATGCGATAACTGAGATACAAATTTACTCCATTTGCCTATACTTGGTACCAAATAAATTCAGAGGCAATTGTATATTCATTCCATTTGCGGTTTAGTGGTCATTTATAGCCAATAATGTTTATTTTAAAAAGGTTTTTAGAAGTTTTGTATTTGTGGGTGGAGGTATTTGCTTTTTGAATGAATTACATCGTTTTACCTAAAGCTATTTATTTTCCTATCATAATTCTGAAATTTGGAGTCATTGTCTTTTTCTCTCCTTTTCCTTTTTTCCTCTGGTCCAGTTAAGCAACACAGCTAGGTCACCTTCCTGCTCCAGAATGCAACTGGTCAGTAAATAAGCAGTAGAAGATTTATAAAAAGGTCACCTCTCCGCTCTTTCTTCCTGCCAGCAAGATCTTTGCAAGCATATGCTAGTGTAGCATAGTCTAAGTGATGCCTTTATCTCGCAGTGCTGCTGTAATCAAGTCAAGTTCAGGCATTTTACACCAGACAAAATGTCATATGCCACAAAAGGGGGAAAAAATAAATGAGATAAAAAAAAAAAAAAAAAAACGGGGAGGGGGAAGTGTAAGTGTAAAAGGGAACATAGGAGATTAATATTGCCAGAAGTTAAATGGTTTTTTAGCCAACTTCATAGGTCTTTTTCAGTGGGATATGGAAGCAAGTCAGGTTGCCAATTTTTCCAGGCAACAAGCTTATTTTCAGTTTAATATTAGTTAGAATTTAATAGTTACATTTTTACCAAATAAGCCCTTACAATCCCAATGTATCAAAACAGGATTTTCAATATAATATATATATTATATATATATACACACATATACATATACACACACATATACACACACATACACATACATATACACATTATATATATACACACACATACACGACATCATCACAGAGCTGGTGGATTTTAGAGACCTTGCGCTCTTCCACCTTCCATTTCAGGATGCCCAATACAGATGCTTAATAGGGTTTAGGTCTGGAGACATGCTTGGCCAGTCCATCATCTTTACCCTCAGCTTCTTTAGCAAGGCAGTGGTCATCTTGGAGATGTGTTTGGGGTAGTTATCATGTTGGAATACTGCCCTGTGGCCCAGTCTCCAAAGGGAGGGGGATCATGCTCTGCTTCAGTATGTCACAGTACATTTTGGCATTCATGGTTCCGTCAATGAACTCTAGCTCCCCAGTGCCAGCAGCACTCATGCAACCCCAGATCATGACACTCCCACCACCATGCTTGACTGTAAACAAGACACACTTGTCTTTGTACGCCTCACCTGGTTGCCCCCACACACGCTTGGCACCATCTGAACTAAATAAGTTTATCTTGGTCTCATCAGACCACAGGATATGGTTCCAGTAATCCATGTCCTTAGTCTGCTTGTCTTCAAACTGTTTGCAGGCTTTCTTATGCATCATTTTTAGAAGAGGCTTCCTCCTGGGACGGCAGCCATGCAGATCAATTCAATGCAGTGTGCGGCGTATGGTCTTAGCACTGACAGGCTGACCCCTTCAACCTCTGCAGCAACGTTGGCAGCATTCATACATCTATTTTCCAAAGACAACCTCTGGATATGACGCTGAGCATGTGCACTCAACTCCTTTGGTCGACCATGGCGAGGCCTGTTCCGAGTGGAACCTGTCCTGTTAAACCTCTATATGGTCTTGGTCACCGTGCTGCTGCTCAGTTTCAGGGTCTTGGCAATATTCTTATAGCCTAGGCCATCTTTATGTAGAGCAACAATTTTTTTTCAGATCCTCAGAGTTCTTTGCCATGAGGTGCCATGTTGAACTTCCAGTGACCAGTATGAGAGAGTGGTGGTATCACTCTCACATTTAAACACACCTGCTCCCCATTCACACCTGAGCCCGTCGTCACACTCTAGATAAACACAGTATATTTGTCAGGTGCAAAGGGCATGTATACCCACTTAGAGAGCCCAGAACTACTTCTTTTGATTGTTCACATTATGCAAGTTATAAATGGCAGACAGCCTACTTCCTTAAGGAGGCTCAAGTACTGCATGATGGCTAGAGGCCAACTTATTCTTGTAGATATGGAGGGTCAGCTGGTACAAATAAGCATCACAACCAATGGAGTTTAAGCCCCCGTTCATATCGATGCGATCTGACATGCAGCCTATTGCCAGCAATGGGAGAGTCCCAATCGGTGCAGTGCCACAGCGATTTCCAAATATAGTTCCTGCAGTACATTTGGCAACTTCAATAGACGTCTGTGCATGAACCCACACAGATGTCTTTCAAGTCGCCTCCGAAGTCGGACTGAAATGCGGCTTTGAAATCGTGCAAGTTTAGATGAAGTCGCATGATTTCAAAGTTGCGTTCAGTGTGAACGAGGGCTAAAGGCTTCTTTTGTTTGCAACCCAAACCTAAAACCTGACTGTGTCATCTTATGGATATTTATTCATATACCTTCAGTACATGGTCTGCTTATAGGTATTCTGTGACTAGGGTTTTTAATTCTGAAAACGGTCTGATTACTTGGCTACACAACCTGGCTTGTCCTTCTGCTACCTGCCTTCTGACCTCCAGTTTTTTTTTTTGTTTTTTTATGTAATCTTTATTTTGAAAAATAAATTATCCAAACAAACAGGTATGCATTGTAACAGAACACATAAATCAGAAAAATAATATATGAGTACAGGGTCTTCTCATCTGGTAGTATCAGTTATTAGAGAAATTACTCAGGGAAGTACACAGATTAGGGGTCATCCCAGGGGATACGTGAACAACACATTACAATCGCAATATGAACTCAAACAGTAAGGTCGCCCCTAGCATTCCCATCTGGTATAGTTCCACAGAGGGAGGTGAACCCTCTTTTAGAGACAAAAAGCAAACCATGCTTCTAGAGATTAAGTCCATGCATACAAAAAGAAAGAGAACAAAAAAATAGCATGAAGAACATAAAATACCAGTAGAAATTAGAAAAAAAAAAAAGAAAATCTGCCGCTATGTTAAAAACTGTCAAAAGCTGTGGCAGTACTCCAAAACTCGGTCTCCTCGGCCTACCAGACCCCATATGTTCCGTGTCCCCCCCGACGCGGACCCATCAAACAGAGGGGGCTACTATCGGAGAGGACACAGGAGAAGTCCTCCAACTTAAACCTGTATAGTTTAGCCAAACAGCCCACATGCTATAAAACTTCTCATATTTATCTTTATACCGTGCCATCCACTCCTCTGCGGCCTTAATATTATTAACCAAAGTCACCCATTCGGCACGAGTAGGCACTCGGGTGTTTTCCAGTGGATTGGTATCAATCTCCTGGCTGCGTTCAGCAGATGGGGCAAAATAGATTTGCGGTATTGGCCAAGAGGAGTGGTAGGGAAGTGCAATAGAGATTCCAGTGGGGAATCCGGGAGCTCTAAGTCTAGAATAATCTTGATCTGAGCATGAATTTCTAGCCAAAAGGGTCTTAGCTTGGGGCATTCCCACCAGATGTGAAGGAATGAGCCCTTAAGGCCACATTCCTTCCAACATGCATCTGATAGGGAGGGGTATATCTTAGAGAGCTTGGAAGGTACTCTATACCATCTGGTCATAATCTTATAACTATTCTCCTGCATTTTCGTATCCACTGTGCTCGAATGTGTAAGTCTGTACATATGGTCCAGCTGAAGTTCAGTAAGAACACACTGAAGATCCCTCTCCCATTCCCTAATGAACCTCAGTTTCCCCTCTATGCACAAGGCTTGTAATAGGTCATACAGTATTGATATGGCATGTGGGATAGCTGATGTGGACATACATAATTTTTTAAATGGTGAGGCCAACGTAGGCAATCGGGCTCCCTGGGGTAGGCTAGTAATAAAGTGCTGGAGTTGTCAATAGCGCCACTCATCCATTAAGGGGCCATACTGTTCTCTCAATTTAGCCAGTGGCAGTAGGCCTTGGTCTTGAACAAATCTACCGCATCTGGACTCTCCATTAGCCACCCAGGTTCGAAAAAAGGAAGGGTGTTCCCCCAGAATGAACCATGGGAAGCCACTTAAGGGTGCCAAAAGGTGAAGTCGGCCGAGCGAGCTTCCCTTCTTTATTTAGGGCATCCCATATCGCTAGAGCGTGCGTAGCCAGTGGAGAAACCTGCATTGAGAAACCCCCAGGGTACTCATGGGGCATGAGAGAGGTTACGTCCCGCCAGGAATTTGTCTAGGGGCACCCAGAGTTTGTAAGGGACACCATGGTACCAATCCAGAATGCACTGTAGGGCTATTGCTTCATAATATCTACGGATTACTGGGACCCCCATGCCTCCCAGCCTCTTGGGGCGCTGTAACGTGCGAAGAGCTAGCCGGGGGCATTTCCCACTCCAAATATATTGTATAAACACGCTATTGAGGAGAAAGTTCTGGGTAGTGAGATGGGAACCATCTGCAGGAAAAACAGTATGCGAGGTATCACATTCATCTTAACACTACTGACTGGGCCCATCCATGAAAACGTAGCCTTATCCCATCTTTTCAGATCCAGTCTAACAGCGGAGAGTAAAAGAGCATAGTTACACTGGTATAGGAGGGAGCATCTCTTTGGTAGATATACCCCTAAGTATTTCAGGGAGGTCGTGCACCAAGCAAATGAAAAGGCAGATTGCAGCTGTGTACGTAGCCCCAAGGGGATATTCTTCTGACCTCCAGTTTACCTGACCACACATCCTGTCCTCTGCTTCTGTTACCACAATCTGATATTACCCATCATTGCCCTGAGAAAAGACCTAGTGACCTGCACCCCCTTGCCCGCTTACCTATACTTCTAGACATTTAGCATGCATCTGCACATACATCTCTGTAGCTTTTATTAGCAGTCTCCAGTGGAGCCATTACCTGTGGAGCCTTCGGCTGTCACTGACTCTGCACCTCCAGCAAGCCAAATACATCTCCCTAGTGGCATGGAGGAGGGGAATGAGGTGGGGGGGGGGGTAAAATGATAGAGACTGGAGATCCTCTTGAATTATTAGCAATCTGAAGAACTGGTGGCCCAGAAGAACAGAACGTTATTGTAACCTCCTTAGCCTCTGCTAGTCAGACTGAACCGTCTTCTCCACTGACCAGTAGTCCATCTCAGGTTGGAATTATTTCAATTGAAAGCCTGGATTTTTAGCAGCAAATACTAAGAAAGGGTTTATTCTGACAGAGTAATTGACATAAATTCAAAACCAAAAGGTGTATACTGCGCTATCCCTATGAAGTATTCGATAAACAAAAAAAGCGAAAAACCTATGTCTGTGAAAAACTTAAGAAAAAATTAATGCTGCTGCAACCCTAAATGTGAGACAACCTCCATTACAAAATACTATACAAAAATAGGCTGCGCTGCTATAATTTTTTTTCAAAATTTGTCTGGTTACCATCAGTGTCGCAGATGTCAGATCTGCTCACTAAACAAGAACAAGCAGAGGAAAACCGAGTCTTTCACATCTTTCAGTACCTCTAGGGTGCATAAAATTGAGCCCTTTATTACATGCAGCTCAAAAGGGGTGGTCTATTTATTGCAGTGCCCATGTGGGCTGCAATATATAGGCAGGACCAAACGCCCCATGCAAGTTCGCCTAGGGGAACATATCACCAACATCAAAAATGGTTTCCAATTCCACTCAGTGTCGAAACATTATGCTTTACACCATAATCGAAATCCGGCCAATACCCTATTTTTAGGGATAGACAGATACAGTGCCCACTGGAGAGGTGGATCTCTTGTTAGGGAACTGTCTAGATTAGAAATGGCTTGGATCCACCGTGTCCGATGTTACACCCCCCATGGCCTGAACATTGATACTGATGTAAATGCATTCATCGATAATGGTTAACATGTATGATATTGGCCTCACTCTGAGATCAAGGCGTCCGGTTCGGGTGAATATAGCATACAGGACACTCCTTATCAGGCTTTTATTGGAGCATTGGTGAGTTTAGTATATCAGGGGCCCATCGTATATGGTGCACTTTTCCTTCCACAGCCTATGGCGTTCCATATACTATTAATCTCTAAGAATCCCCTATTGAAACTGATGGGTAACGTTTGGACCTATTACGTAGGTCCATTTTAGATGCTAATGTGCCCCTGTTTCAAGGGGATATACTGCTCTATAGTCAGTTTTGATTCGTTTTATGGTTTGCGTCTTCAGATGCAAGACTGTCCCCCTTTTTTGTTGATTTATCACCTGTGTGCGGGCATATAGCCAATGTGTCCTTTTTTCAGATATACAATCACACTAATATTCATGCATATATGTACCCCTTCTCTTCTCCCTTTTTCTTAGACGTCTGATTTACCAATTCTGGTCTCAATATTATCAGGACGGTTGTGATATGGGGGACTATTGTCCTCCTTTTTTTTTTTTCCTGTTCCTGGGAGAAGAGTCATATTTAAATATTTTAATATTTTTTAATTTAATATTTTTTTAATTCAATATTTTTCCGAAATTTACCCTTATGGGAGTTGAACTGTTAGAACATAATCCATACATGAGTGGGGGTGTGAATTACTATCGACCCACTATGTTCTATGAACAGGTGTGGTGGGATCCCCACACTTGTGGGGCTTTTTTCCTTTATTTTTATTTTTATAACATTCTTTATTTGAATGTGTTTTCATTTAGGTTTGCTTTTAGTATAGTAACTTTCGATCTTAGTGCGGAAGTTCAGATATGAGGTACTAGAGGTTAACAGAATTTTGAGTATACAACCAGTCACTAGAATGGAATATGATCCTTTCAGCCCACTTTAAAGATGGCGAATCTGGTTTCGGATGCCTTGATCTCAGGAGAGGGCGTTCCTGTACAATTGTTTGATATATAAAAAGGTGGTGTGTCAGCACGCCGCCTGTGCCCCAGGAAGACAAGTTTGTCGAAACGGCGTAGGGAGGAGCGACGTGCTGACGTCACCACCATCCACCGCTGATCCCGGAAGCGATGGGCAGCAGCTGTGAGCCGGCCGGCATTGTTCTGTGTATACACGCGATTTTAAATCTACAACACTGTAAGTGCATTTCTTTTGATTTTTTACCAATAAATGTCAGAATTACGCTATGGAGCTCTTTTTTTCATTCTTGGGATGTGAGTGCCAGCTTAACATCTAGCGGACCCCCTGAGAGGTGACCCTTGGAGCCATATTTTCGATAAAAGACCCAGTGGCTGGGGGACACAGTCACCTGCATATATGATCTCCTTAAACAAGAGATCATAATATCTGGTAAGGGGCAGATCGTTTTGTTTGGTGGAGGAATTTCCCTATCTTCACGTTCTTCAGGGTGACAACAGTGCATGCTTCGAGCGGAAGAGTGCTGTTTTATTTTTCACCAACATATTGATGCCTTTTAATTTTAGTGGTGAAGGACATTTTTTTACAAAGGAACGTTTTATATAAGGACCTTGTTCAACTCACCTAGTGTTTGATTGCATATATATATATACACAAGGATTAACCCTATATGTCACACATTTGTGGTTATTTATGTATGTTCCAGGTATCATCATCTCTTTTCCATATTATTTATTGTTTTCACATTTAGGTGCATATGTTATGGTCTCATAAAGGGTTCATGACCACACTCACTTATTTATAGCAGCGCAGCCTATTTTTGTAGAGTAATTGACATGTTTCCACAAGAGTAGCAGTTGTTACCATTGAAAAAAAAAAAAAATATATGCTAAGGTGTGGAAAGTTTAATACATGTGGTGTAAAAGGGATAATCCCACTCTTCCTTCTGTATCCAACCATTCTAGAATTTCTTCAAGGAGGTGTTGACAAAAATCTAGCTCTTTGTACTCCGTATGTTCAGATTTCAGCACTGGCTTTCTAGACATAAAGCATGCAGAAGATCATTTAAATTAGAAGATTCATTTAATCTAGTAAGCATTCCATGCTAGCCCAGCAAAAGGCTATGCACTCCTTGGGATGTGTCCAAGGTCCTGATTGGACTAACCATATCACTCCTCCAAACGTTACTGGACTGTTGCCTAAAGATTAGGACTTTAAAGATTCTTCTAACCATCACAACAACCAGGAGAGTAGGGGATCCTAAAGCCTTGACAGTCAAAAGACCTTATCATACAATTCAACCCAATAAAGGTCATCCTAAAACTGGATACACGTATTTACCAAAAAGGTAGCCAAACATTCGACCAGATCCTTGGTCACATTCTGGGCACAAAAAGCTTCTGTGGAACAAATCTGCAAAAGCAGACACTTGGTCAAACCAGGATACCTACAAACTGGCATTTGGCAGAAGAGTTCTACAGGTCCCACCATGGTGTAGCTTTAACTCTTGCTTTGCTGTCCTGGAAGGTACTTTGGGAAAACCCGTTAGTCTTTCTGGTAATGATATGTCTATGAATCTTTCAGGACAGCAAGCTGGCTTCCTACCCTTCCTTTTTAGCTTTTAAAATGTATTATTCCCTCATTCACTGGTGGAGATAATTTACTTTTATCTCAACTGAGTGAGAATGGCGAGAGACGCTGTTTGTTACTGTCCTGGAAGATTGATAGAATTACTGGTAGTGACTGGTAAAACCAAGTGTTGATTTTTACAGTTAAGCCTGGTACACACTATTCGCGTGACAATCCAGTGTTATTGCAGCAATCTCACCTGCTGAGCTATTGTGTTGTGACAAGGGGGCGCCAGACAGAACACACTGGTGCCGATCGCCAGACTTTTTTTGGTCATGCCTTCTGTTGGGCCAGCGGCCTACACACGGGCCGAATGCCACCCGATATTCGGCCCTTGTGTACGACTCCTTAGAGTGATCCCATCAAGTGCTGCTAACAATAATAGTCAAGGGGTCCAATCTGTGTTTATTAGAGGGTGGTGGGATGCGAGGACCCCCTTGCTTTACATAAAGGATTGCAGGCAGAGAAGGTTTTTAGGTTGCTTTCAAAAAATCCCCCCCCCCCCCCAAAATGTAATCCCAAACCCTCCAATTAGATTTATACCTCTTCAGACATCTGTTCCATTTGGTTTGATGTGGTCAATTCATTGCCAGCCTCAATGGCCATATGTAGAAGTCCCTGGAGATTGTGTGGATGTTGCCTGTTTCCTTCATGTCCTCCATCCGCCATGGTAAATTCTCACTGTGGATAGTAAAAACAAGATGTGGCTTAATTTAAAGCTGCTGTGTATCTTTTGGCATGAATGAAAATAAAGGAGAGATTCAGGTAACAGTACCCATAAAACAGTTGAGATGAAATCTTGTAGTTCTTGTACGACTGGCTAGACACAGATAGGTCAAAGGCATTTACCCATTGCCAACACTGACAACTGACAATGTTTTTTTCACTGACTTAACTAATGTGTGGATGTGGCAGACGTGGTCAAGGGTTTGGTACCCCTTCTCCACAGAAAAGCACACATTCAGCACCTAGTTGAACAAGGTTTTTATAACATTTTCTTTCCACACTATAAAATAACAGGCTTTTAAATTCACAAAAGACTTATAATAGCAGTCTCCTCAACAAGGTCCAACCATGTCACAGTTGTCACAAGCCAAGTCAACTATCATCTGCAATGTTTTCAGTCTGCATGTGTATAGTGCTGCAGAAGACACATGGATAAATAAATAATAAACCCCATATTGTGAACTATCATTGCAGGATTGATGTGACAGGAATTTCAATTTGACACCAATTTATGCAAGTATTAGCTTTTACTTTGAATTTGTTACTCTGACCCAACCTTTGCTGTCCCCACTCCTACTACTGTCTCCTAAATAAATAGTTCTGACCTACACTGAAGCGTAGGCAAGAGCTCAGCCTACAAGAAGGACTCTCACCTTAAGTTAGAAAGGCTTGTTACCCTGTCCCCATAGCACATGTCCCGGTTAAAGAAAATTACCAGTTACACTTACCGGTAACTGCGTTTCTAGGAAATCTTCCAGGACGGCACACCAGAGATGAGGAACAAGAATCTCAAGGCCTACCTTTGGGGCGGGACCACAGATTGTTAAACTTTTCTGCCAAACGCCAGGTCCTGAGGCGACAATAGTTCCACTCTGTAGTGTCTCTAAAAAATGTATCCTGCTTTGCCCATGTGGCTGTTAGACA
The DNA here is from genome assembly GCA_037952925.1 of Lithobates clamitans. Classification (NCBI taxonomy): domain Eukaryota; kingdom Metazoa; phylum Chordata; class Amphibia; order Anura; family Ranidae; genus Lithobates; species Lithobates clamitans. The sequence goes on from JBBGZY010000562.1 coordinate 4,580,751, forward strand.
GATCTGCTCTATTGAGGCTCCGGCCTTCTCTGCCCACGAGGCAGCTAGTGATCTCCTAGAATGGGCTTTAAGATGAGCTGGTACTGGGGACCCAGTCTTGCCTCAGAACCACCCTATCCTCCAGGACCAACAAAAAGGGCTCCTTAACAGACAGGGCCTGTAGGTCGCTTACCCTCCTGGCTGTAGTAATGGCCAGTAGGAAAGCTAACTTAAAGTGGTTGTAAGCCCATTACAACCACTTTAACCTACAGGTAAGCCTAGATTAAGGCTTACCTGTAGGTGCAAGAAATATCTCCCAAACCTAAAAGGTTCAGGAAATAATTGCAGCAATAGCGGCACCGATGTCTACGGCGCATGCTCCATAGACATCGAGCGCAGGCGCACTGAGCATGCCGTTTCTAACAGCGATCATGCAGTTAGTGGCGGCACCAGCGTGCATGCTCAGAAGTGACGTCATTGCGGCTCCGGCCAGTCACAGCACCGGAGCCGCGATAGCCGGAAGTCACTCCGGGATAGATGGCGGCATTGAAGGAGGCAAACGAGGGCCAATGCGGGAGCTTCAATCTCAGGTAAGTAATTCATAATGAGCTAGCATGCTATGCATACTAGCTCAAATTGGTTAATCCTAAACGGAAGTCAACCTCTCCCTAGCTAACAAAAATCTTTTGACGAGCGGATCCAGTGTGAGCCTCTGGTCCAAAAAGACAGATAGAACCGCCACCCCCTGATCCACGCCTGTCTGTAAAAATTCTAGCACTACTGGTATAGATGTAAGTGAAATCCTATCCTGACAGCAGCGTGAGAAAAATTTTCCGAGCAACTGGCTTCCTACTCCCTAGGAGGGTCTCAATCACTTTCTCTGAACATCCCTTCCCCCGGAGGATTTCCCCCTCAAGAGCCAGGCCGTCAAGCAAAAGAATCCCGGGTCGGGGTGATGGCTCATGTAGCAGAAGATCCTGCCTGGTCAGGAGAAGCTGTGGAGGAGAAACTGACCATTTCCCCAGAAAGGAAAACAAGGTTCTTTTTGGCCACCAAGATCAGGTTGTATTCTGAGCAGGCTACCTTCTGCAGGAACCACGGGATTAACACTAGGATGTACCCCCACTCCTCTGCCGGTGTCTATCCCCTCCAAACCCCACTCTCGGGCAAGCAAGAACCGCTCAACCTTCCTGTTCCTCCTGCACGCAAAAAAGGTCTATACCTGGGACCCCAGAGCGCCGATATCACGTACCTGATCGGAGGCTGAGGTGCTGGGAGGGCTTCCATTGCGACTAAGTGCAGAGCGCCCCCTGGAGGTGGTACAGGGCGAGCTATACTCAAAGCGGCAGGGGTCGTTGGCTGCGGCAAGCTGAGATGAAGCAGAGAAGTCCACTGGTGGGCAGCTGACGAGCAGGGTAGACTGCTAGGCAGGGGTACCTCGGAAGTACCAGATGAAATCGTACAGCAGGAAGTACCAAAAGCAGTGTCAGGAGCCAGGCCGGGGTTCATACACAGCACAGCAAACAGTAGCAAAGTCCATAAAACAAGCCAGGGGTCATACACGGTGCAGCAGATCAGAGCGGATTAACAGGATCGAGCCAAGGGTCAAGCCGGGGTAAGTACAGATCAGATAGGTCAAGACAAGCCGGGTCGTTAGCAGATAATCCAAGACAACAACAGGAACAGGAACACACAGGAAGCTGAAGATCATGCAGCAGTTGGTGACTGCTGCAACATGCTTTAAATAGTATGCTTGGCGCCTGGAGTCTCACGTGGTGCGTGTGCTTTGGTGCGCACGTGTTCGCATTAGCGCGCGCGTGCGTGCACACTGAAGAGTACACTGTCCTAACAGCTCTCACCCGCGCTCGTGCATGCGCATTAGCACTGGAGAATTTGTGTTCATTGATACAGGATTCTGCTGGCCATAGATGTTAGTTCTCCTGCGGGTTAGTCCGACAGTGCCCCCCCAAAGGGGCAGGATGCCCAGGCGGGCTTGCTTCTCCAGATATCTTCTGAAGAACTCACGTAGCAGTCTAGGGGCATGAACATTACTTGCAGGTTCCCAAGAGCTCTCCTCTGATGGGTAACCCTTCCACTTCACTTAAAACTGAATTTGTCTACCTCTCTTTCGACAATCCAGGATGATTTCCACCTCGAAATCCGTTTCTTCACCCACTGTGATTGGAGGTGGAGGAGGATCTTCTCTTCCAGAGAAGGGGCCAGTACCGATTGGCTTGAGCAGCGAGACGTGGAAGACTAGGTGAATCTTGTAAGAGCTTGGCAGAGACAATTCAAAAGCCACAGGATTAATTTCTCTCTTAATCGCAAAGGGACCGATGAATCTTGGGCCCAGCTTCCGGGAGGGGCAAGACAATTTGAGATTCAATGTGGAGAGCCAAAAACTTTGTCCCCTACTTTAAGAACTGGATTACCTTCCTCTTCCTGCTTTTTATAGTCCTCCTGTGCTTTTTTCATGTTTTCTTGAAGAACCTTTAAATTTTCTTGAATGAAAGTTAATCTGTCCTGTACAGCAGGTACCGCTGCTTCTGGAGTGACATAAGGCAAGAAGCATGGGTGGAATCCATAGTTCGCCCAGAATGGAGACCGATTGGTGGAGGCGTGTACCGAATTATTATAGGCGAATTCGGCACATGGCAGCAAGGTTACCCAGTTATCTTGAGAGAAGGTAGAAAAACAGAGGAGGTACTGCTCTAGCATCTGATTCGTCCTCTCAGTCTGGCCATTACTCTGTGGGTGATAGGCAGAAGACAAACAGATTTCAATGTTCAAAGCTTTACAGAGAGCCCTCCAGAACCTTGAAGTAAATTGTACTCCTCTGATACAATACTGTCTGGCAAGCCGTGCAATCTTACGATCTCTTTAATAAAGACATGTGTTGTATCAATGGCAGAAGGTGTGCCTAATAGAGGCAGGAAGTGGGCCATCTTTGATAAACGATCGACCACCACCAGGATAGTGGTAAAGCCTTCAGATGGGGGCAGCTCCACAATAAAATCCATGGACAACATTTTCCAGGGGCGGTCCGGGATAGGTAGTGGTCTTAAGAAACCCCAGGCTTGGGTGCAGCTTCCCTTACTTCTGGCACAGGTTGTGCAGGAGCCTATGAAATCCTTACAATCTTGCCTCAGGTTAGGCCACCAGTAGGATCGCTGAATCAGCTCGGTAGTCTTATGAATCCCGAAATGGTCGGCAAGTTGGTGTTCGTGAAAGGTCTTGAGGATCTGAAGCCTGGCTCCCATGGGAACGAAGATCTTGTCCCCGTGCCACAGGAGTCCTTCCTGCCTTCTGAATGCAGATCCTTCGGATTCGAGGCATTGAGCAGAGGTTTGTTCAAGGGTTGATCTTAGATCAGGTTGAACGAAAAGGAAATTCTGAGGGGACAAGATGGTACTAGGGGCCACAGTCTCTGGAAACATGCGTGAGAGGGCATCCGCTTTCCCATTCTTGGACCCCGGACGGTAAGAAAGGTGAAAGTTAAACCTCGAAAAGAACAAGGCCCATCTGGCCTGCCGTGGTCTTAGTCGTTTAGCGGATCTGAGATATTCAAGGTTTTTATGGTCGGTGAATATCATGATGGGATGAGTTGCGCTTTCCAGTAGGTATCGCCATTCTTCGAGAGCAGCTTTTATTGCCAGTAATTCCCGATCCCCCACATCATAATTCCTTTCTGGTTGGCTTAGTTTTCGGGAGAAAAAGGCTACAGGATATAGTAAAGCTTTAGGGCTTTGGTGTTGTGACAGGATAGCCCCTATGGCGACTTCCGATGCATCGACCTCCAAAACATAGGGCAGGGCTGGATCTGGATGTTGCAGAATGGGGGCCGAGGTGAATAGAGCCTTTAGTTTATCAAAAGCTTCTTGGGCTTCCTGGGACCACTGGAAACGGGTATGCTGGCGAGTGAGCTGGGTAATGGGGGCAATAATACCAGAAAAGTCTTTAACAAATCTCCGATAAAAGTTAGCAAACCCCACAAATCTTTGGATACCTTTCTTGTTGGTAGGGGCTGACCACTCCAGAATAGCAGATAGTTTCTGAGGGTCCATAGCTATCCCAGATGTAGAAATAATTAAGCCCAGGAACTGTATGGATGCCTGTTCAAATTGACACTTTTCTGCTTTTGCATAGAGCTTGTGTTCTCTCAATGTAGATAGTACCTTCCGGACGTGGGTTCTATGCAACTCCAGAGTGTCAGAGAAGATGAGCATGTCATCCAAATATACGATCAGGAAATGATCCAGGAATTCTCTAAAGATGTCATTTACAAAATGTTGAAAGATCGCTGGGGCATTACATAGTCCAAAAGCCATAACACTGTATTCAAAATGCCCAAAACGAGTTCTGAAAGCGGTCTTCCACTCATTCCCCTTTCTGATGCGCACAAGGTTGTAGGTGCCTTGTAAGTCCAACTTAGTAAAGACTTGGGCAGAACGGAATCTCTGAAAAAGCTCGGGACCAGGGGGAGAGGATAACGATTTTTGACCGTGTTAAGTTCCCTGTAGTCCACACAAGGCCTGAGGGAATGGTCTTTCTTCTCCACGAAGAATATTCCGGCACCAGATGGGGATGATGACAGACGGATGGATCCTTTTTTTAAGTTGTCGTCAATATATTGACGTAAAGTCTCAAGCTCAGTCTCTGAAAGTGGAAATATTCGACCAAAGGGGATCTCTGCACCAGGCAGCAACTCGATTGGACAATCGTAAGAACGATGAGGTGGGAAAGTGTCGGCTTTTTTCTTATCGAAGACATCTAAAAAGTCATGATAAACTGGAGGGAAGTCTTGGCTAGAATTGGAAACTGGCTGGACGGTAAGGCAACTGGAAGGTGCTACAGGTTCAGGTATGATACAATGCTGGTGGCAATAAGTTGACTTGAAAGCGATATTGCCTGTGTTCCAGTCTGAGGGTTGTGTGCCCGTAGCCAAGGGAGTCCCAAAATTACAGGGAACATAGGAGAACAAAGAACATCAAAACAAAGAAATTTTTGATGGCCTGGGTCAATCATGGTGAGAATAGGCAAAGTCTGAGTAACAGGCCCAAACTGCGGTGTTGAACCGTCAGCCAAGTGAATTTTAAGTTTGTTCCTTCCTCCGAAGTGGAATCTGAAAGTCTTTAGCCAGGGAAATGGCCAAAAAGCATCTGCAAGCCCCGGAGACGATTATTGCTGGAAGTCTGACCTCTCCTCTTGCCAACTGTAATGCGATATGGAGAACAAGAGAATTGGAGAAGGTTTCGGGACTTGGAGGCTAGTAGAGTTGCGGAAAGGAAATCTACTGGGCCTTATTGGGCAGTTGAGACGGATATGTCCGGGTTCTCCGCAATAGAAACATAGGTTAGCTTGCCGGCGATGAAGTTTCTCGTTAGGGGTCAGAGCAGAGCGAACTGCGCCAATTTGCATAGGCCCGTTGTTGGACGTGACCGGAGTGACGGGTGCAGGAACGGCCGGAACTGTAGGCATTATCCAAGAAGGCCGGAAGGATCGTGCACGTCCATTCAGACTGTCGCTCCCGCAGGCGCCTATCAATTTGGACAACTAGCTGGGCGAGTCCTTCTAAAGTGGTCGGGGACTCTACTTGTGCAAGTTCGTCTTTGACAAGTTCAGATAAGCCGAGCCGGAATTTGAATCTGAGAGCGGCCTCATTCCACCCAGTGTCGGCAGCCCAGGTGCGAAAGTCCACGATATAATCCTCTACAGGGCGCTGCCCTTGCCGCAAAGCATGAAGGGCGGCCTCAGCAGTAGCCATACATTGTGGATCATCATATAATCTGGACATAGCTTCAAAGAACAAGTTCACTGAATTAATAGCGGGATCCTTTTGCTCTAGTAACTGATGAGCCCAGGACTGGGGTTCATTGGACAGCAGGGAAAATAACAAATCCCACTTTAACAGTTTCTATGGAAAAGGTTCTTGGTTGGAGGGCCAGGTAAAGGATGCTCGGAACTTCCCTCGGTCACCAGAAAAGCGTTCAGAAGTAGGTACCCTTGGTTCAGGGGGTGGAACCATTATAGGACACATTGCTTGGTTCTGAAGGTGAATCTCCAACTGGGAATAATGTCCTTGTAGATTTGTCACTGCTTGGGTCAGCGTAGCGACTTGCTGGCACAGAGTCTTGAGCAGGGAAGCACCTCCGTCAACCTCTGACGTTACTGGCTGCATGATACTATCACATAACTGATCGGAGGCTGAAGTGCTGGGAGGGCTTCCCTTGCAACTAAGTGCAGAGCGCCCCCTGGGAGGTGGTACAGGGGGAGCTATACTCAAAGCGGCAGGGATTGCTGGCTGTGGCAAGCTGAGATGAAGCAGAGAAGTCCACTGGTGGGCAGCTGACGAGCAGGGTAGACTGCTAGGCAGGGGTACCTCGGAAGTACCAGATGAGATTGTACAGCAGGAAGTGCCAGAAGCAGTGTCAGGAGCCAGGCCGGGGTTCATACACAGCACAGCAAACAGTAGCAAAGTCCATAAAACAAGCCAGGGGTCATACACGGTGCAGCAGATCAGAGCAGAGTAACAGGAACGAGCCAAGGGTCAAGCCGGGGTAAGTACAGATCAGATAGGTCAAGACAAGCCGGGTCGTTAGCAGATAATCCAAGACAACAGGAACTCAGGAATACACAGGAAGCTAAAGATCATGCATCAGCTGGCGACTGCTTCAACATGCTTTAAATAGTATGCTTGGCACCTGGAGTCTCTCACGTGGTGCGTGTGCTTTGGCGCACACGCGTTTGCATTAGCGCGCGTACACTGAAGAGTACACTGTCCTAACAGCTCTCGCCCGCGCGCGTGCGCAATAGCGCTGGAGAATTTGTGTTCATTGATACAGGATTCTGCTGGCCATAGATGTTAGTTCTCCTGCGAGTTAGTCCCTGACAGCCGACTTATTTGAAAAAAAAAAAAAAAAAAAACCCCACACCACACCCCTTTGTTCAACTCCCATTCCCCCTGATGTATAGGTCGTCGACTTAGAAAGTCTGCTTCTATATTGGTGGACCGTCGATATGGAGGGGAGGATCTCCTCTGCCCAGCCCAAAACTTCCAGTGACAACTTTAGGAGACTCCTGATCTTGTCCCCCTTTGACAGTTTAAGTAAGAGACTGTCGTCCTATTGTCTGACGAGACTTGGACTTCATTCCCGGTTCCTGCCCTTGAACCTCCTCAGCACCTATCCTATGGCCAGGATCTCCTTGTAATTGGAGATTTTTGCTTGAGTCGGGGTCCAGGTTCCCTGAGCTTGTAGGTCCTCTACATGGCCGGCCCAACCCCAGGAACTCACGTTGGTAGTTAGTTTGACTGGGTTCCACTGGGCCCAGGAGCGACCCGGCGTCAAACTGTCTCCGCCTAGCCACCAACTTAGAGGGGCCTTTACTTCCCCTGGGATGGACACCCTCCTGTCCAGCGACTCCCTCTTCCTGTCCCAGGAGGGGAGCAGGAAGAACTCCAGTTTCCTGGAATAAAAAGTTCTGCCCAGGTAACCGCTGGTATGCAAGATGTCATCAGTGCTAGAACTCTCATTATGTGTCTGCGTGAGCAGTCCTCGAGTTCTAGGAAGGACGACATTGACGCCACTACTTTCCTCTCCTCCTCTTCGGTGAGAAAAAGTTTCTGGACCCTGGAGTTTAACAGATTCCCTAGGAATGTCTTTGACTGGGAAGGTTCCAGGGATGGTTTCTCCTGATTGACGATCCATCCTAGACCCACGACAGCAGGTGAGAGCGGACCCATAAACTAGAATATAGTCTAGGTATGGAATTAGGGAGTTCCCTTAAAAAGGTGGAGGTGAGTCACTACCTCCGCCAGGACCTTGGGGAATACCCTTGGGCTTGCTGCTAGGCCAAAAAGGGGAGGGCTCGGAACTCAGATTTTTTTTTTTTTTTTTTCACCGGGGAACAAAAGACGAGATCTGGTCTCCCTAGCTTCATGGTCGGTTAGTCTATGAAGCCATGCATCCACCTTTCTGGCTACACAAGCTGAGGCTAATACTGGTGCCATGGCCACAGCATTTGCAACCCAGGGCCTTTGCAGCAATGTCTCGGGCCTACAGTCTATCTGGTCCTTGGGTTTTGGCTTTGGTCTATGCTCACTGCTCTGGGCAGATTCACTGGGTATTGAGGTGTCAACACGTCTCATACTGCACCCCCCCCGCAACACCTTTTCTCTCCACAGGGGTGCCGGTCAGGGCTGGGTTTGAGAGACCTTCACCTGCCGACTTCAGGTCCAAAACAATGTTTCATTGTCAGGAAACACAATCATGTTTTTTAGGTCATTGAGACACTTTGCTAACCCCAAAATAATACTCACAGTTTGGGTGTAATATTTCCGCCTCCGTCTGTTTTCGTACTGAAGAATAACTTAAAAAATGTGATGCTGGCTGTTTCCATCTTGCTTGTGGGCATGTGAAGCCTACAAGCATTGATTTCCTGGATGCAGTGAATGCTGTTCATTCACAGCTTGTTCACGTGCATGATCATTGTTCCCGCACTGAATCTTGGGAAGCCTGACACTAAGCTCCCAGGAGACAGTGCGGCGCCGGGGAAAGGCAATAAACACGCCTACTCCCATGGGAGGAGAGACAGGAAGTGCCACAATAAAGTACAATATAAAAAGGTAATTACAGCGATAAAAAAAAATTTGTGTGGCATTTGAACATCTATGCAATTAACTAAAGGGGGTTAGATTAAGTTAAAAATTTGAGTGGAACCCCACTTTAACCTTATTTGTGGATTGCGTTTCCTGTCAGGTAGAGCCAGTCATCTCTCAGGTGTGCTGTCCTGGAAGACAATTGCAAAAAGGGTGTAGGTGTGGCGCTCTTCTCTTGTTTTAAAGTATATGTGATCTCAATTCACTTGCTAGGTGACTGCTTCGGATATATAAACAAACTTGAGTGCAATAACAATTCTACAAGTGCAAACAATAATCATATAAAATAAATACTTTTGTAGCCATAATAATATGTTAGTGCAAATAAAAAAGTATCACGGACAGTACTAAAAAAAAAAAAAAAATAAAAATTTATAAACTGATGCCAAAATTGATCAACAGTATTAATATAAATTGATCAATAATTGAATGGATAAAATATAAAGTGACCAATATTCTTCATTCATGTGTGACTTCAATCCCTAAATTCAGTATACATTAGCCAAATGATACAGTCCTTGAAAATATACATATGTGCAGTTCTTCAATATGTGAAAATATTCCAAAAAGTGACAGGTGCTCTTCTAGTATTCTAAAAAGTGACAAGTGCTCTTCATTCGTTTGTGCTGGTGCTCCTTACAGTGCCCCTATAGGTAATGCACTCACCGGAACTCCTCACCCCTCACAGGGGTATTACGCATTCACAGTATCTGCCACTGTGCAGTAATATGAAGATCCACAGCTTGCTTTATTCCTAGTATACGATCCTTCATGCCTCCCAAACAAAGAAGAAAGCTCCCATGTAATACCGTTTAATAAAGTTTTATTGTGCCAAACAGTAGCGTTATACTCACATTACACTGTGTATTTAAAAGCTAGTCTAAAAACAGGAAGAGGACTAGAGTAAAAGGATAGAATATGGTTTAGAATCAAAATGCTGTTTTTATTAATCAGTGTCAATTGTAGCTCCACCCCAGCCTGAATATGCAAATTACAGGTATTCCCTTGGGGAAGGTACAAGCAGCACTGAAGCCACACCCCCTTTCTGCAGCTTTCTTTGCCATGCATTCCTGTGTCTCTTCTGCTCCATTTGTACAAATAAACATATGAGCCCACAACCCCGTCGTCACGCTGCAGCCATGCCTTTTCCGCTAATATTAAAAGAATGCAATCTCACAGCTGCCAACTGGTTCAGGAGATTACTACAATGGCATGTGTTGTGTGAAGGACAGCAGCTGATGAGCAGCAACATTTTTAATTTCATTTTTAATTGAGAGGCAATAGTTCTGCTTTAAATCAATCCTAATATTGATGGGCCCTGCAAAATCAACTCTTTTTTCCCACATAGGTGCTCCGCTTAGGGGGGGGTGCAGACTGTGCTGTAATACTGTCCCATACTCAACACAACTCCAAAATCTACTAATAATCCCTGTTATGAGGGTTTGTTTCATTAGCGTGTCTGTACTGATGATTACAGAAGGAAAGGATTTTTGTAAAAACCATTAAAATGGAACTAAACCCTCCTATAGCTTTTAGCCATGGAAGCTGCCATCTTGGCCTGGGTTTGATCTTCGACTGCCATGATGCTACACATGTGATCAGTTATGACACCAGAGACATTTGATAGATTGACAATTCGGTTGAGAGAATAAGCCCAGGTTCGCACTAATGCGAATACAGACATTACATGAGATTCGCACCCACACTGCGGTGTCGATTGCAGGTGATGTCTGTGCAATGTGAGTTCAGCCATACAGTTGTATGGCTGGATTCGCACGAAAATAGTGCAGGGACCCTTTTTGTCCAGCACTGGAATCAGAACGCATGGGTGTTCTTACCTATGCGATCTGATTCCTGTGCGAATTCACAGTTTGCACTGCGATCTGTGAACCGATTTGGAGGTGTCATTAACAATGTATTGACACCCGCAGCAGTTCACAGAAGGCAGTGCGTAATTGCGCTGGTTCACGCATCGCACAAGTGTGAACCTAGGCTAAGTGACACGACAGTTACATTCCTAGCACATGCCAGGAACTAAACTTTTTTTGAAACTATTAAATTGATGGATTTAGTTCTTATTTAAAGGATAAGTTCACCTTTGGGAACAGGTTACATATTTTACCCGATTTTAGGATGGAACATGTTCCCAATGCTGCAGCTGCCACCAGCTATACCACAACCCCCCCCTCCCCACGGCAGTAGTATGGGGAGAAGCTCCCCGCACTAGCTGACACTTTGAGACCCGCATGGCCATGTCATTCAGACACATAGCTCTGTGTGTCTAAATGAACTACAAGTTCCGACATACTTAGCAGCTGACAACTTGTAGTTCTCAATTAACTACCACGGCACTGTGGAGCGCCATGGTAGATAATTGAGTGTTCCTGTCAGAGAGTATCGGCTTACCCGTGTGGGATGTAAGGGCAAGCCGATACACTGACAGTGTGCAGAAGACCTGCAGGGCATCAGCAATTTGCTGATGCAATGCTTTCTGGGCTCCTGCAACAAAAAAATTTTACCTGAAAAATTATAGCTCATTATGAAATACTTACCTTAGAACAATACCCTGCTGTGCCGCCCGCACTCCACTCCCACGGCTAACATCTTTCACCGGAGTTACGTCCGGGTTGAGGGACTCCGGTGCTGATTGGCCGGAGCCACAATTACATCACTCCCACGCATGTGCCACCAGTCACGGCACAGGTACTGAAGGAACACCACAAGCGGTCCGTTTCTCCAGTGCGCATGCGCTGATGGCGTCGGCAGAAGCGCATATAGTAAATATCTCCTAAACGATGCAAGTTTAGGAAATATTTAAAGTACCTACAGTTAAGCCTTACCAGTAGGTACAAGTGGTGCAACAATTTACAACCACTTTAACCACTTATGGACCGTCCGCCGTCATTATATGGCAGCTGTTTGAAGAGGATTAATAACTGCCATAACCCCCGGTATCCTCTTCAGCAGGCGGTCCACTTTCAGATAAAAGTGGTCTCTGCAGCGGATTCACCACAAGATCACTTTTAGCGGGGGCAAACTTCACTTCTGCCCAATGCTCTTAAAAAAAAAAAAAAAAAAAAAAAAAGGGAAGAGAATTTATTTATTTTTTCAAATGATCTTTTTTTTTTTTTTGCATTTTAGTGTAAATATGAGATCTGAGGTCTTTTTGCTCTCATATTTAAGAGGTCCTGTTATGCTTTTTTTCCATTACAAGTGATGTTTACATCCCTTGTAATATCCAATTGTCATTCAATGTACGACAGCACTGAAAGCTGAAAATTGTTCTGGGCAGGAGGAGGAGGGGGGGGGGGGGCGGGGGGAGTGCCTGGTATTGAAGTGGTTAAAGCGCCTGACGAGCTCTCGCGAGTCGTGCCCGCATATGAAAAGGGTGTGCAAATCACACATGTGAGGTATCGCCGCAATAGTTAGAGTGAGAGCAATAATTCTAGCCCTAGACCTACTGTATAACTCAAAACTGGTAACCTGTAGAAAGTTTTAAAACGTCGCCTATGGAGATGTTTAAGGGTAAAAGTTTGTCACCATTCCACGAGCGGGCGCAATTTTGAAGCGCGACAAGTTGGTTATCAATTTACTCGGCATACCATTATCTTTCACAATATAAAAAAAAAAAAAAATTGGGCTAAACTTTTACTGTTTTCTTACTTTTTTTTTTAATTCAAAAAAGTTTTTTTTTTTTGTAAAAAAAAATACAAGTGCACAATGACAATTGCGCGGTCATCCAACACTGTACCCAAACTACTGCAGTTTTTATTTTCTGCTAAACAAATAAATAAAAAAAAGACTGAAAATTTTGAAAAAAAATAAAGTTTTGCTTTTGTTTCTGTTAAAAAAAAAAAAATGTAAGTTTTCACTTCACTGATGGGCACTGACAGGCACTGATAAGGTGGCACCAATGAGCGGGCACTGACGATGGGCACTGATATGCGGCACCGATATGCAGCACTGATGGGATACAAAGATGAAAGGCTACAAAGATAGGTTCTTTTGGGTGGCACTGATAGGAGGCACTGCTGGGCACTGATACGTGGCACTGATGGGCATCCCTGGCAGGCATTGTGAGTGGGCACAGATTAGCATTTCCCTGGGGGTCTAGGGGGCATACCTGGTGGTCCAGTGTGGATGGCTTTCCTGGTGATCCTGGGCGGCTTCCCTGGTGGTCCTGGGTGGGATCCGAGGGGGGGCTGTGCTGATAATCAATCAGCACAGACCCCCCCCCTGTCAGGAGAGCAGTCGATTGGCTCTCCTCTACTCGCGTCTGTCAGACGCGAGTGAGGAAAAGCCGATCACCGGCTCTTCCTATTTACATCGTGATCAGCCGTGATTGGACGTCAGACTGACACCCCGCAACAAAGATCACCGCAATGCGCGCCCCTGGGGGCTCAATATCCTGCGGACATCATATGATGCCCAGTCAGGATATTGAAACCACTTTGCTGCCGTCATTCTGCTATATGGCGGGTGGCAAGTGGTTAACTGCCAATTTCTTGGTAATGCAACACTGTACCCAAATTAAATTTATAGAATTTTTTTTTCTCACACAGAGTTTTCTTTTGGTGGCATTTAATCACCATTGTTTTTTTTTTTTTTGTTTTTTTTTTTTTAAATGAAAAAATATATGGAAAAAAAAAATAAATAATTTTCTCTGTTATAAAACATTTCTTCATAAATTTAGGTCAAAATGTATTTTACTGCAAATCATTGGTAAACAAAAAATCCCAATAAGTGTATATTAATTGGTTTGCGTCAATGTTATAGCATCTACAATCTATGGTATAAATACTGGAATTTATCCAGCTCCGATACTTCGGATACTACGGATTATGGTGGTGCCAGCGACTTCTAGTGGGACTGTGATAGTGTGGTGAGCAATCTGGGGCTAACAGACACTAGCTAGGAGGGTCACTAACTGACAGTGCTAGTGACACGAATACATTGATCAGTGATAATACTGTACACTGACACTGTACTAATGACACTGGCTGGGAAGGGGTTAAAACCCAGAGACAATGAAGGGGTTAACTGTGTGCTGCTTTTACTTTACCCACCTGGCAGTTTTTTCTCCCTGAAACAGACAGATTTCTGTTCACAGTACAGAGTTCTGTGTTTTTGTAAATACAGAACTGTGTGCGATTAGACACAGCCAATCAGCGGATTTCAGCTAAAATCATTGGCTGAAACCAGCATGAAACTCGCGAGCCACTGAGACGGCCGCTCCCTGACACTCCACGGCTCAGCGCTCCAATGAGTGTGGAGGAGAGCTGCTGATTGACAGTCAGCAGCTCTCCACTCGGGGAGGTTAAAGAACCGAGCCATCGGCGGCGTTTGTGGCTCTGTTCTCAGTGAAGAGGCGCTGGGGGACAGATGCAGCATCCACCTAGGCAAGTATAAATTATGCAAAAATAAATAAATATAACCCATACTTCTTTAAGGCTTAACCACTTTAAGACCAGCCTCGTTTTGGATTTTAGGCGTTTACAAGTTTAAAACAGGTTTTTTTGCTAGAAAATTACTTAGAACCCCCAAACATTATATACTGTTTTTTTCTAACATCCTAGAGAATACAATAGCGGTCATTGCAATACTTTTTTTTGCACCGTATTTGCGCAGCGGTCATCTAAGCGCACTTTTTTAGGAAAAAATTCACTTTTTTGAAAAAAAAAAAAAAAATAAGACAACAGTAAAGTTAGCCCAATTTTTTTTTATATTGTGAAATATAATGTTACGCCAAGTAAATTGATACCCATCATGTCACGCTTCAAAATTGCGCCCGCTCGTGGAATAGCGTCAAACTTTTACCCTTAAAAATCTCCATAGGCGACGTTTAAAAAATTCTACAGATTGCATGTTTTGCGTTACAGAGGAGGTCTAGGGCTAGAATTATTGCTCTCACTCTACCGGTCGCGGCGATACCTCACATGTGTGGTTTGACCACCGTTTTCATATGCGGGCGCTACTCACGTATGCGTTCGCTTCTGCGCGCGAGCTCGTCGGGACATGGCGCTTTAAAAAAATTTTTTTTTTTTATTATTATTTTATTTTATTTATTTTTTCACTGTTTTTAAAAAAAAAAAAATTTGGATCACTTTTATTCCTATTACAAGGAATGTAAACATCCCTTGTAATAGAAAAAAGCATGACAGGTCCTCTTAAATATGAGATCTGGGGTCAAAAAGTCCTCAGATCTCATATTTAGACTAAAAAAAAAAAAAAAAAAAAAAAAGTCGTTTAAAAAAAAATGACACAAAAAAATTTGTGTGGGCGGAGCCGTCGTAATGACGTCGCTCCGGCCGTCACATGGTATGGAGACGGGTAGGCGCCATCTTGGCCTCACTCGTCTCCATACCTCAGCAGGGAAAGGACCCGATCGCCTCCGCCGCTACCGACGGCTCCGGTAAGCGGCGGAGGGTGCGGGAGAGCGGCGGGAGGGGGGGTGGCACCTCTCCCGCCGCCGATAACGGTGATCTCGCGGCGTACCCGCCGCGGAGACCACCATTATCGTGTATGGAACCGCCCGCTGAAAAGATGGATATCTCGGTTGTGGCAGCAGCTGCTGCCGTTACCGAGATATCCATCTTCAAAAAAATGACGTATATATACAGTGGGCGGTCCGGAAGTGGTTAATGTACACGGGATGTTTTTTTTACAACCTCTCCTAAACGATTTAACTTGACAACAGATAGTAACCCACGGTTAAACTGCTTTTAAATATATATATATTTTTTTTTTCAAAATATCCAAAAATGAAACGCAGCTAAACGCGAGTTAGTGCGATTAGAAGCGCTTGAAATGCCTCTAAAAAATTTTAGCGTCTGAACTCATTGTTTGGCTTTCCAAAAAAGGCCTCTAAACTCAACTGCCTAGAAACAACTGTAAACGACCCTGTGTACATGTACTGATTACATAGAGGAGAGCTCAGGAGCAGTTGAAAAAAAAAAAATGCCCAACTGCGCCTAAATGTACGTTTGGCAGCAGCAGTGTACATAATGTACCGTAATTAAAAAAAAAAAAATAGTATCACTCCACAATTTGGACTGTTTAGAGAAGTGTGGTGGGACATATTCCTGCTGTCACTGGGTGTCAAGAAGAAAAATCTGATCATCCTGAATTAGGAAAAAGTTCAAAAAGCAGATTATTCTGTTCTGGTTATAGATGGAGAGAAAACTCCATTTCCCAACATGCTTTGCTCCACCATGTACATCCGGGTCACAGTCCTCACTGACACCCAGCATGGCTCTGTGTCACTCACAGAACCCATCCAGGAATGTCTGGAGAACCTCCTATAATATGAAGTGACATGTGAGGGCAGCCCATACATCCCTATGGAGGGAGAAGGAGCTCTGTGTATGGTGCAGACCCCCCATCTCCTCCCTGTACACAGTCCATGCTGGAACCCCCCTCCCCTCATATACAATGTGGGGGGACTCTCCATGGCTGCCCCCCTCTCCCATACACAGGAAGACATGAGTGACTACAATAGGGGGTCACACAGAACATGTGTACAGAGCCCATACCTGTCAGTGCTGGAGACGTCCTCCTGGAAAGGTCACCGACTCTGCAGGATAGAAGCTGAGCTCTCCCCTCCCCCGGAGATGTATAGAATATAGAATGTGCTGCTCCTCTCCAGCCTCTTCCAGAAGCTTCTTCTCTCTTCCGTCTTCAACTCATTCATCGCTGACACACAGAGCCACCTACTGGACAAACGCGGAACTTCCACACAGCACAACTCCATTTCCAGCTTCAGCTACTTTATTAGATAAGAGGCAGAGAAGACAAGTAGATCCTTTATCCATCCTAACCAATCAGGTGTCAGCCTTCTGTGCTCATTGGTGAAATGGAGAACTGGTGTGAGGCTGCTATGTGCAGCTTTCGACCATCATACACACTATTAGATTTTCTGCAGATTTTTGTCTTCAGATTTACCAAAACCATGTAGTGCAAGGGACTGCCTGATTTCATACAAATTGAAACTTTAAAGCCTCCTACACACACAATCAGATTTTCAGCCGGGAATTGTGTGATGACAGACTGCCTAAAATCCGACCGTTAGTACGCTCCATCAGACAATTGTTGGCCAACTTTCCGCCAACAATTGTTGGATGGCAGGCTAGTAAATTTTCAGCGGACAACGGTCTGTTGTCAGATTTTCCTATCTTGTAACACGAGTCCATCACACAAAAGTCCAAAGTACTCACCAAACACAACATTAGCAGAAGGGGCCCAAAGGGTGGCGCTCAAGAGCTGAAATTCCTCATAGTATGTCACTACGTTTGTGTTTGTTGGCAGACAATTGTGTGCCGTTAGTATGCAAGACAAGATCCTGGCAAAGGCCCTTCGGATAAAAGTCTGGCGCTTTGTCTGCCAACAATCTTATCGTGTGTACGAGGCTTATAGGTTTGACCTCATATTATATGGTTTTGGTAAATCTGAAGACGAAAATCTTCAGAAAATCTAATAGTGTGTATGGGGTCTCAGGCTGCGCATACATTATACAATTTTCTTGTACAACTTTCCTTTTGCGCAGGTTCACATTGATGCGAATTGGCATGCGATTTGACATGTCGGCAATGCCGCCAATAGCACCGTCCGAATCTGTGTGACGCCGACTTTGCGCCGCTGCACCGATTCCCGAAAGTAGTTCCTGTACTACTTTTGGCAACTTCGGGTGCGATTTCAATAGACATCTGTGCATGAACCCGCACAGATGGCTCTGAAATCGACCCTGAAGTCGGACTGACATGTGGACAGGGTGGATAAAAATCAATGATTTTTTTTTTTAAAAAATCTGATTTTCTTTTATTTAAATCAAATCTTTTTTATTTTTAGCACATTTATTTTAATAAAATGCTTTTGAAGTAAAAATCTATCTAAACATAGTTTTCTATTTAAGATATGTGACGGGAGTCGCTGTTGGGCACAGGGTGACTAAGAAAAGAACGAACCCTGAGAAAATGATTGGATTACTTCAAATGGGACAGTAATATTCATTAACAATATCTCTCAAGAATATATGTAAAGACTATTCTTGGTTTGATTCTGAATTCAACATGTTAGTTGAGAGAGCTGATCACATTGGCCTCTAGAACTGGGTAGGAGCCGGACAGTCTACTCATATCATAGTTTGTTGCCTACTAGGCTGAGGAGGGGGGGGCGATCACTGTTTGTATTGTTAATTGTAATTAGCTCCTACTATTGTGTGAAGGTGTCCTGTGTTATACTTATGATAATGTTGATTGTGTCTTCTGAGGTAAAAGATGGAAAGTCTGTCCTAAAGGCCATGTCTCTGAGTCACCTAGTCTGGGTAAATGATTTAGTAAATTAGCTCATGTTTATTAGGTTTCTGGTTACAGGTGTATTGTTAGAGTAATATGAACAGGAGGTAGGAACCTCCTCTTTAACCACTTGCCGACCGCCACACGCCGATGTACATCCTAAGTTTGGCGGCGGATATCATTGTTATGGCAGCAGCTAGCTGCCATAACCCTGGTATCCCCGTTTTCGTGCGGCAGTTAGCTTTCAGATAAAAGTGGTCTCAGCGGTGGATTCGCCGCAAGATCACTTTTATCGGTGGCGGGAGAGGGCCCCCCTTCCGCCACGATCCGGTGCCCTTCGCCACTTACCGGAGCCATCAGTAGCGGCGGAGGCGATACCCTTGTTGTGCCTGAAGAGTGGTGAGGGGAAGATGGCACCCACTCGTCTCCATGACACTGCAGGGCGGAAGTGACGTCAAAACGTCACTTCCGCCCATACGTCTTAAAGGCACATTTTTTTTCAATGTCATGTTTTTCAATGACTTTTTTATTTTTTTATTGCATTTTAGTGTAAGTATGAGATCTGAGGTCTTTTTGACCCCAGATCTCATATTTAAGAGGTCCTGTCATGCTTTTTGCTATTACAAGGTATGTTTACATTCCTTGTAATAGGGATAAAAGTGACACATTTTTTAAAAAAAAAACAGTGTAAAAATAAATAAAATCATGTAAAATAAATAATAAAAAAAAAAAAAATTTAAAACCCCCCGTCCTGACAAGCTCGCACGCAGAAGCGAATGCATACATGAGTAGCGTCTGCATATGAAAACGGTGGTAAAACCACACATGTGAGGTATCGCCACAATCGTTAGAGCGAGAGCAATAATTCTAGCCCTAGACATTTCCAAAAAAAGCATGCTTGTAAGACCGCTGCGCAAATACGGTGTGAAAAAAAGTATTGCAATGGCTGCCATTTTATTCTCTAGGGTGTTAGAAAAAAAACAATATATAATGTTTGGGGGTTCTAAGTAATTTTCTAGCAAAAAAACCTGTTTTAAACATGTAATCACCTAAATTCCAAAACGAGGCTGGTCCTTAAGTGGTTAACTGTATATAAGGACTTGTAATTTTGGTTCTAATAAAGAGTCTGATTCCTGTTTGACCCTCCGTACAGAGCCTCGTCTCGTACTTGGAGGGGAAGAATTATTCGTATGGGTTTCTTGTTCGGCTGATTGTTGTATTCGGTAGCTGCCTTTGTGTTCGGAAATGGAATGTCCTAATTGGCTTTAACCCCTTTCATACTCGGGGTGTCGTTACAATTGGTGGCAAGCAGCGGGATGATTCACACAGCCCAGAAGGACAGCTACAAGAGGACACAGGCCAATGGAAGCACAGTATGAACGGCTAAAGCGCTTTACCCTCAAGGACTTACTGGAGAACCAGGGCCGACCGGTCAACAACCGTAAGAAGAGGGACGTTATTGCAGAAATAGTCGAAATGGATAGAGCCAAAAGACCCAACATAACCGAAAGGCCCAGCGTAACAGACAAGACACCCGAAGAGGCAAGTTTTGATCAGGCTGTTAACATAAGGCACATTATCGCCCTAACCCTACAGCGGAGATCATAGACCGAGTTATAGCGGCTGTGGAGGCAAATTGGCTACAGCAAAGAGGTGCTGCAGCAGCAGGAGTCACAGCAGCACCAACTATAAGGAGAAAGGTACATTTTGCTGCTTTTAAAATTTTCATTGAAACAGAAGGGGAGATTGATGAGTACCTTGCCGATTGTGAACAGCAATGTGCCCTACACCGGTGCCCACAGAGGAATGGGTTACCATTTTGTCTGGGAAATTGTCTGGCCGGGCCAGTGAAGCGTTCAGGACCATCCCAGATGAGGAGATTATGAACTATGGGCTGGTAAAAGAAGCACTTTTGGCCAGGTATGCCGTCACACCGGAGGCGATTCCGAGAGACGATGTCAGGAGGCACAAGCCGCCTCCGTCCGCCGGGCTTCAGGGCGCATGCGTGGAGGACTCACGCTGCGCCGTACACCCGTTCGCGGCCCAATGGTGCGGCGCGCGCGGGTGCACGGCGGTCCCCGTGTGCGCGCCGTGGCCATGCGGGTGCCCGGCAGCGCGTCACGCTGACGCGCTCGCCGGAGGGCTACATCTGACGGCTCCAGCACCCAGTCGGGTTGCTGGTTTGTCGTCAGCTGTGCCCTGTTCCCCGTACCTGCTATTTCCTTGTCTACAGTGTTTCCGGTGCTGTACTCTGCCTGTCAAACGGATTACCCTTGCTTGCCTGATACCCTGACCTCTGCCTGTTAAACGGATTACCCTTGCTTGCCTGATACCCTGACCTCTGCCTGTTAAACGGATTACTCTTGCTTGCCTGATACCCTGACCTCTGCCTGTTAAACGGATTACTCTTGCTTGCCTGATACCCTGACCTCTGCCTGTTAACCGGATTACTCTTGCTTGCCTGGTACCCTGACCTCTGCCTGTTTAACGGATTACGCTTGCTGGCCTGATACTTCTGAACCCTGCTTGATTATATGGACTTGCTCTGCTTGATATCCCGGTTCTGACCTCTGCTTGTATAACGGACTTGTCCTGCCTGATACCCCAGTTCCAGTTAACCACTTGCCTTGCAGCTTCTCCAGTGCCCAACGGCTACACGGACCTCCTTCGGGCTCGTCAGGAATCCAGCCACCACCGGAAGCCCGTGCCTCCGCGTGCCCCCAATTCCCTGTATCACTTCCAGGGGTTCGGGTGCGCGTGGTCGTAAGGGCGAGCCGCTCTCGGCATCTTGGCCTCGGTGAGTATAGTCCCGACAGTACAAACCAGCCAGATGTCCGAGGCCGACAGAGCGCGCTCTCCTTTGGAGATCCTGTGTCAACAGGTCTCCACTTTGGCCGACTCAGTCCAGAAGTTACAGGAGGGGTATACCCAGATTGACAACCGCCTCCAACAGATTACTGGGGTACTTCCCCCTGCTGCTGCAGTTCCGGCACCCAGCAATGAAGGTCCGCTTCCCCAGGCCACCACCAACCCTACAGTTGTCATGGCGCTTCTTGAGCCTAGGGTCCCTACACCCGAACGGTTCTCAGGGGACCGTAAAAAATTCAGAGCCTTCAAGAACGCCTGTTCTCTTTACTTTGCCCTCCAGCCCCGGACATTCGCATCAGAGATCGTCAAGGTGGGTTTAGCTATCTCGCTGCTGTCAGAAGAACCTCAGGCTTGGGCCCACGGCTTAATGGAACAGGGAAGTCCTGCATTAAATTCCATAGACACCTTCTTCGAGGGTATGTCCAAACTCTATGACGACCCTCAACGGAAAGCTACAGCTGAAGCCATCTTACACCACTTGTCCCAAGGGAGGAGACCTATTGAAGACTATACGGTGGAACTCCGTAAATGGGCGGCTGACACGAATTGGAACGAGCCGGCTCTTCGCTACCAGTACCGTCAAGGCTTGTCTGAACTCCTCAAAGATGAGCTAGCCAGAATGGAGACTCCTGATTCCTTGGAAGAGTTCATTCAGGCAGCCATGAAACTGGACAGGCGCCTGCGAGAACGCCGCTCGGAGCGGTTTCAGGGTCCACGCCCTACGTGGACGCCATTCAGAGCCCCACCTATGCCGTCACCATCTCCTACTACACCTCCTGAAGCTGAGCCCATGCAGCTAGGCCTGGTCAGGGCCCCGCTAACTTCGGAAGAGAGGCAACGCAGACGGCAGTCCAATCTGTGTCTGTACTGCGGGGGAGCTGGACACTTCCTGCGCAATTGTCCAATAAGGCCCAGTAAGTTCCTACAGCCAAAATAGATGAATTACCAAGATAATAATGCTCCAAAGTCTTATGTGATGTTGTCTGTTTCCTTGCAGCTACCGGAAGGGGAGTCTCGCCTACCCGCCATCATTGATTCGGGGGCTTGTAGCTGCTTCATGGATGCAGCCTTGGCCCGCAGCCTCCGTATTCCCTTGCAAACAAAAGCTCAAGGTCTACAAGTGCATCTAGCTGACGGGTCTCTTCCTAGTTCGGGTCCAATCACCCAGGAGACCCAGCCTATCCTAGTAACCACCGACTCCGGGCATCAGGAGCTCCTACGGCTTGACCTCATCCATTCTCCCATCTTTCCAGTCATCCTCGGTCTGCCCTGGTTACAAGCTCATGATCCGCAGATCCAATGGAGCACCAAGGTGGTGTCCTTCTCCTCCCTATATTGCTCTGAGCATTGTCTCCCTTTAACCCCGAAGGTTTGTGCTACGGTTACCACTCCGCCAGACAAACTTCAGCAGATTCCTTCTAAATATCTGGAGTTCCAAGAGGTCTTTAATAAACAAATGGCCGACCGCCTACCACCTCATCGGCCTTATGACTGTCCGATCGACCTGTTGCCGGGATCAGTGATTCCGTTCGGTCGTATATTCCCTCTCTCCGAGACTGAACTGGAGGCGCTCAGACAGTACATCAATGAGAACCTGGAAAAGGGTTTTATTCGTCCCTCATCCTCACCTGCTGGAGCAGGGATATTCTTTGTCGGAAAAAAGGATGGGTCCCTTAGACCTTGTGTGGACTACCGGCAGCTTAATAATATCACCATCAAGAACAGGTACCCACTACCACTCATCCCGGAGCTATTCCAACGATTCCGATCTGCCAAGGTCTTTTCCAAATTAGACCTGCGGGGTGCCTATAACCTTGTTAGAATCTGAGACCCGGGGATGAATGGAAGACAGCGTTCAGGTCCAGGTTTGGACACTTCGAGTACCTGGTGATGCCATTCGGGCTATGCAATGCTCCAGCCACCTTTCAGCACCTAGTTAACGATATATTCCGAGAATACCTGGATGACTTCCTTGTTGTCTATCTAGATGACATACTCATTTTCTCTTCCACGATTGAGCTACACAAGGGGCATGTCAAAAGGGTCCTCACTATATTAAAACAGCACAAGCTTTATTTGAAAGTGGAGAAGTGCGAATTCGAGAGGTCAGTGGTACAATTCCTGGGGTTCATCATATCGGCCGACGGGATCGCAATGGATCCCCAAAAGATACAAGCCATCCAAGATTGGCCAGCTCCATCCGATAAAAAAGGGGTCCAACGATTCATAGGATTCGCTAACTTTTATCGGAAATTTATTATCGGATTCTCAACCATTGTAGCACCCATCGCCCAGCGAACCCGTCAGCACAGTTCCTTCCGGTGGAGTGAGGCTGCACAAGAGGCCTTTCTGAAATTAAAAGACCTGTTTAGTTCGGCTCCAATTCTTCGCCACCCCGATCCTTCTCAGCCATTTGTTCTGGAGGTGGACGCCTCGGAAATTGCAACAGGAGCAATTCTCTCCCAAAGACAAGGGCCCAAAGCCATCCTTCACCCCGTTGCATTCGCTTCCCGGAGACTCAGCCCGCCAGAGTTAAACTACGACGTGGGTGACAGAGAGCTGCTTGCCATAAAATTCGCTCTAGAAGAATGGAGGTATCTGCTCGAAGGCGCATTACATCCAGTGATGATTTTTACAGATCATAAAAACCTCGAATACTTACGGACAGCAAAACGACTAAAACCCAGACAAGCCCGCTGGGCTCTCTTTTTCTCTCGCTTCAACTTCCTACAGACCTGGCTCAAAGAATGGAAAGGCAGACGCACTCTCACGGATGTTCTCTGCAGAGTCCCAAACTCCAGAACCTGGTACAATCCTCTCTTCTCAAAACTTCCTTGGGGTGGCACAAGTGGATTTGATGTCGTCCATCAAATCATCATCCAACTCTTGCATGGAACCAGAGGTGCAATCCTTGAACAGAAATTGTAATTTTTTTTGGATCCGTGGGAAAATTTTTGTACCTCGGGAGACACGGTCGCTAACCCTTAAGATGTGCCATGACCATAAACTCGCAGGGCACTTTGGAGTAAGGAAGACATCCGAGCTGGTCTCTTGTTCCTTTTGGTGGCCTGGGTGGAGACGGGATTGCAAGGAATATGTGGCATCCTGCCCTCTGTGTCAGCGGAACAAGGGTCGAAACGCCAAGTCTTGGGGTTTACTAAGACCTCTACCTATCCCCGAACGGCCATGGTCTGACGTCTCCATGGATTTCATAGTGGACTTGCCAGCCTCGGGGGGTTTTACCACTATTTTTGTCGTGGTTGACCGTCTCTCCAAGATGGCCCATTTTTTGCCCATGAAGGGCACCCCTTCGGCCTTAGAGACTGCCAATATTTTTCTGAAGGAAATCATCAGGCTCCATGGCGTACTAAAGAACATTGTATCAGACAGGGGTGTACAATTTACGTCCAAATTTTGGAGGGAGCTCTGCAAAGCCTTAAATATCAAAGTCTGCCTCTCATCAGCTTACCACCCTCAGAGTAACGGCCAAACGGAGAGGACGAACCAGACTCTAGAGCAATATCTGCGGTGTTTCTGCTCAGGATCTCAAGATGATTGGGCAAGCCTTCTCCCATACGCAGAGTTCGCGTATAACAATTCCGTTCACGATGCTACCAACCAAACGCCTTTCTGGGCAAATTGCGGATTCCATCCCACCTTTCTGTCCAACGATGTTCCTGAGATAGCAGTCCCGGCAGTGCATGACAGAATAACCTCTTTACAAGCGAATTTTCAGAGGATTCAAGACATGTTGCAAAGGGCTCAAACGGATTACAAGGAACAGTATGACCGGGGCAGGAGGGAAAATCCAACCTTTAAATTAGGAGAGGAGGTCTGGCTATCTACTACCAACCTTAAACTATCCGTGCC
Source organism: Lithobates clamitans (assembly GCA_037952925.1). NCBI lineage: Eukaryota > Metazoa > Chordata > Amphibia > Anura > Ranidae > Lithobates > Lithobates clamitans. The sequence goes on from JBBGZY010000562.1 coordinate 4,605,414, forward strand.
TTCTCGGAAATTGGGGCCCAAGTTCATTGGTCCTTTTCCCATCAAAAGGATTATCAACCCTGTGGCTATGGAGCTAGCATTACCAAAGACTTACAGAATCCATCCTGTCTTCCACGTGTCCTTATTGAAGCCCGTGGTGGACAGCACTTTTCCGGAAAGAGGGGAACTTCCTCCGCCACCAGTTAGGGTGGATGGAGAGAATGAGTTTGAGGTGGAGTCCATCCTTAACTGTAGGAAGAAGGGCAGACAACTGCAGTATCTGATCCAGTGGAAGGGATATCCACCTGAGGACAACTCTTGGGAACCCGCAAACAACCTACATGCACCACGCTTAATTCAAGCTTTCCACCGAGACCATCCGGAGGTGATGTCCAGTCTGGGTGTCCAGTGTCCGCCCTTAGGAGGGGGGCACTGTCAGGAGGCACAAGCCGCCTCCGTCCGCCGGGCTCCAGGGCGCATGCGCGGAGGACTCACGCTGCGCCGTACACCCGTTCGCGGCCCAATGGTGCGGCGCGCGCGGGTGCACGGCGGTCCCCGTGTGCGCGCCGTGGCAGTGCGGGTGCCCGGCAGCGCGTCACGCTGACGTGCTCGCCGGAGGGCTACATCTGACGGCTCCAGCACCCAGTCAGGTTGCTGGTTTGTCGTCAGCTGTGCCCTGTCCCCTGTAACTGCTATTTCCTTGTCTACAGTGTTTCCGGTGCTGAACTCTGCCTGTCAAACGGATTACCCTTGCTTGCCTGATACCCTGACCTCTGCCTGTTAAACGGATTACTCTTGCTTGCCTGATACCCTGACCTCTGCCTGTTAAACGGATTACTCTTGCTTGCCTGATACCCTGACCTCTGCCTGTTAACCGGATTACTCTTGCTTGCCTGGTACCCTGACCTCTGCCTGTTTAACGGATTACGCTTGCTGGCCTGATACCTCTGAACCCTGCTTGATTATATGGACTTGCTCTGCTTGATATCCCGGTTCTGACCTCTGCTTGTATAACGGACTTGTCCTGCCTGATACCCCAGTTCCAGTTAACCACTTGCCTTGCAGCTTCTCCAGTGCCCAACGGCTACACGGACCTCCTTCGGGGTAGTCAGGAATCCAGCCAACACCGGAAGCCCGTGCCTCCGCGTGTCCCCAATTCCCTGTATCACTTCCAGGGGTTCGGGTGCGCGTGGTCGTAAGGGCGAGCCGCTCTCGGCATCTTGGCCTCGGTGAGTATAGTCCCGACAGACGAGCAAGCAAACTGGAGACTCGTATACCGAGTAGGCATGCCGCCTACACCGCACGGCATCCCACTGGGTCGCTGGATGCCAAGCCGTATCCGGGGAAGAGGTTGCTGCAGTATGTGCCCCTGCTGTGGACGACTCAGAAAGTTTACCCCTCCCTGACTTACTAGAGAGAGACTCCCAGACTGACCTCATTAGCCTCGTACAGCTAAGGGACCGGTTAAGCCCCACAAAGAAGGAACAGGCTAAGCAGCTTCTGTCGGAGAAACAGGCTACTTTTCTCCCAAAAACTGGGCTACACGACCCTGGCTGTGCATAAGGTAGAGACCCCTGGACAAGCACCCCTTCGACAGCCCCCCTACCGTATCCCTGAAGTAGTCCAAGAAGGAATGCGGAAGAAGATACAGGAGATGATTCAGTTAGGAGTCATTGAGCCCTCTGACAGCCCTTGGGCCGCGCCTGTAGTCCTGGTGCCTAAGAAAGACAGAACTACCCAGTTCTGCGTGGACTACAGGCGATTCAATGAGAAGACCACCACTGATGCCTACCTGATGCCCAGGGTAGACGAACTGCTAGATCGTATAGCCAGGGGACGTTATTTAACTTCTGTAGACATGTGTAAGGGCTATTGGCAGATTCCCCTGGCCGAGGATGCTATCCCCAAGTCCGCATTTGTTACCCCGTTTGACCTGTACCAGTCTAAGGTCATGCCATTCGGGATGAAAAATGCCCCGGCTACCTTCCAACATATGGTGGATTGGCTCCTCGATGGCTTTCAGGATTTTGCATGTGCATATCTGGATGATGTTGCGATCTACAGTGGGTCTTGGGAGGAGCACCTGGTTCACGTAGGGGTGGTATTGGACAAGATTCGGGCCACAGACCTGACCTTGAAACTAGACAAGTGCCATCTAGGTATGGCGGAGGTGTAGTACCTAGGACACCGGGTAGGGTGTGGGAACCAAAGACCAGAGCCAGCCAAGGCAGTAGCTAACTGGCCCACACCCCGTACTAAGACCCAGGTATTAGCCTTCTTGGGGACTGGATACTTGCTGGGTCTGTGCAACTCACAGATTCCACCCTAGTTCTGGCCCAGTAGAGCTGGGATTCATAATTAAACTTTAAGGACCCCAGAACAAGAAGAACAAGTGGTCCACAGGGGCAACTTCTTATGAAACAGGAGTTTTGGAAAAGGTGATCTTTTATGTTTGCCAGACACTCTTTTCCCTCCAGCTTGACACATGGATTGTGTCATCAGTCAAAAGCAGTTATGGCTATCTTAGTAAATGAGCGTGGGATAGAGCCAGGGTTCTCCACAGTTGTTTTTATAATGACCGCTTCTTGTTTTACCTGTTACCAAAGGGGTTACCAAAAGCTGAACTTCCCTTCCAGAGATTACAAAAAGATATATCCAGATGTCCAAGTCAGGATTTTACGAGCATGCGTTTTGTCTGTATGGACATGTTTCCTGGATGGACAGAAGTTTGGCCAGTGGCAAATGCTACTGCAAAGGCCACAGTAAAAAGTGTTATCAGAAGTAGTTTGTAAGTATAGAGTTCCAGAATTTACAGAGAGTAACAGAGGAACTATTTTTATGGGTGAGTCCTTACTAGAAGTTATGAGGTTTTATTTTACACCCCCTACTGTGTACAATGTAATGGAAAAAGTAGAGTAACTAAGGGAATTGTCAGAAACTAGAGAACTATGGTCTGAATTAGAGGTCGACCGATATATCGGCCGGCCGATATATCGGCTGATATTTGGCTCTTTTTACTTAATCGGCATGGGCCGACTGTGCTGATAAAAAAAGCCGATTATACCTTCAGCAGGACTTGCAAGGGACTTCTGTAATAGTCAATGCAAGTTGTCTGAAGTTTTCTTCTCTCCTCCTCTGGGCAGCCTGCCAAGTCTGATAAGAAGATACATTTGTATCTCTTTCAGGTTCTTTTATCAATAGACTGAACTCTGTGGAGAAGTTTTCAGTTTAACCATTTAAAGACTAAATCTTTTCTGACACTTGTTGCTTACAAGTAAAAAGCCTGTATTTTCTGCTATAAAATCCCTTAGAACCCCCAAACATTATATATATTTTTTCTAGCAGAGACCCTAGGGAATAAAATAGCGGTTGTTGCAATATTTTATGTCACACGGTATTTGCGCAGCGGTCTTTCAAACGCAATTTTTTTTAAAAAAATACACTAATGAAATTTAAAAAAAAAAAAAAAAAAAGCAGTAAAGTTAGCCCATTTTTTTTCGTCCAAAAGTTTTGATTACCTGTTTTTGTGTATTAAATATTTAAGATATAGTTATTTTTTTTAATCTAAATTATACATACAAGTGAAATGATTGGAAGTTTGTTTTGTTTAATAAATGTTTAAATATAAAAAATTTTCTGTATCACTTATTACTTAAGGCTGCTTTCACACTGGAGCGGGCAGGTGTTGACGGTAAAACGCTGTTAGTTTTAGCGGCGCTTTACCGTCATTCTAGCGGCGCTTTTCGGCTGCTAGCGGGGCGCTTATAACCCAGCTAGCGGCCGAAGAAGGGATTAAATGCGCCCCTGAAGCGCTGCTGCCAAAACGCTTTGCAGGCGCTTCGGCAGCGGTGCGCATTCTTTTCAATGGGCAGGAGTGGTGGAGGAGCGGTATACACCGCTGCAAAGATGCTGCTTGCAGGACTTTTTTTTAACATCCTGCCAGCGCATCGCCCCAGTGTAAAAGGGGTCTAACTGTTAGATTTTATGAGATGAAGGGGAAAAAAAAAAAAGAAATCGGCATAATATATCGGCCCCAAAAAATCGGCATCATATATCGGCCATCGGCCACCGCGATTTCTAAATATCGGCTTTGGCATCGGCCAGAGAAAAACCCATATCGGTCGACCTCTAGTCTGAATGTCTTCATACGTTTATTAAGCCCCTAAGGGGAGATTTGGACCTTCTCCCTGTGAGATTTGGTTTGCGAGTGTGTTACTCACTTGCTTATATTTTGTCTCAGCAGCTGAAGTCTCTCACAGAGAATGTTGCTGATCTTTTAAGGTTTTTTTTATGTGTTTTCTCCCCAATCCCAGATCCTAACAGTTTAAAGGGATCTCATAAACTAATCCTTGTGGATTGTTAAGAGACATTTATATATAAAGAAATGTTTGTAGACGCAACGCAGCATCTATTCATGTACAGTTTGCAAAACGTGAAGGAAAAGTCATCTGGATCCACACCAGACACTGGAGAAAAGACTAAATGAATAAATCTCTGTGTTTGATTTGATTTCCTCTTGGAATCTCGGTCTGGGGTACTACTTATTCCAATCCTTTAATTGTAAGGGTTTTACATTAAAAAAAATATATTTAATGTTATTTGAAAAGTAGTTCACCCGTGTTGAAGTCATATTGTCTTTTATACATTTTCCATTTTATGTAGGATTGTCTGTGTTTAACTATGCTGATAAGTCAGTATGTCCACAATTAAGCTGGAAGGCCATTCTGGCCACAGGAGTGTACAGCCAATACTAGGTAAAAGTCATTTTTGTAATAATATAGCTTCTCTCGACTATTATTTTCTCCATAATGGATTTTCCCTCTTTGGCTGGGACTACCTCCACCTAAGCGTAGGGAGCTTTCGGGTGGATAGCAGGTATGGTCAGTGCTCAAGATGTAAAATATTGAACAAAAGAGGGGAGTTTATTAAGGAAATTGTAAATTCTATATAAAATTGTATTCTATTTTGTATGGTTTTCCTATGTATTGCTCACTGCACTCATTGTGCACACAGCACTAATAATGGTTTTATGACATGTTTGCATTCTTTCGAGTCCTGATTAGAATTAGCCTATGTTACGCCCCTTGTTACCATACAAGTACAATTGTAATATTAATGTCATACCTACATAATCATGTGTATAAAAACCTTCAATTGCATCAAATAAAACAGAACAGTTATTTTGGATAGATGCTGAATGTATGTTTTGTGTCTGTTCCCTACTGCAGTAGTTATTAATAATTTGGAACCACTAATCAATATGAGAATAGGAGTTGCCTATCCATAAAATATCCAGAACAATCTGTCATTGTTTCTCTCCTACAAGGGGAATTTCTTGCATCAGTAGACATGCAAAATGTCTATCTACATGCCCCTATCCTCCCTCCACATCACCACTTTCTGCATTTTTCTTTGGGAGACCAGCATTTCCACTTGTGGCAAAGCCATTTGGGCTCTACTTTGCGCCCTGAGTATTCACTAAAGTGCTTGCCCCACCGCTCGCACCTTTGCAAACCCAGGGCTTTGGCTAGGTAATTAATTTCCAAAGTTCACTCTTCAGCCATCACAATGTCTCATGTACTTGAGTCTCATTTTGAACACTGTCCAAGTCAGAATCTTCCTTCCTCCAGACAAGATTGCCTTCTTATGGTCTCACACATGAACCTTCAGATCGCCCCTGAGTGTGCTTTTTCATGAGGGTTCTGGGTCAATTGGTATCCCCGCTCAAAAGATGGTAACTTTTGCCCAATTTCACTCACTCAACTCAACATCTTCACTGCATGAAACAAAAAGATTCATTCTTTGTACCTTGCTATGCCTCTATCCAGCCAGACAAAGATCTCCCTGGAATGATGGATCTCCTTCCCTGCCCTGGAGTTGGTAAAGTAATTTTTTAACATGCCCTTAAAGGTGGCGATGACAGATTCCAGCTTTACCAGTTGGGGAAAGTTTACAACTCTCTAACTGTCCAGGGAACCTGGCCCCAGCAGTCAAGACTCCCCAAAAAATTCGGGAACTGAGATTAATCAATTTTTGTTTGAAATCACAGCGCTACAACCATCAAAAAGTCAAAAAACATAAAGTATAAAACAAACTATAATGTTTTAAATGAAGTGTCCTTTAGAGTGCAACATTAATGTGAACGTCTATTAATATCATAAAGTCAGAGGAGAGAAAGGCTCCAATAGTATATATATATCACTTGGGTCTCTCACCACTTCCAGGTATCCCCAGCAGAACAAAGTCATTTCCTGTAGCCAGCCTCGACATACAGTGGGGACCGAAAGTACTCAGACCCCCTTAAATTTTTCACTCTTTGTTTTATTGCAGCCATTTGCTAAAATCATTTAAGTTCATTTTTTTCCTCATGTACACACAGCACCCCATATTGACAGAAAAACACAGAATTGTTGACATTTTTGCAGATTTATTAAAAAAGAAAAACTGAAATATCACATGGTCTTAAGTATTCAGACCCTTTGCTTAGTATTTAGTAGAAGCACCCTTTTGATCTAATACAGCCATGAGTCTTTTTGGGAAAGATGCAACAAGTTTCTCAACTCGCCTTTCAGGACAACCTTGGAGAGAGCATAGCTCCGCCTTTTTCACAGGAAACACATGCAGCCTTTAAATCCCTCCTCTTCCACCATGGCCTCAGTTATTGTCTTTCCTCCGCCATGGTGGAAGCATGTACAGGGAACCAGGGAGCTGTGCTCTCTTCAAGGTTGGAAGAGGGTTAGGCTTACCTTGTCTTTTAGTGCAGTGACCATCCCAACACCCCTTCCAGAGGGGGGGGGGAGTGTTCCGGAGCCTGCAGTCCCTCCATCTCAGGGGAGTTAGGACCCTCAGGAGGTGCGGTGTCTGGTGCCCGGAGTCCGCTGTGTTTAGGTCCTAAGAGGTGGCTCTGGAGGACGGTCATTTTAGTCCCGGGTCCCAGTGAGGGCGTCATGTCCGGTGACGCGGCTTCCTGGGGGGGGGGGCTAGTGGTTCCTAGCGCCTGGAACGCAAGGACCAGTGGGCGGGTCTAGAAACTGGCGCTTCTGCTTCCGGCCCTCAATGATGACGCAAGGGTCGGGAAAATTTAAAAAGCCTGTGGTTTTGTTTGTCATCTGCTACCCTTTCTCTGCAAGATGGATGAGAGCAAGGCAGCAGCGGCAGATGCAAGCGCCCCTAGCACCGGTCAAGCCCAGGTAAGAGAGGTACAGTGGTGCCTCCTTTCTGATCCTTATGGGCTTTGTGGGTTTTTGTCTGTGTCCTCCCTGAGGGGAGCCTGTAGCTGCTTGGTCAGAGGTTACTTCTCTCGGACCCTGCAGCATGGACTGGGTACCTAACTATTTACACTGCTTGGGTTTCTTTCTTTTTCCCCTGGCTTGGTGGTGGATTTGTTATGTACTAGTGTTTGTGAAGGGACACTAGGTTTAGTTAAAATTGTTTCTCGTTACAGGAAAAAGCGTTAGCAAAAACTAAATATACAAACCCATCAAGTCAAAGGAAATGTCCTTCTTGCAAGAACCCCCTAAGAGATTCATGACAGAAGGTGATGTGCAGATCTTGTATTAAAGATCTGGTGGAGGAAGAATTGTCCCAGCAATACAAGGACTTATTCTCCTCTGTAAGGGAACTTACGAACTCGCTGAGTTCTGTCAGGTCCATATTGGTACAAAACCCAGCAGCTCAGGTTGAGTCCCAGAATCCACCACCTAGTCCAAAAGCATCCTCATCTAGACCAGTGGAGACTGAGGACTCAGATGATGAAGAGGGAAGTACTCTTCTCTCACTCAGGGATTCAGATGAGGAGAAAGAGGAAGACGATAGCAGAACCTCTCTGTACAAGCTATCCCTAGAGGAAGTGGATGACCTCTTAAGAGCAATCTACACTACTCTGGAAATTCAGGAAGAAAAGGTACAACTGTGAGTTCACGACAAAATGTACCAGGGTTTGGATGAAACTAAACACAAGGTGTTTCCCGTCAGAGTCAGTCAAGAAAGAATGGAAGGACCCTGAGAGGTCCCCTTTTTTCTCCAAGACCCTTAGGAGAAGGTTTCCATTTGAAAATAAAGACTCTGAAGTTTGGAATAAGAAACCATGGGTAGATGCTGCTTTCTCGCAGGTTTCTAGATGCACAGACCTTGCGTTTGAGGACATAGGGGTGCTGAAGGACCCGATGGATAAGAAGGCAGACTCCCTCCTTAAAAAGGCCTGGGATTCTCCATCAATCAGTCTCAAACCTGCTATGGCTTCTACGGTTGTGGCAAGGAACCTGGAATGCTGGGTGGAAAAACTGAGAAGCCACGTTGAAGCAGGCACACCACGTAAAGATTTGTTAGAGTCTTTTCCCTTGATACTGAAAGCTGTTAAGTATATGGCTGATGCATTAGCTAAGTCTGTTAAGTTGGCGTCAAGGTCATCAGCACTGGTGAACTCAGCCAGACGTGCGGTCTGGCTGAAGACCTGGTCTGGTGATACAGCTTCCAAGGTTAAGCTGTGCAGTTTACCTTTTTCAGGTGATTTCCTTTTTGGTCCTGACCTTGAAACAGTCTTGGATAGGACAGCCGACAAGAAAAAGGCTTTTCCTGCCAAAAAGAAACAGCCGATGAAAAATAATTTTCCTGCTGTTCAACAGCCCCATAAGAGTAAGGAGCAGGACCGCAAGAGCCATTGGGTCACCCAAAGGGGTAAGGGAAGAGCAGGAGTTCTTTTTAAATCTCCCCCAGATCAGCCCTCTAAAAGTAAGTGACAATCTCACCCCAGTAGGGGGAAGATTGTCAGCTTTTCACCTACAAGAACAAGACATCTCCAAGTCTGTTTGTGAAAAGCATCATAGCTCAGGGATACAGGCTGGAATTTTCAGAGCCACCCCCGAGCAGATTTTATGTTACAGCCCTACCAAAAGATTGGGAAAAAGCTTCTGCAATGATGAATTTACAGAAGGTTCTGATCCAGCAAGAAGTAATCATCCAAGTCCCAAAAAATCAGGAGGGCAGGGGCTTCTACTCTCATATATTCCTGGTAAAGAAGCCTTCAGGGAAGTAATCAATACAGTACAAACATTTCAGGATGGATACAATCTTTTCAATTACAAAGTTACTGACTCCAGGCTGTTTCATGGCATCTCTGGATTTAAGAGATGCTTATCTTCATGTTCCGATAAATCAGACTTCTCAACGCTTTCTACGCCTAGCAGTGGACCTGGGGAACTCAGTATGGCACCTCCAATTCAGAGTTCTACCATTCGGACTTTCATTCTCCCCCAGGTTCTTCACAAAAGTTATGGCGGAAGCTCTGGAACCTCTGAAGTTGAGAGGGATTTCAGTTGTCCCCTATCTGGACGACCTGTTGTTCTTCGCAGATTCCAAAGAACAAGTTTTATCAAATCTCCAGACGTCCCAGGATCACCTCAAGAGCTTAGGGTGGCTCCTAAATTTGGAAAAATCCAATTGGGAACCCTCACAGGAGACAAAGTTTTTGGGTTACATCATAAACGTGGTGCTTCAAAAAGTCTTTTTACCGCAGGAAAAAAGGGAAAAGATACAATCAGCGGTGAAACAGGTTCAGAACAACCTGTCAGTGTCAGTCAGGTCAGCTATGGCGGTGTTGGGTCTTCTTACAGCATCGATTCCTGCCATTCAGTGGGCCAGATTGCATTCAAGACCCCTCCAGTTAAACATTCTGCGCAGTTGGTCATACCAGGAACAAAAAAACAGGTAAACCTTTCGTCAAGATGGCTCTCTGGTGGTGGAGAAATCCATCCAATATGACAAAAGGCATTTCTTGGGTCTTTCCCCTGGACAAGCGTCTAACAATGGACGCGAGTTCCTGGGGCTGGGGAGCCCACCTGGACGGTCAAACCTCTCAGGGGGTCTGGTCCAAGTTGAAAGCCCAAAATTCCTCAAACTGGCGGGAACTGAAGGCAATTTTTCTGGGTCTCCTAGCCTTTCAAGATGTAGTGAAGGGCCATCATGTTCAGGTACTGTCAGACAACACAACTGCAGTAGCCTACATAATGAAACAATGGGGAACCAGGAGCAAAAGGCTCCTAGAGTTGGCCAGTCAATTACTGACCTGGACGGAACAGAACGTGGCCTCATTATCAGCAGTCCACCTGAAAGGCTCTCAGAATCTGCTAGCAGATCTTCTAAGCAAACGGAAGTTGGTGGAAGCAGAATGGAGCTTAAAACAAGACGTCTTCCTCATGATCTCCAAAGCTTGGGGGCAACCCCAAATAGATCTGTTTGCCAACCAACAAAACTCAAAAGTACGCAAATTCTTCTCTCTCAACCGAGGAGGTCAAGCAGTAGGCATAGATGCTTTCGCCCATCCGTGGCATTACCGGCTGTGCTATGCTTTCCCCCCCTTTCCTCTGATAAAACTAGTCTTAAGAAAGGGCAGAGAAGAAAAGACCAATCTGATCCTGGTCACTCCCTTCTGGCCAAAAAGGCCATGGTTCACGGCTCTGTTAAATCTAGCCACGGAACCTCCTTGAAAGTTACCGTCTAGGAAAGATCTTTTATCGCAAGGTTCAGTGAACCATCCAGAAGTGGACTATTTTCAGTTAACAGCTTGGTTATTGAAGAAGACCTTTTGAAGGCAAAAGGACTATCTGACAAAGTAGTAAAGACCCTTCTTTCAAGTAGAAAAAAGGTCACTCGGGCCATATACATGAAGGTCTGGAAAAAATGTAACTCTTGGTGTGCGTCTAAAGGCCTCCAGGTTAAGAGTTCAGTATCCGTTCTTGAATTTCTCCATGAGGGAATGGAAAAGGGACTAGCAGCCAGAACCCTGAAAACTCAGGTGGCGGCTTTATCTGTTTATTTTGAAAGAACTTTATCCAAAGAACCTTTAATTTCAAGATTTTTCAGGGCACTCACACGAAACAGGCCAGTAGCCCTTAAAGATTTGTCTGTTGTTTTGCAGGATCTCTCAGGAGTTCCGTTTGAACCCTTACAAGAAGCATCCTTGCAGAATTTGGTTCGCAAAACTATTTTTCTAGTGGCCATCACCTCTGCAAGAAGAATCAGTGAGCTCCAAGCTCTGGCAGTTACAGAACCTTTTCTGAAAGTTTTTGCAAACAGAGTGGTCCTTCAAAAGGATCCAGCGTTTCTTCCTAAAGTTTCTTCTACCTTTCACCGATCACAAGAAATAATCCTGCCCACTTTCTCTTCAACTCCGATTAATCCAGGAGAAGAAGTTTGTCATACTTTGGATGTGAGGAGATGTTTGTTACACTTCCTTACAGTAACCAAATAATTCAGAAAATTGAATGCTCTTTTCATGGTTTTCTCAGGCTCACGCAAGGGAGAGAAAGCTTCCAAAAGTACACTGGGCAGATGGCTTAGATTGGCAATCACAGAGGCCTATAAAGCTAAAGGAGAAATGCCTCCTTCGGGTATTGCTGCTCATTCTACAAGATCTACGGCAGTTTCCTGGGCTGAAAGGGCCGGTGCTACGCCTGAACAAATCTGTAAGGCTGCTATTTGGTCCAGCTATTCAACATTTCTCTGACACTATCGGTTGGATTTACTGTCCGCCGCAGATCAAGCCTTCGGCAGGAAGGTACTGCAGGCAGGAGTCCCACCCTAGGGTAAGTTTCTCGGTTATCCTCTCTAAGGTTGTTCTGATAGGCGAGTTGAGAAAGGCATAGTTACACTTACCGGTGACGGTATTTCTAAGAGCCTTTCAGGACAACCGTTACTTCCCTCCCTTTGTTTATCTTAGAAGTGGTTTTAAGTTTCTATCATGGTTGTTTGGTGGTTTTCGGTGCTTTGTTTTCCAGTTGTCAGAGACCACAATAACTGAGGCCATGTTGGAAGAGGAGGGATTTAAAGGCTGCATGTGTTTCCTGTGAAGAAGGCGGAGCTATGCTCTCTCCAAGGTTGTCCTAAAAGGCTCTTAGAAATACCGTCACCGGTAAGTCTAACTATGCCTTTTTCACACCTGGATTTGGGGATCCTCTGCCATTCCTCCTTGCAGATCCTCTCCAGTTCTGTCAGGTTGGATGGTAAACGTTGGTGGACAGCCATTTTTAGGTCTCTCCAGAGATGCTCAATTGAGTTTAAGTCAGGGCTCTGGCTGGACCATTCAAGAACAGTCACAGAGTTGTTGTGAAGCCACTCCTTCGTTATTTTAGCTGTGTGCTTACTGTCATTGTCTTGTTGGAAGGTAAACCTTCGGCCCAGTCTGAGGTCCTGAGCAATCTGGAGAAGGTTTTCGTCGAGGATATCCCTGTACTTGGCCGCATTCATCTTTCCCTCGATTTGCAACCAGTCTTCCTGTCCCTGCAGCTGAAAAACACCCCCACAGCATGATGCTGCCACCACCATGCTTCACTGTTGGGACTGTATTGGACAGGTGATGAGCAGTGCCTGGTTTTCTCCACACATACCGCTTAGAATTAAGGCCAAAAAGTTCTATCTTGGTCTCATCAGACCAGAGAATCTTATTTCTCACCATCTTGGAGTTCTTCAGGTGTTTTTTAGCAAACTCCATGCGGGCTTGCACTGATAAGAGGCTTCCGTCAGGCCACTCTGCCATAAAGCCCCGACTGGTGGAGGGCTGCGGTGATGGTTGCCTTTCTACAACTTTTTCCCATCTGCCGTCTGCATCTCTGAAGCTCAGCCACAGTGATTTTTGGGTTCTTCTTTACCTCCCTCACCAAGGCTCTTCTCCCCTGATAGCTCAGTTTGGCCGGACGGCCAGCTCTAGGAAGGGTTCTAGTCATCCCAAATGTCTTCCATTTAAGGATTATGGAGGCTACTGTGCTCTTAGGAACCTTAAGTGCAGCAGAAATGTTTTTTGTAACCTTGGCCAGAGCTGTGCCTTGCCACAATTCCGTCTCTGAGCTCTTCAGGCAGTTCCTTTGACCTCATGATTCTCATTTGCTCTGACATGCACTGTGAGCTGTAAGGTCTTATATAGACAGGTGTGTGGCTTCCCTAATCAAGTCCAATCAGTATAATCAACCACAGCTGGACTCAAATGAAGGTGTAGAACCATCTCAAGAATGATCAGAAGAAATAGACAGCACCTGAGTTAAATATTTGAGTGTCACAGCAAAGGGTCTGAATACTTAGGACCATGTGATATTTCAGTTTTTCTTTTTTAATAAATCTGCAAAAATGTCAACAATTCTGTGTTTTTCTGTCAATATGGGGTGCTGTGTGTACATTAATGAGGAAAAAAATGAACTTAAATGATTTTAGCAAATGGCTGGAATAAAACAAAGAGTGAAAAATTTAAGGGGGTCTGAGTACTTTCGGTCCCCACTGTATGTCGAGGCCGGCTACAGGAAATGACTTTGTTCTGCTGGGGATACCTGGAAGTGGTGAGAGACCCAAGTGATATATATACTATTGGAGCCTTTCTCTCCTCTGACTTTATGATATTAATAGACGTTCACATTAATGTTGCACTCTAAAGGACACTTCATTTAAAACATTATAGTTTGTTTTATACTTTATGTTTTTTGACTTTTTGATGGTTGTAGCGCTGTGATTTCAAACAAAAATTGATTAATCTCAGTTCCAGAATTTTTTGGGGAGTCTCGACTGCTGGGGCCAGAGGAAAAAAATGAACTTAAATGATTTTAGTAAATGGCTGCAGTATAACAAAGAGTAAAAAATTTAAGGGGGTCTGAATACTTTCCGTCCCCACTGTACATTTCATCATAATTACATCATCAGGAGGCGATACCTATGGTATACCTTTGCTTTAATAAAAAGGTTTTATACCATTGGAGCTTTTCTCTCCTCTGACTTTATGATATCACTGATGGTATTGCAAGGAAGAAGTGGTACAACCCTGGATGTTTAGCCCCTTGGGGGGAAAAGCGCAAAAAGACCTACTTCATTGTGGGGGGTCAATTTTGTCTGGTGAGTTCTTGAGTGTGGTGGTGGCTCATATAGATGGAGTGGAGCACGGGAGCACTTTGTGATTGGCAAAGCAGTTTATATTTTTGCACAACTTGCACAGAGCACTTTAAAGAATTCACCTTTGGCAACCTTTTACATGTTAAACTCGTTTTTAGGGTTGCAGCCACTGCCCTATCCCCACACTCCCTGTGACAGCATTACAGGGAGAGGTTCCCTGTTCCTCCACCCACATGGCCGCATTATATATTCGCACAGTTCTGTGTGTAAATGAACTACAAGCCCCGACATCCTTTGCGGCTGTGGAGTGCCGTGGTAGTTCATTGATTCTTCCTGTCAGATTGGATGTACGGGCACACGGATACTCTGACAGATCTGCAGGAGACCTGCATGGTACCAGCGATCTGCTGATTGCTGGTGCAATGCTTTACAGGCTCCAAAATAAATAAATGCATGGTAAAGTATTTGTTTAGTTAGTTGGGATGTGTCTTTCTATTCCCTTTAGGGTCCTATGGAAACGTGTCAACATTTGACCACTAGGTGGTCCACTGTTTAGTTAGAATTTAAGGACTCTCAAAATATCCCCTTTAGGTAGTCTGTATTACTGCAGGAGAAGAACCCTCTCTTCGGAGGTAGTGCTTCTGCCTGTCAAAACGTTTTCTACAGGTTGTGTATTCAGTAAGTTAGTGACGGGAATCTGTCAGCTAGAATGTAAATTTACTCTACTGTATATATTTGTTTAAAGCCAACTATATTTTTAGCTGTTTTTTTAAATGTATTTATTTTCTTTGTATATTTTCTGTGCATATGTTATCCCTTGGTCCTGGTTATTTTCTTTTTCCCTTCCTCATTTTCATGGGATGCCATCGCTCCTGGGATTAGAAGCAATTTTTTTTTGGCACATGACGACAGGGCCTCTTTTTTAGGGGAAGTATATGTAGCACCCTCAGTGTACAGTAGGAAAATGTCGTTTTAGCTAAGGGAGAACAGGGAGAAGTTCCCCATTCCTCCGCCCACTGCGGCTGTGGAGTGCCGTGGTAGTTCATTGATTCTTCCTGTCAGATTGGATGTACAGGCACACAGATACTGTGACAGATCTGCAGGAGACCTGTATGGTACCAGCGATCTGCTGATCGCTGGTGCAATGCTTTACAGCAGTGGTCATCAGCCCTGTCCTCAGGGCCCACTAACAGGCCAGGTTTGCAAGATAACTGAAATACATCAAAAGTGATATAATTTGCTGCTCAGTAATTGCAGTATTCTAGTCTGCATCTCCCCAAGGTAATACATAAAACCTGGCCTGTTAGTGGGCCCTGAGGACAGGGTTGATGACCACTGCTTTAAAGGCTCCAAAATAAATAAATAAATGCACGGTAAAGTATTTGTTTAGTTATTTGGGATGTGTCTTTCTATTCCCTTTAGGGTCCTATGGAAACAACATGTCAACATTTGACCACTTAGGGCTCTCAAAATATCCCCTTTAGGAAGTCTGTATTACTGCAGGGGAAGGACCCTCTCTTCGGAGGCAGTGCTTCTGCCTATCAAAACGTTTTCCTTCTACAAGTTGTGTATTGAGTAAGTTAGTGACAGGGATCTGTCAGCTAGAATGTAAATGTACTCTACTGTATATATTTGTTTAAAGCCAACTATATTTTTATCTTTTTTTGTAATTGTATTTATTTTCTTTGTATATTTTCTGTGCTTATGCTATCCCTTGGTCCTGTTTTTTTTCTTTTTCCCTTCCTCATTTTCATGGGATGCCATCGCTCCTGGGTTTAGAAGCAATTTTTTTTGGCGCATGAAGACAGGGCCTCTTTTGTAGGGGGAGTATATGTAGCACCCTCAGTGTAAAGTAGGAAAATGTAGTTTTAGTTCCTCTGTAAGCAGAGGAGCTGGGGTTTATTTTTGTTGTGCTGGTCAGAGCTCCAAGGGCTGGGTCTCTGTTCCCTCAACCTGGCTTCTGGAACTGCTGGAGCATTCTAGAACTTAGAGGGTGGAAGAGCACAGCTTGGGCCTGAATATTTATGGAATTTCCTCCAATCCCTGGGTGGGGGCGACCAAGAAGGTGGGGAGATCGGCCTTAAATAGTTTCCTGGAGGGGACCCCTGTGCTTGGTGGGGCAGAAGGAAGGAGCCAAAGGAACATAGAGAAAGAGACCAGAAGCAGCTGAAGTCTCACCTCCCTTCAGCTTTAGCTAGGATTAGCCAAAAGCCATCCTGTGAGCCAAGGTCGGGACCTGTTCAGCAGGAGGTCTGTTCAGAGGTTTCTTGAGCTTCAAGAATCACCAAACGGAGCTTCAACCACTACACTCCAGAGCCTGATAGAGGAGAAGCAGCAAGGTGCAATACCCTGCTTGCTCACTACAGAGGGACAGCTTTGTGCTAATTCAAGCCTGTAAAGTCATACTACACCTTGGGTATCTAAGAACAGCCAGGTGCAGCAGTATTTTCTGCGGAGAGAGAGCATATGTATTCAGTTTAGAACCTTTTTGCTAACAGTTAAGCTGATCCGTTTATTCCTTGGGAGGACAGCATAGTGACTTTTAGTAGCCAGAGACGTATCAAGTAGACATGTACACTGCCCAAAAATGTGTTCTTTTTTGCTTCATTCATTTTTTTTCTAGTTTTCAGGTCATTCGTTATGATCAAAATGCGTAAATTCGAAAATTCGTTAATTTGTAAATTCAAAAATCTGAAAATCCAAAAATTCAGAAATTCGTAAATTCGAAAACTCAGAAATCCGTAAATTCGAAAATTCAAATATCCGAAAATAGGAAAGAAAATGAGAAAGAACGAAAATCCGAAATAATAACTAACTAAAAATAACCAACTATTAAATTATAGGTATTAAAATTTTCTTTCAAATTTGGTTGTTAGTCAACGTAACGAATACAAATTTATCCAACGTTACGAATTATAACGAATGCCGCATCTAAACAAATGGAACGGAATTAATTAATAATAATAATAATAAGTTATTATTATTATTATTTATTATTAATTTGTTCCATTAGTTTAGATACAGCATTCGTTATTTCGGATAATTTGTAACTTTGGATAAATATGTAGTCGTTAGGTTCACTAACAGCCAAATTTGAAAGGAAATTCCAATACCTATAATTTAATAGTTAGTAATAATTAATTTATTATTATTTCGTTATTATTTCAGATTTTCAAATTTTCGGGTTTTCTAATTTTCGGTTTTTCTTTCTTATTTTCAGATTTTCGTTCTTTTGAATTTTTGTTCTTTTTTCAGATTTCTGAATTTCTGAAATTTTGGATTTTTTAATTTTGAATTTCTGAATTTCCAAATTTCGAAAAAAACGGAAATTCAAAAACCTGAAAATTCGGAAATCCAGAAATTAAAAAATTCGGAATTTCCAATTTTCTGAAATTTTGAATATTTGAATATTTGAATTCACAAATTTACGAATTTTCGAATATTTGAATTTACAAATATTCAGAAAAACGTGTTAAACAGGTTGTCGAAATTTGTTAAAAAACAAAACGAATTGCACATGTCTAGTATCAAGTCCTCAAATTGCATTCAAGTTACAGCTCTGGGCATCCTATGCTTTCCCTTGCCTATCCAAGTTCATCCCTTAATAAACTAAAAACACCCTGGACTGGTTCTTGAGTCTGAGCGAGTGCTGAAAAATTTCTGTTGCCTGGCTGTACATGTGAGAGAAGTCCCAAAAATCTAGTGGCCCTTACAGGGGTAGCGCTACAACTGCTTTTACTAGGGTGTGTTAAAGTCATCCCCTTTTCGCTCGCCTAGTGCATTCTAGCTAGGGAGTTTCACAGGCACCTAGGGGAACAAATGGTATTTACTTCCTGCACTTATACTTGTTCCAGTATTTGGTATTGAGTTAACTCTACCATTGCTGAATCTGTCCAAAACATATTTCCTTTTAGGGCTTGTTCCAGCTACAATAATGCCTTCTTCTTAATTATACATGTAGCGATACAGACTACCAGCAGAAAGCTCCGTACCTTTCAGTGTTTCTAGACATCACTTGTCCTTTTGGTAATCAGTGTAACAAGTGACCTCATATTTGTGTGCCCAACAAAGTGAATTATGGGACGTATAATTCTCCTTCAGATAGTTGCTTTGCACCCATATACCCTTCGACTACACATCCCAGGGATCTTTGCTGCAACATGAAGATTGCTGGGAGTAGCTATAAAAGGAGCGAAAAACCCACACAGAGCTCTCTTCCTCCTGGGCCTGAGGCAAGACGGACCACTCTGTGAGAAAGGTTGTGGCCTACCACACGGAGTCTCACTTCCAACCAAAGGTCTGAGGGGCCTAGCTCTGTTATTCGCTGTCAGACATCCTGTCACCTTCATCATTCGGATTGCCTGCCTGTCGGTGTGGGTGCGCGTGGAAAGCTTCACTTCGGAAGATCAAGACAGCGGATCCGCTGCAAGAGTGCCGCTACACGAGTTCCTGTCCAGAAGACATTGGAGCGATTTGGTCGTTGGTGAGAGGGCAAATTGCTCGACCTTTATCTATTCATTGCCCCTATTACAGAGACATTTTGCACAGACATCTTTACCCCAAGAACACTTTATTGCTTTGCTTGAACACTGTGCTCAGATGTCTTTAGATCTTCACCACTAGGAATCTATTGCTTTCATTATACCCAAACGGATTACAGTTAACGAGCTCCAACTAGCCGGCGAAGAACATCAGATCTGCAACGTGGAACTCTTTTGCCATGACTTATAGGAAGGCCCCTATAGTACTCTTTGTAGACCGGCTCCCTTCATTAGGATAGAATAGGCTAGCTAGATTACATCTTTCTCAGTGTGGCAGCATAAGTAGTTAACTGAAACATCCACTAGGAGGTGACCTCTGATCAAAAGGGAGTGCACATATATGTATATAATATTGTTGTTGCGGAACCATTGTCTTGTGTCTTTACTGTTTGCTGAGTTGGCGCTGTTATCTCGGCTCAGCAGATTTATTACCTTTCTCTTTGAAATAACTTTCTCTTTTTTGGTTCAAGTAAAATATTTCAGAACCTAATTATACTGAGTTGTTTGATTATTGCCACACAGTGCTAAAAGGATGTCTGAACCCAGAGTGTCAGGTGGGTTGGAAGGTTCACTTGGTCATGGCCGTGCAGATGAGCAGGTAATGCTCAGCAGTCCCCTAGGGAGCCGTGCTACATTTGGGGGCTCGTCCAGGATACTATCTGCAGCAGGCCCCAGCCAACCTAGATCAGAGCCGCAATCTGTGTAGGAAGCCGCGGTCCCTTGGGGTAGAAGTTATGGGGCCCCAACTGACAATAGCACCATTCTGGAGATCTTGGGGAGTGAGCATACCGAGAGGGAGAACAGAAGGTGGCTGAGAGCTCTGGCACCAGGACACTGGGCCTACCTGGTGGAGCCTGAAGTGTCAGAGGATATGGATCAAGTCAGGGCACTGATAGAATGGCAGGAAGCGGTGCCAGTGTGCTTTCAGGAGGAAGAGGCCCGCTTAACAGAAGAAGTGACTACAAGGGTTTTCCCACTGAAAAGTGAGAAAGATGGGTGGGGATCTGATTTTTTGTGAAGGTCTATTGTTGCTGATGGGGAATCTATTGTTGCTGGGAGGGTCTTATGCTGCTGGAAGGGCTCTACTGTTGAGGGAGAGGTCTATTTTTACTGGCTGCTGGAGGATCTATTGATGCTGGCTGCTGGGAGATCTGATGTTGCTGCTGGGGGGGTATAATGTTGCTTGGGTGGATATTTTGTTACTGGGTGTGATATTTTGTTGTGAGTAGTTTACTGTTGCTGCAGGGAATCTACTGTTGTTGGGGTGGAGTCCATTGTTGCTGGGGGAGTCTATTGCAGTGTGGGGATCTATTGCTGGGATTCTATTGTTGTTGGCTGCAGGGGATCTATTTTACTGCTTTTCTTTTTATCATTAACATGTTTCATACAAATGATTTAGCACCACAAAATGATACTTGGTTCTGTATTCTCTAAAAGAGGCAGTACTGGTAGGTGGGTAGGGGGTGGAACCAAGGGACGGTGGTCAGAGGTGGGAAGGGGGCAGAGGCAAGGGGTGACTCAGACGGGGGGAGTTCCTGCACCTATTCTCAGAGAAAAAAAGCCCTGGTTGAAACAACTGCTGATTTGATGTACAAGTTCAACCACACCCATCAACAGAGAGGCAAGAGTCTGTCCGAACACATCTCTTGGGTAGACCGGATACTACATTAAACCATTCTCAAGAAAGGGGTTGACCCCAAAGACGCTGATCAGGCCCGTCTGGCTCCGGTACTGCATGGGGCCCTTCCCATTATCCTATTGTGTTGAAGTTGTTGCTGAAAAGAACTCAGGTGGTACCCACCTATCCTGAATTGATAAGAGAGGTTTGAGAGGAAGAGGCTCTGCTGAAAGAGAAAAGTCAACAACCAAGAAATGTGAATCCTGCTACTGGGAACAAAGAGAAAGTGGTGGTCCGAGCTGTGCATGCAGAAATAGAGTTTTCCCATGACGACAGTGGAACTAAGTCTGAACCGAAGGGACCGTCACTCCCTGACGTCGATAAACCAGTTGCAGAACTAGGGCCAACACAACTGATGGCTCAGGTAGCTCAGGCTCAGACTCAAATGTACCATGCGCTGATGCGAGTGATGGAGACCCAAGCAACCGTTCAGGAGCAAGGGACTCATGTATGTGAGCCAAAACTGTACCCAGAGCGAGAAAAGAGATGTTACGGATGCAGAGAGGCCAGACATTTCTGAACCAAATGCCCCAAGGCTTGTGTCAGCTCTCAGCTCCTCAATGAAGTTCTGAGAGCATTATAAAAGTGATTTTTTTCCCAAGCCAGCAGGAAACTTCAAGGGACCTCAGTGAAGGAGCTAGTTTGGAGTGCCAAGGGAAGACTGCGCTCCAACGATATAAGAAGGGAGACCAGAAGGAAATCAAGAAAGGAGAATGCAAGTCATCAGTTCTCCCTCACCCGTCAGGGCATGGAAGTAGGGGACAGGAAATCAATGCACACCTTGCTAAACAAGCAGTTAAATCACAAGCATCGCCTTCCAGGAGGCCTGTTAGAGCACACACCCTAGAGTCACCTAGAGGAAACCTACCCAAGAACTTAGTGGGGCCTTCCCCTATAGTATCAATCCAGGTGGAGGGCATTTATACGCAAGCACTGCTGGATATTGGAGCTCAAGTAACATTGCTGTATCGAGACTTCTATCATAAGTACTTGAAACATATCCCCTTGTGCAAACAAGCTAGAAATTTGGGGTATCGTAACTCAGAAGTGCCCTTATGATGGTTACATACCTATCAAAATAACCTTTGACTCTGCTCTAGCTGGAAGACCAGAGACCTTTGACACGTTGGCAGTCGTATGTCCTCGACTGCATGGAGCCGGCCGAAATTCTCTACTGATAGGCACTAATACTAATCTGGTAAGAAGGCTACTCACTCCCTTGGCTGAAGAGGGTGCTCCTGTTGGGAAAATCCATCCTCAGTTGCGGGAAGCATTTCAGAGGGTATTGCAAGAAAAGAAGGCACCTGCCGAAGGAGTGGGAAGCTTGTGGCGACTGGACACTCAAGAGAGCTTGCTAAAGCCTGGGGAAAGAGCCTGCCTCAAAGCCACTGTTAAGTTGTCCTGGAACATGGTGGTAGAAGCTGATCCCACAGAGGAGGAAGTCAGGATAGAGCTAGTTCCAGAGATTGTACCCACTCGGGCTTTGTTAAGGAGTGGGGGGCGAATTCCTGTCAGTGTGCGGAATATCACTAGTCACCCGGTCAGCCTGAAGCCTCGACTGGTGATTGGGAAAGTGTGTGCTGCTACCCTGGTAGTGAAGAATGAGACAGCCCAAGTGGGAGATGGAAGAAATGCCACTGCTTACTGCCCAAGCCTCCCCCCAGCCTGGGAAGGAATGATTAAAGCTCAAATAGCTTGATGGGAGAAAATAATTACTTTGACGTGGGCTGTGCTAAGAGTGCTCAACATCGAATCTGATTGACTGAGGATAAGCCCTTTCGAGAGAGGGCAAGGCGGGTCCCCTTATGCGATTTGGAAGACCTTCGGGAGCAACTGGCTGAACTGAAAAGGTCAGGAGTGATTAAAGAGTCCCGAAGCCCTTATGCTTCTCTGATTGTGGTGGTGAGAAAGAAGAATGGGTTTCTCCAGATGTGTATTGATTATCAAACCTTGAATCGAAGGACTATCCCAGATCAATACACGACTCCTCGCATAGAAGAAGCCTTGCAGTGCTTATCAGGGGCCAAATGGTTCAGTGTGTTGGACTTGAAGAGTGGATACTACCAGATCCCTATGCACCCAGAAGATCGAGAGAAGACGGCCTTTATTAGCCCACTGGGATTCTTCGCGTTTGATCGGATGCCCCAGGGATTGACTGGAGCTCCTGTCACGTTCCAGCGACTGATGGAGAATACAGTGAGTGATATGAACTTGGTAATAGTATTAGTCTACCTAGATGACATCATCGTGTTTGGCTGAAGATTGGAAGAACATGAAGCTCGATTGGAGAAGGTTTTCCAGTGATTACATGAAGAGGAGTTGAAGCTGTCATTGGAGAAGTGCCAATTCTATCAGACCTCTGTCACCTACTTAGGACATATCGTATCCGCAGAGGGGATAGCCACTGACCCCCAAAATCTGGAGGCCCCGCCCAACTACGGTCACCGAATTGAGGACATTCTTGGGTTTCTGCTCCTACTACAGACGATTTGTGAAAAACTTCTCCCAAATTGCTCGGCCATTGAACTAGATGCTGCAGAAGCAAACGGACTAAGAACAGCAGAAAACCCAAAAAGGGGGAGGCAGGAAGTCTAGGGAATCTATCCAGGACCAATGGACAGTGAAGTGCATAGGCGTGCGCAGCCTATTACATTAGGGTGTGCACCGAAAGCTCAAGCACACATACGTGTGTGTGTGTATATGTGTGTGTATATATATATATGTCAAAAGTATTGGGACGCCTGCCTTTACACACACATGACCTTTAATGACATCCCAGTCTTAGTCCGTAGGGTTTCAATAATGAGTTGGCCCACCTTTTGCAGCTATAACAGCTTCAACTCTTCTGGGAAGGCCGTCCACAAGGTTTAGGAGGGTGTCTATGGGAATGTTTGACCATTCTTACAGAAGGGCATTTTTTGAGGTCAGGACTCTGTGCAGGCCAGTCAAGTTCCTCTACCCCAAACTCGCTCATCCATGTCTTTACGGATCTTGCTTTGTGCACTGGTCCAAATCATTTGGTGGAGGGGGAATTTTGGTGTGGGGTTGTTATTCAGGGGTTGGGCTTGGCACCTTAGTGCCAGTAAAGGGAACTCTTCTGTCGTCAGCATACCAAGACATTTTGGACAATTTCATGCTCCCAACTTTGTGAGAACAGTTTGGGGATCTCCCCTTCCTGTTCCAACATGACTGCCCACCAGTGCACAAACAAGGTTCATAAAGACATGGACTTAGCAGGGGTGGTGGGAAATTAACTTCAAGTGCAATCATTCACATTATAACCGTAACTAAAACATATACAATTAAGTGTAACACTCTAAAAAATCACTCTAAAAAATAAAAATTCCAAAGTCCTATAATGGTGTGAACCTCCCAACTAAAAAGTTGTAGCACTTTAAGGTAATTTGTATTGCAATTGTCTGTAGAGGGGTTTCCACCATCCCTGCTAAGGCAGCACTGATGGGCACTGATTGGCAGCATTGATGGGCACTAATTGGTAGCACTGATGTGCACTGATAGGTGGCAATGATAGGCAGCACTGATGGGTGGCACTGATGGGCGCTTATTGTCAGCACTGATTGGCACTGATGGGCACTGATTGGTAGCAATTATGGGCACTGATAGGCTCTGATTCGCTGCACTGATAAGCAGCATTGGTTGGCACTGATTGACAGCATTGGTTGGCACTGATTTACAGCATTGGTTGGCACTGATAGGGTGCACTGACTGGGACTGGTTGCCACTGATAGGCAGCATTGGTTGGCACTAATAGGCAGCATTGGTTGGCACTGATAAGCAGCACTGGTTGGCACTGGTTGGCACTGGTAGGCAGAATTGGTTGGCACTGATAAGCAGCTCTGGCACGGATAGGCAGCACTGGTTGGCACGGATAGGCAGCATTGGTTGGCACTGATAAGCAGCACTGGCACTGATAGGCAGCATTGGTTGGCACTGATAAGCAACACTGGCACTAATAGGCAGCATTGGTCGGCACTAATAATCAGCACTGATTTGCACTGACAGGCAGCACTGGTTTGCACTGGTTGGCACTGAAAGGCAGAATTGGTTGGCACTGATAAGCAGCACTGGCATGGATAGGCAGTACTGGTTGGCAGCATTGGTTGGCACTGATTGGCAGCATTGGTTGGCACTGATTGGCAGCATTGGTTGGCACTGATTGGCAGCATTGGTTGGCACTGATAGGCAGCACTGGTTTGCACTGATAGGCAGCACTGGTTTGCACTGATAGGCAGAATTAGTTGGCACTGATAAGCAGCACTGGCATGGATAGGCAGTACTGGTTGGCACTGATAGGCAGCATTGGTTGGCACTGAGGATCAGCACTGGCACTGATAGGAGCATTGGTTGGCGCGGATAAGCAGCACTGGCACTGATAGGCAGCATTGGTTGGCACTGATAGGCAGAATTGGTTGGCACTGATAAGCAGCTCTGGCACGGATAGGCAGCACTGGTTGGCACGGATAGGCAGCATTGGTTGGCACTGATAAGCAGCACTGGCACTGATAGGCAGCATTGGTTGGCACTGATAAGCAACTCTGGCACTAATAGGCAGCATTGGTCGGCACTAATAATCAGCACTGATTTGCACTGACAGGCAGCACTGGTTTGCACTGGTTGGCACTGAAAGGCAGAATTGGTTGGCACTGATAAGCAGCACTAGCATGGATAGGCAGTACTGGTTGGCAGCATTGGTTGGCACTGATTGGCAGCATTGGTTGGCACTGATTGGCAGCATTGGTTGGCACTGATTGGCAGCATTGGTTGGCACTGATAGGCAGCACTGGTTTGCACTGATAGGCAGCACTGGTTTGCACTGATAGGCAGAATTAGTTGGCACTGATAAGCAGCACTGGCATGGATAGGCAGTACTGGTTGGCACTGATAGGCAGCATTGGTTGGCACTGAGGATCAGCACTGGCACTGATAGGAGCATTGGTTGGCGCGGATAAGCAGCACTGGCACTGATAGGCAGCATTGGTTGGCACTGATAAGCAGAATTGGTTGGCACTGATAAGCAGCACTGGCACGAATAGGCAGTACTGATTGGCACTGATTGGCAGCATTGGTTGGCACTGGCAGCATTGGTTGGCACTGATTGGCACTGATAGGGGAGAGGGGGAGTTTCACATTCAGGAGATGGTGAGAATTGCCAGAGCTGTTCAGTGTATGAAACTGTCAAATGATGACACTGCATGCATGGGGAGATACCAGCTGTTAAATGTCAGCGGTGATGTTGGTGGTGGGAGGGACTGAACAGTTACCAAACAGCAGCCAATAGGATTGGTCTGGGCGGGCCGCTACATTTCTCTGGCTCCGCCCTCTCTCTGAAGCAGCCCAATCATTGGCTGGTGTTGGCGCTTGGTCCCGCCCACCCCCGACATCACGGCTGAGTTGTGATGACTTACAACTGAGCCGCGATGTCGGGGGTGGGCGGGACCAAGTGCTATAAACGCCAGCCAATGTTTGAGCTGCTTTAGAGAGGGGGCGGGGCCACATAAATGTAGCGGCCCGCCCAGACCCCATCCCATTGGCTTGTGTTTGATGGCCGTTCAGTCCCGCCCACCCCCGACATCACTCTGACATTAAGACAGCTGGTCTCACTTCCTGCATGCAGTGTCATTATCTGACAGTTTCATAACCTGATCAGCTCTGGCAATTCTCACGATCTGCTGCCTGTGAAACTGTTTCACAGGCAGCGCGGGCCACACACTCTTTTGGATGCAGCATTTTGGGGCAAATCTCTGGAGACGGCACGGGGTGATTAGGGTGTGCCCAGGCACACCCGGCACACCCCGTGCGCACGCCTATGGTGAAGTGTAAGAGGTCCTTTGAGCGTTTGAAGGAAAGTCTGGTTGAGGCTCCGGTGTTGGTCTACGCTAACCCCTCAAAGCTTAACGAATTACATGTGGATGCCAGTAGAGATTGTATTGGGGGAGTGTTGTACCAGGAGTTGGAGGGGAAACTCCGTCCAGTAGCCTATGTGAACTGCAGCCTTACTCCTCCTGAGAAGAATTATCTGGTGCACAAGTTGGAGTTCTTGGCTCTCAAGTGGACCGTAGTGGATAAACTCCGGGACTACCTGTATGGAGCCGCCTTTGTGGTGAAGAGGGATAACAACCCCCTGACCTATTTACTATCCACTGCTAGGTTGGACGCCACTGGGCATTGGTGGTTAGCTGCTTTATCCGAGTTCCAATTCAGTTTGAAATATCGGCCAGGAGTGGGAAATAGAGACGCTGATGCTCTTTCCCAAAGACCGCACTTCACCCAGAATGGTCAGAAGAGTTGGGTTCACTTGCCTCCCGAAGGAGTACAGGCTGTGTGCCAGGGGGCGGAATATAAACACAGGGCCATAGGGGCTGAAGCTGTGGAAGTCACCCCTGCGGGAGTACCAAAACACTACTGTAACCTGACCCAAGTACGCAGCCAAGAACTGCCTCAGTTGACTAAGGAGGCTCGCCAGTTCCTAAATGTCTTGCAGGACAATTTAATGGGTCAGATGGTAGACACACTAACTGCTAGACGAACTAGAAATAAAGCATTACTAAATCTACTGATTACCAACAATACAGACCTGATTACAGATGTGGAAATACGGGGCAATTTAGGAAACAGCGATCACAGGCTTCAGTATAAATCACACAAATAGGAAACATAAGGCAAATACTAAGACACTGAATTTCAAAAGAGCCAACTTCCCCAAACTACGAACCTTGCTAGAAGATATAAATTGGGATAAAATCTTAGGAACAAGGAACACGGAGGAGAGATGGGTTCGCTTTAAAAGCATATTAAATAAGGGCATTAGCCAGTGCATCCCATTGGGTAATAAATTTAAAAGAGCGAACAAAAGTCCTGGATGGCTTAACGCCAATGAAAAAAAGCATTAAAGCAAAAGAGAAGGCCTTCAAAAAATACTAGGTTGAGGGATCAGCATTCAAACTTCATAAAGAATGCAACAAGAAATGTAAGGGTGCAATTAGGGCGGCTAAGATAGAAGAGAGCGGAGGAGAGTAAAAAAAAATCCCAAGAAATTCTTTAAGTATGTAAACAGTAAAAAGGGAGGACAGACCATATTGGCCCCATAAAGAATGAGAAAGCACATCTGGTTACAAAGGATGGGGAGATGGCGAAGTTATTCCTCTCCTCAGTCTTCACGAGGGAATCGGGGGGCTTCAGTAACCAAAACTGCAGTGTTTATCCTCGTGACACATCACAGGACATGGCTAACAAAGGACAGAATTAGAATTAGACTTAGGAAACTTAACATTAATAAATCACCGGGACCGGATGGCCTGCACCCGAGGGTGCTTAGGGAACTCAGTCAAGTAATTGCCAGACCATTGTTCCAAATTTTTACTGACAGTCTACTGTGGATTGGAGAAAAGCCAATGTAGTACCAATGTTTAAAAAGGGCCCAAAATACATCCCTGGGAATTACAGACCAGTTAGCCTAACATCAATAGTAGAGTTGCAACGGATCAAAAAACTCATGGTTCGGATCGTTCCTCGGATCAGGAGTCACAGTTCGGATCATTTTCGGATCCCCCCACTGTAATAATATATTAGCAGGGTATGGCAGAGTATTGCAAGGTATTCGCAGGGTATTGGCAGAGTATTGGCAGGGTATGGCAGAGTATTGGCAGGGTATTGCAGAGTATTGGCAGGGTATGGCAGAGTATTGCAGACTATTGGCAGGGTATGACAGAGTATTGGCAGGGTATAGCAGAGTATTGGCAGGGTATGGCAGAGTATTGGCAGGGTATTGCAGAGTATTGGCAGAGTATTGGCAGAGTATGAGTATGGCAGAGTATTGGCAGGGTATGGCAGGGTATTGGCAGGGTATTGGCGAGTATTGCAGAGTATTGGCAGAGCATTGGCAGGGTATGGCAGAGTATTGGCAGGGTATGGCAGAGTATTGGCAGGGTATTGCAGAGTATTGGCAGGGTATTACAGAGTATTGGCAGGGTATGACAGAGTATTGGCAGGGTATTGCAGAGTATTGGCACAGCTGCCATCCGATCTCTCCCCTCCACTGTACAGATCAGTACACAGAGGGGAGAGAGGAACCGGCGTCATGACATGACGCCGGTTTGTTTACAGGTGATCGCTCCTTCATTTGATGGAGCGATCACGTGGTAAACAGTCGCGGGGTGTACCAAGATGGCCACCGCTCCGAGCTAGGCCGGAGCCGCGGCCTTTCCTAAGGCAGAGGCAGTGGCGCATTCCGCGGAGCGCATGTGTGCCGATCCGAACAGGTTGAACTGTTCGGATCACAGATCGGTGACGATCCGTTGCACCCCTAACCAATAGTATACAAGCTCTTGGAGGGGATGATAAGGGAATATATACAAAATTTTAGTAATAAAAACGGTATCATTAGCAGTAATCAGCATGGATTCATGAAGAATCGCTCTTGCCAAACCAATCTATTAACCTTCTATACGGAAGTGAGTTGCCATCTAGATAAAGGAAGGCCCGTAGACGTGGTGTATCTGGATTGTGCAAAAGCATTTGACACAGTTTCCCATAAACATTTACTGTAGAAAATAAGGTCCGTTGGCATGGACCATAGGGTGAGTACATGGATTGAAAACTGGCTACAAGGGCGAGTTCAGAGGGTGGTGATAAATGGGGAATACTCAGAATGGTCAGGGGTGCGTAGTGAGGTCCCATAGGGTTCTGTGCTCGGACCAATTCTATTTATTTTATTCATAAGTGACCTGGAGGAGGGGGTAAACAGTTCAATCACTGTATTTGCGGATGATACTAAGCTAAACAGGGCAATAACTTCTCCGCAGGATGTGGAACCTTGCAAAAAGATCTGAACAAATTAATGGGGTGGGCAACTATCATGGCAAATGAGGTTTAATGTAGAAAAATTTTAAATAATGCATTTGGGTGGCAAAAATATGAATGCAATCTATACACTGTGGGGGAACCTCTGGGGGAATCTAGGCTGGAAAAGGACCTGGGGGTCCTAGTAGATGATAGGCTCAGCAATGGCATGCAATGCCAAGCTGCTGCTAACAAAGAAAACAGAATATTAGCATGCATTAAAAAAAGGATTAACTCCAGGGATAAAGCAATAATTCTCCCACTCTACAAGACTCTGGTCCGGCCCCACCTGGAGTATGCTGTCCAGTTCTGGGCACCAGTCCTCGGGAAGGATGTACTGGAAATGGAGTGAGTACAAAGTAGGGCAACAAAGCTAATAAAGGGTCTGGAATACATTAGTTATGAAGAAAGGTTGCGAGCACCGAACTTATTCTCTCTGGAGAATAGATGCTTGAGAGGTGATATGATTACAATTTACAAATACCATACTGGTGACCCCACAATAGGGATAAAACTTTTTCACGGAAGGGAGTTTAACAAGACATGTGGCCACTCATTAAAATTAGAATAAAAGAGGTTTAACCTTAAACTACGTAGAGGGCTCTTTACTGTAATGCAGCGGTTTCCGACAAATGTTCGATTAGAGCTTGTTGTCGGAAATTCGGACTGTGTGTAGGCTCCATCGACAACAAAAATTTGAGAGCTGGATCTCAAATTTTCCAACAACAAAATCCAGTGTCTTAAATTCCGATCGTGTGTACACAATTCCACGCATGCTTGGAATCAAGCAGAAGAGCCGCACTGGCTATTGAACTTAATTTTTCGCGGCTCGTCGCACGAGTTGTACATCACCTCGTTCTTGGCGATCAGAATTTCCGACAACATTTGTGTGACCGTGTGTATGCAAGACAAGTTTGAGCCAACAACCGTTGGAAATATATGCCCGCCGGGCATCAATAGTTTCAAAAACTATTAGGTAAGCACCTGAACAACCGCAACATATACAATGTAATACTGATATATAATCAAACACATAGGTTGGACTTGATGGACTTGTATCTTTTTTCAACCTCACCTACTATGTAACTATGATGACCATGGTCACTTAGGCCCAGAAAGAACTTTCAAACTAGTCAGGGACTGATTTTACTGGCCGTCCATGAGAACGGAGGTGGAAAGCTACTGTCGCTCTTGCGTCAGGTGTATCCAGAGAAAGACTGTACACGGCAGGGCCGCCCCAATAGGCCATCTACAAAGTCAAGGGCCAATGGAGTTGTTGTGCATTGATTTCCTGTGTCTGAAACCTGATCTGAGTGGAAAGAGTAATGTCCTAGTTGTGACAGATCATTTCATATGCCCAGGCTTTCCCCCCAGGGATTAACAAGCTAGCACGGTGGCCAAGACCCTAGTGGAGAAGTTCTTTGTTCATTACGGGTTGCCTCAGCGTCTACACCCAGATCAAGGCCGGGACTTCGAAAGCAAATTCGTTTGCAGACAGTGTGAACTTTTGAACATAAAGAAGTCTAGAACTACCCTTTATCACCCTCAAGCTGATCCACAACCGGAGCGTTTCAACCGTACTCTCTTGAACATGCTGGGAACCCTACCACTAGAGAAGAAACAACATTGGGGAGACCATATCCCTGCAATAGTCCATGCCTACAATAGCACCCCGAATGATTCTACGGGATACTCCCCTTACTGACTGATGTTCAGGAGAAAGGCTCACTTACTAGTGGGCTAGCATTTGGAACATCTATAGATCACACCTCTCAGGCCTCTTGTAAGGGATACGTTGACAGGCTAAAGTAGAATCTAAAGGTAGCTTATGAGAAAGCCAAGGAAGCCTCCACTATCAGAGAACAAAGGAATAAGAGGAAATTTGATCTTAAAATGAGAGTCCAGAATCTACAACCTGGGGATCGGGCGTTGTTGCGCAATCTAGGGGTGCCAGGGAAACATAAGCTAGCTGATCAATGGTGTTTCCAACCTTACATTGTTTGCAAACGACTGCCAGGACTTCCTGTGTATCAGATCAGGCCACAAAGGAAGACTGGGCCTCTAAAGACTTGGCATGGGAACCATCTGTTACCTATCTCAGAGGCTGTCTGAGTACCTTCAGCCCCTGACCTCGAGCCACTTCAGTCTCCAACACTGAGGCCTCGGATCAGAAAGCTCTGTATTCTCACATCTCCAGAAGAAGAAAGCGATGATGAGGAAGTACTTCTGGATTGGCTGTGGGTCTACTCTTTGTTAGATGATTCCCTTGTTCCTGAGGCTACAGAAGAAGACTGTCTAGGGACAGGCCTTCACTTGTCTGACATTGAGGCTATAGCTCCCTACACACTTCTGAAAACTGAGGAAGCCAAGCTGGAATGTAGTAAAGTGTCTGATACGATTGATGCACTCATCCCGCCTACTAACATAATGGAGAGAAAGTCTCCGAACCCGAGTCTGAAATAGAACCAGAACCTGAAATAGAACCAGTACTTGAGGTAGAGCCAGAGACCGAGGTAGGCTCTGAACCAGAAGCTGGATGCAGTTATTGGGGAACGGAACAGGAACCTGAGTCACTGGAAGACATACATTCTCGACTGAGACAAAAGAAATTTCCCCCAAAGAGGTTGACATACAACACTCTTGGAGAAAACTCAGATGAACTCATACCCAATGCTTGAAATCCCAGTCAAGCACTTGCCTCCTTCACTGAGTCTTTGGTGAAGGATGACCTTGATCCACCCTTTGACACTACTGGGTTGGCCACTGATCTACTTTTGGCCTGTCACAAAATTAACATGACTTCCTCTCCTGTTGATGTATATAGTTTGTTATCATAGGATCCTTCATTAAGCCAGGTATTAGATGTTGCAGCCCCTAGTTTAGTAGACAATTACTTGATTAGCTTCATGCAGTAAAGTGATTCTATGTTATGCCCTGTCTTTAGGGACCAAAGACTTTCAAGTGGGGGACGATGTAGCGGTATGGACTACCAGCAGAAAGCACCGTACCTTTCAGTGTTTCTAGACATCGCTTGTTCTTTTGGTAATCAGTGTAACCAGTGATCTCATATTTGTGTGCCCAACAAAGTGAATTATGGGACATATAGTTCTCCTTCAGATAGTTGGTTGCAAACTGATGTTTTGTGTTAGAGAGGCCTGTCTGCTCACCCAAGTCTCCATCATGGGTTGCCTAAAATGCCCAAAGTTGCTTATACCTTCTCAGTTCACCCGCTCATAGAGCAGATATTATACAGTGTCTGTCCTCACCCTGAAATACGTTTTGTTTCTCCGAAGTGTTTTGCTCAGCAATTTCCTATTGAGGAGAGCTTCCTTCAGATATAGACAGTTGACCCCACAATTTCTTATCCTAAAAATACCTTAAAGTAGTATTAAACCCCAAACCAAAAATTTAATATATTGCAGCCTACCAATCATTAGATGTGGTAGCTGCATTGGTTTTCTTTTTTAGGCTTTTTTTCTCTCAGTTTTCACCTGGTTATCTGGCCAGTAACACGCCTCCTTTATTAGAGCGCCCCCCACTCTTGATGAAGGATCACAGAAGCTCTTTTGGACAGCAGCATTGTAAGTTTGGGGTGAGGGGAGTGTTAGATGTACTAGCAGATTTAGATACATTAACAAATTGAAACCAAACTCCATCTAATACTTCAGTTACAGCAAACTTTTTTTTTCCTTCTCAGAAAAAAGGTTTTACATAAATAAAAAATCTAATAAACTGTAAGCACCCCTGTCAGCGCTAAATGGTTTGTCTCATCCCTGTAACTGCAACATCTGTAAAAGAGCTTGTTCGTTTGACTTACTGGCCAGTTTACCAGGTGAAAATAAAGGATAGAATGCCTAAAAAGAAAACTAATCACCATCACATTATAAATGGGTAACCTGCAATATAATAAATGTTTGCTTTTGGTTTTAATACTTTTTAAAGCCTAATTCTCTCTGGCAGGTCTCCACATGCAACCTGTGGTTGCAACCATGACCATCTGCCAGACCCTTGTTGTCTGGACTAAGTGCATGGCCCTATAACAGATCCCTCTATTCATTACCGCCTGGAGCTTTTGACTGTGGTCTTATGCTACTGCCTGCTAGATATCCAGATTAAGCCTGCTTTCCCTCTGCCTATGTGCCTAGATCCTTTAGTTACAGGGACAGTCCTCTATTTGTGCAAGTGTGAGGGCCTTGCACCTGGTGCTAGCTTCCCTTGGGGTGGTGCCATATGCCCAGTTTCACTCCAGACCTTTGCGACTCAACATTCTGGCAGCAAAGGAGAAACAGACTCAGTCCTTAGACTTCCCAATGCATCTGACCTGCATGGCCAGACTCTACCTGGTATGGTGTATTTCCAGCCTGGCACTGAAGTCAGGGAAACACTTTTCCCCAAAGATGTAGAAAGTTCTTATGATGGATGCCAGCCTAACAGTCCTGGATGACCTCTCAGTGCCAGTGTTAATTTTGGCAGCAAATTTCAATTTAGTTTTAGTCTTATGCCCCGTACACACGGTCGGATTTTCCGATCGGACCGTGTTGTCGGACATTCCGACCGTGTGTGGGCTCCATCGGACATTTTCCATCAGATTTTCCGACACACAAAATTTGAGAGCAGGCTATAAAATTTTCCAACAACAAAATCCGATTGCTTCAATTCTGACCGTGTGTGGCCAGTTCCAATGCACAAAGTGCCACGCATGCTCAGAAGAAATTCCGAGATGGAACAGCTCGGTCTGGTAAAATTAGCGTTCGGAATGGATACAGCACTTTCGTCACGCTGCAATGTAAAAAATGGTTTAATACAGCGCACTCTCTTCTTCTTTATAATGTGAGAAGAATGAAGTAGTTTTGCTGCTTATATTCACACAGACTTCTCACAAACTTCTTTCTTTATTATTTATTGTGATTCCCTCAATATATTTTGATTTGTCACATCTGACAAATTTTTTTTTGTTTGTTTTTAATTGTAAAAATTTTTTTTTCAAGGCTGTTTTTGTTTAAAAATTTTGTATGCTTTTTAATAAAGAATATTTTTTTCGTGTGTTTTGTGTGTCAAGTTACCACAACACCATTGATAT
Source organism: Lithobates clamitans (assembly GCA_037952925.1). NCBI lineage: Eukaryota > Metazoa > Chordata > Amphibia > Anura > Ranidae > Lithobates > Lithobates clamitans. The sequence continues at coordinate 4,639,417 of JBBGZY010000562.1, forward strand.
CTTGTATTATTTAATCTCAAGGAGGTTGTTTGGTGTTGGTGTCTCTTGTTAATTTCACATTGTACTTTAGCAATGTACCTGAATCCTCAATAACAAACTGTTTTTTTTTTAAGGAAAACACACATAGGCGAGTATAATTGAAACAAAAATGCCTTTATTAAGGGCTCACAACCAAACAAAGAGGGAGGCAACGCTGGAGAAACAGCAGAAATTGGTGAAGTCTTTGACCCCCAGGGCACACATCAATTATTTTAATGCAAAATTGGTGGCCTGAGGATTCCATATCTAAGGGAGTGCAGTCTGGTTCAGAAGTCCCAGAGATCCGGAAAGCAGCAGATGACATCTGTGTCCCCAGGCTGTGGTCATACAAGAGCCTGCATCTTTGGCCAGACCAGACTGAACCCAGGTCATCACTCTCTGGTCTTCCTTCCACGCTTCCTTCCACGCTGTGGCTCTGATGGTGGAGTTGTGGCAGCAGGAGGAAGAGTAGGAGGAGGAGGAGGATGGTCCAACTCAATCACGTCGGTCTTGGGTGTGATTTCGCCACTCACCCCCTTAGTTAGGACTTTATAAATAAGTTTCTCACACATGAGGCGTTGACCCTCCTGCATGCACTTTAGTTTGGTGGCAGCCATGCAGGCAAAGGCCACTTCAGGAGTGGGTAAGGCTCTGAGGGACGCAGAAGCCTCCTGAATGAGCCTGAGCACAGAATCCTGCATGTGAGTCGCCTTCCTCGTTCTTTTGTATGGAAGGCGGAGGGGAGGAACCTGCGATTCTGTCAGGCTGCGACTGGTCCCAGGCTTCTCCTGGCTGCCACTTAGCCCCGCCTCCTCCTGACTGCAACTTAGCCCCGCCTCCTCTGGCTGCTACATGCCACAGCCTCCTCCTGGCTGAGGTCTTCCTGTGTATGAAAAAGGGACATAGTTTTAGTTTTTAATTCATCAATCACACACAATTGTCACCTCATGACTGTTGCAAATTGAATGTTAACAAATATAACAGACTATCCTTCTGAGCCCAGCATTTTTCATTCTTGCCCCAAATATTTTTGCCCACTACTGTCTATTGATATGTAAAACACTTTATTAAATAAGCAATTAGTGATCAATAATAACATCTAGTAAACATAATTTCTTTATTGATCAGAAATCTGTAGAAGAATGCTATACCTGGCTCCATCTGGGCTCCTCTACTTCTTCCTGGCTGGAAGTCCCAGGTTGGACATCGGAAGCCTCAGCTGGGGTGGAAGGAAGAGTAGAGAGGGATTCCCTGACTTCAGTGTGGCCTGACAGAAATCGCAGTCTCTCATAGTACTACGGCCTGGGGACATAAATGTCATCTGCTGCAGCTCCGGATCTCTGGGAATCCGTGACCTTCTTGCGCTCCCTAAGATAAGTGCTCCTCAGGCCACCAATTTTGGCTTTTAAATAGGGGATGGTTGCTGTGGGGACCAGCGGCGTCACCAACTCCAGCAGTTTCTCCAGCGCTTCCTGCCTCTTTTGTTTATGATTATAATGCGGATGTTTCACCTGCCACAGACAGGGCAGCTCCCTGTACTTGTCTATGAACAGGGGGAGGAAGTTGTGGTCATTGAAGCCATCCATTTTATTATCTGCAAGACACAACACAAGACAAACCCTAATGTCAGCCTAAAGTCTACTAAACTTGTGCAAATACAGGCCTCAATCTAGAAGCAGTATAGGCCCAATGTAAAATCTTACCTTTGCAATCATGATCGGCGCCTCCGTTACTCCTTCCTCCGCTCACAGATCGTACGTACTACGCACGCGTGTTACGCTTTATAGACACTGCGCATGCATGAAACTCCGCCCGCCCCTGACGTTCTTTCTAGTCTATTCTCCGCCCCTTTTCGTTCGGCGCAGTGGGGGAAGAGCACACGGCGGAGACACAGCAGGTGCATGCTAATTATAGCAACGAAGAGGAGGGGGAGGAAAGCCCGGAGCCGGAAACGTCTGGATCCAGAAGGAGACGATTTAAGGCCTCAAATATGTCCTTTGGGGAGATTTGGAGATGGTCGACATCCTGAAGAGGGCCGACTATGATGAAAAGTATGGACCTTACCCCAACCCCAATGTCCGAAAGGCCAAGATCATGGCAAAAGTGGTCAAAAGTCTACACCGGACTTTTGGGGTACGTCGATCGAAATATCAGCTCAGGAAGCGGTGGTCGGACCTCAAATTAAGAGAACACGAGCAGTACAGAAAGATCCGGAGAGTGCTGCAAAAAAGTAAGTAGTTGTGTTGTGTTCATATTCTTTTTGTGTTTATTACGTTCGTGCTGCTCCATGTGCTTTTCTGAACTGTTGTACAGTTTAAAATGGCAACTTTCATGTTCATAGGCACATTATTCGTTCGTATCAAACATTTTGGTTTCGGCCTATAAAACACCATTGTTTTGGCCATATGCATTTGACCACATTTTTTAGGGCCTACTTATATGAAAATAATTTGGTTGTGTAGATGGGTTTGTTACTAGAATGAAATGCAAACTAGATTCTGTGTAAGGAGAGGACACTCAGCAGCTGTTTACACATCTGGACGCTGGAGCACTAGTGTGGGACACTAGAACACGCTTTTTATTAGGGGTCCCGCACAGGTGCTCCAGTGTATACTACAGGGGTGTCTCCATCTGTGAAGCTTGTACTAAACAGGGAAAGTATTGAAGTTTGACAAAGGACACTAAAAATTCTACTTCTTGGAACTCTGCCAAAAATCGACACTTGTACCCCACTTCCAAGCAATGTTTCATATTTATAGTTCTGCCATCAAATATCTGTGTGCTAAGTATACCATTTTTTTGTCACATAGGGGAGAAAAGACTCGGAGGACACCCCTCATCCGAGTAGACCAGAGACCCCCCATCTCTGGAAGAAGGGGAAATACCCCAAAGCCAAGCAGAGCAGGAGGAGGAAGACGTGGTGGAAATTGTCACCACAACAGGTGAGTGTCTACGACCACAGGCTCAGGTAAGAGATGGATGCCGGCATATTTATAATACATGTTTTTTTTTGGGGTTTCTATCTTTTTAGGTGATTGTGATGTTATGGATCCAGGGCATTTCACCTCGGAAAGTGCACAGATCCTGATTGGGGAGATCATAGGGTGTAATGTTGCATTGGAAAACATCAAGAAAAACATCAATGATGTGATTCAAAAAAATGAGAACATCATTGATGTTTTGGGGAGAGTTTAAAACCCCTCCAAAGCCCTTTCTTTTATGGTGTGCTACAATTTTAAATTTTTTTGTTGAATGGTAGAAAAGCCAAATTTTGTAGAGGCACGCAGTGTGTCAACATGTGCTATCTGCCATCACGGGAGATCAATGGATGTGTTTTGGGGGTGCAACTCCTTCCTTATTAATAAAGTAGCTGAGAGGAAGGAGTTGCTCCCTCAAAACACGTCCCTTGATCCCCCATGATGGCAGCTAGCACATGTTGACATTCGCAAATTGGTGTGCATCTTCAAAATTTGGCTTTTCCTGGGGTGACTTCACCCCATCTGAACGCAATATCAAACACAGTTCCTAAATACTCATGTCTGATATTGCCTTCAAGTGCTACCAAATGTGAACTTTGTAAGTTCAAGATTTGTGTCTTTCTTGTTGGTTTGAAACATGCCTGTTTTATCTTAAATGGACATTTCTACTTTTTCTAATGTGACCCCAAAAATTGCTATACAACAAACATGTTGGTTTGTTTTAAAAACCTTTTCTAAATGCACATGTGATTGTGCAGGTATTAAAAAGATTGTTAATCAATAATGTGTGGAGATCAAGTCAATTAACATAGAGTCCAGTATCCTACGTGTAATGCCTATCATTCTCTCCCATGAGCCACCCATGGATTCTATAACTTCAATGTGTACTGCATGCACACTCATGCAGGTGAACAGCACTGCCCATCGTTTTCTATTTGCTTGGCCACTATTTGGACCAACGTGAATGAAAGGTGGGTCAATACTTAATCTGTCAGCTGGCAAATCTGACATTTGCTGTTGCTGATATTTCCCTCTAAGTTTGGGGCATTGCCAAGGTGGTGAATACTTTTGCAAGGCACTGTATATATCTTTTTTACCAAATTGCATCAAGTATATCTGTAAAATGACTCCACCACAAAGAGCCACAGAAGGCAGGATATAGCGTGATACTGCTTCAAATTTATTGCTTATAGTCGGCACTTACGTAGTCCGCTCAAGGGGAAGCAGAAGCCAGTTGGACGCCGTCTCAGGCCTTGCTTCTATGCATTTCACACTACAGCGCACCTCATCAGGAAGTGGGTCTGACGCCATTTTCTTGGAACAGCAGGTGAGGAACTGTTTCCAAATCAGAATACATCATGTACTTTCATGCAGTATTCAATCACTTCATTGTTTATGTCATTGTCACGGTGCCACAGAAACCTTAGGAAGTTCCTATGGTCTTCTTTTACTATAAAGCAATGGAACATTTGTTCAATGTCAGCAGTTATGGCAACTGGCTCTCTTCTGAAGCTCAGAAGTACTTCTACAAGGTTGTTGGTTAGGTTAGGACCAGTTAGAAGAATATCATTTAGGGATACGCCTTGATGCTTGGCATTGGAGTAAACACTACCCGGATTTGCATTGGTTTACGTGGATGATACACTCCAAAAAAAGGTAAATACCAGGACTCGTCGCGTTCAAGAAGAGGTGGAGCTGGCTCTGCGTGATCATTGTCAAAGATCCTTTTCGTGAACACAATGAAATGTTCCTTCATTTCAGGTCTGTTCTTTAGTGTTCGCTGAACTGAGTTGAATCTGGATAAAGCTTTGTTCACGATTATTTTGAAATCTGACTCTTGTAGCATGAAGAGGTAATGGTGCAACACAGCTGTTAGATTCATCTTTAAAGAATTCACTGTCCATTATTGTAATGAACTCTCTATCTTCAACTGACAAGGCTATTTTGTTGTCATCACGTGTAGTACAAAACACTGTGCTTCCTAAGTTGTCATCACAGGGGATGGGAGTAACATCAGATACCTGGATGATGTCAATAGGTTTCTCCTTTATTTTGTAATGATGAAGCAAAGTGAGATGCACGCCCATTTCTTAGCACATGTGTCTTGAAGGAATTAATCTCAGATGGTGTGCGCATTCTATTCAAGCATACATTGCCCACTATTACCAAGCCTGGATCAAGTCTTTGTGCATATGGGGCGTCGTTAGATCCAATGCACTGCTGGCGTACTTTATGTACTCTGAGAATGTCTCTTTCCAGCAAGATTAAGATTTCAGCATCCATGTCCATTGAAGGAATCTCGGAAACCAGGTGCCTTAAGTGGGGATGGCAATATGCAGCTTCTGGAGTAGGAGTTTCAGTACATGAAGAAGAAACAATTGTAGTGGCTGGAGCATGGCTTTTAGACATGTGCACAGCCAAAAAATTCGTTTTCGTTTTCGTTTCTTTCGTTTATTATTTTTTTCGTTTTTCGGGTCATTCGTTATGATCGCGATTCGTAAATTCGTTCATTCGTAAATGCGTTCATTCGTACATTCGTAAATTCATACATTCATTCATTCGTACATTTGTTCATTCAAACATTTTTACATTTGTACATTCGTAAATTCGTACATTCGTAAATTCGTAAAATCGTACATTTGTAAATTAGAAAATTTGGAAATTTGTAAATTCGAAGTTTGAAAATCCAAAAACCCAAAAATTCAAAAATCTGAAATAGTAACTAACTATTAAATTATAGGTATTGTAATTTCCTTTCAAATTTGGCTGTCAGTGAACGTAACAAATACAAATTTATCCGAAGTTACGAATTATCCGAAACAAATGCTGCATCTAAACAAATGGAACGGAACAAATTAATAATAGATAATAATAATAAAACGTTGTTATTATTATTATTGTTATTTATTATTATTAATTCACTATGTTCCATTCCGTTTTTTCGGATCATTCATAACTTTGGATACATTTGTATGTGTTACGTTCACTAACAGCCAAATTTGAAAGGAAATTACAATACCTATAATTTAAAAGTTACTAGTAATTACTAATAGTTAAGTTATTATTAGTTACCATATTTATCGGCGTATAACACGCACTTTTTCCCCTTAAAATCAGGGGAAAATAGTGGGTGCGTGTTATACGCCGATCCCTGCTAATTGTGATCTATCGGCGGCCAACATTCACATAGCGACATTCACATAGCGTGTCGTTTTAAATTATGGCGCCGCGGAGTTCGGAGGGACTCGGCGGAGCTGAACGAGCGCCGCCGAAATCACAGTGACTGCTCGGAGCCGAGATACACATAGTCGAGTGTATTTGGCTCTTTCCGGTGCCGCTCACAGTCACGCCCAGTCCCGCCATTGGACCTGTGTTGTATGTCCATCATAGGGCGGGACTGGGCGGGACTGTGAGCGGCGCCGGAAAGAGCCGAATACACTCGACTATGTGTATCTCGGCGGCGATTGTTCAGCTCCGCCAAGTCCCTCCGAACTTCGCTGCGCCATATTTAAAACTACTTGAAGCTATGTATATGTCGGCGGCGGCGGCGGCGGCAAGCATGGACACTGGGGGCAAGGCTGCACTGACCACTGGGGCAAAGCTGCACTGACAAGGCTGCACTGGGGCAAAGCTGCACTGACAAGGCTGCACTGGGGCAAAGCAGCACTGACAAGGCTGCACTGGGGCAAATCTGCACTGACAAGGCTGCACTGGGGCAAAGCTGCACTGGGGCAAAGCTGCACTGACAAGACTGCACTGGGGCAAAGCTGCACTGACAAGACTGCACTGGGGCACAGCTGCACTGACAAGACTGCACTGGGGCAAAGCTGCACTGACAAGACTGCACTGGGGCAAAGCTGCACTGACAAGGCTGCAATGGACACTGGGTCAAGGCTGCACTGGACACTGAAAAGGCTGCAATGACACTAACAAGGCTGCAGATGAACACTGATGAGGCTGCATTGATGGGCATTTTAATGTAAGTTTTTTTCCTTAAAATTCTCTCCTAAACTTGGGGTGCATGTTATACGCCGGCACGTGTTATACGCCGGCGCGTGTTATACGCCGATAAATACGGTAACTATTATTTCAGATTTCCGAATTTTCGAATTTACAAATTTACGAATTCACTAATTTACGAATGTACATTCGTAAATTGCGAATGTACGAATGCCCGAATTTACGAATGTCCAATTTTATCGAATTTACGAATATTCGGAAAAAATTCGTTAAACGGGTTTTCGTTAATTCGGATATTCCCGAATTGACGAATTTGTCGAAATTTGTTAAAAAACGAATTCGGAACTAAACGAATTGCACATGCCTAATGGCTTTGTTGCTCCCCACCATGAGTTGATGCAGAGTTCAATGTATATGGCTGCTGTGGACTGTCTGAAAGTGGAGCAGGATGCATAGCTGTAACATGTTTGTCACTACTGCATTCTGTGCACTTGATGGCAACCTTACAGTTTTTAGCAACATGTTCATAGTAAGCACAGCACCTATAGCATATTCCAAGTTTCTGGAGAATCTCCCTGCATTCTTGGACAGTCTTTGCTCTAAGCCCACAACATTTTTTTAGAGGGTGAGGTTTTATTTTAGAGGGTGAGGATATGGGAGGTGAGATGTCTGTCTTTTTAGCAGATACGGCTCTATTTAACCACTTGACGACCGCCTCACGCCGATGTACGTCGGCAAAGTGGCACGGACAGGCAAAATCACGTACAGGGTACGTGATTTGCCTTCCGCGGGTGGGGGGTCCGATCGGACCCCCCCCCGGTGCCCGAGGCGGTCGTCGTTTGTCCAGCGGCGATCGGTGATGAGGGGGAGACCATCCGTTCGTGGCCCCCCCCTCGCGATCGCCGCCGGCCAATCGAATCATTCCTTTGCTGCTGTATGCTAAACAGCAGCAAAGGAAATGATGTCATCTCTCCTCGGCTCGGTAATTTCCGTTCCGGCCCGAGGAGAGAAGACTTCACTGTGAGTGCACAAACACTACACACACAGTAGAACATGCCAGGCACACAAAACACCCCGATCCCCCCCCCGATCGCCCCCCGATCCCCCCCCAATCACCCCCCCCCCCTGTCACAAACTGACACCAGCAGTTTTTTTTTGTTTTTTTTTTTTTTTTTTTTTCTGATTACTGCTAGTTGTCAGTTTGTGACAGTTACTGTGTTGGGACAGTTAGTATTACCCCCCTTTAGGTCTAGGATACCCCCCTAACCCCCCCTAATAAAGTTTTAACCCCTTGATCACCCCCTGTCACCAGTGTCACTAAGCGATCATTTTTCTGATCGCTGTATTAGTGTCGCTGGTGACGCTAGTTAGTGAGGTAAATATTTAGGTTCGCCGTCAGCGTTTTATAGCGTCAGGGACCCCCATATACTACCTAATAAATGTTTTAACCCCTTGATTGCCCCCTAGTTAACCCTTTCACCACTGATCACCTTATAACTGTTACGGTTGACGCTGGTTAGTTTGTTTATTTTTTATAGTGTCAGGGCACCCGCCGTTTATTACCGAATAAAGGTTTAGCCCCCCGATCGCCCGGCGGTGATATGCGTCGCCCCAGGCAGCGTCAGATTAGCGCCAGTACCGCTAACACCCACGCACGCAGCATACGCCTCCCTTAGTGGTATAGTATCTGATCGGATCAATATCTGATCCGATCAGATCTATACTAGCGTCCCCAGCAGTTTAGGGTTCCCAAAAACGCAGTGTTAGCGGGATCAGCCCAGATACCTGCTAGCACCTGCGTTTTGTGCCTCCGCCCAGCCCAACCAAGTGCAGTATCGATCGATCACTGTCACTTACAAAACACTAAACGCATAACTGCAGCGTTCGCAGAGTCAGGCCTGATCCCTGCGATCGCTAACAGTTTTTTTGGTAGCATTTTGGTGAACTGGCAAGCACCAGCCCCAGGCGTCAGGTTAGCGCCAGTACCGCTAACACCCACGCACGCATCATACACCTCCCTTAGTGGTATAGTATCTGAACGGATCAATATCTGATCCGATCAGATCTATACTAGCATCCCCAGCAGTTTAGGGTTCCCAAAAACGCAGTGTTAGCGGGATCAGCCCAGATACCTGCTAGCACCTGCGTTTTGCCCCTCCGCCCAGGCGAGCCCAGCCCACCCAAGTGCAGTATCGATCGATCACTGACACTTACAAAACACTAAACGCATAACTGCAGCGTTCGCAGAGTCAGGCCTGATCCCTGCGATCGCTAACAGTTTTTTTGGTAGTATTTTGGTGAACTGGCAAGCACCAGCCCCAGGCAGCGTCAGATTAGCGCCAGTACCGCTAACACCCACGCACGCACCGTACACCTCCCTTAGTGGTATAGTATCTGAACGGATCAATATCTGATCCGATCAGATCTATACTAGCGTCACCAGCAGTTTAGGGTTCCCAAAAACGCAGTGTTAGCGGGATCAGCCCAGATACCTGCTAGCACCTGCGTTTTGCCCCTCCGCCCGGCCCAGCCCACCCAAGTGCAGTATCGATCGATCACTGTCACTTACAAAACACTAAACGCATAACTGCAGCGTTCGCAGAGTCAGGCCTGATCCCTGCGATCGCTAACAGTTTTTTGGTAGCGTTTTGGTAAACTGGCAAGCGCCAGCGGCCTAGTACACCCCGGTCGTAGTCAAACCAGCACTGCAGTAACACTTGGTGACGTGGCGAGTCCCATAAGTGCAGTTCAAGCTGGTGAGGTGGCAAGCACAAGTAGTGTCCCGCCGCCACCAAAAAGACAAACACAGGCCCGTCGTGCCCATAGTGCCCTTCCTGCTGCATTCGCCAATCCTAATTGGGAACCCACCGCTTCTGCAGCGCCCGTACTTCCCCCATTCACATCCCCAACCAAATGCAGTCGGCTGCATGAGAGGCATTTTTATGTCCTCCCGAGTACCCCTACCCAACGAACCCCCCCAAAAAAGAGGTAGTGTCTGCAGCAAGCGCGGATATAGGCGTGACACCCACTATTATTGTCCCTCCTGTCCTGAAAATCCTGGTCTTTGCATTGGTGAATGTTTTGAACGCTACCATTCACTAGTTGAGTATTAGCGTAGGGTACAGCATTGCACAGACTAGGCGCCATTTCACAGGGTCTCCCAAGATGCCATCGCATTTTGAGAGACCCGAACCTGGAACCGGTTACCGTTATAAAAGTTAGTTACAAAAAAAGTGTAAAAAAAAAAAAAAATATGAAATAAAAAAAAATAGTTGTTTTATTGTTCTCTCTCTCTCTATTCTCTCTCTCTATTGTTCTGCTCTTTTTTACTGTATTCTATTCTGCAATGTTTTATTGTTATTGTTATTGTTATTGTTATGTTTTATCATGTTTGTTTTTCAGGTGTGTAATTATTTACACTTTACTGTGCTTTATTGTTAACCATTGTTAACCATTTTTTTGTCTTCAGGTACGCCATTCACGACTTTGAGTGGTTATACCAGAATGATGCCTGCAGGTTTAGGTATCATCTTGGTATCATTCTTTTCAGCCAGCGGTCGGCTTTCATGTAAAAGCAATCCTAGCGGCTAATTAGCCTCTAGACTGCTTTTACAAGCCGTGGGAGGGAATGACCCCCCCCCCCCACCGTCTTCCGTGTTTTTCTCTGGCTCTCCTGTCTCAACAGGGAACCTGAGAATGCAGCCGGTGATTCAGCCAGCTGACCATAGAGCTGATCAGAGACCAGAGTGGCTCCAAACATCTCTATGGCCTAAGAAACCGGAAGCTACGAGTATTTCATGACTTAGATTTCGCCGGATGTAAATAGCGCCATTGGGAAATTGGGGAAGCATTTTATCACACCGATCTTGGTGTGGTCAGATGCTTTGAGGGCAGAGGAGAGATCTAGGGTCTAATAGACCACAATTTTTTCAAAAAAGAGTACCTGTCGCTACCTATTGCTATCATAGGGGATATTTACATTCCCCGAGATAACAATAAAAATGATTAAAAAAAAAAATATAAAAAGGAACAGTTTAAAAGTAAGATTAAAAAAGCAAAAAAATAATAAAGAAAAAAAAAAAAAAAAAAAAAACACCCCTGTCGCCCCCTGCTCTCGCGCTAAGGCGAACGCAAGCGGCGGTCTGTCGTCAAACGTAAACAGCAATTGCACCATGCATGTGAGGTATCACCGCGAAGGCCAGATCGAGTGCAGTAATTTTTCCAGTAGACCTCCTCTGTAAATCTAAAGTGGTAACCTGTAAAGGCTTTTGAAGGCTTTTAAACATGTATTTATTTTGTTGCCACTGCACGTTTGTGCGCAATTTTAAAGCATGTCATGTTTGGTATCCATGTACTCGGCCTAAGATCATCTTTTTTATTGCATCAAACATTTGGGCAATATAGCGTGTTTTAGTGCATTAAAATTTAAAAAAGTGTGTTTTTTTCCCCCAAAAATGCGTTTGAAAAATCGCTGTGCAAATACTGTGTGAAAAAAAAATAATTAAACACCCACCATTTTAATCTGTAGAGCATTTGCTTTAAAAAAATATATAATGTTTGGGGGTTCAAAGTAATTTTCTTGCAAAAAAAAATAACTTTTTCATGTAAACAAAAAGTGTCAGAAAGGGCTTTGTCTTCAAGTGGTTAGAGTGGGTGATGTGTGCCATAAGCTTCTAGATGTTGTGCATAAAATGCCAGGACAGTTTAAACCCCCCCCAAATGACCCCATTTTGGAAAGTAGACACCCCAAGCTATTTGCTGAGAGGCATGTCGAGTCCATGGAATATTTTATATTGCGACACAAGTTGCGGGAAAGAGACAAATTTTTTTTTTTTTTTTTTTTTTTTGCACAAAGTTGTCACTAAATGATATATTGCTCAAACATGCCATGGAAATATGTGAAATTACACCCCAAAATACATTCTGCTGCTTCTCCTGAGTACGGGGATACCACATGTGTGAGACTTTTTGGGAGCCTAGCCGCGTACGGGACCCCGAAAACCAAGCACCGCCTTCAGGCTTTCTAAGGCCGTAAATTTTTGATTTCACTCTTCACTGCCTATCACAGTTTCGGAGGCCATGGAATGCCCAGGTGGCACAAAACCCCCCCAAATGACCCTATTTTGGAAAGTAGACACCCCAAGCTATTTGCTGAGAGGTATAGTGAGTATTTTGCAGACCTCACTTTTTGTCACAAAGTTTTGAAAATTGAAAAAAGAAAAAAAAAAATGTTTTTTCTTGTCTTTCTTCATTTTCAAAAACAAATGAGAGCTGCAAAATACTCACCATGCCTTTCAGCAAATAGCTTGGGGTGTCTACTTTCCAAAATGGGGTCATTTGGGGGGGTTTTGTGCCACCTGGGCATTCCATGGCCTCCGAAACTGTGATAGGCAGTAAAGAGTGAAATCAAAAATTTTCACCCTTAGAAATCCTGAAGGCGGTGATTGGTTTTCGGGGTCCAGTACGCGGCTAGGCTCCCAAAAAGTCCCACACATGTGGTATCCCCATACTCAGGAGAAGCAGCTAAATGTATTTTGGGGTGCAATTCCACATATGCCCATGGCCTGTGTGAGCAATATATCATTTAGTGACAACTTTATGGAAAAAAAAAAAAAAAAAAAGTGTCACTTTCCCGCAACTTGTGTCAAAATATAAAATATTCCATGGACTCAATATGCCTCTCAGCAAATAGCTTGGGGTGTCTACTTTCCAAAATGGGGTCATTTTGGGGGGTTTTGTGCCACCTGGGCATTCCATGGCCTCCGAAACTGTGATAGGCAGTGAAGAGTGAAAGCAAAAATTTACACCCTTAGAAATCCTGAAGGCGGTGATTGGTTTTCGGGGCCCCGTACGCGGCTAGGCTCCCAAAAAGTCCCACACATGTGGTATCCCCATACTCAGGAGAAGCAGCTAAATGTATTTTGGGGTGCAATTCCACATAGGCCCATGGCCTGTGTGAGCAATATATCATTTAGTGACGACTTTTTGTAAATATTTTTTTTTTTTTTTTTTTTTTGTCATTTTTCAATCACTTGGGACAAAAAAAATAAATATTCAATGGGTTCAACATGCCTCTCAGCAATTTCCTTGGGGTGTCTACTTTCCAAAATGGGGTCATTTGGGGGGGTTTTGTACTGCCCTGCCATTTTAGCACCTCAAGAAATGACATAGGCAGTCATAAACTAAAAGCTGTGTAAATTCCAGAAAATGTACCCTAGTTTGTAGACGCTATAACTTTTGCGCAAACCAATAAATATACGCTTATTGACATTTTTTTTACCAAAGACATGTGGCCGAATACATTTTGGCCTAAATGTATGACTAAAATTTAGTTTATTGGATTTTTTTTATAACAAAAAGTAGAAAATATCATTTTTTTTCAAAATTTTCGGTCTTTTTCCGTTTATAGCGCAAAAAATAAAAACCGCAGAGGTGATCAAATACCATCAAAAGAAAGCTCTATTTGTGGGAAGAAAAGGACGCAAATTTCGTTTGGGTACAGCATTGCATGACCGCGCAATTAGCAGTTAAAGCGACGCAGTGCCAAATTGGAAAAAGACCTCTGGTCCTTAGGCAGCATAATGGTCCGGGGCTCAAGTGGTTAAGTCTCTTTATTTAGCTGCTTTGTTATCATACCTTGATGATGATGATGAAGCAGGCAAGCTAGACTCCCTGAATTCACAGATGAACCTGCAAAAATATGAGAATGAAGGGAAAGATACATTATAGTCTCTTTTATATCTTGAGCCCTGTTGTGCCCATTTCTTTTGTAGGTGGTATGGCAATTTAAACACCACTGGATTCACACCATGGGCGATGTCCAGGTAGCTCAGCCCAGGTAGACTAGGGTCTGCCTTTGCCAACTCTAGCTCCATGAGGAGTTTGCTTAGTTCTTGAAGCTTGAGATGATCATTGATACCTATTTTTGGAAAGTTTTGTAGTCTCTTGAATAGAGCACTTTCTATGGCTTCAGAACTACCATAGGTTTGCTCAAGTCTTGCCCAAGCAGCAGCAAGACCTGCATCTGGGTAGTGAACATGTACTGCTCTCAGTCTTTTAACACGATCTGCAGATTCTGGCCCTAGCCAATTTATAAGCACATCAAGTTCCTCCTTGGCAGTAAAGTTGAGATCAGCAATAGAAGCTTTGAAGGTTGATCTCCAGCTCTATAGTTCTCTGGACAGTCGTCAAACCTTGAGAGGCTAATGTTGAGCTTGCGGCAGATCAGATATCTGGCAAAGGCAGACAGGTCTGATCTCTCACTCTTTGGTGCCAATGTAACTTGTGGGACTGCTTGGGTGTGAAAGTTCTCGGGTGAATAAGGGTGAGGTTTACCAGGATAAAATTATGTTGCAAGAGCATTTAGCTTAGTCTCTAAGGCTTCTGCTGGCTGTTGCTTGAACTGTGGCTTGTTGCTGGGAGCCACCTTGTCATTGGCAGGAGGTGATGTGGTTTGCTGTATAAATGCACTTGCTTTGTGGACTTGAAGAGGCTCAGGCTTGTGCAGATTGGAGGTCTCTGTGTTGAGAGTCCGAACACTAATGTTAGTAGGTGGTACAGGAGATGATTCTGTATCATTGCAAACACTATGCCTTAGCACATATTCACTGGTGTGTTCAATTGGATCTTCCATTTCTGCTGGAATGGAACAGTCCGAGTTAGTACTTTCTCCCATTGCTTGTTCAAGGACCTTTAGCCTTGCTGGGGCAGCTGCTTCCTCCCTTTCGATTTGCAGAATCTTTATTTGGGATTCCGCCTCTGCTTGGCAAGCTGTCATCTCTGCTTCGTGAGCTGCTCTCAGCTTCCTTTCTGGCAAATGAGCTTTCGCATTTTATTTGCTTCCAGACTTGCACGGGCCTCTATTAGCTTGTAACTTAATGTTGAGCTTCTGGAGCGAGAGGATCTGGAAGAACGTGCTGTGAGCTTAGTAAATGTGGATTTATGAGATCTGGTCTTCTGAATTTGAGCAATGCGAAGTTCTGCCTTATTCTTGGCATCTTGCACTAAGAGATTTCTTTGTTGATTTAGTTTATAAGTCTTAGTCAGTTCTGCTAAAGAGCCCTCTATATTAGAGTCCTTTAGGAAAAATGTGTATTTTGCAGACAACCGTTACGTTTGTACGCTGCAGATAGGCGATCTGTAGAGTTTCTTAATTCAGCTTGTTGACTGAAGCACGGCAAGACTGACATGCAGTATGTAGTTTTGTCCCACAGTTCTGACAGATTGCTGGAAAACTCATCTCTAGTGACTTTGTAGTTTTCTCTAAGTTTCTATGTTGGTATTATTGTATGTTTGGGTCTTACACTTTGCATTGCGATATCTGCAGAATCTGCTCTCTATACATCTGTGTGGTCAGAGGCATGATGTATCTGTGTTGATTCAGCGATAAAAGAGTGCTCGGAGGCTTGTCTAGACATTTTTTCAAGTTTTGCAAAAAATGGTTTCTGTCTCTTTAAGAAGATGAACAGAAGCTTAGGCAGGTGGGATACACAGTTCAATGCAGAAAACAATTTTCAAAATTCACAGATGGCATGCAGTAAGCTTGTGCGACCATGTGCTTTCACAAGATGGTGGATGACACTGAGCCTGATTGCAGATTAAACATACACTTCTACACAGCAGGCTGCAGGAATTCTACCACATGTTTTGACTATTCTGACTTCAACTGTTGTAAGAGTGACTTATTCCTTGCTGAGACCTCTATGTCTGGCCTGTATAAGTAGATGTAATCACAGCAGACAGTCTTTATCAGATAGCTTGAACTCACCAGACACTGTTTCTTCCATAAGCGTGGGTTTTATTTCAAGCAGCAGGTAAAGTAGACAACAAAATGTGACAGATGATTGAAAGACATTATCTGCATGTCAAAACATGGTAATGTGTTCCAGGATGCGAGCAGATTGCATGCGGCCTATACAGAATTGGCCATCTCTGTTCTCCCAAGACAGTGAAGGAACAGGAAAAGGAAGTACATCATAATGGGGGGGGGGGGGCAGAGATAATAAACAGTAAAGGATACAGCTACAACCAAGACTATGCATAGCATTACTTTTTACACAACTAGTGTAACAGCACAATAGCTATGGTGGAGAACTTTAGGTGATGCCACTGCATGCTAGCTCTGGGCATGTCTGCAGTATGTCTTGTAGCTTTTGGATACATGAAATTGTTCTGAGGTGTATGCTGTCCATTAATAACTGAATGGACTTTGCTAAGAACGGAATAACCAATGCCTGCACCTCAGGCTGTTACCCCCTAGGCATATGTGTGCGCAACCCATTGCATTAGGGTATGCACCTCAAAGCTCAAACACACATGCGTGTGTATAGCAGTGGACGATGTCAGTAGGGCAGAGGTTGGTGTCAGTAGTTCATTTTTTAAAAAAATTTTTATTACAACTTTGTATAATGTTATATATTTTTTTACAATAATTTATTTCTAATACATTTTTTTTTTTTAGGAGCTCCATTGGGGGGCTTTGGAGAAATATCAGGAGGTATAAACCCCTGATGTCTCCCTTTTGAGACAGAGAAAGGGACTGAGAACAGAGATTCCCCAGTCCCTTTCTCTGCAGCAAAGCATCAGGGGGAATCTGTGTAGGAAGGCCTCATTAGGGTGTGCCCAGGCACACCTGGCACACCCTGTGCGCACGCCTATGCCCCTAGGGTTTAATAAAGGGATTACATTCAGCTCCTGCTTTAGATAACATGAACAGCAGTGTCAGTATGATCCCATTTTCCCCTTAGGGATGAACCATAAGTTCCCAGTGTTACCTTTATTATTTAATAGTCAAAATCTGTATTGCATTAGGAATCTCATATTATTACAGGGGAAATAAGGTGACTCGGAATCAGCTCTTTGCAGGGCTGTAGATATTTTTCCTGGGGGGGGGGGGGGTCAGCCTTGAGTACCCAGAGAACAATAGTTAGCATGCCTGCCATGCTGTGATAAATTGTGGTGTATAAATACATACTTTATTGTTGCTGTGTTGGGTCTGTTGCTGATAGGGGAGTCTATTGTTGCTGGGGTGGGGTCTATCAAATTCCATACTAATTACTTAGTAGCACAAAATTGTACTTCTGTTCTGTATTCCCTAAATTGGGCTGTACTGGGAGGTGGGTAGGGGGCGGAACCAAGAAGAAGTGCTCAGAGGTGGGTAGGGGGCAAAGAGGAAGGGTGATTCAGAAGGAGGTAGTTCCTGCACCTATTCTCTGAAAAACAGCCCTGAATAGTACACTAGGTTTGAGCTGCAAGTAGGCTAGGCTTGACATGCCAGTAGACTAGGTTTGATGTGCCAGTAGACTAGGTTTGATGTGCCAGTAGACTAGGTTTGATGTGCCAGTAGGCTAGATAGGCTTGACATGCCAGTAGACTAGGTTTGATGTGCCAGTAGACTAGGTTTGATGTGCCAGTAGGCTAGACAGGCTTGATGTGCCAGTAGACTAGGTTTGATGTGCCAGTAGGCTAGATAGGCTTGATGTGCCAGTAGGCTAGATTAGATGTGGCAGTAGGCTAGGTATGATGTGCCAGTAGACTAGGCTTTTTATGCCAGTAGGCTAAGCAGGCTTTAAGTGACAGTAGGCTAGGTCTGATGTGGCAGTAGACTAGGTTTGAGTTGCCAGTAGATTAGGTTTGATATGCCAATAGGGCAGGCTTGATGTGCCAGTAGGCTAGGTTTAATGACTCTTTGGGGTAACCTGCTAATTATTTGATTTACACCATACTTTATGTACTGTATATAAATTATTGCTAAATGTGGCAGTTTAGCTACTGCATGGGGCCTTTTGTTCATTGTGTAGTTATGTGATGTCCAGACTGTGTGTGTGTGAAATAGTCTTGACAGAGCTGCCATTTTAATGATGAAGGCCCCATTCACACTTGTGCGACTTGTCATGCGACTTTGGACCCCAAAGTCGCAATACAAGCTGCACCCAATTTTTCCCAATAAGTACCGTTCATACCTGTGCAATCACAGTGATTTTAACCCCTTCACACCGACGTTAACACAAATATGCAGCCTAATTGCACTGAGCTTTTTGCCGTGGGGCCGCATATTTGCATACCTCCCTTTGTGCCGGGAGCACGCCGCACAGCGGGCTCCCAGCACAGAGACCGGGGTCTCACCGTGAGCCCCGGGCACCGTATTAACGATCGGGACCCGGAACTCCCAATTCCGGGTCACCTGATTGCTATAATAGCCTCTGACTGGCTATCACAGTGATCAGCCACTGTGAAGCCCATCCCCATGTTTTCTTTTTCTGTGAATGGAGGAGAGAGATACATTGGATCACTCTCTGTCCTTGCACAGAAAAAAAAAAGTGTGTAAAAAAATTATAAAAAAATTAAATAATAATATTTAAAAAAAAGAAAAAAATACCTACATCAAGGTTTATTCTAGGTAGTGCCAGGGTTAGTGTTTGGGTCAAGGTCAGGGTCAGTGTTTTTTTTGGGGGTGGGGGGACAGAATTATATATTTTTTAAATTAGTATTAGTGTCAGTTATTGTACAGGTCAGTGTGTTTTAGGTAGAATAAAAGACAAAACAAAATGCGCACCATTGTTTTTGGGCTGTGCTACGGGTACATACAACACCTAACATACACATATGTGGTATCGCTGCGATCGTCATGAGCAGGAGAATTAATTTTGGGTTGTTCTTTGGTAGTAGCTTATAGTAGTACCACGAAATATACAGCTAAATTTAGCTAAAATTACAGCTAAATTTAAAAAAAAATATTTTTTTTACTATTTTGGGACAGTTTTCCTTTGATAAAAAAAAAGAAGCAGGAGATATCTATTACCATTTACCACCAAATGAAAGCCCAATTTGTCCTGAAAAATCAAGGTATAATTCACCTGGATACACAAAGTAGTTGTGATGATATGTACAGTTTTAATAACACATGTCAAAGTCACACAATTGGGCTTAGGCATTTACATTTGTTTTACCCTTAGGCGCGAAGGGTTTAAAGTAGTTCCTGCACTATTTTGATCTCATTTTCATGCGACTTTAGGACCATAGACTTCAATGTAAGCCCTAAAAAGACATATGGAAGCCGCACCTGCATAATTTACATTGACTTGTGTGTGACTTTGTAGAGCACAAACAATCACATTGGTCAAAGTCGCAACAAAGTTGCACTCATCAAAAGTTGCATCAAAATTGCATCAACGTAGCATCAAGTGCACTGTAAAGTCACAAAGGAAAATGCACAATTTTGAAGTCTCGAAGAGTAAGGGTCGGTTCACACTAGGGGCGGCACGACTTGCAGGTCGCCTCACTGAGGCGACCTGCACACGACTGCCACGGCGACTTGCAAAATGACTTCTGT
The DNA here is from genome assembly GCA_037952925.1 of Lithobates clamitans. Classification (NCBI taxonomy): domain Eukaryota; kingdom Metazoa; phylum Chordata; class Amphibia; order Anura; family Ranidae; genus Lithobates; species Lithobates clamitans. The sequence goes on from JBBGZY010000562.1 coordinate 4,658,704, forward strand.
ATAGAAGTCTGTGCAAGTCGCCTGAAGTCGCCCCCAAAGTAGTACAGGAACCTTTTTCTAAGTCGGAGCGACTTGCGTCGCTCCAATTAGAACGGTTCCATTGTACAGAACGGGAGGCGATTTGTCAGGCGGCTAGGTCGCCTGACAAGTGGCCCCTGTGTGAACCGGCTCTAAAGGTACTTGTTTATGATTTTTGTATTTTGTTTAAACATTGACTAATACTGTACATTTATATTTTTGCAACAAGAAATGGTGAGTTAAAATACTTGGGGTTGATTTACTAAAACTGGAGAGTGCAAAATAAGGTGCAGCTGTGCATACAAGCCAGTTAGCGTCCAGGTTTCTTTGTCAAAGCTCAATTGAACAAGCTGAACTTCTAAGCTGATTGGCTAGAAGTTGGTGAACTTCCCACTGCTAATTATCTTATTTACCCCTTCTTTTTTGGTTTTAATATAAAATTGTTTGTCATTAGTCAACAGAGAAATCCCAACATTTTTACATCCATTAAAGTTTCCTCCCAGCCTCATAAACCTATGTGTAAGGAATATAACTGAGAGCTGCATGTACATGCTTGGCCCACCTCCTGCTGCATACATTGCCATGTAAAGTGACAGAAAACCAAGATGAGATACTGGGCCAGGTGTCTGTGTCCTGCTGGTAGAATTTACAGTTTAACGCCACCACTGCATCTACCCTGCTCAGGTCAACCTTGGGAGTCAACAGTGCAGAGGAAAAGGGGGTTGGAGGACACAAGAAGTTTGGTAGTCCAAAACTGAGACAATGCAGGGCCTGCGGGAGAACCATATAGCTTCATTAAAGTGGAGGGCCACCCTGAAAAAAAACATTGCACCAAAACATTTAAAAAAAAAAAAATTTTTTTTTAAACTTACCTGAAGCCTTGTTGCTAGGCAGTCTTCCTTATCTGCCTCTTCCTATTTTGCGGCGTGTCCTGTTCCTCGGTGAGCGGCCCCATTGCCTTCTGGGAACTGTGTGTGTTCCCAGAAAACCACGGGGCCATTCACAGAGTGCCGAGCCGCTCACGCGTGCGCAGTAGGAAACTGGCAGTGAAGCCGCAAGGCTCCACTGCCTGTTTCCCTTAGTTAGGATGGCGGTGCTGGGACCCAAGAGCCGAGGGACGGGTCGGCCTTGGGTGGCCGACATCGCAGGCACCCAGGACAGGTAAGTGTACCTATTTAAAGTCAGCAGCTACAGTGTTTGTAGCTGCTGACTTTAAAAAAAAAATTTTGCTGGCCGGAATCCTGCTTTAAGGAGCAAAGTTCAATGCACCCTATAACCTTAGAGGCCTCTGCACAGACCTCACATGGCATTTCTCTTAGACGAATTTTCACTGCAGCTATGGAGCTACTGTATGTGGCTAAAGGGACATGACTGCCTTGGCAATTCCATTTTTCAGGAAATGCACTTGAACTTCTTTCAGGCAAACATTTTTCAGGGCACTGCTTAGCCACAATGAACCTTCATATTTATTTACGATAAGACAGCAGATACTCACTTTTTGGGTAAAAGTTGGCTATAAGTGCACATCATGAGTGATCCTAGTTTCATTAATGACTATGTCCAGTCTACAATAAAGAAAGAAAAAAATCTCCAATGAGATACTACTACTTTTAGGAGCCTGGTCAACAAGTGGTTGCAATGAAAAAAAATTGCTTATTGACGCTTGGCTGGTTTTGGAGCCTATCCAACTGTCTGAATCATCATGCCTTTACAATGGCCATAAAAGTGTGCATGTAACATCTACCAATACTGTATGGAGGTTAACATACATATATGTTCATTTAACACAGAAAGCCTACTGCTTTGTCTTTTGTGAAATACATTACATTATTCATTTTTTTTTATTCCATTCTGCCAGCTGATTATGACATCAATACTGTTACTACAAGTCTATCATTTCAGCATCTGCTGCAGTCTCGCTAATGATCAGTCTTTTTCCCATCAGTATACAGCAGAATAATCACACTTCATTCTAATTATTGACAACACCCCAAAGTCATCTCATTGTGACATAGCGTGAAAGAATGTTCTATTTCAGAGATTACATTTGGTATTTTCAGAAGAAATAATTTACACGTCTTGTAAAGCATGCAGAACCTTTAATGACCCATGGAAGAGCTCTTTGTATGGATTCAAACAATTCTCTTCCAGATAATGTTTTCCTTTCACTAGAGCCTGATTGTGTTTTGTTATAAATGACAGACATGTTAAATGATAGTATTTAGCTGCATGATTCACAGTATGGTGGAAACAGCTGAAGTAGTGGACTCCATGATCATAGATATATATGGTAACCAAGACCGTATTTACTATAACACATCGTCCTGGATCAGTGCCTAGGACAACAAAAAAAAAAGAACCCATACCAATGCATTGAGTGTGTTTGTAGGACTTTCTTCTCAGTGTGCAGACAGGACACCCTTTAGAAACAATGAAGGCTCTATTTAAAAAGCATAAAATAACCCATTCCTAATAGGAAGAGTACATACACAGGAACAGGAAGAATCTAAAGTCATAATGAACCTCATAATGCTACCTAGAAACCTTTTTCTAATATTCTAAAAAAACATTAAAAAGTCCTGCCTAATAGTAGACTACCTCTTCTGTGTGCGTCTCTGCAAATTATAATTTTTTTTCTGCTTAGGGTTGACTTACCTGTCCATCCACCTGCCCACTTTCTTTTCCATTATTTTCACCTTATAATCCTGACAGTAACACACTTTCTGTCTTACAACCCTTTACAACCACTTTTACCTACAGGTAAGCCTAGATTAAGGCTTACCTGTAGGTGCTCGAAATATCTCCTAAACCTCCACGGTTTAGTAGATATTTGCAAAAGAGATGGGCACTGATGTCTGCGGCGCAAGCGCCGTAGACAACGATGCAGGCGCACTGTAGAAACCTTTAGAAACGGCAATCGTGCCGCTTCTAAAGGAGATCGTTCAGTGACTGGCAGCTCCTGCGTGCATGCGCAGGAGTGAGGTCATGGCGGCTCCGGAAGGAGTGGGTGAAAGATGGACGCTTCGTGGAGGCGAGGAAATTGGGGACATCGCAGGCTTTGGTTTCAGGTAAGTGACACATAATGGGCTACTATGCGATGAAGGTTGGATCTGTCTGATAACAGCAGAATTCTGCGGCGGGGATAAGGTAAGTGAAGAAGCCTAGGAACTGTAAAAAGTCCACCTATGGTTTTCTTCAGTGAGTGGAATGTTGTAATGCCTAAAAATCTCCACTAGAGGGTGTAAATGCACATACCTTTTTACATTGCTTCCTAGCTAGCTCTGTGTCAGCAGCAGACAGTATATGGGTATCAGCCACCAGGAGCATATTCAAGGGGGGGGGTCCTGGATCACAGGGAAAGTTAGCAAGAGGGTGAACCTTACTTCTCCTGGGGAAAGAAGGGGTTTGTGCTCCCCCCCCTCCAGGGGGTGCGGCAGGTTTCCACATGTTTTGCCTCCTCAGTATACCCCTGCTGTGTCCTCCCTTTCCTCTCATGGAATCTGTCAAAAGGCAGATCTGAACAGCGCTACGCGCTCGGGAATTGAGAGGTTTTTAAAACAATGAAGGAGCATGTTAGTGGACAGAGGGGGCGTGGCTTAGTGCGGCGCCGTGTTCGGGACGCAGCATCCACGTGGATTACACGGCGCAGGCGCGGAGCCCACAGAGCTCAGAAAACAAACCTCTGTCAGTTGGAAGCTGAAAGCCGGGCATGCAAGGCTCTACAGACACAGGAGCGGTGGGAGCACAGAAGGGGGATGATACAGGCATTCCCAAAGAGAACACATTTCACTCAGCATCAGGCTGAACGTTATTAGCGGCATTTTGTTTGCTAGACTATTGTTCAGCAAGTGGTGCATTCGTTTATTACCTCTGCTTTTGTGCTTAGGACTATGCCTCCCAAAAAGGCCGGTGCAAACACCTTAAAGAAGGTACCTAAGGCATCTCCCCCAGGCACCGAGGATTCTAGTCATGCCTCCACATTGTCATCTTCTCCTGAAGTACCAGATGTGGCTAGCCAGGGTGAGCCATTGGGACCAGTGGGTGTTGCAGCTGCTGCCGACATCTCAGCCCCTGTATACGTGACTGAAGATGCTTTTTCCTCCGCCCTGCTAGGGCTAGAGGAGAGACTAGCAGATTTAATCGCATCTTCCATCCAAAAGGATAGGAAGTGTGGTAGATCCCCCTTCCCCACCTCAGACCCTTTATCAAGGGAACAATGGATAGAGGATGATGTATTGCCCTCAGGGGATCAGGAGGATAGACAATCCAACGATTCCTCTTCTGAGGAATCAACAGTGGAAGAACCCTTTTCAAACTCGCAATCTGAGAAATTGCTGGTACAGTCTCTTACAGAAATGGTCTGTTCCGCTTTCAAGCTGCCCTTAACTGAGTCAGCCGAAAGTGCAGTTTCTTCTTTGGGTTCCTTAAAACCTCCGCAGACTTTGCATGCGTTTCCCATCCATGCATTACTGGAACAGCTTATCTATGCTGAATGGGATCATCCAGATAAGCATTTTCTCCCTCCAAAAAGATTCTCAGTACTTTATCCCATGAAGGAGAAATTCACCAAAAGATGGAATGTACCAGCAGTTGACGCTTCTATATCTTGTGTGAAAAAAAGTCTAACTTGTCCAGTAGACAATGCTCAAATGCTTAGGGATCCAACAGCTAAAAGATTGGAATTCCTATTAAAATCCTCCTTTTCTTTGGCAGATGCAGTTACTCAGCCTGCAGTCGCTGCAATAGGCCAGTTTAAACAGGCCCTTAAGGGGATTCATGTAAAACAGGCCCGGGACTTGGCCGAACTGCCAAGAGCATTATGTTTTGCCATTGACGCCATTAAGGATTCTATTCACTAGGCTTCTCGCCTTGCACTTGTGCTAATACACATGTGTAGGATCCTGTGATTGAAAAATTGGTCAGCCGAAGCACCATGCAAAAGGCTTCTGACTGGGTTTCCTTTTCATGAGGATAGGCTATTTGGGGATGATTTGAACAAATACATCCAAAAGATTTCAAGTGGGAAAAGTACTTTTTTGCCAGTCAAAAGAAGGAATAAACGCCCTTCATTTAAGCAGTGGTGATGGCCTCCATCGTCAGAGTCTAGGGGGAAGCCTCAGGGTCAGGCCCAGGCAAAAAAGAAGCCCTGGGGGCGGAAACCTGCAAAACAGAATTCTAAAACCTTATTATGAAGGAGCGCCCCCGCTCGCCAGGGTGTGGGGAAGACTTCTGCACTTCTCAGAAGTCTGGCAGGAGGAAATTCAGGACAGATGGCTCATCTCCACAATAGCTCTAGATTACAAGCTGGAGCTTTGGGAGTGTCTACCGCCTCGTTTTCTGAGATCAAACGTTCCCAAAGATCCAGGGAAAAGGCAATCTCTGTTTCAGGCATTAGACCGATTACTGGCTCAGGGGTTGATCATGCAAATCCCCACAGAAGAGCAAGGTTTGGGGTTGATGTCAGACCCATTCTAGATCTCAAAAATCGGAATCAGTTCCTGAAGGTCAGCTCTTTTTGCATTGAGCCGATCAGGTCGGTGGCTTCTATTCTACGAGGAGGGGAACTTCTAGCATCTATCGACATCAGGAATGCATATCTGCATGTTCCTATATATGCCGCTCACCAAAGATTTCTGTGGTTCAAGGTAGAGCAGCATCATTTTCAGTTTGTAGCCTTGCCCTTTGGGCTGGCCACAGCACCCCAGGTATTTACAAAGGTTCTGGTCCCGCCTCTAACCAGGCTAAGGGAGCAGGGCATAACAGCCCTGGCATACCTAGACGATCTATTTCTAATAGACCGGTTGGTGGCCCGCTTGAGGCAAAGCGTGCGCATTACAACCGAATACCTGGAAAGTCTAGGTTGGATTCTCAACCTAGAGAAGTCTTCCTTAAAAATACTAAAAAGGATGGAGCACTTGGGCCTGATCATAGACACGGCCCAGAAAAAGGTGTTTTTGCCTCAGGCAAAGATCAACGCCATAAGAGAGCTGGTGCAGATTGTCAGGTCAAAGAGAGATCCCTCCATTCGCCTTTGCATGAGGCTGTTAGGGAAGATGGTGGCTTCATTCGAAGCGGTTCCCTATGCCCAGTTCCATTCAAGACTGTTGCAAAACAGTATCCTGTCTGCTTGGAACAAAAGGGTCCAAGCTCTAGATTTGCCAATGCGGCTGTCCCCAAGGGTGTCCCAGAGCCTCAGTTGGTGGTTGGTAACCCGTGAATCTGCGGAAGGGAAAATCCTTCAGACCAGTTATCTGGAAAGTGGTAACGACAGATGCCACCCTTTCAGGTTGGGGAGCAGTACTAGAAAAGACAACTGTCCAGGGACAGTGGTCAACAACTGAAAGAACCTTGCCCATCAACATCCTTGAGATTCGGGCAGTGCATCTGGCCCTGAAGGCCTGGACATTCAGGTTACGGGGTTGTCCTGTCAGGATCCAGTCCGACAATAGCTGTGGACTATATCAATCACCAAGGGGGCACCAAGAGTGTCACAGCTCAAAGGGAGGTGAACCATTTTCTAACCTGGGCAGAAAGGAATGTTCCTTGCATATTGGCAGTCTTCATTCCGGGAGTAGAGAATTGGCAGGCGGACTACTTGAGTCGCCAGCACCCTCACCCCGACATTTTTCTGGCCGTTTTCCAAAGATGAGGGACTCTGGACGTAGATCTGTTGGCATCCTGGTTCAACAGGAAACTGGTCAACTTTGTGTCCAGGACAAGTGATAAACTCGCGTTCGGAATAGATGCGTTGGTGACCCCGTGGGATCAGTTCTCACTGATTTATGCATTCCCCCCTATACAGCGTACTGCTTAAAGCTGAACAGGATAAAAAAATATTGTCTAAATACAAAAGCCATGTGTGTTCTTACTTGAATCTTGGTATACTTTGTGTTTTCCTTTCAGATCTGTTCATTAATTTAGAATGAAACTTTGCCTCTATGGAGAAGTTTGATGTAAGAAAGACCAGTCACTACTGCTCTCTCTCCTTGTGCAGGTTGACTGGGTCTTGTATCCACCCCTCCTGTAGTTTTATTGAGGCAGTCTGTGGTAGGTAGTTCTGCTGTATCCCTTTTACAGCTCTGCTGTCTGCACAGGCCATGCACAACACAGTGATGATGTCCCTGCTACTTTTGTATGGAAACTGGGTTTGCAAAAGTGTTTGGTGCAGCCAGTGAAATTCTTTAAATAGTTACATGAGTGTGGTCTGGACTGAGACCAGATAATCAATAAAAGGTATCTATCAGCTTTGTAGTGTAGCACCCTGATGTTTAGGCAGGGTTGCTATTAAATTTATTTGCTAAATGATAATTGCCTTGGCCAATTGTTAGGAGGTCAATTGATTTTGCCCTAATTCTGGAATAACTGCACTTCTCTCTGTCACTAGATGGCCTGGTATCCTGTGACATTGGATAAGACAAGGGCAATGCAAGGACAGATTAGGAATGAATGGGGTGTCTCAGACAATGGGCAGGGATTTTCTTGGGTCCCTTGAACTGCTGGGAGAACCTATTTATTTGAATGGAGTCCGGTGATCGGGATTCTGTGCCACCTGGACGGCTGAAGGCTCCACAATATCTAATTCAGACATCCCCTTTGACGGGATCTCTGAACTGTTTTCAGACAATTTGTCATGGACTGGAAAGTGGAGTGATAGCGAAGAGGAGCAAGTATGTGACTTAGAGGAGGATGAGATTCCTCCAGGGCCTACTGCAAGTGTTAATATTGAACTGTCTGCTAGTGCTGCCCCAACTGTGTGTATTACTAAGTCTTTTGAGGAGGATCGCTGGGAACACTGGGTCTCTAAAGTTATGCCAACCAAACAGCCCCTGTGACTAAGTTTGATTGCAAACCGGATATTATTGCAGGATACCCAGTCCAACGTGCGCCAGATGCACGGGTCCTACCCGGGTATGGAAACCTCAAGACACTGCCTAGACTGTCAAAGATACAGCACATAATTATTAAGAAAGTGGCCGAGTAATATTGATATCTGTACCCCTATATACCGGCCCATCTAGAGGAAGAGATCCAGGACAAGGAAACACAATGGATGATGAAGCTGTGAGAAGTTTCCCTCAGATCCCTTTGCAGGTGGACTTTCAAAAGTTGTCACCCAAGATAGCTGAGAAGTATATTTCAGTGCTGCACACCTGGGGCTATGGTCACAAAATTAACTTAGACAGTGTGATCATCTGCAGGTCCAACACGAAAGACATTCAACACTACATTACCACGGTAAATTCTAAAGGAGAAGCTTTGAAGTTACCAGATCTCAGGTATTACTGGTGAATGCTCTTGAAATTGTGCTCACTGACACCATGTGGATTACAAATGTGTGCTTTGCGGAGTTGGGACGCTATGATGGAAGCCACTCCACCTCTTGTACAAGAATTGTTGCTAGTGAGGAACATTCTTGATGGCTGTATTGCTGGGACTGTGCTGGACTGAATGCTGCCGGCAGATACAGAGAGTGCCCACTTGAGTCACGCTGGCTAGTGCTGTTGGAATTGCCAGTGTGCCTCCCTCTGAAAGTAACCTGTTGATGCGACTTTCAACATGTTTGTTCTTCAACCAATGAGGAAATCTTTTCTCAGTTCCCAGCTGGTATGCAGACAGACTGAGATTACTATTGCAAGGGGACCTGTGTTCAGAAGTGCGGTCCCTTGCACCATGGCCTGGTTGCTTGTTGCCTGATTGCAGCCATGCCTCCTGTCCCCGAATTTATCCCTGAGAAGAAGGGAAACTGCTGGGAAATTGACACGTACCTTGGAGGTGAGCCTGACGTGCAGAGGTAGACCTCTCATACAGCCCTGGCTCCGGAGTCACTGGAGTTGAGACAGTGACCATAGGAGCACAGTGAGGTATGAGTACCTGCAGAGTTCTCTTGACTGGAGATGATGACAGCTGAACAGGAACCGGCTTAAGTGCTGTGGATGCAGGATACAGGATGCAGGTGCACTGCGGATGCAGGTCAGTGGATGCAGGAGTGCTGAGTGGCAGGCAGGAGAAAGGTCAGACAAGCCAGGTCCTACACAGCGGATCACAGCGGATCAGTCAGCAGAGACGGCAGGCAAGGGATGGTCAGAGTTCAGGCCGGGTTAGTAATGAAGTATCAGGCAGGCAAGTAAACAGAGCAAGGTTAAGGAAGCCAAGGGTCAGAACTGGAGACAGCAGCGAGATCAGGAAGCCGGGTCAGTATTAGAACAGATGCAAGCTCAGGATAGGGTCACAGGGTAAAGCTGCAGATCAAACAGCAAAGAACTAGGGCAGCTGAAGCCCTTTTAAAGGCCACTGGGCGCCAAGGCATAGTTACTGCGCACGAGCATGCACATTGGTGCACGTCTGTTCGCCTATTAGCCAGACTGCGCCATCTGTGATCCTGTGTGCCTTAAACTAACTGCAGAACTATGAGCAGTGTGTTCAGGATAGAAATATTGTTCTACCCCAAGTGAAAAAAAAAATGATGGACTGTGAAACTTCAAGGACACTGGGGTGCTTAGCTAGTAGAACATACTAAGAAAGTTTCTATAAGATAGTTGTGGAAGAAGGTGGCATCTTCCGATGAGGATGGAGCCCACTTTAATTTCTGTGTGTGAAGTTTAGACATATTATAGGGTGTATTTACACTGCTATGCTGTTCTCGGCTGAGAACAATTAACAGTTACTCAAGAGTCACTTATGTAAATATTGCTCTGTATTATCATACATAATACATACATACATAGGATGCTTTTCTTTGCTGTCTATTTTTCTCTTTCAGGTTCCTGCACCCATTGCGTCTTCCTTACACAAGGAGGGACAGTGATTCAATGTGCATAGCAATACTAACCTTTTATGTTCTTCATTACTGTATATAGTAGATACATAGGATATAGGCTACTGTTTGCATTTTTTTTGGGTGGTACGCCACACATAAAATTGTATATAATGTCTGTTATTTATTTGCCCTTGTGTGAACTGCCACTCACTCATGTACAGTATATGTTATACATGTTTACTTCATGTGGTATGCCACGTGTATTGTTTGTTATCATTATTCCTTTCCTGTTTCCCTACCCATCCTAGTTTTTGCCAGGATATTCTCTCTCAGGCTTGAGAGCTCAAATTTATTTTTCTGCAAACTCGGAGATGTCATTTTTCTAAGCATGGGGAGGATGTAGCACCCTGATGTTTAGGCAGGGGTCCAATTATTTATTTGCCAAGTGATAGTTGCCTTGGCCAATTGTTAGGAGGTTAATTGATTTCACCTTAATTCTGCAATTGCTGCACTTCTCTCTCCTGTCGCTAGGTGGCCGGGTATCTGGTGACATTAGATAAGAAAAGGGCAATGCAAGAAAAGATTAGGAATAAATGGGGTGTCTCAGCCAATGGGCAGGGGTTTTCTTGGCTCCCTTGGCCTGCTGGGAGAACCTATTTATTTGGGTGGAGTCAGGTGATCGGGGTTGTGTGCCACCTGGACGGCTGTCTGGGTGGACGTGTGTTATGTTGCCCCAGGCTCCTGGGCCAGAAACCTAAGGCCTATCCCAGGGACATCTGGCTGCTAGGCTGTCTAAGAGCCTATCCAGAAGCAGGAAAGGAGCATGGGGGCTTGTAGGGACTGCAGGCTTGTAGTCCAACCAGAAGTAACAGTTCCGCCAGCCGGGGGGAAACTAGTTGTGGTTGAAGTAGAAGGGAAGCTGTCGCCATTAAGGGACCATCCACATTGCTACTGGAGATCACAGTGAGTGAGCTGAGGCCAGTACCAGAACAGACTCCTCGCCAGCTCTGGTGCAACCAATTACTTTTAGAAGTCACATAATTAGTGAAATGATGTCCACCTGTGTACAATCTAAGTGTCACATGATCTGTCATTACATATACACAAGGCCCCAGAGGCTGCAACACCAAAGCAAGAGGCACCACTTACCAAACACTGCCATGAAGACCAAGGAACTCTCCTAACAAGTAAGGGACAATGTTGTCGAGAAGTACAAGTCAAGGTTAGGTTATAAAAAAATATCCAAATCTTTGATGATCCCTAGGAGCACCATCAAATCTATCATAACCAAATGGAAAGAACATGGCACAACAGTAAACCTGCCAAGAGACGGCCGCACACCAAAACTCACGGACCGGGCAAGGAGGGCATTAATCAGAGAGGCAGCACAGAGACCTAAGGTAACCCTGGATGAGCTGCAGAGTTCCACATCAGGGACTGGAGTATCTGTACATAGGATGACAATAAGCCGTACGCTCCGTAGAGTTGGGCCTTATGGCAGAGCGGCCAGAAGAAAGCCATTACTTTCAGCAAAAAACAAAATAGCACGTTTAGAGTTTGCGAAAAGGCATGTGGGAGGCTCCCAAAATGTATGGAGGAAGGTGCTCTGGTCTGATGAGACTAAATTGAACTTTTTGGCCATCAAAGAAAACGTTATGTCTGGCACAAACCCAACACATCACATCACCCAAAGAACACCATCCCCACAGTGAAACGTGGTGGCAGCATCATGCTGTGATGATGTTTTTCAGCAGTCGGGGCTGGGAAACTGGTCAGGGTTGAGGGAAAGATGGATGGTGCTAAATACAGGGATATTCTTGAGCAAAACCTGTACCACTCTGTGTGTGATTTGAGGCTAGGATGGAGGTTCACCTTCCAGCAGAACAATGGCCCCAAACACACTGCTAAAGCAACACTTGATTGGTTTAAGGGTAAACATGTAAATGTGTTGGAATGGCCTAGTCAATGCCCAGACCTCAATCCAATAGAAAATTTGTGGTCAGACTTAAAGATTGCTGTTCACAAGCGCAAACCTTCCAACTTGAAGGAGCTGGAGCAGTTTTGCAAAGAGGAATGGACAAAAATCCCAGTGGTAAGATGTCGCAAGCTTATAGAGACTTATCCAAAGCGACTTGGAGCTGTGATAGCTGCAAAAGGTGGCTCTACAAAGTATTGACTTTAGGGGGGTGAATAGTTATGCACATTGACTTTTTCTGTTATTTTGTCCTATTTGTTGTTTGCTTCACAATAAAAAAAAAAATCTTCAAAGTTGTGGCCATGTTCTGTAAATTAAATGATGCAAATCCTCAAACAACCTATGTTAATTCCAGGTTGTGAGGCAACAAAACATGAAAAATCCCAAGGGGGGTGAATACTTTTGCAAGGCACTGTATGATCCCCTTAGGGCAGGGGTGTCCAAACTATTTCAACGAGGGCCAGATTTGATAAAGTAAACATGCGTGAGGGCCAACCATTTTGCCTGACATTCTTTGAACCATTAAAATTCGGTCTAAGTGTGTTCATTTGAACACTAATACACTGCTCAACAAGAATTCTCTTGCCTTTATGGCTGTGTTTGAGAAAAGAGATGAGTTCAGGCGTTGTCAGATCACCTGGGACCAGGTGACAGATGCACTCTGTAGGAGTCGGAAGTGCACCGCTAAGGTAGTGGACCCTAGGAATGACTGCTGCGGATTGAACCCTGGAAGGTGCAGGAAGCAGGTCTACAGGATAACTAACATGGATCCCAGTGGGAGCTAGAGCATAGATTTTCCAGGGCACGGAGTCTAAGAGCCGGCGGGTGTTCACCAGAGCCTCTAGTGGTGAGGATGAACTGCGCTGCAGTCTGGCTCCATGAACACATGGAGAAAGGTAAGCTGACAGAGAAAACTCTGTTGCATAACCATGATAGTACCCCCCCCCTTATGAGGCCTCCCCCTCCCCCGCCTGGGCCCTGGCTTAAAGGGAAACTCCAGATGAAACCTCCTCAACAGACAAGGCGCAAAGATCTCAGATGCAGTGATCCAAGACCTCTCCTCAGGACCAAACCCTTCCCAATGTACGAGGTACTGAAGAATTCCTCTACGGCGCCGGGAATCGAGAACTTGACTAACCTCGTACTTAAGATTATCCTCAGAGACCAAAACTGAGGTAGGGAGAGGACGAGAGGACTTATTGAGGGCTAAAGGCTTCTTAGGAATGGGTAAAGGCATAAGAAGACCATCAGGAGTCTGAGCAGGGTCCCCCAGACCCTTAAAGATGAGCTGGACATCCAACACAGGATCATCAGACTGGGCAGAAGTCAGTGGATCCCTGAGACCAAGTTGATTAGAAAGTGATGTGTCACAGAAGTCAAGCTGGATAGCTTCACTGGGCATAGGCTGAACTGGTGCAGAGGCCGACTAAACAGCATTGCCAGGTGCAGTGACCACCAGAATCGCATCACAGGGCGTAGCGACTGTGGAACTGGTAGACGAGTCAGCCTGGGTGTGCGTCCAAGGGGGTCCAGGAACAGGATAAGGTAAATGACCATGCAAACTGGGGTGAATGATCGGCTCAAGTTCACAGGTGGGTTCCTCATCCAGAGTGCCACATGACCCAGAGAATGCCTCAGGCCGACTATTGCAGGAGGCATTCCAGAAATCGCTATATGCAGCAGTCAGAGCAGAAGATACTGGGATGGTGGCAACAGGAAGTTTCTCTTTTGGGGTAACCTTGAATAGGCAGGAAGAGGAACAGGAGGAACCCCAAGCCAGGGTCCGTCCAGCAGTCCAGTCAATGTGTGGAGAATGGAACCGTAACCAAGGAAGACCTAATATGATAGCAGATGACGCTTTAGGCAAGACAAGGAAGGATATCCACTCCTGGTGGAGTGTCCCTACCGACATCTTAACAGGAAGAGAAAATAGATAGGGGTACCCCAGCATAGGTAGCGCCACTTACCCCTATCTATTTTCTCTTTACCAATATATCTCACCCTTTTTGGGGGTGTGTTTAAGGGGAGGCTGCAGACCGTAGTCCGTGAGCGCGGAAACCCTCCTTTATTTACTATTTCATCACCATTTGGTGTGATTTTCTGCAGCTATGGACATCTTTGGGTACATGACTAATAGGAGTATAGACTTGGGGGGCATTTTTTGCCAAGAAAAGGTCACTAATGCACAGGATATGCATAGCCTTATGAAACAACTTAAACATACCCTAGAGAAGCAATTAAGAGTGTGGTGGGATGTCGCCACGTTAGAAACTTATATATATCAAAAATGACCGCAAGAAGGCTTAGATGGGATGTACACCCCAATGATAACATCAATGACACCGCCCTTATGGCTGATTGGTTCTCCATTTTCAACAAATGTGAAGGAGAGTTACTCCAAAACATTGTTAAAAGGAGACAATTTAAGTTGAGGATGATAGAGACTAACATTACAGAAATCAAAAGCCAATTAGTACCGTTTGCTAACCAGAGGGTATACCCCGGCATAGGTAGCGCCACTTACCCCTATCTATTTTCTCTTTACCAATATATCTCACCCTTTTGGGGGTGTGTTTAAGGGGAGGCTGCAGACCGTAGTCCATGAGCGCGGAAACCCTCCTTTATTTATCTTAACGGGAAGGGTCTGGAAGCAGATAGGACCCCCTGGGAGAACAGTGCTATCAATCGCCAAGACCCCCAATGGCGTTGAAAGGGGCAAAAGGGTAAGTCTCATGGAAGATGCAGTTTCCCAATCCATGAAATTGGTAGCGGCTCCGGAATCCAGATGTGCCGAGACCGAACGAGAGGAAGCGCCGACATGAAGGAACACAGAAAGAAGAAGACGAGAAGGTGAAGGTGATTCTTCAGGAGACAACTTGGTCCAGCCCAGCTGCATAGGTTACTCAGCGGGCAGTGGGTGCTCCTCGGATCAAAGAGAAGGGACTGGAAGCTCAAGCTGCCTAAGAAACAGGGAGTGCTGGCGTCTTTTTTCTAGGGCCCTCTCGTGAAAGCGAATATCGATCTGGTTACACAAGGTGATGACACCGTCCAGATCAGCAGGAAGGGATCTTCCTGCTAATTCATCCTTCACTCTATCAGAGAGGCCATGTAAAAAGGTTGCAACTAGGGCCTCATTATTCCAGCTCAATTCAGCTGTGAGGATACGGAACTGAAGAGCATACTGTCCCACAGAAGCTGACTCTTGACGGAGACGTAAAAGAGTGCTAGCCGCTGAGGAGATACGACCCGGTTTCTCAAAGATATTCCGCAAAAGTTTCAAGAAATCAGACAGGCTAGAAACCACTGGATCATTCAGTTGCCACAGAGGGGCAGCCCAAGCTAGCGCCTCTTGGACCCTAGGACTGACTGCTGCAGATTGAACCCTGGAAGGTTCAGGAAGCAGGTCTACAGGATAACTAACATAGATCCCAGTAGGAGCTAGAGCATAGATTCCCCAGGGCGTAGAGTCTAAGAGCCAGCGGGTGTTCACCAGAGCCTCTAGTGGTGAGGATGGACTGCGCTGCAGTCTGGCTCCAGGTCGGGGCCCCCAGGGTCTCACAGCTCACGCTCACCGTAGACTACAGGAGAAGAGGAAGGAGGCAGCAGGCTGGAACGACAGGGAAGTAAGGGGTAAGCCAAAGGTCAGGGCGACTAGCAGACAAGGATAAACATAGCACGTCAAAGGTCAGGATAACAAGCAGACAGGGAGAGTCGAGAACAGGCCAAAGTCAGTAACAGGAATCAGACGTAGGAAACACAGCAAGTACACATGGAGGCTAACACACAATGGTTGATCAGCACTGCTGGCTTGCAGTGCACAGGTTAATATAGGGTTCTCTGATAGGGCCTGGGGTGGGGCCATGCTTAGAGGAGAGGTTATAAAACCAGTCAGGTGAGAGGCAGCTGGTCTTTAGAGATGAACACATGGAGATAGGGAAGCTGACAGAGAAAACTCTATTGCATAACCATGGCAGGCGTGTTATTTGGATATACCTTATTTGATGGCGTATAACACACACCTTCACTTTAAGAGGGAAGTTTCAGGAAAAAACTACAATTTTAAATAAAGAACTGTGAAGCAAAATAAGGGTCAGTGCCCATCTGCAACCTCACAAGTGCCCACCATTGCCAAGAATGCAGCACCCACCATTGCCAGGAATGCAGCACCCATCATTGCCTGGAATGCAGCATCCACCATTGCCAGGAATGCAGCACCCACCATTGCCAGGAATGCAGACTCACCAGTGCAGCCTGTTTGATGCCCATCCATCTGCAGCCTTGGAGGGGACAAGGAGGGGGGCGGGATGAGTGCCAAAAGATTACATACAGGAAAAACTCCTGTTTTCTCTGTGACATTTTTATTACAGAGTCCTGTCTCCTTTGATGGACAGAACAGTCGTCAAATGGCAGAGCAGGAGATGGACTTCCTATTACAAAGGCTGCCGTGTAAACAGGAAATTCTCCTGTTTGTACAGCACTCATCCTGTCTCCTCCCTGTCCCCTCTAAGGCAGGCAGCATATATATCTTTTGTGGCCCCGATACTGCTGGGAGATCGTTGGAGGCCACAAAATATATATATGTCCAAAAAAACAGGTGGGCTGTTCAAAACTGGAATTCGGGCCCCAACTGGCCCGCGGGATGGACTTTGGACATGCCTGCCTTAGGGGAATCTTTCATTTTTTACTTTACAAATATATTATAATGAGTAAAAAGGCACATACAAGGTCTTCTTATACTTAGAAGAAATAGATGATCATATTATAAACTAAAAAATGATCTGGTTTTATAGGGGGCTTGGGTACTACAGTGGCTAATAAAATGCAAGTCCAACTCATTGTACAAATTCTGAGAACTGGAGAAAGAAAATCATTATGTTGTCTAGATACAGGAAACCACAATCCACACATTAACAAAATATTAAGCTATAAATGTATGAAAATATAGTGTGTACCTGAAAACTTTAGATCAATTCCCCACGCCGATAAGTCACCTAGCGATGGCCCTGCTTGCAGGGTGTGGGAATCAGATCTAGGCCATTCATTGAATGATGAGACATGGGAACACATATTCATAAGCGCTCCCTCAATGTTAGTATTCAGTATGCTTACAAAATCTGCACAAGATGGTATAAAGTGCCCAAATTCCTTCATAAAATATCACTATCCATCACAGACTGTTGCTGATGATGTCAGTCAGAGGACCATTCTTATGGTGGCCTTGCGCAGATTTGTCTTACTTTTGGTTGAAGGTCCACAAGTATGTAGCTTAGGTGACTGGTGCTACCCTATACTTCACACTGGAACAATACCTCTTACACCTTGACTATCAAACATTGCAGACATACACTAATCTTTGACTGCTCACATGATCAACGCAGATAGGATGTGCATACAGCCCACTGGTGATGCACATCCGCCAACACTGCGAGAGTGAATTATGAGACTAAATAAGGTGAAGAAATGGAGAAACAATTTCATAAAAAACTGGGCATGTCGGATTCACTATCCCATATAATCAGTTTATGTTACCAGTTTACTGCCGTTTGGCCACGAATCCAAATGGTCAGTCTGGTGAAAAAAACGGTTTTGTGGAGGCTGTGCTGCTTGCCTGTTGACTGGAGAGTGGCTCTGGGGGTTGGAGGGGAAGAGGAGGCACAGATGGCCAGAACACAATCTCTCTGCAAGTTACTGTGTGCAACACCTAATGGGGTTGGCACTGGTTTATACATATATGTGGCGGGAGTCACTTTTGGGCACAGGGTGACTGAGAAAATATATCTTGGATTACTTAAAATGGGACAGTAATATTTATCCACAATATCTCCCAGGATATATGTAAAGACCATTCTTGGTTTGTTTGATTCTGAACTCAACATGTTAGTTGAGAGAGCTGATCACATTGGCCTCTAGAACTGGGTAGGAGCCGGACAGTCTACTCCTACTATAGTTTGTTGCCTACTAGGCTGAGGAGGGGGGAGATCACTGTTTGTATTGTTAATTGTAATTAGCTCCTGCTATTGTGAGAAGGTGACCTGTGTTTATACTAATGTGTGAAGCTCGGTGACAACAAGTCTGACCTGTAGTGAAATCCTGATTAATCATACAATGCTCAGGAGGGTACGGAGTCACATCGGCTGCCTTAAGGGATTAGTTAATTAGCTCATGTTAATTCTGTTTCTGGTTACAGTTGCATTGTTAGAGTAAGATGAGCAGGAGGGGGGACCTCCTCTTCTACTGTATATAAGAATGTATTCTGGTTCTAATAAGAGAGTCTGATTCCTGCCTCTTCTCGTACTTGGGGGAAGAATTATTCGTATGGGTTTCTTGTTCGGCTGATTGGAGTGTTCGGTTGCTGCCCTTGTGTTCGGAAATGGAATGTCCTAAACGGCTTTAACCCCTTTCATGCTCGGGGGGTCATTACAATATGCATAACTCTTTCTGGGGAACCCCTGGTCGACCTTTTTTATACAGCTATATCTGTGGGGTAGATGGAGGCCTTCTGCTATCCTTCACAACCCTTACTCTGTTTTTATCTTCTTCTCCCCCTATTGTGGAGGGGGGGGGGGTTCTTTTTCTCTTCTCCCCTCCCTGCCTCTCCTGAGCAACACCGGGACCAGATTTACGGAATGGGGAGGTGGATGGCCACGGACTGGCTTTTAGAGTTTGGCTCGGTCAGAAAAAGCAATTTTTTATGTCTATGCTTGATAGACCTTGACCTAACGTGTGTGAGTTATATGCTATTATTTACATGAGTGCCAGTCTGCCTGGTGGCTACTGATGGGTGACTCTGGTTCTGGGAAAGGAAGGGGGGGGGTCTCCTTTTTTTTAATCTCTTTCTTCTTCTTTTGGATGGGTGACTGCCTTATAGTGTAGCTCTAGATGTGCTATCCTACTGGAAGTGTGATAATTTTTGCATGTTTGGTTTGAATGTTATAGACTTATGTTCTCCATGTAATTGGGTTACAGATCGATAATCCCTTTTGTTGTACTGCTTTCCTTTTTCTTTTGAAAATCGTAATAACGTTCCTATGGAATAATAAAAGAAAAACCTTTAGATTTGGGGCTGAGGCTGAAAATTATGTACATTTCACAACTTTGAAAAGTATAAAGATTTATTGTGCTTCCTTATTAATTTTTCTTATATCTATGTAATTTTGGACCATTTCTTCTAAAACACTTTATATTTCTGATAGACGTATTCCTTGTTCACAATCTTTCATCTTATGGCCTTTGTTATGTCTCTCATCATGCTCCAGAATGGGTTTTTGTATGGCTGCAGCATGACTGAACAAATTGGGCAACAAATCACTAACCAGGTCAAAAGACAGAGTACCCTGGAAGTATTAAGGACCTACTAGGAAATCTAGTTAGAGAGAAATACTGATGAGATAAGACTGATATACAGTATATATTACACCTTTATTTTTATCACCTAGTGATTTACAGTGCAGGAAATGAGTCAGGAAGTTTCTAATATTAACATTACTGGGGATAAAGGAATCTGCCCAGCTTTGGTTTGTGGGGGTTCAGGGAATCCTAATTGAAGCCTGCAAAACCCAAACTTAGCATCAAAACCTACTGAAATTCATGGGAGACCAATCTTATTAGTAAGTTCTGGTCATTTTTAGGGTTAATAGACAAACTACTTTAAAAAAGGGATGGGAAGTTGGGCATTGCCATAGGGGACAAATACCAATGTAAAATAAAAATTAAAATAAAGAAACATACAGCAGGGAAAAGTGTCTTTTCATGCTGTTTTAGGGGCAGCGCTGAAAATACTAAAAGGGACCCTAAAAGGGATGTTCTGCTTTAACACCTCCTTCCCTCTCCCACTTTTGAAGGTTTTTTTTTTTTTGGGGGGGGGGGGATAGCAGAGAAACCTAGTGTAGTGCCCTTCTAATTAGGTTGCTAAGATGTTAGGTAAATTTAGTTCTTTTTGGCTCCTCTGTAATAATTGGAGTAGTTGTTGATTTCTTTTAGCTGCTCTGGGGTTCACAGGCTGCAAGTTTGATTTCTCCCCCCTGCCTTCCAGAAGGTTATGGAACATAGGAGTGGATCAAGGCAAATGAGCAGCATGAATGGTTATGGTGCTGCAGCCAATCCCTGAAGGTGTGCCCAGAAAGTGGCTGGGGAGCACATAAATAGTCTGAGCTGTGGAATAGCAGAGTCTTCCTGTTCAAGGGATTCCACCTAGTTAGGTGAGGGGGGGGGGGGGGTGGATGCTACCCCCTGCCTCTAGCTGTTCTACATTTTCAAGTTTCTATTCATCGAGGTCCTGGCTATGAGCAGGGGGGGCCTACACCTAAAGGTTTTTCTGACACTCCGGGATTTCACCTGAGGATCCTGTCTGCATAGCTTCACTGAAAGGCACCTGAAGAAAGCTAAATGAGCACAGCAGCTCCCCTAGCCTTGTGAGTACTGCTTTACTGCAAGATCCTGTTGACTGTGTACTATTGGGATTGCTGGTCCATGTAGTTCCTCTCCTGAGAGATGCAAACTGATCAGTCCCCTCTAGTTTCATGGAAACCACCTGCAACCTTCTGGAATTCATATACTAGGTTTGAGCTAAGCAGTTCCTCTCCTGAGAGGTTCATATGTTAGTCTCCTCTAGTTTCTCAAAGGAGTACTGTCCTTTGAAGCTGGGTGAAGTAATTCCTCTCCTGAGGAGTACGTACCTCTGGCCTCTACTAGTTTCTTAAGGGAAGATTGTGTTCTGAGCTGAGCAGTAGAACTGCTTCTAAAGTTTACAACATAGAGAAGATTGTCCTGTTGTTTCTGTTAGCAGTTCTGAAGTATCTCATACTACCCTACACCCCATCCAAGTTATTTAACAATAAAACCACAAAAATAAATCCCCTAGACTGCCCTTTGTGTCAGTGTGTCTGAACTGTGGTCTGTGTGTGCTGGCAGTCTCTGCATTAGTAAGGGAGATAGCTGGTCATCATCATCATCTGTGCTGGAAGTGACTGTGCCTTCGATCATCACCAGCCAGCAGCCCTTTCGGGGGTACTGCTACACTAGTTTTAGCAGGTACCTGCTCCGACTTCTGCTCCAACCACCTAGGCGATTGCAGTGGAAGTTCTCCCCCCTCCCCTCCTGCAATCTTCTGGGACACATCACAGGTCCCAGGAAGCTGCAGGACCATTCATATACAGAGCAGTTCAGCACGCATGTGCACAGTGGGAATAGGGTTGCAACTTTTTCTTCAAGACAAACCCGAACACTTTAGCAGAGCACAGTACATGTTTTTTTTAGTATACACTATAGGATTGTAACAGACCTGGGACACCTTTGGGCACATAATGCGGCACCCCCTCACTCTCCTGTCAAGAACTGTTAGGAGCCACATTCCTGTCTGAGTAATGTGTCTGGGTTTCAGGTGGACTGAAACCCGGACAAATAATTCAAAACCCGGTCTGTCCAGGTGGCAACCCTAAGTGGGAAGCCAGCTGTAAAGCCGCAAGATGAACACATTAGTTCACTGGGACCAAAAACCTGAAACACGAAGGAGTCACCCCAAACTCAAACCAAAGTGCTGAACCTCATTCCTACTACTAAGTACTGGGATCAGAGAGCACTAAAAGATCTTATCTGTGGTTTAACCTTATTCCCACTGGCATTCAGTTTGCTAATATTACCTTCTTGCCACAGACAAACACATGAATTATAAAGATCAGTCTGTTCACGTGTAGTCTATAAAAAAAGAAAAAATAATACTGTATACCCCTCCCTGACTAAACTGCAAGATTTCTTAAACACATCCCCAGACTAAAACTAGTGCACAAAAAAAGCTTTTCAATAAAAAAATGACAATACATATTTTAGGTCAATAGAAATTGGCCTTAAATCTCAATTTCCTGAAAATACTAAAAACTCTTTACCGACACAGGATACACATCTGACATCAAAAGAGAGAGGCGAATCTCTTCTCCCCTACTCTATTTGCCATTATGATTAAGCCACCAGCAATCACCAAAAGTGAAAATCTAAATGTGGGGCAAGTAAAGTGCAGAGCCAGTGAGCATAAATTCCCTCTTTGAGGATAACCTACTGTATGCTCATTACTTCCCCACGCATCACTTTTCACACCATTATCAATACCCTTAATGCGAGAGAAAGAGGTCAGGGAGAGAGAGAGGTCAGGGAGAGAGAGGGGTCAGGGGGAGAGAGAGAGAGAGACAGAGAGGTCAGGGGGAGAGAGAGGTCAGGGACAGAGAGAGGTCAGGGAGAGAGAGAGAGAGGTCAGGGGGAGAGAGAGGTCAGGGACAGAGAGAGATCAGGGACAAAGAGAGGTCAGGGACAGAGAGAGGTCAGGGAGAGAGAGAGAGAGAGAAAGAGGTTAGGGGAGAGAGAGGTTAGGGAGAAAGAGGAGTCAGGGGGAGAGAAAGAACGAGAGGTCGGGGGGAGAGAGAGACAGAGAGACAGAGAGGTCAGGGGGAGAGAGAGGTCAGGGAGAGAGAGAGGTCAGGGAGAGAGAGAAGTCAGGGAGAGGGGGGAGTCAGGGAGAGAGGGAGAGCGAGAGAGGTCAGAAAAAAAAAGCAAAAAAGACGACAACCACCCATAACCCGATTTGTCCCAGGAAATTTACCCATTACAAGGTATATAAATATACAAACAAAAAATGACATCATTAGTAATCAGTAGCTGGAACATTCAGGGTCTGAACGCTTCAGCCTTAGGATCCAAAGTAAATGATCCAGATTTCAAGCAAAGACTATGTGAGACGGACATACAAATCCTCCTGGAAACATGGACCCGGGCACAAGATGAACCACCAGTACCTACTGGCTATAGGGAATTCTCTGTCCCCGCACAGAAAGATAAAAACATCAAACAGGGTCGATGTTCAGGAGGAATATTAGTCTGGTATAAGGAGAAGCTACATGGGAACATCAGTGCAATCAAAAAAGGAGAGAGCCACATCTGGCTAAGAATAAGCAGCTCCATCCTTACCTTTCAGTCAAAAAGTGAGGTTATCCACTTCCAATCCCTGGGACAAGTGCTTATCTGTGGAGGCCTCAATGCTAGGACAGGAAGGGAAAAGGACTATACAAGTTCTGATGGCAACACGTACATACTGGGCCATGTAAATTACGATCATGAGTCGATACAGATACAAAGAAATAGCTATGACAGTACAACCAACAAAAATGGAAGAAAATTGCTGAATTTGTGTCGCAGTCTAGGCCTCTACATCCTCAAGGGCCGTACCAAGAGAGACTCTCTAGGAACGTACACATTTAGCTCCCATGCAGGCAGCAGTGTGGTAGACTATGCCTCACAGATATGAACCCCACACTCATCAATGGTTTTACAAACACACCTGTCAGACCACAACCAACTACAGCTATACATTAAATCTTCTAGCAAACCATCACCAAAACTCCACCGGACCTCTCTCTCCAACCTGCCACCATCATTTAAATGGTCCAAACAGTCTACCACAAAATACAGAGAGGTAACTGACAGACCTAACATTAAAAAACAGCTTGAAAACTTCCAAAACAACGCCTATGAGATAAGCCCACAAGGTGTGAACCAGGCAGCAAAGGACTTCCATAAAATACTACACACCATAGCAGAAACAGCTCAGCTGAGAAAAGCCAACTACAAGAAACCATCCAACAAACAATCCAATAAATGGTTCGACAAAGAATGCAAAGCATTAAGGAACACCTTACGGACAGTCTCCAATGACAAACACAGAGGCCCTGACAACACTAAACTAAGGATAGCCCATGGTGGCACCCTACAGAAAAACTACAAACAAACCCTTAAAAAAGCAAAAGCAAAACGCTATCTCCAAAAACCTGCAACAGCTGGAAGAGACACTTCAGGAAAATTCTTTCTGGGAAATATGGAAGAATATTGGCTCAGCACCCAGGAAAAACAACCTCCACATGCAAAATGGCGACATCTGGCTCAACTACTAAGAACCTCTACAAAGATATTCCAGAGGAGGCTCTAACTGTAGAACAAAAAGACATCATCAAAAGACTAAATGATCTGGAGATTAGATGCACCGGTTGCACAACAAGAAATTAGGGAGAAAATCCAAAACCTGCAAACCAAAAAATCCAGTGGGATGGATGGAATCCTGCCAGAGATGATTAAACACGGCTCCCCAGATGTACACGCCGCACTATGCAAAATGTTTAATCTGGTCCTGTGCGCTGGTTACTACCCTACAGTATGGAACCAAGGCCTCATAACACCCATCCATAATAGTGGAGACCAGTATGATCCAGCCAACTACAGGGGGATATGTGTCAGCAGCACACTTGGGAAACTATTCAACAGTATCCTCAATAAATGGATCCTCAACTTCCTGACACAACACAATGTCCTCAGCAAAAGTCAGGCAGGGTTCATGCCAAACCATCACACCACAGACCACATTTTCACCCTGCACAGCCTCATCAAGAACCATGTACACAATACAAAACATGGAAAGTTATTCGCCTGCTTTGTGGACTTTAAGAAGGCATTTGACTCCGTGTGGCACCCAGGCCTGTTCCTCAAACTATTAGAGAGTGGAATAGGAGGGAAAACATATGAGGTTATCAAGAGTTCATACACTGAGAACAGCTGCAGTGTAAAGGTGAATGGGAAAAGAACCAAACACTTCCGGCAGGCCCGAGGAGTCAGACAGGGCTGCAGCCTAAGTTCAACCCTCTTCAACATCTACATCAATGAATTGGCTGCAGCTCTAGAATCCTCCCCAACACCAGGACTGAGTCTACATGACACTGAGGTGAAGTTCCTGCTGTATGCGGATGACCTCCTACTTCTGTCACCAAGAGAGAAAGGCCTACAAGACAGCCTGGAAGTGCTGGAGAAATACAGTGCCACATAGGCACTACTAATCAACTCAAGTAAAACAAAAATCATGGTTTTTCAAAAGAAAAATACTAAACAAAGAGCCCTTCCTTTACATTAAACAACTGCACTGTTGATGAAACTAACAGCTACACATACCTCAGTTTAGAAATTAACAAATTAGGAAGTTTCAAGCCAGCCATAGAGGCACTAAAAGACAAGGCATGCAGAGCCTTCTATGCCATCAGGAGACTTCTGTACCACCTAAAACCACCAGTGAGGCTCAGAATATTTGATAGCGTCATCACCCCAATTCTTATTTATGGCAGTGAAGTTTGGGGTCCTATCACCTACCCAGACCAATCCAAATGGGACCCCAGCCCAACAGAAATATTCCATCTGGAATTCTGCAAGCACCTCCTCCAAGTCCATCGGAGCACCTCCAACAGTGCTTGCCGGTCTGAGTTGGGCAGATTTCCCTTACTTCTCGCAGTACAGTAGAGGGCGCTATCATACTGGGACCACCTACAAAACAGCAGTCCCAACTCATACCACCATAAAGCCTTACTAAACAGTAAGGACCAGTCCAAGCCGTGTGGCCTGCAACAACTCATCAACACCTTGTCTATCCCAAACTCTCAACAATGCGGCCTGACAAAATCTCAAATAAAAAACATAATCAATGACTCCAAAGAAAAACATGTTGGAAATTGGAGAAATGAGCTAACAAACTCCAAAAAACGAACTGTTTACCAGTCATTGCAGAGAGACTACAAACTGGCCCCGTACCTGGAGGTGCAACAAGACCCCAAAGACAGACAGACCCTAAGCCTGTACAGACTGAGCGCCCACAGCCTGGAAATCGAATTAGATAGGCACAGGCAGACCTACAAGCCCAGGGAGAGTAGGCTGTGCCAGCAATGTTACCAGGGGGTCATGGAGGATGAGGACCACTTCCTGCTACATTGCCCAAAGTACTCATCAGTGAGGGACACTCACTTCCACAGACTCTCCACTCTCATCCCAGACTTCAATTTTATAGAAGAGAAGAGCAAACTCCAATTTCTACTGGGAGAAGATGAGCCAACGGTATAAATTGCTGCCCAATATGTGACAGCGTGTCACCAACTGAGAGGGACATGAAAGACTGAGGACTTAAAAATCCTTTACATGGACTTATGCCCATTCCCCTCTATATTACCCCCCCCCCCTTCTTTTTCTTATAGAAACTCAACTGCTCTGGCAATGCTAACATGTATGTGGTCCTGCCAATAAAGCTTATTTGAATTGAGAGAGAGAGAGAGAGAGAGAGAGAGGGAGGGAGAAAGGTCAGAGAGAGAGGTCAGAGAGAGAGCGAGAGAGAGAGAGAGGGGGGTCAGAGAGAGAGGTCAGAGAGAGAGAGAGCGAGAGAGAGAGAGAGGTCAGAGAGAGAGAGAGAGAGAGGGGAGCAGGGTGTCAGGTCACCAAGAGGCTGGGTGACAGATGCACACCATTGGGATCAGGAGTGCACCACAAGATAGTGGACTCTACGGCTGACTGCTGCGGATTGAACCCTGGGAGGTTCAGGAAGCAGGTCTACTGGATCACTGACACAGATCCCACTGGGAGTTAGAGCATAGATTCCCCAGGGCGCGGAGTCTAAGAGCCAGCAGGTGTTCACCAGAGCCTTTAATGGTAAGGATGGACTGAGCTGCAGTCTGGCTCCAGGTCACGGTCCCCAGGGTCTCACAGCTCACGCTCACGGTAGACTACAGGAGAAGAGGAAGGAGGCAGCAGGCTGGAACAACAAGGAAAGTAAGGGACAAGCCAAGGTCGGGGCCACAAGCAGACAAGGACAACAGAGTACACGCCAAGGTTCAGGGTCACAGGCAAACAGGGATGGTCGGGAACACGCCAAAGGTCAGGGTCACGAGCAGACAGGAATAGTTAAGAACAGGCCAAAGTCGGTAACAGGAATCAGATGTAGGAAACACAGCAAGTACACACAGAGGCTAAAACACAATGGTTGATCAGTACTGCTGGCTTGCAGTGCACAGGTTAATATAGGGTTTCCTGATAGGGCCTGGGGTGGGGCCATGCATAGAGGAGAGGTTACAAAAGCAGTCAGGTGAGGGTCAGCTGGTCTCTAGAGATGAACACATGGAGACAGGTATGCTGATCGACAAACTCTATTGCATAACCATGACAGTACCCCCCCTCTTAAGATCTCCCCCTCCCCGCCTGTGCCCAGGCTTAAAGGGAAACTCCAGATGGAACCTCCTCAATAGACTAGGAGCAAAGACCTCAGATTCAGTGATCCAAGACCTCTCCTCAGGACCAAACCCTTTCCAATGTACAAGGTACTGAAGAATGCCTTTACGGAGCCGGGAATCCAAAACTTGGCTAACCTCGTACTTTAGATTATCCTCAGAGGCCGGAACCGAGGTAAGGAGAGGACGAAAGGACTTATTGAGGACTAAAGGATTTTTAGAAATGGGTAAAGGCACGAGAAGACTATCAGAAGTCTGAGCAGGGTCCCCCAGACCCTTAAAGATGTGCTGGACATCCAACACAGGACCATCAGACTGGGTAGAGGTCAGTGGATCCCTGAGTTTAGGTTGGTTAAAAGGTGACGTGTCACAAGAGTTAAGCTGGATAGCCTGGAACACAAACAGAATGCAGAGAGCCCTGAACAAAAGATTGAAAACCCCACCTGGCCGAATGAGGCAGTCCATCCAAAGGATGGATTGAGCCTCTTAAACAGGTTTGAACGGACATAGTAGCAGTAGCGTGAGGTCAGGTTACAGAAGGTCCAGAACAAGAAGCAGGAAGCTCACTGGGCATAGGCTGGACTGGTGCAGAGGCTGACTGAACAGCATTGCCAGGTGCAGCGACCACCAGAATTGCATCGCAGGGTGTAACGACTGTGGAACTGGTGGACAAGTCAGCCTGGGTGTGTGTCCAAGGGGGTCCAGGGACAGGCAAAGGGAAATGACCATGCAAACTGGAGTGACTGATCGGCTCAGGTTCACAGGTAGGCTCCTCATCCAGAGTGCCACACGACCCAGAGAGTGCCTCAGGCCGACTACTACAGACTTTCCAGAAATTGCTATATGCAGTGGGAAGAGCAGAAGTTACTGGGATGGTGGCAACAGGAGGATTCTCTTTTGGGGTAACCTTGAGTAGGCAGGAGGAGGAACAGGAGGAACCCCAAGTCAAGATCTGTCCAGCAGTCCAGTCAACATGTGGAGAATGGAGCCGTAACCAAGGAAGACCTAATATGATAGGAGACGAAGCCTTAGGTAAGACAAGGAAGGATATCCACTCCTGGTGGAGTGTCCCTACCGACATCCTAACAGGGAGGGTCTGGAAGCGGATAGGGCCCCCTGGGAGAACAGTGCCATCAATCGCCAAGACCACCAATGGCGTTGTAAGGGGCAAAAGGGTAAGTCTCATGGAAGACGCAGTTTCCCAGTCCATGAAATTGCCAGCGGCTCCGGAATCCAAATGTGCCGAGACCGAACGAGAGGAAGCGCCGACATGAAGGACACAGAAAGAAGAAGACGAGAAGGTGAAGATGATACTTCAGGGTCTAATACTCCACCTTCCAGATGTATTAGCCCTGATCGTTTTTCTGGACGAAGAGAACAAGTATCACGAAAATGACCTTTGACGCCACAGTAGAGGCACAGGCCCAGAGTTCTGCGCCTAGAGCGTTCTTCGGGAGATAACTTGGTCCGGCCCAGCTGCATAGGTTCCTCAGCAGGCAGGAGGTGCTCCTCGGAATGAAGAGAAGGGACATGGAGCTCAGGCTGCCTCAAGAACGGGGAGTGCTGGCGTCTTTTTTCCAGGGCCCTCTCCTGAAAGCGAATATCGATCTGGTTACACAAGGTGATGACACCATCCAGATCAGCAGGGAGAGATCTTCCTGCCCATTAATCCATTACTCTATCAGAGAGTGCATGTAAAAAGGTTGCAACTAGGGCCTCATTATTCCAACTCAGCTCAGCAGTCAAAGTACGAAAATGAAGAGCATACTGTCCCACAGAAGCGGACTCTTGACGGAGACGTAAAAGGGCGCTGGCTGCTGAGGAGACACGACCCAGTTCCTCAAAGATATTCCGAAAAAGTTTCAAGAAATCAGACAGGCTAGAAACCACTGGATCATTTAGATCCCACAGAGGCGCAGCTCAGGCTAACGCCTCGCCGGACAGGAGGGATATAATATAGGCTACCTTTGCCCGATCGGACAGGAAGTTTTGGGGCTGAAGCTCAAAATTAATTGTGCACTGGCTAAGGAACCCCTGTAGGCTTTGGAGTCCCCAGAGAAACGGGCCGGAGCTGGCAGATGTAATGAATGTGTGGCTGCGACTGGTGCGATAGGTGCAGCAGCAGATAGCGGTTGAGGTTGTTGAACCGGGGATCCTAATGAGGCCTGAACCTGTTCAAAACGGGATGCCAAATCCTGAAGGAATCGCATCACCTGGGTCTGATGCGATTCCTGGGTCTCAAGTCTGCGAACTAAGCCCTGCAACAGATCATCTGCGGGTAGCGGCACATCAGCCGGGTCCATGGCTGATCAAACTGTCAGGTCACCAAGAGGCTGGGTGACAGATGCACACCGTTGGGATCAGGAGTGCACCACAAGATAGTGGACTCTACGGCTGACTGCTGCGGATTGAACCCTGGGAGGTTCAGGAAGCAGGTCTACTGGATCACTGACACAGATCCCACTGGGAGTTAGAGCATAGATTCCCCAGGGTGCGGAGTCTAAGAGCCAGCAGGTGTTCACCAGAGCCTTTAATGGTAAGGATGGACTGAGCTGCATTCTGGCTCCAGGTCGCGGCCCCCAGGGTCTCACAGCTCACACTCACGGTAGACTACAGGAGAAGAGGAAGGAGGCAGCAGGCTGGAACAACAAGGAAAGTAAGGGACAAGCCAAGGTCGGGGCCACAAGCAGACAAGGACAACAGAGTACACGCCAAGGTTCAGGGTCACAGGCAAACAGGGATGGTCGGGAACACGCCAAAGGTCAGGGTCACGAGCAGACAGGAATAGTTAAGAACAGGCCAAAGTCGGTAACAGAAATCAGATGTAGGAAACACAGCAAGTACACACAGAGGCTAACACACAATGGTTGATCAGCACTGCTGGCTTGCAGTGCACAGGTTAATATAGGGTTCCCTGATAGGGCCTGGGGTGGGGCCATGCTTAGAGGAAAGGTTACAAAAGCAGTCAGGTGAGGGTCAGCTGGTCTCTAGAGATGAACAGATGGAGACAGGTATGCTGATCGACAAACTCTATTGCATAACCATGACACAGGGTCTGGTCAGTGAAAGTGCTTACTCACTTGGAATGGTCCCCAGGGGGCTTACTGGTTCATTCAGCAGTTTTTCAGTGTGGCTGTTGGCTGCTTGTTTTTAATCTTTCGCCCACCTCCCCTTCACAGACAAGAGAGACGGGACTTGGGAGAAGCGTGAAGCTGCTCGGGGCAGACATGCTGGAGGTGGATTGGACAGAGCACACAGGAGGGGTGGGACTTTGGAGAAGTGTGTAAATGATGTGACATTATGATCTCAGAGCAGAGGGGGGGTTGCTGGACACACATCAGAGTGGAGAGCACCCTGCTGGGGGGCTGGATGGTTGCTAGACACATGATGTCAGAGCGGAGAGCCGCGCGCGCAGGGGGGAGCGGGGGGTAGCACTGCTTGACACATGTCACAGCGGCTGCCTGGTGGAGAGTTGCAAGCTCTGTGGACAGTGCGGGAGTAGAATAACCAGCGGCCCGTGCGCCCTAGGCGACAGTGCGCCCTAGGCTGTTACCTAGTCCGGCTAGTGGTAGCACCTGCCCTGAGGGAGGCCCTGGGCAGCTGAAGGAATCTGCGCCACACGGGGGGCTTAGGGTGTGCTTAGGCACAAATGGCACACCCTGTGCGCACGCCTACTGGAGCCACAGTCTGATCTGAATAATGTGTCTGGGTTTCAGGTAGTCCTACAACATCTCCCACAGCAGTCGGCCAGAAAAGAGAGGAAGGAAGCTGGCTGTGCTGCAGGGGGGAGGGACAAAGGGGGGCCCAGACAGAAGGCGGAATCTGTGCCACAGGGGGAGCTTAGGGTGTGCCCAGGCACTCAAACATACTCTGTGTGCACGCCTATGGGAGCCGCAGTCCAGTCAGAAATATGTGTCCAAGTTTTCAGGTGGTCCTGAAACATCTCCCACAGCAGCCAGTGGGAAAGGAGAGGAGGAAAGCTGGCAAGTGCTGCAGGGGGGAGGGACATTGGGGGACCTGAGCAGCAGGAGGAAACTGTGCTGTTGGGGGGCTTAGGTTGTGCCCAGGCACAGCGGCACACCCTATGCGCATGCCTACGGGAGCCACAGTCTGGTGTGAATGTGTCCGGATTTCAGGTGGTCTGAAACCCAGACACATAATTCAAAACTGTCCCTGGACTGAGATCTTCTCTCTGGTCATTTCCTTATTCCAGGATCTGTTTCCAATAATCCCTGAGTCAGGAAGTGACATACATAATTTTACATTAAAGTGTGATACTAGTAGCTGACAGTAGAGGGCAGCGGATCCCTACAAGTGTATAATCAGATGCCTAAAATTCTATATTTTTACATATTCCTGTGGTCCATTTGTAGACTGGGAGTATGTTTCTAGCCTCTGGTCCAGAGAAGTACTTAGGTAATCTTTCTCTTTTGTTAATCATTTTATTTTAAACATCTCTTATTTCTGTGTGTTTCTTTTTAGCACATTTTTGGGAATTATATACAAAATAAATTAAACTTTTTTTGACACTTGTAAAGTACACATGAATTAGAAAAAACAGAATTACCAATGAACCAGCCTGTTACATGCTAGAGAGTACAGATTGCTGACTAAATATGTCAGGAAAGTGGGTCTCTTACATACCCATAATTTGTGCATGGTGGCAGCTCATGTGTGTATTTTGGTTCTTGCATTATTGCTTGTTAATTTCTATAAATCCTAACCTATCCGTTTTCCCTTCACCACTCCCCTCCCCATCCGTGACAGACTTGTAAGTTACTTTTCCTCAAATCTTTTACTCATTGCTTGACACTGATGCATTAACACTGACATTATTACCCATGTATCAATATATTTTTTTTAATAATGTCTATTTTATTTAAAAAATGCCAGTTAAATTGCTATTGAGACCTTTATTATATGACAGTAGAAGCACTTCAAAGAAGTAGCTTATTAACAGTTTCACAGCTTCCATAAAAATGTGGCTCACATGCTGACACTAATTAGAAGAAACCCATTAGCAATGTACCAGTCTTCCCACTATATAATGGCCAAGGTAACTATTTGGTCATTTAACACACAAATTTAAGGCAAAAGTGTCACTTTAGTTAATACAGGATGCTAAGAAGAAGCGTGGAGAGGATAAACATGGTTTTAATCACCAGGGTTTTTTAGGGTTTGGTGTGTTTTTATAGCATGCCATTTAACCACTTAAAGACCGGACCATTATGCTGCTTAAGGACCAGAGGACTTTTTACAATTTGGCACTGCATCGCTTTAACTGCTAATTGCGCGGTCATGCAATGCTGTACCCAAACGAAATTTGTGTCCTTTTCTTCCCACAAATAGAGCTTTCTTTTGATGGTATTTGATCACCTCTGCCG
The DNA here is from genome assembly GCA_037952925.1 of Lithobates clamitans. NCBI lineage: Eukaryota > Metazoa > Chordata > Amphibia > Anura > Ranidae > Lithobates > Lithobates clamitans. The sequence goes on from JBBGZY010000562.1 coordinate 4,690,906, forward strand.
TTTTTATTTTTTGCGCTATGAACGGAAAATGACCGAGAATTTTGAAAAAAAAATGATATTTTCTACTGTTTGTTATAAAAAAAATCCAATAAACTCAATTTTAGTCATACATTTAGGCCAAAATGTATTCAGCCACATGTCTTTGGTAAAAAAAATGTCAATAAGCGTATATTTATTGGTTTGCGCAAAAGTTATAGTGTCTACAAACTAGGGTACATTTTCTGGAATTTACACAGCTTTTAGTTTATGACTGCCTATGTCATTTCTTGAGGTGCTAAAATGGCAGGGCAGTACAAACCCCCCCCAAATGACCCCATTTTGGAAAGTAGACACCCCAAGGAAATTGCTGAGAGGCATGTTGAACCCATTAAATATTTATTTTTTTTGTCCCAAGTGATTGAATAATGACAAAAAAAAAAAAATATTTACAAAAAGTTGTCACTAAATGATATATTGCTCACACAGGCCATGGGCCTATGTGAAATTTGGACCCCAAAATACATTCAGCTGCTTCTCCTGAGTACGGGGATACCACATGTGTGGGACTTTTTGGGAGCCTAGCCGCGTACTGGGCCCCGAAAACCAATCACCAAAAAATGCTAAAAAATTACTTGGAACCCCCAAATATATCTATATCTATATATATATCTATATCTATATATATAGATATAGATATATATATAGATATATTTGGGGGTTCCAAGTAATTCTTTAGCATATCTATCTATATATATATCTATATATATATATATAGATATATATATAGATATATATATATATCTATATATATATTTTAGCAGAGACCCTAGAAATTTTCTGTGGACAAATGTCTGTTGTCGGATTTTGTGAGTGTGTGTGCGCAAGTCCATCGGACAAATGTGCAAAGTACAAACATGCATGCTCGGAAGCAAGGATGAGCCAGAAGCGGTCGGTCTTGTAAACTAGTGTTCATAATAGAGAATTAACATTCGTAACGTGGCAAATTATGAAGTCTCAAAATGCAGCGCACATTCTCTTCTTCTTTAATGAGATAATAATGAAGCTGGCTTTGCTGTTGATACTGATGGAGTTATGGCAAAGGAATTTTCAAAGGCTTTTTTTTTCTAGTGATATCAAGAATAATATTATTATGCTTTTTTTTTTTTTTGGTGCAAGTTACCACAACACCATTGTAGTTTTTAAGATGAAAGATACAACTATGTTGGTGTCCTTTGTTAATTTTACATTGTATTTTTTAAAATGTAACTGCCTACTCTCAAACTGTCATTTGAAGTAAAACACATAGCCAAGTATTTTTATCCACAATTTTTTTTATTGTGCATTAAAAAAATAAAACAAAAAAAAATAAACATGCTATCTGCCAATAGAAATTAACCAAAAAGTGCATTCTATGCATCCAAAAATCTAGAAAATATACCAAATCAAATCTTTATTCAACCAAAAAATAAAATAAAAATCTCTTGCATGTGTCCCTGCGCTATTATGTACTAAACAGGTGAAACTAAAAAAATTAAAAGTAGAAACAACTATAATGATAAATAAACAAAACAGGGTGTGACTCAAAGGAATTGCTGCAATACCTAATGTGTTCACAGCTATACGTGTGATAAATTGGATGTAAGTGGTGTTGCGCTATTCCTCAGTTAATAATATGCAGTGAAAATGAACAATCAATATGAAAGTGTTCAATAATGAGCAATACAAATATACAAACAGTCCAAGAAGCAAGGGTTATTCTTATCACAAACATATATAATGTCCTATACACCGATAAGTATCAAGTGCTCAGTTATAAACGTTGCTCAATTCTACTTTAAAATAATCCAACACCTCAGTGCTCACAGAACTCTCACCTCATAGCCACATAAAAAAAAGAGCCTTATGATCAGGCTCCAATTAGGGGCTGGTGATCCTCCCTCCCAATATCCTCCTCCTTATCTCCTCTGTATGGAATAAAGGATCCAGGCTCCTAGGGCTCCAGTTCCATATGTGGGGGTGAAATAGACAATATGCCTCCCATAGTGTAAAACATTTAAAATATAACCATTTATTTAAAAGACAATTGAATGATTAAATAAAAGCGAAATAAAAAGAGCATGGAATCATAAAAACAACAGTGTTTTCCCCCTCTCACATCACTTCCGGTCCACCGTGCACTCCAGCCACGCCCTACGCATTATGTCACGTCACGTGACTTCCTCAGGGAACAAGGAATGACCTAATTAGGAATAAACTAGGGAAATTTAGAAGAGATATACATGATTATAACAGTGACAGAGTTTTCAATTGGAGACATCCCATACAACATAATAATCATCTCCACCCTACCCCAGTTCCCCTCATGTCATGTAAGGTTTTTGCTAGATCTATGCCTTCCCAACCCACAGATTCCTACCTTCACACGTTATCCACAAACCCCTGTCCAGCAATACTCCCACTAGACCCACCGCGCTCCCCTTCCCACTCCTAAACCCAAGCAGTTCAGGAGAAAACCCAAAAATACACCTGACACCACCATCTGGTGTGCCGAGGATAATACTCAGGCCCCACAACCTCTGGAATTACTACCTGAAAGTTTATGCTATTATGTTGTATGGGATGTCTCTAATTGAAAACTCTGTCACAGTTACAATCATCTATATCTCTTCTAAATGTCTAAATGTCTAAATGTATAATAAATGTCCCTGGTTTATATCTAATTAGGTCATCCTCATTCTTATTGGTGTATTTTTGAGAGTGGCCAGCCAGGTGTGAGGTATTTTTGGTGTGGAGGTGCAGATATTAACAATTAACTCTTGTATTTTATTAAGGAGTTTCTGGTATTTTCAGTCCCTTTGTTGTATTAGGCTTCATGTAAACGGGACTTCATGAAAGCTCTCCTGAACGACTTAACTTGACAGTTCAGGGGCAGCTGAAAAAAAACACCCAACTGCTCCTAAACGTCCGGTTACCAGCAGGACTGTACATGAAGCCGATCTTAATCCATTTTCCCATACAAAATTCTGATAGGTGGGACCATTCTTTGCTGAGTTCCAGTTCTAAGAATGTGCATTTTTTAAGAATTCTCTAGGGGAGATCTGATGTAGGAGGCATTGTTTAAGAAAAAAACTATCCCACCATTGCTGGTTAGCTAATGATATCAGATTCTCTAGTTTTCTAAATTGAGTGCATAGTGCATTATGTTTAACACCAATGTTAAAACATGTAGGAGTGAAAAAATCGGTGGGAAAATAGGCATAAAGTTCTTCCAGGATGTTGTATTTAGCATCCTCATGTATTTAGCATTTACAGGAAACTGTAAAAATGTATAATCTGTATAATATGGGGGTCAGATAATGACTTCTAAGTTGAAACGTGTCGGGAGGATATGCTGAGACCACTATCTTCTTTTATACAAGCGCTTCATTTTACTGCTAAACACGTGAGTGTATTTCCTTTGCTTTTCATGTTTTAAAATTTCCATACTGAGTTACGCTATATGCCTTCCTCTTTCTTTTAATGGTGGGGCTGACTGCCTATATCTATTGAGTCCATCCATACCTTACACCTCTTCAGAGGTCCATCTGGAGGTCATATCTGGATAGAGCATCTGATCCCCTTGGTTTATTATACCACAAAGCTTGATTGACTCACTAGGTGTACACCTATTTGAGTTCAATCCCTCTGGCAAGCAGCTTCTGGTGTCTTTGGTGGTGGATCTACTATCAACTGGTATTACATCATACATATTTGAAGTTAAAGACTGTCACTATATCATACCCACATGTGGTTAAGGATTATTATCACACATGATTGAAGTTTGTCACTGACTTTTTTTGGACATCACACGTCCAAGTTCCTCTATTTATAGACATCACATGTCATACTAGAGGACTGCTTGGATTTTGAGCACATCATTTATTATTCACATTTTTGTACTCATATTATTTGTTATGGTTTATATGATCACATAAGCGCTGCACGTTTCACCCAATTAGGCGGCACATAGCCCAATGCTGGGAATAAATCCCTGATGCAAATTTAGGGAGGGGTTATATACTTTCCCAGCAGCCAGCATCAGGTGGAGCTTAATTACTAGGATCTGCTGGCTGCTGGGAGACACCTGCTGATGGCCACCAGGAACCACAGTGCCACGAGCAGGTGATCCAGGTCCTGAGAATAGCTATGCAAACATTGCATAGGTATCTGGTAGTTGCCCTGCCCCATCAAAAACATGTCACTATCAATATAAATATACCTTGCCTGCTAATCCACTTGTCACAGACTGGAGTCCATATCTGCTAGGAATAGGGCAGATCAAGAATAGATCATATCAATGAATTGGGGGAGGAAGTCGTGATCATTGAATCGCTCCATTTTCTCTGCAAGACACAACACAAGACAAACCCTAATGTCATTCTAAACTCTCCTAATCTTGTCCCAATATAGGCCTCAATCTAGAAGCAGTATAGACCACTGATGCCCCAAGTTAAAATTGTACCTTCATTATCACGATCGGAGCTTACGCAACTCTGCTCACAGATCGTACGTACGACACACGCGTGTTACGCTTTATATACACTGCGCATGCGTGAAACTTTGCCCGCCCCTGACCTTCTTTCTAGTATATTCCCCACACCTTCTCTTTCGGCGCAGTGGGAGAGCACATGGTGAAGAAAGTACAAGTGCATGCAGAGGAGAGCAGCAACGAGGAGGACAACGAAAGCGCGGAGCCACAAACGTCCCAATCCAGGAGATTTAAGGCCTCAAATATGTCCTTTGTAGAGATGGTGGAGATGGTGGACATCTTGAAGAGGGCCGACTATGATGGGAAGCATGGGCCTTACCCAAACCCAAATGTAAGAAAGGCCAAGATCATAGCTAAAGTTGTGAAAGGTCTGCAGAATAATTTTGGGGTACGGCGATCCAAGGATCAACCAAGGAAATGATGGTCAGACCTCAAATCAAGGGAGTAGGATCAGTACAGAAGAATCAAGAGAGTGCTGCAAAAAAGTAAGTATTTTGTCATGTATTCCTATTATTATTATTATTACGTTCGTGGTGCTCCATGTGCTCTTCTTTACTGTTGTACAGTTTAAAATGGCAAGTTTCAGGTTTGTGGGCACAGTAATCGTTCGTAGTAAACATTGTTCATTCGCCCACTAATACGATGTTTTTGGCAGATGCAGGTTAACTACATTTGTTCATGCCTATTTGTATTAAAAGAAGTTTAGTACATTGTTATCTAGATAGGTTTGTAACTAGAATGAAATGCAAACTTGATTCAGTGTAAGGAGAGGACACTCAGCAGCTGTTTACACATCTGGACGCAGGAGCACTAGTGTGGGACACCAGAACAAACTTTTTAGGGTGTCCCACACAGATGCTCCAGTGGATACTAGGGGTGTCTCCATCTGTGAAACTTGCACAAAAAAGGTAATTATTTCAGCTTTAGAAAGGCAAAAAAAATCATGTTTTCAGCTTGGAACTCTGCCAAAACAGACAATTGTACGACACTTCAAGAAATGTTTCATATTCCTATTTCTGGCCTCAAATATCTGTGTACTAAGTATACCTATTTTTTAATTCATATAGGGGAGAAGATTCGGGACGTCTGAGGTCACCAAGGACCCCCAACCTCCGAAAGAAGGGGAACTCACAACACCACAACCTCAGGATGTGGAGGAAGGAGAGGTTTATGAAGTGGGCGAAATAGTGACAACTGGTGAGTGTCTGAGACCACAACTTCAGGTAATAGATGTATGCCTGCATATTTATAATACATGGTGTGTTTTTTTTATTTTAGGTGATGTGGATGTTGTGGAAGAAGAATCTAATTTCACAAGTGCAAGCGCACACGTCCTCATTGGGGAGATCATGGTGTGCAATCGTGATTTACAGAAGATGAAGGAAGACATCAATGATGTGTAAAAAAGACTCAAAAACATCATTGATGTTTTAGCCAGAATCTAAAACACCCCGAAATTATTCTAGTTTGCTTGTATTTTTATTATTTTCACACATTTTAAATATTTTTGAGAAAGCCAAATTTTGAAGATGCACACAGTGTGTTAACATGTGCTATCTGTCATCACGGGATATCAAGGTACGCGTTTTGTGGGTGCAACCCCTTCCTCGCAACTAAAGTAGATGAGAGGAAGCGGTTGCACCCCCGAAACACGTCCATTGATCCCCCATGATGGGAGCTAGCACATGTTGACATAGGCATGGGATCAGGAGGGAAATCCACATTTTGACTCCCAATTTGTGTAAATCTTCAAAATTTGACTTTCACAGGGGTGACATCACCCCATCTGATGAAGGCAATATCAACACAGTTTGGAGATACTAATGTCTGATATTGCCTTTGCTTTGTCAAAGTTGAACTTTGTAAGTTCCTGAGTTGTGTATGTTTATGGTTTTAAAAATGCCTGTTTAACCCAAAAAGGCTATTTGTACTGTCAAACCTAAAAATGTTATACAACAAATATGTTGGTTTGTTCAAAACCCATTTCTAACGCACATGTGAATGTGCTTTGAGTAAAATGTTTTCTACTCAACAAAGCGTGGCTTCTTCTTTCAATACTCAATACCAGTTATTGTAGTAATTTGGTGTTTGGGGTTTATTTACTAAAGGCAAATCCACTTTGCACTACAAGTGCACTTTCAGTGCTGTTTCAGTGCACTTTCAAGTGCACTTGTAGTGCAAAGTGGATTTGCCTTTAGTAAATTACCCCTACAGTGCGCTAAAATTTGCCCCAATCAGGCCAGTTTGGGGACTCAAAATAATTAATTCATGGTGCTGAAAAGGATGTGTTTTTTATCATTAATGCATTACATACATTAACAATGTATGGGTCTGCTACATGTGGGTCTGCTACACACACATTGTGTGTGTGTAGCAGACCCACAACATAATAGCTGAAGAAGAGATTGTCACCTCATGTATCAACTAAATTACATTTGTACTATTGAAGAAAATGGCCAAAAAGAAAAGCCCATTGGAGAACCTAGGAGACAGCTAAAAGAAACACAAGCAGTAAATCAAATAAAATATTATTTCATTTTAACAAAAAAAAGATTTTAAAAAGGTTTATTAAACATTTGCTGGCATATCAATGGCCCCCCTACGCGCAAAGTATTCCATATATTTTTAACAGACCTCGCGGGCGCTTTGGGGGGGCCAGCCAGGACAGCCAGCTTTAAGCGCCGTCTGGGTTGTTGTTTGTTCTGGAAATCTGGCCTCAGGCCCAACTGAGGTCACATAGTTTGTAGCATTTCTCCTGAGAAAGTTGTGTTGAATGCAGCATGCAAGTATTATATGGTTTAGTTTATATTCCGCCATGTTGATTGGCATCAGGAACAGGCGGAATCAGCTGGCCATTATCCCAAAAGCATTCTTCACCACTCTTCTGGCTCTGGCCAGCCGGTAGTTAAAAACCCTCTGGTCCGGGGTGAGGGTCCTCATCGGGAACGGCTGCATCAGGTAATTACCCAGCCCAAGTGCTTCATCAGCGACAAAGACGAACGGAACACCAGCCACGTTGTCTTCTGCAGGTGGCAAGCCCAAGCCACCACTCTGAAACGGTCCGTAGAACTCAGTCTGGGCAATGACTCCACCATCCAACATCCGGCCATTCTTCCCCACGTCCACATAGAGAAACTCGTATGTCGCCAACACCACCGCCAACATCACAATACTATTAAACCCCTTGTAATTATAATAGTATGACCCCGAGTTGGGGGGTGGCACGATGTGGATGTGTTTCCCATCAATTGCCCCTCTGCATTTGGGAAAGTTCCACCGCTGGGCAAATTGGGAAGCCACAGTCTGCCATTCCTGTGGCATTGAAGGAAACTGTGGAGTCAAACAAGAAAAAAATAATTTAGTACTTTTGCACATAACATTGCAAGCAGATTAGACACAAACATTCTTGGCCAACATAAGTATAAAACATTTATTTTACGGAGTATTTAAAGACAAAAATATAAGGTCCAGATTCCTCACCCGCTCTGATGGCCCATTTAAAAATTTTAGGGGGGGTAGATGTTTTGGACAGGTAACCCTCTCCACTTCATTGAGAGCTGAATGCATAAATAATGTGTGTTACTTTGGCCAGCCCCTCCTTACTTAGACTATTGTCAGCCCACTGGACAGGTAAGAAGCGTCATAATCCAAAAATATGAATACACACTGTACAAATTGAAGCACATTTTTACATTCTGCAATTACCTATCAAGAAATTGGAAAGCAAAACTTTAAACAGTGCCAATCAGGCAGGCCCTTTCACTACATGCTTTGGTGAATTCATCCATAAATATGAACACAAAAGAGGTAGATATAGTGTGTATGGGCAAAGTCAGCAGATAGAGGATTGGTATTGACTGACTTAGCGGTTGGGGGGAGGGAGGGTTCCAAATGAGTTTGCCCCCCCCCCCAAAAAGCTTCTTGCACTCTGCCTGAATTTAAGGACAACAATAACATTTCGACACATTTTAGGGGGTGTTTAGGGTAAAACACTACTATGGAGCTGACAAAATACATTGTTAAGTGACTAGAGTAGGTGTGTATGGGCCCAGGATAGCATGCTGGGGAGGTTGGTGAAGGCAAATATGCATGAGCGACAGAAAAGGAGTGTTAAAAAATTCAAGCATGCATGAGGACATAGGGGACATTCACAGCATATTACATTCATGGTAATTAGGGAATAATGAAATAAATACAATACATTAGCAAACACTAAATACATAGAATGTGATGTTAAAGGAGAAAACTTACCCTAATATAGTCCTTCTGCAGGACCTGAATGATGGCAGAACAGGTCTCTGGAATAATGATCCCCAGAGCCTGGGGGGAGATGCCTGTCGAGAACTGTCCTGCAGACTTCTCCCCGTCGCCAAGTACCGCAAGGTGGCCACAAGCCTCTGCTTGGGAGTGATGGCATGCAGGTGTCCTGCTTGGTAAAATAAGGGGACAGCAAAGCCAACAGACGGTGAAAAACGAGGCCCGTCACCCGGAGATAATTCCTGAGATCATCAGGATTATTCTCACGGATCTTCCGCAACAAAAGCATGCGCGAGGATTGGTCACGCTGGAGCAACCAATTCTTCATCCATTAACTCCCCCCCCCCCCTATTCAAGGACTGGGCTTGGGTCAAAGTAAGAAGCCCAACACCAAGCCCCCGCATAGCACAAACTCTATGACGAGTACGTAACCGCAACACGGCTTCAAAATGGTCAGCTGATCAGAACAAACTAACAGAACGCACTGAAAATCAGAAAGAACCTGAGAAGAACGAGCTGAAAATCAGAAACGAGTGGAGAAGAATGTAATGAAAATCAGATACGTACTAGAAATAGCATGCACTGAAAACCAGATGCAAACTGACTACACGCACTGAAAACCAGATACGAACCCACAAGCACAAATTGAGCAGTAATGACCGGAAAAGCACGAGGCTGAAAAGCGCGAATCGTCTCTCACCAAACTTATACTAACATGAGATTAGCAGAAGGAGCCCAAAGGGTGGCGCACTGGCTATTGAACTTCCTTTTTCTAGTCCCATCGCACGTGTTGTACGTCAGCGCGTTCTAGCCGATCGTAATTTCCAAAAACATTTGTGCGACCGTGTGTATGCAAGACAAGTTTCAGCCAACATCAGTCAGAAATAAATCCATGGTTTGGTTGTCGGAAATTCCGATCGTGTGTACGCGGCATTAGAAGGTTCGCGGGTACGCGGCATTACAGTTTCCTGTAGAAGAGACTGGTTATCCCAGCCAGCTCCTTGTGTTTTGTGTGACCAGTTGCTTACTAATACCTGATAGTAAATGTTAATAGACTGGCCAACCATTTCGGTCAGAGCCCCCTGATTTGATAGGTCTATTAACCACTTCAGCCCCAGAAGGATTTACCCCCTTCCTGACCAAGCCCTTTATTGTGATAGATACGGCACTGCGTTGCTTTAACCGACAATTGCGCGGTTGTGCAACGTTGTAACCAAACAAAATTGGCGTCCTTTTTTTCCCACAAATAGAGCTTTCTTTTGGTGGTATTTGATCACCTCTGCAGTTTTTATTTTTTACGCTATAAACAAAAAAAAGAGCGACAATTTTGAAAGAAAAGCAATATTTTTTACTTTTTGCTTTAATAAATATCCCCCAAAAATATATAAAAAAACAAATTTCTTCCACAGTTTAGGCCAATATGTATTCTTCTGCATATTTTTGGTAAAAAAAAAAGTCACAATAAGCATTTATTGATTTGCGCAAAAGTTATCTCATCTACAAAATAGGGGATAGATTTATGGCATTTTTATTAATATGTTTTTTTTCATAAGTAATGGCGGCAAACTGCGATTTTTTGTCATGACTGCGACATTGCGGTGGACAGATCGGACACTTTTGACACTATTTTGGGACCATTGGCATTTATACAGCGATCAGTGCTATAAAGATGCACTGATAACTGTGTAAATGTCACTGGCAGGGAAGGGGTTAAACACTAGGGGTCGATCAAGGGGTTAACTGTGTTCCCTCAGCATGTTCTAACTGTAGGGGGGATGGGATCACTAGAACATGACAAAGTTTACTGCTCCCGATCACTGGAAGCAGTAGATCCCTGTCATGTTGCTAGGCAGAACAGGGAAATGCCTTGTTTACATAGGCATCTCCCCGTTCTGCCTCTCCGAGCCACGATCGCGGGCCACAGGCGGACATCGAGTCCGCGGGACCTGCGGGCGCATCCCGTGGTGCGTGGCAGGTACGCACACCGCTGCCTTGCACGAGCCCGGATGACGCAGCGACGTACCGGTACGTTGTTTTGCGCACCCGTGCCACTTTGCCGATGTATATCGGTGTGAGCCGGTCGGCAAGTGATTAAGGAAATGAATCAAGAATGTGTGTACTTTGGGAGTGCATTAAAGATAAGGGTTAAACAAAAGTTACTGTTAAACACGGTTTCAATAGATTTTGGTCTAATTTGTATTGATTTTTTTTAAATCATTCAATACTGGTGTTATATACAGATACTGTATATGTGGAGAGAACTACATCTACTCTGAGAGATATTTACGCTAATCAGTTTTTTTTGGGTTTTTTTGAGAATCACCTCTCTCACTTCCCGATAGCTGTAAATGCTCATTAGTGGGATTCCTTAACTTTCAGGTGATACTTTAATGTTACAGTGGCACTGAGGACTTCCATCTACTACTACTATAAATAGCTTATCACAAAGTTGATGTTTTGCGCTTTTTAACCAGGAATGTGCCTGGAAGAATAAAAGTAAATCTTTATAAGAAATCTAATTGATTTTCAGGGAGACAGATCTCAAAACACTGGAAGACTTTACTGTGAACTTGTGCCCAGACTATGACATTTGAATATTTACATATTCTTAGCAAGCATTGAAACAAGTTCTTATTGTTGACTAGGAACAGGCTTGATAAAGAGTTTGTTCCCCAAAATATTTGCATCCCGGTTCTCTCCTTCTAGCCCTAGTGCCGATATTGCTTTTTAAAAAACTTTGATGCACTTTATGTACTGTAACAACTCACAGTTGCCTCTCTGTTTTTCTTGCCTCTTTATACTTATATATATATATATATATATATATATGTTGATGTACTGAATTTTGTATGTTGTGACATTTAATGTTGCACAATATCCTTTCTGTCGACATAGTTGCTTATTTATTTTTTATGAAGTAATTTCCTGCTGTATATATTTGTCTGTTTAGTGTGCTTATTTGGGCTATTATAAATACTGTTTTTAAAGTCTGAGACCTGTTACGAACACCCATATATTCTTTATGTAAAGGTTTGCTCATTTTTATTTGCTGTGTGAAAAAATATTAACAGAAAATAGAGTACTGAAAATAAAACAAAACCCCTAGCCCCACTCCCCTTATGCCCTGTACACACGGTTGGATTTTCAGACGGAAAAAATGCGATCGGATTGTTGGAAATTCCAATCGTGTGTGAGCTCCATCGGACTTTTTCAGTCGGAATTTCCTACACACAAAGTTTGAGAGCAGAATATAACATTTTACGGCAACAAAATCCGATCGGTTAAATTCCGATCGTGTGTACACAAATCTGACGCATAAAGTGCCATGCATGCTCAGAATAAATTAAGAGACGAAAGCAATTGGCTACTGCCCCGTTTATAGTCCCGACGTACGTGTTTTACGTCACCGCGTTCAGAACGATCGGATTTTCCGACAACTTTGTGCGACTGTGTGTATGCAAGATAAGTTTGAGCCAACATCCGTCGGAAAAAATCCATGGATTTTGTTGTCGGAATGTCAGATCAATGTCCGATCGTGTGTACAGGGCAATAGACATTGCAGCTGTTGACAAAATATTGAACCTCTGAAACAAAAAGGCTGATGATCTAGAAAGTTAGTTATGCAATAATATGCAACTCATAGGCTTACTGGAAAGGATTGGGGATCAGGAAAGGATTCAAGCAAATTTTGTGTAATGATGGTTCAAATAGTAAAGTAAAGATGCCCTTTGTCCTGCATTCACAGTAGAATGAGCACATTGAACTATGGTCAGGCCTTTCTTCACCACTAGGTGCAATAATTAGGTCTCTAATGGCACAGATTCTCAAATGTAAAGACCAGAATAAAGTTCCACACTTGACCCACCATGGCAAAAAACATGGCAATCTCAACATTTACTGACTTCTTTGATGCATTTTCAGAAACAAAGACCTACCTTGCAGAAGATTAAAAATACATTTTGGGACCTTTGGCGTATCTGGATAGGTTTTTACTAGTAGAGGGTGGTAAGACTCTTCTTTTTCAGTCCCCTCAGAAACTCACAGACTGGTTTCAGTCCTGAACAATATCACTCAAGAAATAAGGTTAAGGATCAGCAAGTACTCAAATCTTGACTGCTCAAAAAATGGAATAAAACAAATGGTAGACTTATGTTTTGCCCCAGCTGGATCATTTGAATAGGTACAATATGATCTAAACAAGAAGGCTGATGGTTGGCTTAGTGTCAGGAAAGTTTTCACTTGCTGGTGGCACTGTCAGATCTATGGGCCGCAGTACTGGTGTCCACCAGCGGGTGTCTCCCGGCAGTCTGGAGCTGACATCATCTCCTGAAATCAGGCAACACCTGAGACTGATTCCATGAGGTGTATATATACCCGGCAGATGCTGGACACATTTGCCTTGGTATTGTTCTTTGAGCCCTGACCTGTTTTCGCTATCCTGATCCTGACCCTGTATCCTGCTATCCTGTTATCCTGTGACCCTGTGTCAGGAACGGTGTCATCTCCGGTTTCTCCTGCTGGTGGCACTATTACATTCAGCACCAAAAGGGTGTAATTCCAGTGGCCACCAGCGGGGGTCTCCCTGCCTGGTCTGCAGACTTGCCATCAAGCACACCTGTCATGGTTTTGCTGGACTATATAAACCCGCCCTGAACTAACCTCCAGTGCTTCAGTATTCCTCTGCTAAGCCCTTGTCCCTGCCAGTACCTGCTCTTGTTCCAGCCTGTTCCTGTTTGTTCCTGAACCCCGTTTGTGTATCCTGACCTTGAACCCTGTTTCCTGTTCCCTGTTACCTGCTCCTTGGTCTGCTTCATTGTTCCTGGTTTCTGTTCCCTTGTCGCTTTGGCCCATGCCTTATATTTTGCATGTTGGTTTCCTTGCTTGTGTATTATATTAGTTAGATAGATAGTTAGGTGGGTTTTGGGGTTTGCTGTGTTTTCACCATTTTCTTGTTTTTGGTTTGCTGTCTTGTTTTCACGTGTATCGTTATCATTATAATAAACATACTTTCTTTATTTACTCATTTGTCCCTGATTCCTTGGTGCAGCCCAGCGATCTGATCCCCTGCATTGGATGTTGTGTATAACATCCCCTGACAGAATACTGAAGCCATACAATCAGATCGGTTGCACCTGGGAATTGGGGCCTGAGTCCCAGCTATTGTTGAAATATGGATTTTGAAAGTATTTTGTATTTATCGCTCCTGGCAACTGATGACAGAGACCTTTGTTATCAGACATTGACTGAATACACTAGGGAACAGTTGTTAGAAGGCATCCGCCTAGCTCATGTTTTTATTGAGCAAGGCAGTTTTTTGTTTGAAGATGTGCAACCATTAATTCAGATCTGTACTGAGTTGGCCCTGTCTGATGTCGCTGAGGGAGGTGATGACTATACACCCCCTTTTAGTGCAGCTCAGGTAGAATCTTTAGTTTGGCTGTTGGAGGATGACTCAGCATTCTTTTTTGAACAATATTCAGCTTGTCCCCAGCAGGTGCTTGCAAAATGCATTGAATCAGTGCAGTCTCTGATCAGACAAGCCAAGTGCAAACCTGATGCAGTGCAATCATTAATACAGGCCTGGTCAAGTCTGTTGCATTCAGCTTCTGTTAGCTCCAAATATACTTCTCTACCAATGAAATACCAGTACCCTGTTTCCTCCTGTTGCACCTACCCTGCCTTTAACTCCCCTGATGCTTCTCAACTGCCTCCATCAGCCCCACTAAATCTCCCTTCAAAACCTACTCCCTCTGTCTTGCCATCCTTTCACTCTTCGCTTCTACCAGCTGCATTCCCTACCTACAGCCCTGTACCCACTTCTAGATCCCTAGTGGCTAAAAGCAAAAAGAAGCGGAAGTTTTTTCCAACCCATACCATCATGCCAGTATCCAATCCTGCCTCCCCACCAGCTGATCTGTTCCAGCCTGATGTGCCAGCACCTGTGCCCACTGTCCAGTCTGAAGTTCCAGTACCAGCTGCCCAGTTTGAAGTTCCAGTACCTGCTATCCAGTCCGATGTACCTGCTGTTCAGTCTGCTGTGCCAGCACCTGTGCCCACTGTCCAGTCTGAAGTTCCAGTACCAGCTGCCCGGTTTGGAGTTCCAGTACCTGCTATCCAGTCCGATGTACCTGCTGTTCAGCCTGTTGTGCCAGTACCTGCTGTTCTGCCTGATGTGCCAGCACCTGTGCCCACTGTCCAGTCTGAAGTTCCAGTACCAGCTGCCCGGTTTGAAGTTACAGTACCTGCTATCCAGTCCGATGTACCTGCTGTTCAGCCTGTTGTGCCAGTACCTGCTGTTCTGCCTGATGTGCCAGCACCTGTGCCCATTGTCCAGTCTGAAGTTCCAGTACCAGCTGCCCGGTTTGCAGTTCCAGTACCTGCTATCCGGTCCGATGTACCTGCTGTTCTGCCTGATGTGCAAGCACCTGTGCCCACTGTCCAGTCTGCAGTTCCAGTACCAGCTGCCCGGTTTGAAGTTCCAGTACCTGCTATCCATTCCGATGTACCTGCTGTTCTGCCTATTGTGCCAGTACCTGCTGTTCTGCCTGATGTGCCAGCGCCTGTGCCCATTGTCCAGTCTGAAGTTCCAGTACCAGCTGCCCGGTTTGCAGTTCCAGTACCTGCTATCCAGTCCGATGTACCTGGTGTTCTGCCTGATGTGCCAGCACCTGTGCCCACTGTCCAGTCTGCAGTTCCAGTACCAGCTGCCCGGTTTGAAGTTCCAGTACCTGCTATCCAGTCCGATGTACCTGCTGTTCTGCCTGTTGTGCCAGTACCTGCTGTTCTGCCTGATGTGCCAGCGCCTGTGCCCACGGCCCAGTCTGAAGTTCCAGTACCAGCTGCCCGGTTTGCAGTTCCAGTACCTGCTATCCAGTCTGATGTACCTGCTGTTCTGCCTGATGTGCCAGCACCTGTGCCCACTGTCCAGTCTGCAGTTCCATTACCAGCTGCCCGGTTTGAAGTTCCAGTACCTGCTATCCAGTCCGATGTACCTGCTGTTCTGCCTGTTGTGCCAGTACCTGCTGTTCTGCCTGACGTGCCAGCGCCTGTGCCCACGGCCCAGTCTGAAGTTCCAGTACCGACTATCCAGTCCGATTCACCTGCTGTTCTGCCTGTTGTTCCAGCACCTGCTGTTCTGCCTGATGTGCCAGTGTCTGTGCTTGCTGCCCAGTCTAAAGTTCCAGTACCGGCTGCCCGGTTTGAAGTTCCAGTACCTGCTATCCAGTCCGATGTGCCTGCTGTTCAGCTTGTTGTGCCAGCACCTGCTGTTCTGCCTGATGGGCCTACTGCCCAGTCTGAAGTTCCAGTACCTGCCGCCTGGTCTGATGTCTCTGTGCCAGCCCTCCAGCCTGATGTCTCTGTGCCAGCCCTCCAGCCTGATGTCTCGGTGCCAGTGTTCCAGTCTGAGGTGCCAGTGTTCCAGCCGGAAGTACCAGTGCCTGCTCTCCAGCTTGATGAGCCCGCTGCCCAGCTCGATGTGCTTTTGCCTGCTGCCCAGCTCGATGTGCTTTTGCCTGCTGCCCAGCTCGATGTGCTTTTGCCTGCTGCCCAGCTCGATGTGCTTTTGCCTACTGCCCAGCTCGATGTGCTTTTGCCTGCTGCCCAGCTTGATGTGCTTTTGCCTGCTGCCCAGCTTGATATGCTTTTGCCTGCTGTCCAGCTCGATGCGGATGTGCCACTGCCCAGCGTGATGTACCTCTGCTTTCTGCTCAGCCTGATGACATGGTGCCTGCTAAAACTGTTCCTGACTGATGGCCATCTTGCCGCTGGGTCAATCCTGTCTGTCGCCTGGCTTGAATGTAATGCTCCTGTGTGGTCTGCCTCCGATGGTTTCTTTCCCGTTACCCTGCTAATTTTCATCTCCAGATCCAAACTTCCTGACCCGGGTGGTGGGGTACGTGTCCTATTTTCAGACTCTGATGGCACATCCCCCAGTGAACTAAAAGACTCTGACCTTGGAAGTGCGAAGAAGTCCGCAGACTCTGTAGGGAAACATTTTAAGGTGTTTCTGCACCCACTCGGACTGTCGTACCCAGGGCTGAATGGAGTGTCCGGAGGCCACTCCTTTAGGAGGGGGAACTGTCAGGAACGGTGTCATCTCCGGTTTCTCCTGCTGGTGGCACTATTACATTCAGCACCAAAAGGGTGTAATTCCAGTGGCCACCAGCGGGGGTCTCCCTGCCTGGTCTGCAGACTTGCCATCAAGCACACCTGTCATGGTTTTGCTGGACTATATAAACCCGCCCTGAACTAACCTCCAGTGCTTCAGTATTCCTCTGCTAGCCCTTGTCCCTGCCAGTACCTGCTCTTGTTCCAGCCTGTTCCTGAACCCCGTTTGTGTATCCTGACCTTGAACCCTGTTTCCTGTTCCCTGTTACCTGCTCCTTGGTCTGCTTCATTGTTCCTGGTTTCTGTTCCCTTGTCGCTTTGGCCCATGCCTTATATTTTGCATGTTGGTTTCCTTGCTTGTGTATTATATTAGTTAGATAGATAGTTAGGTGGGTTTTGGGGTTTGCTGTGTTTTCACCATTTTCTTGTTTTTGGTTTGCTGTCTTGTTTTCACGTGTATCGTTATCATTATAATAAACATACTTTCTTTATTTACTCATTTGTCCCTGATTCCTTGGTGCAGCCCAGCGATCTGATCCCCTGCATTGGATGTTGTGTATAACATCCCCTGACACCCTGTATCCATTCCTGGACCCCTGCCCTGCAGCCTGATCCCTTCCACCTGTCCTCCCTGTCTCCTGTTACCCTCTCCCTGTCCTGTTTTGTTCCCAGCCCAATCTGCTTGATCTTCCGTGTATGACCCTGGCTTGTTTACGATTACCTCTTACTCCTGTATATACTTTTGGTTTAGGCAGTTATTTGTTGTGTGTCACTGGGGTTGGTTGCTGGTTAATCACCGTTTGTCATATTGGAGGTGCGTTTACTTCTGTTTATCTACTTTCCTTATAATAAATTATATTATTTCCACTTTACACGTATTTGGTTCACTGCGTTGTAGTCCACACAGTTCTGGTCGCACCAGTCCATGACACTTAGTTCGCCCAACTCCCGCTCTTCTTTCCCTCCCTGTTTTCTGCCCTCCAGCCCCTTGGACCCCTAAAGAAAAAACATGAATGCATACTATTTTTCTAGGTGTCTTTAGTCCAGAGGCTGGGCAGTACAGGACAGCAGTGAATTGGTGGTGGACAGAGATATAGAGGGGGTGAGTACTACAGCCTGAACTACTTCTTTATTTTAAAACAGGTGAAACATTTGTTGTGATAATTTAGTAAAACAGAATATTATGCATTAACAGCATTAAGGATACTCTGGAAAGGAATAGCAATTCCCAGTCAGGGAAAGTGACAGCCTAACCCAGAAGAGATTTAATACAGGTTGCTACCATGTTCATTCCCCTGTTGGAAGATCAGCAGATGTTCACCGATCTCCCTTCATTCCACCCAATGATACCCACCATGCTGGTCCCAGGTCTGAAGGGGAGCCCAGGATATGTGGCAGTTGGGTAGGGGGGCGGTACCTAGGATAAGCTGTGGGTGTAATTGGATGGCGTAACAGCTGCCCAAATCACTTCCACCTGAAATCCCATCACCAATTGAGCATATTTAAACACACTTCTGGCTGTTGTGCTTAACCCCTTCCCGCTCACGCTATAGTCAAAAGACTGCTACAGTACGGCTTTCTAGTTCTGGGAGGACGTGCCACAATTGGGACTTTACTACAATACGTTTTTTACATTCTCCTATTAGATTGCTGTTCACACTTTTTATTTTTATATATTTCATGGACTGTGTTTATATCACATAGCATGTTTGCTGCTTTCCTTTTTTACACATTGAATATTTTCTAATTTGTGCACTACAGCGCAGTGTAAATTTTTTTTACCATTTTGTTTTTACCTTAATGCATTAAGGTAAAAAAACCTTCTTTGCTTTAATTACAATAATTACAGCCTTTAGTCTGTTGAGATATGTCTCTACTAACTTTGCACATCTATACTTTGCAATGTTTGCCCACTTTTCTTTGCAGAACTGCTCAAGTTCAGTTAAATTTGATGGTGACTGTTTGGGGTTTAAGTCTTCAAGTCATTCCACAGACTTTCAATTGGGTTTAAGTCTGGGCTCTGACAAGGTCATGCAAGGACATTCACTTTTCTCTCCTTCAACCACTGTGTGGTCATTTTTGCTGTGTACTTTGGGTCATTGTCATGCTGAAAGGTAAACCTTCTTCCCATTGACAACTTTCTGGCAGAGGGCAGCAGATTTTCTTCAAGAATTTGATGGTATTTTGCACCATCCATTTTTCCTTCTATCCTGACAAGTGCTCCAGTCCTGCTGCAGAGAAACACCCCCATAACAGGACATTACCCCCCTCATGCTTTGCTGTAGGAATGGTGTTATTTGGATGGTGAGCTGTATTGGATTTTTGCCAGACATATCATTTGATGTCGAGGCCAAATAATTACATTTTAGTCTCATCTGATCATAACACTGTTTTCCTTGTGGCCTCAGAATCTTCAAGGTGCGTTTTGGCAAAGCTCAGTCATGACTGCATGTGGCCTTTCTTGAGGAGTGGCTTTTTTATTCCAATCCTTCCATACAAGCCACATTTGTGGAGAATGTGTGATATTGCTGTCACATGCACACAATGACCACTCTTTGTTATAAATTCCTGCAACTGCTTCAGAGTTGCTGTGGGCCTCTTGGTAGCCCCTTTAACCACTTTCCTGCTGTCTCTTTTATCCAGTTTGGAGCGACGTCCCGATCCAGGGAGGGTCTGCATTGTACCAAATACCTTCCACTTCTTAATAATAGACGTCACTGTGCTTCTAGGCATTGAGTAAGCCTTTGACATTTTTTTGTATCCATCTTCTGACTTGTGTCCAGGGCTGGCCCTACCACGGGTCCTGGTGGGACCATGGGACCCAGGCGATACTTGAGAGGGGTGGCAGAGGCGACTCTTCATTTAGCTCTAAAACACTGCCTGCATGAATGCCTAAGGCTGCTCTCACACTGAAGAGGGCGGGCGTTGACGGTAAAACGCCGCTATTTAACCCCTAGCGGCCGAAAAAGGGTTAAAACGACCCACAAAGTTCCGCTGGTAGGCGATTTGCTGGCGGTTCTGCGGCACTGCCCATTCATTTCAATGGGCATGGGCGGTTTAGTAGCGGTGTATACACCGCTCCTTCACTGCTACAAAGATGCTGCTTGCAGGAGTTTTTCTAACGACCTGCCAGCGCATCGCCTCAGTGTGAAAGCACTCGGGCTTTCACACTGAGACTGCAGGGGAGCCTTTTTTCAGGCACTTTACAAGCGCTATTTTTAGCCCAAAAGCACCTGAAAAACGCCCCAGTGTGAAAGGGGTCTTTAGGGCGCCAAGATGGACCAGTGGAGCGGTAACCTGCACCATCACTTGTACAGGATCCCCTGCACACCTGATCAACGGCACAGCGAGCAGGGAGGAGGCCGGTCCCAGATAGGAGTGGAGCGCTCCTAGTTTGTGCAATGGGGAGCCCAGCCCCTAGGTGGATGGATGATACATTCAGAGTTGCTGCCCTGCTGCCTAAACGGAGCGAGAGTCAGACCGGGCTGGAGGCAGCGGGGAGCCCAGCCCCCAGGTGAATGGTTGGATGATGCATTCAGAGTGCTCGCCCTCAGGGCCGCTGATAAGGCAGTACAGCCAGCCCTCCTATATGGACCCCGGGCCCCATCAGTTCAGTGGGAGGGCCCGGGTACCTGCCCAGCAGGGTGGCCGGCTATACTGTCTGACACCAATCCTCTTGATGCAGCTGTAGGCACTTTTTCATGCTTCCCCCAGCCCTTTTTTCTGGTGCAGGTTCCGGCACTTCTGCCGATGGACACAGGCAGTGGGGGGAACTATTTTCAAATTGCGATGTTTGTTGCAGAAGCGCCTGCCGCGAAGTAAACATGTGAAGACAATGTTCGTTCCAGCCGGTCAATGACATTCCCCGGCGAAGTGATTCACAGCTGCACCCGTTTCTTGATGTATTTCTGCTGTTTGCTCTGGGAGCTGGTTGCAAGGAGAGGGAGAGCTGTGCATTGCAGTACCTGGAAAGTAATGAGATTACTAGCATCATACTACACACTCCTGACTTCCTCTGGCTGTTTTTTTTAATTTAGGGACCCTCTTTCACTAGTGGTGCTCTGATGAGCGATCCACTTTGGATCGCTCTTCTGGGCCTGTTCACACTAGAGCAGTGACTTGTGTTTTACTGCACTGGAAGAACGTCAGTCAGTGCTAGGGCACATAGAAAACAATTAATTTCTATCTGCCTTGTTCTCACTGAAATACAGCCTGGAGGTGCAGTGCAGTGAGCTGCAATAAAATCCAGACATGCTGCATTTTATTGCAGCTCACAGGAAGGAGCCGCATGTCACCACACAGCAGAACAATGCACAGCGCTCCGGTTTGGTGAGCTTCAAATAAAGTTAAGAAATAAAAGTGTGACGCAAGAAACCATGCATTACACCACCCCTACTGCTGGCTCACTGCAGCTGAAGTTGCTTCCTGCACATTAAACAGCATCGGTTTAGTATGCAGGCAAGTGCAAACAAGCACTTACCCTAGGTTCGCATCTCTGAGTGAAAAGCACTGCACTGGGGATTCTGAATGGCACCTCAACAATATAGTGCAGTGCAGGTGCATGAACCACAGGGAAATCGCATGGTCAAAATAACCCTGCGATTTCCATGCGGGCTGAGTTTTTGAAAAGGTGCATGCACCTTTTTTTTCCTGGAAATGCAGGCACGGCAGAAAATTCATTTCAATGGGCTGCCATGCCCACGCAAAGGCAGCACACACAATAGGTGTGAACCTAGCATCAGAGAGGATTTGGCAGGTGGTGAGGAGGCATTGTATTGCCCTTTTTCCGCCTGCTTTAACCACCTAAATGTTAGACTGCCATGCCACAACTGCATGGATTGTGTGTGTGGTTGCAGTGTGGCCCCATTTACTTGAATGGCTCACATTTGGCAGGTGGTAGTGCCCGCCAAACATGACAGGGGGTAAAATTTTTGCCGCAGCAGCAAATCATTGCAACATGTGTTCACCCTCATCACAGTTGAGGGGTGGTAGAAATGTGGCTAAACCGCTGAGTTTTACTACCCCCAAACCATTAGTGTAAGGGCTCGTTCAAATGTGCTTTGATCTCTGAAGAGCGATCCATGTTTCGACTGCTCTTCAGTGAGCATTTGACAGGCCATGAGAAGGCATTGTATTACCTCCTAACTGCCATCTGTAACCCCTGTGGGGCAGAGTGGCTAACTGTGGCTGCAGCATGTGTACACCCCCACCCATCACAAGGGATGATAAATATAATTTGAAAACAAAGCTGCATTTTTTTTGAGATAGGGGTTGGAGGTGGGCTCAGGGCAGGGATGGGGTTGAGGGTGGGCTCAGGGCAGGGGTGGGGTCGAGGGTGGTCTCAGGGCGAGGATGGGGTCGGGGGCCTGTCAGGTAGGCTGTATGGGGCACCATGATTTCTAACAGCGGCTCTACCCACCCTGCCACCTGGATGGAGTGGTCGAGTGGGAGTCAGACAGGAGTCAGCGGGGAGGATGGGGGAGCTGGCATCGGAGGTGAGCACAGGGCACAGGGCTAATCCTTTCAAGCGGCATGATGTGGCTCAGCTTTCTCACTGAGAGAAGATAGGCAGGAGGAGCTCAGCAGCGGTAAGTGATAGACACCTGCCTGAAACCCTCCACCTCCTGACCACCGCACCCCTTGCCTATGAGCCCCTCTTCACCCCCCCCCACGCTCACCTCCCTAACTGGGACTGCACAGGCTCCACCACCCAATGACCTGATGCTGGAGAGGTTCTCCTCTGTCCTGTCCCTCTGACCCCCACCTGTTCCTCTGCCCCCCCGTGACGCATGCCCCCTCCTGTCTCTCTGCCCCCCTCCTGTGGTGCTACTTCCCACCTGTCCCTGTGCCCCCTCCTGTGGCACTTCTCCCTACCTGTCCCTCTGCCCCCCTCCTGTGGTGCATGCCCCCCTCCTGTGACGCATGACCCCTCCTGTCCCTCTGCCCCTCTCCTGTAGTGCTGCTCCCCACCTATCCCTCTGCCTACCTCCTGTGACGCATGCCCCCCTCCTGTCCCTCTGCCCACCAACTGTCGCTCTGCTCCCCACCTGTCCCTCTGCCCCCCCTTTCCCTCTGCCCACCTCCTATGATGCTGCCCTCCACCTGTCCCTCTGCCCTTCCTGTGATGCATGGCCCCCTCCTGTCTCTCTGCCCACCTTCTGTGATGCTGCCCCCCACCTGTCCTTCTGCCCCCCTCCTATTATGCATGCCTCCCTCCTGTCCCTCTGCCCACCTCCTGTGACACTGCTCTCCACCCATCCCTCTGCCCTCTTCCTGTGGAGCTGCCCTCAGCTGTACCTCTGCCGTTGCTACCCTCCTGTCCCTCTGCCCACCTCCTGTGACACTGCCCCCCATCTGTCCCTCCACCGCCTTCCTGTGATGCTGCCCCCCGTCCCTCTGTCCCCCTCCTGTGACACTGCCCCCACCTGTCCCTCTGCCCGCCTCCTGTGACGCTGCCCGAACCTGTCCCTCTGCCCGCCTCCTGTGGTGCTGCCCCCCACCTGTCCCTCTGCCCCCACCTGTCCCACTGCCCCCCTCCTGTTATGCTGCCCCCCTGTTCCTCTGCCCACCTCCTGTGACACAGCCCCACCCCCCATGTGGCTTGTCTTGCCACCCATAGTTTATTGTTTGCTTTAGTTACACTACCAGGGACTGAAATGCTCCAGGAAAGCTCTTTTCATGCTGAGCTAATCAAAATGACCACAGATGATCACAGTTGAAAGTCAAATGGCTTTGTGTGCCAGGTGCAAGGTGATTAGCAACACCTGGTTAAATTTAGAAGTCATTTTTAGGAGGGGGTGATCCTTTTTGCAACTCAGTGATTCTGTTTTGAATTTTTTTTAATTGCTGTTCACAGATGCTCACCATCCAATCTGACAGAGCTTCAGCTGATTTGCAAAGAAGAATGGGTAAAAATGTCACTCTCTAGATGTGCAAAGCTGGTAGAGACATCCCCAAAAAGACTTGCAGCTGTAATTGCAGCGAAAGGTGGTTCTACAAAGTATTGACTCAGGGGGGCTGAATACAAATGCACGCCACACTTTTCACACATTTATTTGTAAAAAACGGTGAAAAAAATTTAGCATTTTCCTTCCACATCGCAATTATGTGCCACTTTGTGTTGGTCTATCACAGAAAAACACAATAAAATACATTTACGTTTTTGGTTGTAACATGACAAAATGTAGAAAATTTCAAGGGGTGTGAATACTTTTTCAAGGCACTGTATGTCTATTGTGAATTTAGTTTGATTCTTTTTATTTTTACAAGGGATTTTTTAAGCATCCACAAGCTAGTCTGTTAAAATTGCACTAGGTTATTTTATTGCTTCAAATCTACATATGACTGACTTTAACCTTTTGATGGATACCTCTTTGGATATGTTGGTTCATGACTCAAATCCCCTTGCCTTACTCCATTTAGCAAGTTAATATAGTTAAAAATGAATATATGCAAGATTTGATCATCGTCAACATCAGATATTATCTTGTTAAACACCAGCCATTATCTCAAAAACAAATATTATTTTCTGTTCCCAAGACCTGCTCCCCTACATAGATCAGTGAAATGTTAACCAAGGTATGTTTTACTCTGCTGCCTTGTAATTCTCATCCTTTGGGCAAAATCTAAAATCTTTGAACCATGTTGTGACTCTATGCCATATGGCTCATCCTGACAAGCATAAAGGATAGGATTCCAGATCAGATTATGCTATTCCTAGGAAGCCACCCACTATACAAAGACAACTGTTTGCTATTGGATACCTTGAAAGCCTATATCAGAGGTGGTCTCTGATCAAACATTTCCTTTTGGAAAATTCTTCTAAGACTGAAAAGCAGCATTATAGAAGATATATACAGTACACTGTTTTTCCTACAGGCGACAAAAAGTGCAACCGGCTTGGTCTACAGAGACTTTATATATTACATATGATAGAGAAGACCAAAAGCAATTTCTTGGCTACATGGCAGCCAATCGAGTTAACTTCTTGCATGCCTCATTAAAAAGATTTCTAGCCCAACACTAAAAATAAAGTAAGGGCAGATGATGGCACAGTCCTTACAGATCCACAGGACATTGCTAATCATTTTCAGAGTTTTTATTGAAATAATACATACAGTCAGGGCTTTTTTTCTTCAGAGAATAGGTGGAGGAACTCCTACTTTTTGAGCCAACGTTTGTCTCTGCCCCTACCCACCTCTGAGCACTGTCTCTTGGCTTCACTCCCTACCCACTTCCCAGTTTGGCCCCTTTAAGAAAATCAGAACCAAGTATCATTTTGTGCTACTAAGAAATTTGTTTGGAATTTGATAGACCCCACCACAGCAACAATAGATCCCTCACACAACAACAGATAGATCTCTCCCTCAACAGTAGATCCCTCCCAGCAACAATAGACCCCCCAGCCAACATCAATAGACCTACCCACCAAGAATAGAGCCCCACAAAAAAATAGATCCCCACCAGCGACGATAGATTCCCCAGCAGCCAGCATCAATCGACCCTCCAGCACACCTTGCCATAAAATAGATTCAGTTGTTACCCGTAAGTTATATTTGATATTTAATATCCCTCAGATATGATTTGGGTAACAAGAGTTCTTTGACCATGAGTGAAAACTTTAACACAATAACAAAAATTTATTGGTAAGTATTAAGAAGGCCTAAACTAATACACAGCAACCTATCTATTGTACAGGAAATGGGTAAAAATCAGATTAGATAAAGAAATACAGAGTATAATACTCAAGACATTAATCTACAAAACAGGACAGAAAAGATATAAGACAAACATTTAGATACTAGTATAAGGGAGATCTCCCATAGTTACCATGCTTCTGCACACAAAGGTTCCATTCTGGTGACTGCTCTAGCATAGAGTGTGTACTCTTCCTTCCCATCTAGTCTGTGTATATCATTATAGGCTGATGCCTCATTGGTTGGCATGTTTACACGGGCAGATACCCAACCACATTGGGTGACAATATACTAAGTTTACTCTAACTACCTGGTTTGGTGCCTGTTTTCTTTGATATAGTACAAATAATGAGTACTGAGTGTAGCACCCTGATGTTTAGGCATGGTTGCTATCAAATTTAGCTGCCAGGCGATAGTTGCTTTGGCAAATTGTTAGGAGATCAATTGATTCCTCTCTAACTCTGGACTTGTTGCACCCTTTCTCTTCTGTCACTAGGTGGCACTATGATAGTGACATTAGATAAGACAGGGGCCTTGCAAGCTCAGCCAATGGGCAGGGACTTTCTTTGGTCTCTTGGCCTGCTGGGAGAGCTTATTTATTTGGATGGAGTGAGGTGATTGGGGTTCTGTGCCACCTGGACAACTGTCTGGGTGAACGTGTGTCGTGCTGCCCCAAGCTGCTTGGCCAGAAGCATGAGGCCTATCCTGGGGACATTTGCAGCGCAGGGTTGGGACTGCTGGCTTGTAGTCCAACTGAGAGTAACGGTTCCACCAGCTGTGGTTGGAGGTAGACGGGGAAGTTGTCGCCACTAAGGGACCCTCCACCTTATTACCGGAGATCACTGTGCAGTGCATTAGTGGGTGCCAAGCCAGGGACCCAGCAGGGAAGCGAGGGTGACGCTTGAGGGAGATAATGAGTGCTAAATGTGGAAGAGCTCAGGGGATCCAGTGGCTATTGGATCTGAAGTCTAGTGAAAGACTGGGAGTTCTTTGAGTGAAGACCCCAATGAGTGAGTGTGGGGTAAGCGGAGAACTGTTTTGTGTTGCCAATAGTTGAATACAACTATCGTTAGTAACAGCTACGAGATTGTTGCCATAGGAGACAGCGGTCCTACCTATACAGAAGTGGTGTCCAGCTGGATGCCTTCACCTGTATAGCTGTCTACCTATAGGTCTTGGAGTCTGCCAATTATCATTGCATCTACTTAAGGGTGTCCTGACCCTAGCCCTCTCTCCCACAGTTCTGTTCAAGAGACAATAAATCCCTTTGCATCCAAAAAGTGTTTGGCGCCCACCATTTCATCTTGCATTACACCCACAATGCATTGTAACCCATTCTACACAGAAGGATGTCAGCTCTCCCTGACTCTGGAGGTCACCATTAGGCCTCGAGGGACCCGGGACTTTGCTACATGAGTATTACTTTCAGTGATTTCTTGTGATATTGTATGTTTTACGCTCAACCTGGTTAGAGGGGCTGAGATTTTTGGGAAAAGGTTGAGGCATAGAACAGAGGACCCATCCTAATCAGCGGCTCCTAGGGAGATATCTCTACAATTTTTTACTGTACATCCTTGCATGGCACTTTGTACAAAGGTGGCTTTTAAGGAATCTAATCCTAAAGCAGTTTGTAAAGAATAATCTGGAAAACAAAGCATGCATATCAATTGTGTTTGAAATTCCAGTCATCATTCCTTTCCTATCAACAAAGTGTCATACCCAGCTGTCTTTACTCTAGGACTCTTATTTAAATTATATAAGGTAAAACTGATCTGAAATGACTTAAAGTAGTATTAATCCCAAAAGCAATTGTTTATTATATTGTAGTTTACCTATTCTTAGATGTGATGGCTGCATTTGTTTTCTTTTTTAGGCTTTCTTTCTTTTATTACCATCTGGTGACCCAGAGAGTATGTCTGTTTTTTTTCAAAAGAACAAGTTCTTTTCCAATGATCATCTTATATTTATGCAGGGCTTTTTTCTCAGAGAATAGGCGCAGGAACTCCCCCTTTCTGAGTCACCCCGCCGCCTACCCACCTCTGAGCACCAATCCATGGTTCCACCTTCTACCCACCTCCCAATAACAATAGACCTCCAGCAGCAACAATGGATCTCAAGGCAGCCAGCATCAATAGACCCCCTCCCTCAACAATAGATTCCTCCTAGCAACAATTGACCACCCAGCAACATAAGACCCCCCGCACCCCCTTCTCAGCAACAACAGACCCTCCAGCAGACCCCAGGACCCCTTGCCATTACATACATTCAGTGCTGGAGGTGCCGGAACTGCATTTCCCCACGTTCCCACTGAAAAAAAGCCTTGTATTTATGTAGAAAAGCATTTATCCCAAAAGGAAAAAAAACGTTTGCTGTAACTGCTTACAACGTGTGAGCTGGAGTTTGACTTAAATGTGTTATGCCCCGTACACACGGTCGGACATTGATCGGACATTCCGACAACAAAATCCATGGATTTTTTCCGACGGATGTTGGCTCAAACTTGTTTTGCGTACACACGGTAGCACAAAGTTGTCGGAATTTCCGAACGCCAAGAACGCGGTCACGTACACCACGTATGACGAGACTAGAAAAGGCCAGTTCAGAACCAAGTGTGGCACCCTTTGGGCTCCTTTTGCTAATCTCGTGTTAGTAAAAGTTTGGTGAGAGACGATTCGCGCTTTTTCAGACTCGTGGTTTTCAGATCGTTTTCTGCTGTTCAGTTTGTGCTTGTGGGTTGGTATCTGCTCTTCAGTGCGTGCAGTCAGTTCGTATTGTACTATTCATTGCGATCTTGTCCGCTCGTTACTGTTTTTCAGGTCGCTCTTGACAGGCCTTGCTGTTCTTCAGTGCATTCTGTTACTTCGTTCTGAGCAGCCGACCGTTTTCTAGCCATGTTCCATATACATACTCATCGTAGAGTTCGTGCTGTGCGGGGGCTTGGTGTTGGGGTCCTGACCCTGACACAAGTCCAGTCCATGAACAGGGTGGGGAGGAGTTCATGGACCAAGAATTGGTTGCTTCAGCGTGACCAGTTCTGTCATATGCCTTTGCTCTGTGAGATCCGTGAGAATAATCCTGATGATTTCAGGAACTTTCTCCGGATGACGAACCCCGTATTTCACCGTTTGTTGGCTTTGCTGACCCCCTATATCAGCAGGCAGGATATCTGTATGAGGCAAGCCATCACTCCGGAGCAGAGGTTAGTCGCCACCCTGCGGTACTTGGCGACGGGGAGAAGCCTGCAGACGACGGGGAGAAGTTCTCGACAGGAATCTCCCCCCAGGCTCTGGGGATCATTATCCCAGAGACCTGTTCTGCCATCATCCAGGTCCTGCAGAAGGAGTATATTAAGGTAAGATTTTTATCCTTTAACATCACATTTTATTGTATATAATGTTTGATAACATATTGTATTTCTTTCCTCATTCCCTAATTACCATGATTGGAATATGCTGTGAATGTCCCCTTTGTCCTCATGCATGCTGGATTTTTATGTAATTTTTTTTTTTTGCTCCTTCATGCATATTTGCCTTCACTTACCTCCCCAGCATGTTCTCCTGGCCCTATATTCACCTCATGTAGTCACTTAAGAATGTATTTTAGCAGCTCCATAGTAGTGCTTTACCCCAAACACCCCTGAAATGTTTTTAAATGTGATTTGTGCTTTAAATTCAGGCAGAGTGCCAGAGGCTTTTTTTTGGGTGTCCCCAAATCATTTTGAACCCTCCCTCCCCCCAACTGCTAAGTCAGCTGATAAAAATTCTCTATCTATCCTCAATCATCTATCTGCTGACTTTGACAAAGCCATACATACTATACCCATCTCTTTTGTGGTCATATTTATGGATGAATTCCCCAAAGCATGTAGTGCAAGGGCCTGCCTGTATACTTTCAAATGGTACTGTTGAACGTTTTTGTATCCTATTATTATCTTGATAGGTAATAGCAGAATGCCCAAATGTGCTCAAATGTGTACAATGTGTATTTATATCTTTGTATTATGACACTTCTTACCTGTCCAGTGGGCTGTCAATAGTGTAACTAAGGAGGGGCTGTTCCAAGTAATACACATTATATAGGCATTCATCTCTCAATGAAGTGGAGAGGGTTACCTGTCCAAGAGTCCCCCCCCTATAATGTTAGAAATGGCCCATGAGAGGGGGGGGGAGGGGGAATCTGATAGGTGTACCTTATACTTTAGTCTTTAAAAATTCCCATTAATAAATGTTATCTTGATGTTGGCCAAGAATGTTTGTGTCTAATCTGCTTTCCATGTTTATGTGCAAAAAGACTAATTTTCTTTGTTTTACTCCACAGTTTCCTTCCACGCCACAGGAATGGCAGACTGTGGCCTCCCACTTTGCCCAGCGGTGGGACTTTCCTAACTGCAGAGGGGAAATTGATGGGAAACACATCCACATCGTCCCATCACCCAACTCGGGGTCGTACTATTACAACTATAAGGGGTTCAATAGTATTGTGATGTTGGCGGTGGTGTCGGCTACCTATGAGTTCCTGTATGTGGACGTGGGGAAGAATGGCCAGATGTCCGATGGTGGAGTCATCGCCCAGATGGAGTTCTACAGGCGTCTCCAGAATGGCAGCTTGGACTTGCCACCCCCAGAAGACAATGTGGAAGGACTCCCATTCGTCTTCGTTGTGGATGAAGCATTTACGCTGGGGACCATCTTATGCGGCCATTCCCGATGAGGACCCTCACCCCGGACCAGAGGGTTTTTAATTACTGGCTGAGCCAGAAGAGTGGTGGAGAACACGTTTGGAATCATGGCCAGCCGGTTCAGCCTATTTCTTACACCCATACACATGGCGGAGTACAAACTGAATCACATTATCCTGGCGTGCTGTGTTCTGCACAACTTTTTACGGCAACATTCTGCCAACTATGCTGGCTCAGTTGGGCCTGAGGCCGTAATTCAAAATGAAACAACCCTGACGGCGCTTGAAAGTGGCCGTCCTGGCTTGCCCCCCCTGAGTGTCCGTGATGTCCTGCTAAGATACCTTGAATTCTTTGCGGGTAGGGGGCTATCAATATGCCAGACAATGTCTAAAACCTTTTTCAAATAAAAAAAAGAAAAAAAATCTTTGGTGACATTTACTGCTTGTGTTTGCTTTAGCTGACCCTGAGAGAAATGTCGTGAGTCCTGAAAATGGCGTAATTGTGTAACATTACAAAGCAATGTTGGGTGTTATTTACTAAAGGCAAAGACACTTTGCACTACAAGTGCACTTGAAAATGCACTTGTAGTGCAAAGTGGATTTGCCCTTAGGAAATAACACCCATTGTCACTGAAAACAGCAATTCGAGCCCCACAAAAGTGTTGTAGCGTTGAGACAATAATCCACACAATCCTGATTAACAATCTTTTTAATACCAGCACAATCACATGTGCATTTATAAAAGGTTTTTAAAACAAACCAACATGTTTGTTGTAAAACAATTTTTGGGCTTACATTAGAAAAAGTAGAAATGTCCATTTAAGATAAAACAGGCAATTTTCAATCCAACTAGAAAGACACAAATCTTGAACTTACAAAGTTCACATTTGGTAGAAATTGAAGGCAATATCAGACATGAGTATTTCCAAACTGTGTTTGATATTGCGTTCAGATGGGGTGAAGCCACCCCAGGCAAAGCCAAATTTTGAAGATGCACACAAATAGCCGAATGTCAACATGTGCTAGCTGCCATCACGGGGCATCAAGGGACGTGTTTTGGGGGTGCAACCCCTTCCTCACAGCTACTTTATTATTGAGGAAGGGGTTGCACCCCCAAAACACAGCCATTGATCTCCCGTGATGGCAGATAGCACATGTTGACACACTGTGTGCATCTTCAAAATTTGGCTTTTCTACAATTTGTCAAAAAAAGGTAAAAAAAATTATAGCACACCAAAAAACAAAGGGATTTGGAGGGCTTTTAAACTCTCCCTAAAACATCAATGATGTTCTTATTTTTTTTAAGAACATCATTGATGTTTTTCTTGATGTTTTCCAAGTCCCTATTACACCCCATGATCTCCCCGATCAGGATCTGGGCACTTTCCGAGGTGAAAGGATCTGGATCCACAACATCACGATCACCTAAAAAGATAGAAACAAAAAAAAACATGTATTATAAATATGCCGGCATCCATCTCTTACCTGAGCCTGTGGTCGCAGACACTCACCTGTTGTGGTGACAATTTCCACCACGTCTTCCTCCTCCTGCTCTGCTTGACTTTGGGGGATTTCTCCTTCTTCCAGAGGTGGGGGGTCTGTGGTCTCCTCGGATGAGGGGTGACCTCCGAGTCTTTTATCCCCTATGTAGAAAAAAATGGTATACTTAGCACACAGATATTTGATGTCAGAACTAAAAATATGAAACATTGCTTGGAAATGGGGTACAATTTTTTTGGTGGACAGAGTTCCAAGATGTAGAATTTTTAGTGTCCTTTGTGAAACTTGAATACCTAAAAAATGTGGGGAAATGCATATGGCCAAAACAATGGTGTTTTCTAGGCCGAACGAACAATGTTTGATACGAACTAACAATGTGCCCATGAACATGAAAGTTGACATTTTAAACTGGATAACAGTTAATAAAAGCACATGGAGCAGCACGAACGTAATAAACATAAAGAATAGGAAAACAGGGCAACTACTTACTTTTTTGCAGCACTCTCCGGATCTTTCTGTACTGCTGATGCTCTCTTAATTTGAGGTCCGACCACCGCTTCCTGAGCTGATCTTTCGATCGACGTACCCCGAAATTCCGGTGCAGGCTCTTGACTACTTTCGCCATGATCTTGGCCTTTCTGACATTGGGGTTGGGGTAAGGTCCATACTTCCCATCATAGTCGGCCTTCTTCAGGATGTCAACCATCTCCAACATCTCCCCAAAGGACATATTTGAGGCCTTAAATCGTCTCTTCTGGGATCGGGACGTTTCAGGCTCCGGGCTTTTCTCCTCCTCCTCGTTGCTGTAATTAGCACGCACCTGCTGTGTCTCCGCCATGTGCTCTTCCCCCACTGCGCCGAACGAGAAGGGGCGGGGAATAGACCAGAAAGAACGTCAGGGACGGGCGGAGTTACACGCATGCGTTACACGCGTGCGTAGTACGTACGATCTGTGAGCGGAGGAAGGAGTATCGGAGTCGCCGATCGTGAAAATGAAGGTAAGATCTAAACTTGGGCCTATACTGCTTCTAGATTGAGGCCTATATTGTAACTATATTAGGAGAGTTTCGCCTGACATTAGGGTTTGTCTTGTGTTGTGTCTTGCAGATAAAATGGATGGCTTCAATGACCACAACTTCCTCCCCCTGTTCATAGACAAGTACAGGGAGCTGCCCCGTCTGTGGAAGGTGAGACATCCCCAATACAACAATAAACAAAAGAGGCAGGCAGTGCTGGAGAAACTGCTGGAGTTGGTGAAGCCGGTGGTCCCCACAGCAACCATCCCTAATTTAAAAACCAAAATTGGTGGCCTGAGGAGCACTTATCTTTGGGAGCGCAAGAAGGTCACGGATTCCCAGAGATCCGGAGCTGCAGCAGATGACATTTATGTCCCCAGGCTGTGGTACTATGAGAGGCTGCGATTTCTGTCAGACCAGACTGGAGTCAGGGAATCCCTCTCAACCCTTCCTTCCACTCTTCCTTCCACCCCAGCTGGGGCTTCCGATGTCCAACCTGGGACTTCCAGCCAGGAAGAAGTGGAGGAGACCAGCTGGAGTCAGGTATAGAATTCTTCTACAGATTTCTGGTCAATAAATAAATGATGTTTACTAGATGTTATTATTGATCATTAATCGCTGATTTCATAAAGTGTTTTACATATCAATAGACAGTAGTGGGCACCAAAAAGTCGGACAAGAAAGAAAAATGCTGGGCTCAGAATGATAGTCTGTTATATTTGTTAACATTTAATTTGCTACAGTCATGAGGTGAAAATTGTGTGTGATTGATGAATAAAAAACTAAAACTATGTCCTTTTTTAATACAAAGGAAGACCTCAGCCAGGAGGAGGAGGCTGTGGAATGTGGTACACAGGAAGAGGCGGGGGTTAGTGGCAGCCAGGAGGAGGCGGAGGTTAGTGGCAGCCAGGAGGAGGCGGGGCTAAGTGGCAGCCAGGAGAAGCCTGGGACCAGTCGCAGCCTGACAGAATCGCAGGTTCCTCCCCTCCGCCTTCCAAAGACCGAGGAAAGGGACTCACGTGCAGGATTCTGCACTCAGGCTCATTCAGGAGGCTTCTGCGTCCCTCAGAGCCACCCCCACTCCTGAAGAGGCCTTTGCCTGCATGGCTGCCACAAAACTGCAGGGCATGCAGGAGGATCAACGCAAGCTATGTGAGGACTAAATAAGGGGGTGAGTGGCGAACTAACACCCAATACCCACCTGAGTGAGTTGGCCCCTCCTCCTCCTGCTGCCACAACTCCACCACCACAGCCACAGCATGGAAGGAAGCGTGGAAGGAAGACCAGAGAGTGATGACCCTAGGTTCAGTCTGGTCTGGCAAAAGATGCAGTCTCTTGTATGACCACAGCCTGGGGACACAGATGTCATTTGCTGCTTTCCGGTTCTCTGGGACTTCTGGACCAGACTGGACTCCCTTAGATATGGACTCCTCGGGCCACCAATTTTGCTTTAAATTAATTGATGTGTGCCCTGGGGGCCAAAGGCTTCACCAATTTCAGCTGTTTCTCCAGCGTTGCCTCCCTCTTGTTTGGTTGTAAACCCTTTATAAAGGAATTTTTGGTTAAATTATACTCGCCTATGTGTGTTTTCCTTCAAAAATGACAGTTTGTTTGTGAGGAGGCAGGTACATTTCAAAAATACAATGTGAAATTAACAAGGGACACCAACACCAAACAATCTCCTTGAGATTAAATAATACAAGATATCAATGGTGTTGTGGTAACTTGACACACAAAACACACACAAAAATATTATGGAGTAAAACACCAAAAAAACAAAAAAAACCATCAGCCTTGGAAAAAATACAAACACAAAAAAAATTAAAAAAAAATGCCTTGACCAAAAAAAAAAAATATATTTAAAAAACAACGAAAAAAAATTGTTAAGATGTGACAAATCTAAATATATTGAAGGAATCACAAATAATAAAGAAAGAAGTTTGTGAGAAGTCTGTGTGAATATGAGCAGCAAAACTACTTCATTCTTCTCACATTATAAAGAAGAAGAGAGTGCGCTGTATTAAACTATTTGAAACATTGCAGCATGACGAAAGTGCTATATCCATTCCGAACGCTAATTTTACCAGACCGAGCTGTTCCGTCTTGGAATTTCCTATGAGCATGCGTGGCACTTTGTGCGTTGGAACTGGCCACACACGGTCGGAATTGACGCGATCGGATTTTGTTGTCGGAAAATTTTATAGCCTGCTCTCAAACTTTGTGTGTCAGAAAATCCGATGGAAATTGTCCGATGGAGCCCACACACAGTCGTAATGTCTGACAACACGCTCTGATCGGACATTTTCCATCGGAAAATCCGACCGTGTGTACAGGGCATTCGTGTATTTGTATGTGGTAGTCTATCTAACACTCCCTTTCCCAGAATGACAATGCTGCTGTCTACTGTGCCCCTGTGCTCATTCATACAGAGTGTAGACCCTCTAATACAGGGGGTGTGTTACTGGCCAGATCACCAGGTAAAAAACAGAGGGTAAAAAAGCCTAAAAAAAGAAAACAAATGCAACCACCACATCTAATGATTGGTAAGCTGCATAGGGTGTGCCGGATGTGCCTGGAAACACCGTAATCATCCCTTGTAGCACAAATTCCCCCTGCTGTCCAGGCCCCCCTGCGTGTATATTTATTTTACTTACACTTACACCTACACACACACACACACACGTGTTTGAGCTTTGGGGAGCACACCCTAATCCAATAGGCTGTGCACATCTATGGTAAGTGGCAACATTTTACATTTTTGGTTTGGAGTTTAATACCACTTTAAATAAACTATAACCCAGAGAGCATGACTTGCTAAGCTATTGCTAGACTTGCCAGGCTTCACAAATTTGTTGCACAATTGCAGCAAGTCTGCATTGCATGACAATAGATCAACTTTCTTTGCAAACATTCCGCAAGCCTGCTGCAAGTTCTGGTTCAGTTATGTTGTGTAATAGTCATCCCAACACAGGGGTCACTGTGACTGAATTGTCATCATTGCTCCCTGCTGTGTGTAAGGTTTTTCTTTAACCACTTCAGCCCTGGAAGATTTTACCCCCTTCCTGACCAGAGCACTTTTTGCGATTCGGCACTGCGTCGCTTTAAATGACAATTGCGCGGTCGTGCAATGTTACACCCAAACCAAATTGACATCCTTTTTTTCCCACAATAAAGCTTTCTTTTGGTGGTATTTGATCAAATTTTATTATTTGTTGCGCTATAAACAAAAAAAGAGTGACAATTTTGAAAAAAAAGCAATATTTTTTACTTTTTGCTATAATAAATATCCCCCAAAAATATATAAAAGAACAATTTTTCCCTCAGTTTAGACCGATATTTATTCTTATACATATTTTTGGTGAAAAAAATCGCAATAAGCATATATTGATTGGTTTGTGCAAAAGTTTATAGCATCTACAAAATAGGGGATAGTTTTATGGCATTTTTATTATTAAAAATTTATTAGTAATGGTGGCGATCTGCGATTTTTATCTTGACATTATGCGACATTATGGCTGACACATCGGACACTTTCGACACGATTTTGGGACCAGGTGAATATTATTCCCGCACCAGTGTGGATCTGAACCAGGTATGGAATAGATGTTTCTCTCCAGAGATAAGTAGCCCCAGGTGCTGGCTAATGCTGATTGAGGCTGTGTGCAAGCGAGAAAATCCAGACAGCCGCACACCAGGAGAAAATAGTCCAAAAGAGTTGCTTTATTGTAAAATCAGGAACATAGCGTGTACAGGACACCATGGACAGAATGTACAGGCAATCAGCTAACGCGTTTCGCACTTATGCCAAGTGCTTACACATAGCTAGCGATAATAGAAAATAAGACCACATATATACTATCCATTATTAATCATGTGACCAAGTAGTCAATCTAAAATGCAAAACAGCTGAGGTTCAGCTGTGAAGAATGTGAGCGTTTGTCAGTGATTACTGAACACTGGGATTAGAAGTCCCAGTGAATGTAAAGTATATATGTGTAAGCAACTGAGGAATGTGAAAAAAGAAACCAAAAATACTTAATGTGAATTTGAATGCGTGAAACTGTGAAGTTGGTATGAAAAAAGTGAGAAAAAACTGAGAAGGGACTAAAGTAAAAAATAAAGATAAATTGTAGTGAAGAGAGGTAAAATCTCGGTGAATAATGGGTGCTGGTATAAATATATATTATATTATACCCAAGTGCAAACAGAAATCAATACGTGTTGAGTGTTAAAAATATTATGATAAAGTGAAGCAAAAAAGAAAAGTAAATAATTGTATACCTAGAGATGTCAAAGGGCTGAACCTGTGTGCATGTTCAGTGAGTATAAATGAATGACATCTATGACCAAAGTGCATATAAATGTGTATAGAACTAGCATATATTTTAATTTCTATGTTATAAAGAGTACTTGGTCACATAGAGAAGAGGAGAGGAGAGCATATAAATACATGCCTCCACTGCTCTCAATAAAAAATAAATAATTGTGTCAAAGTTGTATACATTTATATTTACATTTACACATGTATTGTTTTAATATACGATGACAATTTTCTATGGTTTGTAAAGATAAAACACTTCTCCTAAGCAGAAGAGAACCAACTCACTCAGGTGGGTATTGGGTGTTAGTTCGCCACTCACCCCCTTACTTAGGACTTTATACAGAAGGTCCTCACATAGCTTGCGTTGATCCTCCTGCATGCCCTGCAGTTTTGTGGCAGCCATGCAGAAAAAGGCCTCTTCAGGAGTGGGGGTGGCTCTGAGGGACGCAGAAGCCTCCTGAATGAGCCTGAGTGCAGAATCCTGCACGTGAGTCCCCTTCCAGGGTCTTTTGTATGGAAGGCGGAGGGGAGGAACCTGTGATTCTGTCAGGCTGCGACTGGTCCCAGGCTTCTCCTGGCTGCCACTTACCCCATCACACGCAGCGGCCTTAGTGACAAGTCTGCCTGACCCAGAGAAGCAGCCAATGCTTTTTTACCGCAGGACAGTGCAGATACAAGAAACTTACTCAGCTGCCTGAAGAGACTTGATCAGTCTATGCCAAATCAAAGCAGGACATGTCTTTTGGGCGGTCATGCAGGCGGCCTTCAATGATGCCTGCCTGACAAGTGCCACTTCCTACACCTCAGGCGTGGAGTTCTGTGCACAACTCCGCGACTGAGCAAAGGAGAAATTGGTAGATCAGACCACCACAATCCAAGATATTACCCAAGATAAAGGGGAGTCTGTGAAGAAGTATCATGCTAGACTCATACAGGCCTTTGATGATCTGAGCTTCTCCCACTATAAAAAGGCACACACACGTTTCCTGCGTGGGAGTGGATGGGGTGCCCCGCTCCAGTCCACTTACTGAGCCACTCCAAGTGGGGACATTTCCTGATTTACTTGCCAGATTTGTGGTGTCCTCTACATGTCCCTTGAATCTACTAGGAGCTGATGTGTTGTCCAGACTACATGCCTCAATCATGTACACGCCTGAAGGGGGGATGAAGTTACATACTCCCCTATCCTTAGAAGACTCATCTGCTTTGTGTTCTCTGCCTCTCATGATGACACTTCATGAAGCAATAACTCCAAGTTCAATACCACAGGAAGTACTTGACAGAATCCCTGCGTGCCTATGGTCCACAGGACCGGAAGACAACGGTCATTTAAAGGTGCCACCAGTTTCAGTCAAGATCAAAGAGAGTACATCATTGCCCTGGAAACCACAATACCCCCTAAAGTTAGCCCAATCTGCAGCTATTTTGAAGCATGTCAAGGCCCTTGTGTCAAATGCAGCCCTGATACCCTGTACATCTCCATACAACACACCTCTGTTCTCTAGGAAGAAGAGAACCCCTAAAAGAGAACCAGCTACCTGCGGGGGTGTCTCTGACCGCAAAGTACCTCACAGTGGTGGACCTTACAAACGCTTTCTTCAGTGTCCACCCTCACCCCTCCTGCTGGTACCTTTTTGCATTCATCCACGGAAAGAAATGGCAACATACCTAAACAGCTGTGCCACAAGGGGCACAGAACTCTCCAAGCCAGTTTGCAAAAGCTATGGCTATCATCCTTGACACATGACAAGAGTGATTCTCCTCCAATATGTTGATGACCTTCTCCTCTGTGCAGCTGACTTACCCCCTGTTGAAGTCACCTCAGAAAGCCTGCTGTGCTATCTTGCAAACCAGGGTTGCAAAGCCCAAACTGCAGTGGTGCTCAACATCTGTCATTTTCCTTGGACACTGTTTGTCCCATGGGACAAGACACCTCACTGAAGACAAGGTGAAAGTAATCTGACATCCCACTACTACAAGGTCAGAAATCCCTTCATGCCTTCCTTGGACTAATTTCCTAGTGCAGAGCATGGATTCCAGAAGCCTCCCTACTGATGCTCTGCAATCAGACCCCTTCCAGATGTCTTCTGAAGTAATATCTAACTTTGAGACCCTCAAGTGCACCATCCCTGGCGCTAGGGCTCCCAGACTACGACAAAACGTTCAAGCTCTTTGTATCCGAACGTCTGGGACATGCTGCAGGTGCACTCACCCAATCACACGGCATCCGCCTATGCCCCATATGTTTTTATTCCTGTCAGCTGGATGCGGTAGCAAGAGGAGGCCTATCGTATCCGCAAGCTGGCTTTGCTGCACAAGCCTTGTGTGACAAAACTTTGGACTTGGTCCTCGGACACTGCCTCATTCTGCTTGCTCCCCATGACATTGTTGCCATATTCAACCAAGATCCAGCTGAAACACTTGTCCACTACCAGACACTTGAGACACCTGTGTTTCCTCCTACTGGACAGCATTACTCTATTACATTGTCAAACATTGTACCCTACCACCCTTCTTCCACTTCTCAAGGGGGGAACGGAGGAGGAGTAGAGTCTTGACTTGTCACCCGATGAATGCTTCGAACTAATGCAGCTGGAAACCACGCATTTTCCCAGCGTGAGTGAAATACCCCTGCAGAATCCAGACCTAACAATTTTTGTTTGCTAATGAACAAGGCAAATACCACACAGGACACGCGGTCACCACTGAAAACACGGTTCTACAAGCTGAGGTCTTACCACCGGTGATGTCTGCACAGGAGGCAGAGCTGCAAGCACTTACTACAGCATAGAAATGGGCAGAGGGAAAAAGAGCCAACATTCATATGGACTCAAGATATGCTTTCAGCATTGCCCATGATTATGGTGTTATCTGGAAGAACAGAGGATTCCTGACAAGTGCAGGAACACCTGTGAAACACAGTTCAGCTATAAAAAACTTGATGGATGCCTTGCTTCTCCCAACCCAAGTGACTATTCTGAGTAAAAGCACACGACAAACTGAACTCAGAGGAAGCTCGAGGCAATCATCTAGCCGATTCAGCTGCCAGACAGCCAGTGGTCCATGGGAAGTGGACAGCAGGGTGGTAGAAGAAGACCACCCCGTGCTTACCCTACAGACTCTCCCAGTGGACAGAGTTTATCTGAAAGAATTACAGGAAGCAGCAAGTCCGGATGAGAAGGAAAGCTGGAAACGGAGAGGAGCAACTCTCAGAGATGGACTATTCGAGTGCAACAAGAAGCCTTGTCTACCCAGGAGTATGTGCCCAGTCGTGGTGCAATGGGCACATGGAGCTGCCCACTTGACAAAGACTTTTATGAACTCTCTTATCAAGTGTAGCACCAAGAGTTACTTGACTGACCGACAACTTCTGCAGATCACGTATTATCTGCACCAAATGTAACCCAGGATCCAGAAAAGGCACAGAAGAAGCACCTGGCAAAAGCCCTATACCCCTTTCCAGAGGATACAAAGTGATCATTCTCAAATGCCAAGAATATGAATATGCTCTAGTGGACATAACTGTCAGGGCCACAGCTAAGAAACGACTGCGTTAGATGTATGTAGATTTGGGGTCCCAGAGGTGATAGAGAGCGATCAGGGCCCAGCCTTCACAGCAACCCTTAAAAAAGAGATTTGGGCAGCACTGGGGGTTCAGTTAGCACTACACACCCCATACCACCCCAAAGTAGTGGGAAGGTAGAAAGTATGAATGGGACACTAAAAAACAGGATGTTAAAGATGGCCCAAGAAATTAACATGAGTTGGCCAGACAGTTTGCCCATTGCCCTATTCAGTGTCAGACACCCCCCCCAGGGGAAACATGCCCTATCCCCTTATGAAATTTTGTTTGGTTCAGCCCCCAGACTTGGCTGTTACTTTCCACAACAGTTATGCCGTGTATACACGAGCAGACCGGACCCCGTCGGACAATTCGATCGTGTGTGGGCTCCAGCGGACTATTTTTTCCCATATTTTTTTCCGATGGACCTAGAAATAAAACATGTTTCAAATCTTTCCGACGGACTCGAGTCCGGTCGAAAAATCTGCTCGTCTGTATGCTAGTCCGACGGACTAAAACCGACGCTAGGGCAGCTATTGGCTACTGCCTATCAACTTCCTTATTCTAGTCCGGTCGTACGTCATCGCGTACGAATCCGTCGGACTTTGGTGTGATCGTGTGTAGGCAAGTCCGTTCATTCGGAAAGTCCGTTGGAAGTCCGTCGAAAGTCCGTCGGATAGTAAGTCGGACCAGTCCGCCCGAAAAGTCCGCTCATGTGTATGCGGCATTACAGTTGCAATCTGATGTGTTGACTAATTATGTAACCACATTATCACGAGAATTAACCTGAATGCATGTCCAGGTGTTTTCTTCCATTCCAGATCCTGAATTAGATACAGGAACACACCAACTACTGCCTAGAGATCCTTGAGCCAAGATATGATGGTCCATTCCAAGTTTTGCTGACCACAGCCACCTCAGTCAAATTGGCGAAGAATACCTGAATGCACGCTTCCCACTGCAGGAGAGCGTGTATTCGGGGGCTGCATATTCTTTTTCTGTTCGATCTGGGGGGGAGGGGCCCAGGAGGTGGCCATCACAAAAAAATGATAACATAATTACGTTTTGGTATAACTCTTCAGGTACACATGTGACCACCTGTACCTTAGATTACTGTGACATAGTACCTTGTCCGTTTGACCCTTCATGGCAATGCCATTGGTACAGTGACATTCCTGAAGGTAAGGACATATATGTGTGTATCACAAACAGTTACTGGGGACAGAGTTGTGGTTCCTGGGGGGGGGGGGCAGTGGGTTGGAACACAGGGCCAGACTGGACGACCACAGAGTGCATTAGACAAGAAAGATGAAAATAGAAAACCCCTGATAAGCAGAATGACTTTGCGGAAGACAGGTATAAACTGGGTCCAGTCCCTTGGTGATGTGTATTGGATCTATGGGAGTTTGAAAATCAGGACCAGATTAGCGGAAAGCTGGACCAGTGAATGTGCCTTTGCAAAGGTCATTATGCCACTCCATATCCTAACAGAAGATACTCCTGATACATACACTGACCCAGCACCTAGTCAGGGGAGGAAGCGAGCAGCTCTCTCCGGCAGCTTTGACCCTCATGTGTATATAGATGCCATAGGGGTTCCAAGGGGGGTCCCTGATGAGTTCAAAGCCAGGGACCAGGTAAAAGTTGGTTTTGAGTCTTTGATCCCCATAATAACTGTCAACAAGAATGTAGATTGGATTAACTACATATAACAGAAGATACTCCTGATACATACACTGACCCAGCACCTAGTCAGGGGAGGAAGCGAGCAGCTCTCTCCGGAAGCTTTAACCCTCATGTGTATATAGATGCCATAGGGGTTCCAAGGGGGGTCCCTGATGAGTTCAAAGCCAGGGACCAGGTAAAAGCTGGTTTTGAGTCTTTGATCCCCATAATAACTGTCAACAAGAATGTAGATTGGATTAACTACATATACTATAACCAACAGAGATTCATGAATTACACTAAAGATACCCTCCAGGGAATTGCTTACCAGTTAGCCCCCACTTCCTACATGACATTCCAGAACCAGATGGCCTTAGACATGGTGTTAGCTGAGAAAGGAGGTGTCGTAAAATAATATGAAAACCGCGAACCTGTTTCACCTACATTCCTGATAATACTGGCCCAAATGGTAAGGTTACTCTAGCTATAAAGAAATTAGAAGATCTGTCACTGGAGTTGAAGAAGAACTCAGGTATCACAGACCCATGGGATCAATATTTTAGCTGGATGAGTGGGTGGCAGAAGGTGCTCGCCCAGATAGGGGTAATGGTATTAATAATCCTGGTTCTTTTAGACCTGATTTTATGCTGTATTCTACCTTTCATAAAGAAGTTAATGAGCAAGGCTGTAGACAATAGCACACCTACATTTTTCCACCAAGAAGTAGAGGACCCCCTTATGATGGAAGATGACAAACCCTTCACTCCTCTACAGTCACTCCCTGTCCAAAATCTCACAATCCTATAGGGTTATAGGGATAGACAGAGCCTGACTGCACCTCTCAAGCTGTATTGAGGAGGGTAGTGAACAAGTTGCTGCCTAACTCTATATACAGCCTAAAAGAGTTGCTGAGGAGAATGGGCTAGACAAAATAGGACCTTTAGCATGAGGGACAGAAAAGATAAAAGAAAATAGCCATTTTAGGGGGGACTGTGAAGGAATGTGATGTAGATAATAATAATCTGAACATGTCTATTTTCTTATGTGTATACTTGTTTCTATGCAACTCCTTACTCATTATATAAGTATACAGATTAGCTC
This sequence comes from Lithobates clamitans, assembly GCA_037952925.1. Lineage (NCBI taxonomy): Eukaryota > Metazoa > Chordata > Amphibia > Anura > Ranidae > Lithobates > Lithobates clamitans. The sequence continues at coordinate 4,734,317 of JBBGZY010000562.1, forward strand.
TGTTTCTGTTTGCGGAAGTGAAAACAGAACTAGCAACAGTCAAGCTTTGTCATCAAATTTCTCCATTTCTTTTCTATCTTAACCAATGAGATGTACCTATTACACTAACATAGCAATGACGTATTTTTGTGTATAAAGCATTAGCACCACCCTCGAATAAATTAGAAGTGTAACAAGTAATCTAGCTGAGCGTGTCTCATGGTGTTTACTTCTATATGCATGCATATCCACACTCTCTAATTAGAAACAGCAGCAGATAACCTTGAGCTCAATTGAAGCTCTTAACCTTAACAGGGACCATTTTTTTTTTGTTATTGCATTTTAGTGTAAATATGAGATCTGAGGTCTTTTTGACCCCAGATCTCATACTTAAAAGGGATGTTTACATTCCTTGTAATAGGAATAAAAGTGACACTTTTTTTTTAAAAGAACAGTGTAAAAATAAGAAATAAAAGGTAAAATAAATAGGAAAAAAATGTTTTTTTTTTTTTAAACGAGCCCTGTCCCACCGAGCTCGCGTGCAGAAGCGAACACATACGTGAGTAGCGCCCGCATATGAGAATGATGTTCAAACCACACATATGAGGTATTGCTGCGATCGGTAGAGCGAGAGCAATAATTCTAGCATTAGACCTCCTCTGCAATTTTTTAAACGTCGCCTATGGAGATTTTTAAGGGTAAGAGTTTGTCACCATTTCACGAGCGGGCACAATTTTGAAGTGTGACATGTTAGGTATCAATTTACTCGACGTAACATTATCTTTCACAATATAAAAAAAAATGGGCTAACTTTACTGTTGTCTTATTTTTTAATTAAAAAAAGTGTATTTTTTTCCAAAAAAAGTGCGCTTGTAAGACGAATACGAATACGAACATCGTAATAAGAATACGATGTGACATAAAGTGTTGCAATGACCACCATTTTATTCTGTAGGGTGTTAGAAAAAAAATATATAATGTTTGGGGGTTCTAAGTAATTTTCTAGCAAACTGTTTTTAACTTGTAAACAACAAATCTCAGAAAGAGGCTCAGTATTTTGGTGGTGGTAAATTAGGGATAGGCATTCATGCATATTTGTCTATTTTTGCTGATTAGCGTCTTGAATTAGTGCACTTCATCACTGTTTCACATAGTATTGCATATCACTGCAATTTTTGTCTTGTGTGTGTTTTTTTTTTTGTATAGTTTTTATTGTTTTTGAGAATGTTCTTTTTCATATTATAAATGTTCTTTTTTAAGTTTTGTTAAATGTTCACCCTAATAAAAAAATAACTAAGGTGTAATACAGTGTTATGTATTGATTTTATTCAAATATTTTAATAAATGTTTTTATAAAGCTCAGTTTTTTCTTAATGCACTAATCAGTGAACTGAGGTACATTTTTTACGGAAATAGTAAAATATAGGCCAAAAAAGCTGAACAAAAAATATTTAATATCTAAGCCACTTTGGCTTAGATTTTGCAATTTTTCTGACACTTCAACTCTCTTCACTTATTAGTGAACAGACCTGATAAAAACGGACAATTGGACAAACAACAAGAAAAGCGAGTGCCAAAGATATTAATGGAAGATTGAGGGATTAAATAAGATTGCTGCCACCTAAGTACCGGTGAGATGTGTGTAGCCTATTTCATTAGGGTGGCCACCCTAAAGATCAAACACACATGTGTGTGTGTATATGTGTGATATATATTACATATACATATGCATACAGACACACTCTTATGGTAGAGCTGGTACAGTGAAAGAGAAGAACGGTAGCACTTCATGAATGGCATAACTGGTCAGAGTGAGATATTTCCCATCTCCCTGCCTGCACACAGAGCGATAATGCTAATGCATTTGGGGTGATTAGGGTGTGCCCAGGCACACCTGGCACACCCCCTGCACATGCCTATGATCACCAGTTAACTGGCAAGAAAAAAAAATGGATTTTAAAACAGCTTACCTGTAAAATCCTTTTCTTGGAGTACATCACGGGACACAGAGCACCATAGTAATGACACCTTTAGGTGATTGGACACTGGCAACCAATAGTAAAACGGTTCCTTCCATATAACCCCTCCTACATGGGAAGTACTTCAGATTTGTAGCAAGAAATGAAGATCCCAGAAAAGAGGGGAGGGACCTCTGTGTCCCGTGATGTACTCCAAGAAAAGGATTTTACAGGTAAGCTGTTTTAAAAATCAATTTTTCTTTATCGTACATCACGGGACACAGAGCACCATAGTAATGACTGTCTGGGATGTCCTAAAGCAATGCACCTGAGGGGAGGGAACACAGTATCGCTAAGCCCCAATGGGGCCCGGGACTATAATGCTGCCTGCAACACACTGTGGCCAAAGACAGTCTCCCTTTGAGATCCAACATCCACCTGGTAAAACCAGGTGAGCGTATGAACTGAAGACCAAGCGGCCGTTTTGCAAACCTGAGCCATAGACACCTGTTGGTGTACTGCTCATGATGCACTAACCCCTCTAGTGGAGTGTGCTTTTAGATCCCAAGGTGGAACCTTGCGTTTTAACCCATACGCCTGGATAATAGCTTGGTGAATCCACCTAGAGATAGTTGAACTCGTTGCCACCTGTCCTCTCTTAGGACCTTCCGGCAGGACAAAAAGAGAGTCAGTTTTCCGAAAAGGGGCTGACATCTTTAAGTATACTCTGATCACTCTCACCACATCAAGCGAGTGAAGCCACCTTTCCTCCCTAGACTTAGGGTTTGGAAAAAAGGAAGGTAAAATGATATCTTGATTCAAATGAAAATTAGAAACCACTTTGGGCAAAAAATCCGGACGAGGGTGCATGACCACTCTGTCCTGATAAAGAATCAGAAAAGGTTCTTTGCAAGAAAGGGCGGCCAATTCTGACACCCTTCTAGCCGTGGTTTTGGCCACCAAAAAGACCAGTTTCCTAGTCAATAGGATAAGAGGAATATGCCTAATACGTTCAAAAGGTTGACTCTGTAAGGCTGATAGCACCAAGTTCAGATCCCAAGGGCATAAGGGCGGTTTAACCGGTGGTCTCAGGTGCGTTACTCCTTTTACAAATGTTCGTACCAAAGAATGTGATGCAATCGGTCTGGAAAAAAAATGATAAGGCCGAAATTTGCCCCTTAATTGTCCCTAAAGCCAGCTTCAAGTCTACTCCTGCTTGAAGAAAAGCAAGAACTCTTCCAATCGTATACTTATGAGGGTGCCATCCCTTTCCTTCACACCAGGAAATGTATGACCTCCAGACTCTATAGTAAATAGTTCTAGAAACTGGCTCCCTAGCATTTATCAGAGTGGAAAAGACTGAACCCGTAATACCACGGTCCTTCAGTACTCTGGTCTCAATAGCCATGCCATTAAATTCAGCGACCGTAAAGAAGGATGGAATATGGGTCCTTGAGACAACAGGCCTGCACTGTATGGAAGGAGCAACGGGTCCCCCACTGCCAATTTCACAATCTCTGTGTACCAAGACCTCCGGGGCCAGGCTGGGGCCACCAGGATCACTGGTTTTCGTTCCTCCTGTATGCTGCGCAGCAGGTGTGGCAGAATTTGGATCGGAGTGAAAGCATACATCAGAGAATACTTTTTCCAAGGAACCACCAAAGCGTCTGTCCCGAAAGCAAGCGGATCCTTGGTCCTGGATACAAACCTGTCCAGTTTGGCATTGAATCTGGACGCTAGCAGATTCACATCTGGGGTCCCCCAGTGTCGGCAGATCCGAAGAAAGACTTTGGGGTGAAGGGACCATTCCCCCCCGGCGACAATTTTTGGCGACTCAAAAAGTCTGCCTGCCAATTGTCCGACCCCGGTATAAATACTGCCAAAAGAAACGGCACATTCCTTTCTGCCCAAGTCAATATGTGATTCACCTCTTTTTGGGCTGCATGACTTTTGGTGCCTCCCTGGTAGTTGATATATGCCACTACCGTGGAGTTGTCGGACTAGACTCGCACAGGAAGGCCCCGCAATCTGGATGTCCATAAGCGCAGGGCTAGGCGAGCTGCCCGAATTTCCAATAGATTGATGGGCAAGATCTTTTCTGCTTGGGACCATACTCCCTGGACCAATGCCTCCTCCAGGACTACTCCCCAGCCGAGACGACTGGCGTCTGTAGTTACCACCTTCCAGGCTACCGGTGGAAAGGATTTCCCGGTTTTCAAATTGCTGGTTTTTAACTACCAAGAGAGCTCACGTTGTACTTGTGGATATAGAACCATAGGCTGATCCAAAGCTCAAATGGTCCTGTCCCAGGCTTCCAGATCATTGCTCTGGAACAACTGTGAGTGGAACTGTGCATAAGGAATTGCATTGAAAGATGACACCATCTTGCCCAGCAATCTCATGCACAGCCGAATAGAAGGTCTTTTTTCTCCCTTTACTTTCCAGACAAGTTCCACTATGGAATGCACCATTAAGGGGGGTAAAAACACCTTTTCCTGAGCGGTGTCCAAGACCAGGCCTAGATACACCAAGACTTGAGTCTGGATGAAGAGCTGATTTGTCCACATTCAGAATCCAGCCCTGGTGCTGTAAAACCCGATACAACAAAACAAACACTCTTGCGCATAAATGTGTAAGCCCGACAGTTCAAAGTTCAGGATGGACGGTAGCTTTTTAAAAGAACATGTAAAAACTACTACTCACAAGGGTAGATGAAAATCACGCTTTAAATGATCTTATGGTAGTGGCCGTCTCAAGATCCTATGGAGAAGACGGGCAGACCGCTGCTGGCTGACGCGTTTTGAAGCTAGCACCTTTTTCTTCAGAGCCTAAACTAAAACCCGAACCGTTCTTTTGGACTAGAATGGGGCAAGACCGATCCTTTAGGAGAAGATCGTCCAGATATCAAACCACAGATATTCTCTGGGACCTTAGGGATGCCAACACCGGGGCCAGAAATTTTGTGAAAACCCTGGGGGCCGTGGCTAGACTGAATGGCAATGCCATGAATTGAAAATGACGGCCCTCCACTGCGAAATGCAGAAATCTTTGATGAGGACCGAAGATCGGTACATGAAGGTACGCGTCCTTGATATCTATGGACGCTAAGTAATCCCCCTTTCTTAGGGATTTTATTATTGAACGAGCCGACTCCATACGGAAGGACTGGACGTTTAAAAAAGGATTGAGAGACTTAAGGTCCAAAATGGGCCTTACCTCCCCATTTGGTTTCGGCACGGTGCAAAGGTTTCAGTAAAACCCCTTGAATCTTTCTTCGTGCGGAACCTTGACAATTACCCCCTGCTTCTGTAGATGCTCCAAAGCCCGGAAGAGACATTTCCTTTTCCCTGGCTCTGACGGGACTCTTGAACTCAGAAACCGAGTTGGAGGAAATTCCCGGAACTCTATCCTGTAACCTTGTGTTACAGTGCAAATGACCCACCTGTCCTGAACCAGTTCTTCCCAAGCATCCAAAAACAGCCGAAGCGTGCCCCCCACCCGTGAGATCGGGGGTGCCTCTTCATAAGGTAGACTTGGAGTTGGACTTGGCTGACTTTTGGGTCCAAGGTTTTTTCTGACCCTGAGGTCTTTTAAAGCCAGACAGTTGAGGCCGTCAATACCGCTTGGGGGAAGAAGCACTAGGCCCTGGAGCATTGGGAATTTTAAAGGAGGGTTGTTTATTCTTCCTTTTGACAGGAAGTAAGGCGCTTTTTCCTCCAGAGATTTTCTGGATATATTTACCCAGATCCTCACCAAACAGGCATTCTCCATGGAAGGGAAAAGCCGCGAGCAGCCTTTTACATGGTATTTCAGCAGACCAATTCTTTAACCACAAGACCCTGCGCATATGTATTGACAGTAGCGGAAAACGCGACATCTGCTGGATTGAGTCTTTTAATGTGTCCACTGCAAAACACAAAGCATTAGGAAGCTTAGACAACTCTTCTGTAGATTCCTCCTGATAAGGTAGGTTCCTAACCAACCTTTTAAAGCGGTCTTTCAGGGACTGGCAAATCCCGATAGCCGCTACTGCTGGTTGCACTGCTGAACCAGCCACTGCAAAGGAGGCTTTTAACAAGGACTCTAGCTTCTTATCAGCCGGATCTTTAAACACTTGGGCATTATCCACTGGACAGGTTAGACTTTAATTTACTGAAGAAATGGTGGCATCAACCAATGGTGTACTCCATTTCTTCCTGAACTTTTCCTCCATAGGATATAACAGTGAGAACCTCTTTGGAGGTAAGTATATCCTGTCAGGGTTATCCCAATCTGCGTAAATCACCTGCTCCAATAATGGATACAAAGGGAAAGCCTGGGAACCCTGCTTAGGTCTCAAGGATCCTAAAGTAGAGCAGGAGAGTCCTGACTCCTGAACCGGGGGTAATTTAAACCCAGCTTGTACCATCTCAGTCAGAGATTAGATAAACAATTTTTAGGGGTGGGAAGCTGTAAATGATTCCTCTGAACCAGAATCCTCAGCCGAGGAATTCTCAGCCTCTCCTTCCTCCCGGTCTTTTATGGCCACCTCCTCAAAAATCCTCTGCCCATTCTGGTTCCAGATCACCTGGACCTAACTGGCTATGGGAGTCCTGGTGCTCAAGTGACTCACCCCTCTGGCCAGGCTCCAGAGAGGGAGATCTATTACGTTTTCTCCCCCCTGTGTTACTGAGGCAATCATACCAGCTATTTTGCCCTCAAGGCCAGCTAGGGCAGATGCCAAGTCATCCTTAGTAACATAAGTCGAGGCAGGAACATTGGTAGTGGCCACAACGCCTGACAGCTGCAATGGCTTAGCCAGGCCAGAAGCCACAGGTCTTTCAGGGGAGACTGAGGCTGCATCAACATGAGGTTGGTCTCCTGGAGGAACTCTTAGCCCAGTACTTGCTCTGCTCCTTGTACCTCGTTTTCTGGAAGACATTGCTTAGAAGACGAGAAAAAAGTATTCCTACTGAACAACAAGCCTGTAACTAGTGTATATGTAGTTGTCACGGCTTGTAAAATCTCCTGTCAAACTTGTTGCAACTGTGTCCAAAAGCTTCCAGACTCACGTGCCCAAGTACAGCTGCTCTGTGTCTCCACAGCGCATGCCAGAAGCTCCAGCCTTTTATGAAGTCTGTCCATGACACCGACCGTGCACTAAGTGCACGCGCGCCTGTCTGCAGTATACATGCAAATGCGGGCATCTGCTGTGCCCATAGCGCACGCCGTGCACGCCCGCGGCGCAAAGGCCCGCCCGCGGTGTGCATGCGCATACCCGCGGTACACGTGTACTTTCGCGGTATGCACCGCTACAAGTACACGCCACAGCTGGTCAGTCTGTAACAGCTGTGACTTACACAAGGCTTATCGTGGTTAGAGGTAAAAAACAGTCTTAGGAATCCCAGAGGGAGTACTCACTGTTCCACGCTGCAGGACCTGTTTGATTTGTTTCTATGAACCAAACCAAGTGCAAAAGGTGTTTAAAAAAAGTGCAAAAGAAAAAACTGTGTGCTGACGCAGTGAACAAAAAGTGCTTAGTGCAAGAAAATTACTATTATCAATAGTAAAGTGCATGCATCACAAATCCACAAAAATGTTCAAAATATTTGAAGTCTATTTTGCAATCCCAGGAAAAATCCAAGAAAGTGATTATAATAATCTTGGATTTTTCCTGGGATTGCAAAATGGACTGCAAATATTTTAAACACATTCATTTTTGATGCATGCACTTTACTAATGAATAATATTTTCTTGCACTAAGCACTTTTTGTTCACTGTGTCAGCACACTGTTTTTTCTTTTCCACTTTTTTTAACAGCATTTGCACTTTAATTGTTTGTTTCATAGAAACAAACACATTTTGTATGATAGATTACCTATTTTATGCAATGACACAGGGTTTATCATTATATACAGTGCCTTGCATAAGTATTCACCCCCCTTGGCATTTTTTGTGTTTTGTTGCCTCAAAACCTGGAATTAACATGGATTGTTAGAGGATTTGCATCATGTAATTTTACAGAAAATGACCACAACTTTGAAGATTTTTTTTATTTTTATTGTGAAGCAAACAACAAATAGGACAAAATAACAGAAAAAGTCAATGTGCATAACTGTTCACCCCCCTAAGGTCAATATATTGTAGAGCCACCTTTTGCGGCTATCACAGCTCCAAGTCGCTTTGGATACGTCTCTATGAGCTTGCCACATCTTACCACTGAGATTTTTGCCCATTCCTCCTTGCAAAACTGCTCCAGCTCCTTCAAGATGGTTGGTTTGCGCTTGTGAACAGCAATCTTTAAGTCTGACCACAGATTTTCTATTAAATTGAGGTCTGGGCTTTGACTAGGACATTCCAACACATTTACATGTTTCCCCTTAAACCACTCAAGTGTTGCTTTAGCAGTGTGTTTGGGGTCATTGTCCTGCTGGAAGGTGAACCTCCATCCTAGCCTCAAATCACACAGAGAGTGATACAGGTTTTGCTCAAGAATATTTCTGTATTTAGCACCATCCATTTTTCGCTCAACTCTGACCAGTTTCCCAGTCCTGACTGCTGAAAATCATCCCCACAGCATGATGCTGCCACCACCATGTTTCACTGTGGGGATGGTGTTCTTTGGGTGATGTGATGTGTTGGGTTTGCGCCAGACATAGCGTTTTCTTTAATGGCCAAAAAGTTCCATTTTAGTCTCATCATACCAGAGCACCTTCCTCCATACTTTTTGGTTAGTCTCCCACATGCCTTTTCGCAAACTCTAAACATGCCATTTTGTTTTTTTTGCTGAAAGTAATGGCTTTCTTCTGGCCACTCTGCCCTAAAGCCCAACTCTATGGAGCGTACGGCTTATTGTCATCCTATGTACAGATACTCCAGTCTCTGCTGTGGAACTCTGCAGCTCCTCCAGGGTTACCTTAGGTCTCTGTGCTGCCTCTCTGATTAATGCCCTCCTTTCCCGGTCCATGAGTTTTGGTGTGCTGCCGTCTCTTGGCAGGTTTGCTGTTGTGCCATGTTGTTTCCATTTGTTTATGATAGATTTGATGGTGCTCCTAGGGATCATCAAAGATTTGGATATTTTTTTATAACCTAACCCTGACTTGTACTTCTCAACAACATTGTCCCTTACTTGTTTGGAGAGTTCCTTGGTCTTCATGGCAGTGTTTGGTTAGTAGTGCCTCTTGCAGCCTCTGAGGACTTTCAAAAAGGTGTGTATATATGTAATGACAGAGCATGTGACACTTAGATTACACACAGGTGGACGTCATTTCACTAATTATGTGACTTCTGAAGGTAATTGGTTGCACCAGAGCTTTTTATATGCTTCATAACAAAGGGGGTGAATACATACACACATGCCAATTATCAGTTTTTATTCCTGAAAAATAGTTTTATGTATATATTTTTCTAATTTTACTTCACCAACTTAGACTATTGTGTTCTGATCCATCTAATATAATTCAGATTAAAAAATCATTGAACTAAAGGCTGTAAAGGGGGTGAATACTTTTGCAAGGCACTGTATGATTGTTGGATTGAATGTATTTCACATGTGTACAGTAAGGGATTAGGTTAATAGCAGTGGGTTCACTATCACCAGATTTTTTTTCTTTTTTTCTTGCCAAAAATGGAGACTTGCATAACTGGCTGTAGATTTGCAGAGCTCTTGCTGTAGACTTACCACTGCAACTTTGCGCTTGCTAGAGACTTACCATGCAAATTTGCTACAAATAGAAAAAGTGTCAACTAGAACTTGTGCTTCAAGTGCTCTGCAAGTGTACAACTTGCCAGGGAAGATATGCAGCAAGTTCACAAGACTTACAATTCAATACTGTCTGCCACAAATGTGTGGCAAGTTATCCTTGCTATCTGGGAATATGGGAACTAATGAGTCAAATGCCATGATGACATATTTAAATACATTAACATTAATAACCCATACTAAATTTAGAATTGTGCAGAAGAAAGTATCAGACCTAAGTTTCAAATTGGAGTCGATCACATTACCTTCCATCTTGCTATCACCTGTAAGTTTAAGTTCACGTTAACTTAACTTAAGTTTTAACTTAAGTTCTAAGTTCACCTTTGGAACATGTTACACCTGTATTTAGGGTGTAACATGTTCCAGATTCATGAAATTTGACCTGGGCACATATATCTGTAGTGTTTTCTTATCTCTCCAAATCAAGTCCTGTGTCTTTCTGCTGCTATGTTCCTCTGTTATCAGTATAATAACATCTGACAAGTTCTCTGACACACGAGATAAAAGAAGCTGGAAATTTGTGTTGGGGAGGCTGCTATAAATAGATTAGCAGAGAGCTTGTGGGTGGGTGTACCTTTCCTCCAATCAGCTGTCACACAGTGTATGTCAAGACTCCCCTCCTACTGCTGAAAGCGGAAGTAAAAATTCTAACACAATTTTCTCTTTCTAAAGAATATAGAATATAGAAAGCTGAAGACAGCAGATATGCATGGAAAACTTATGTAGGGAGATTTGTTTAATCTCTGCATCATCCGAGACTGTTCACTTCGCTGGGTATGTGTGAGGGTTTACATCCACTTAAAGCCATGTCTCTGCACTTCACGTTTGCCAGATCATTGTGCTCTCTCAGCCAGTATCTCGCTCTTGTCTTCCCTGCTGCCATCCATATTTTGCTATCACTCATTATCAACCCTTGGCTTGTTCCTCGACTACGCTTCTGACTCCAACTTGCAACTACTTGTTACTGGCCTTTTGGCTTGTTTACTGACTATGCTTCTGTCTGAACCTTACCTGCCTAATCCGCTATGGGACCCCTGCTTGCTCTTCTCCTAGTGGGGCAATCCTGAGGACCCAAACCTGGTGCTAACACGCAGCAAAATCCAACTCACCATCAGGAGCTCTGGTAAATACCGGGTAGTACTTAGAATCTGCTTCTCAGGTGAGCCCACCTCATCCGCCAGGTTGACCTGCCTTTATACCTATCCTGCTGGTTTCTGTGTGAGCTTCCCACTGCTATAGCGACTGCTCTCTGAACCTGACCCCTGATTGTGACAGTCTGTAATGAGTTATGGGCAGAAAACTGGAGTAAGTTCCTGACATTACACCGGCGATCCTCTTAATGCTGGGGCAATGCTTTGCAGGCTCCTGTAGGAAAAATATTAAATGCACATTTTTTCAGTAAAAATATGTGCATTTATTATTTTTTCCTATATGGTGAACTTAGCCTTTAAGTTCCATTCTATTTGGGATAATTGATTGCATAAATATTATTCTCCATATATTCTTCTTCACCCTTGGTAATCGTCTCAGGTTTCTATTTTTTTAAATAAAATGCAGGCTCAATGTGCTTATTACTTTAGTACAACTCTTGTTCTGGATGTCATACTATTATTGTACTGCTCTGATGCTATTCTCAATTTCATGCTGTATCGCCATGTACTGTGCAATAGACCTTTTTGTCTATCCTCCACCTACCCTTTCCCTTTCTGTTCATTTTGCTTCTGTGTAATGTAAACGCACAAACTACATTCAACAAGTTTCTATATATAAAAAAAAAGTTTCATCATTAACCCAGTTCTGCAGAATTGCACAAAGTGACAGTGAAATTCAGATAATCACAGATTAGGGGAAAATTACTGGGCCTGTTTCCAAAGTTCCAGTGTCTTAGCTTGGTATTATTGCAATACCCTGCTGTGTACTAAGCAGCAACGAGTAGAAAATGTTTCTGGATAAATAATATGTTTGCTGCACTTACATTCGTAGAGCATGATGCCAGAACACTGATGTATTATTTTTATGGACAGCATTCCATTTTTCACTCTAAATATGTTTCTGCAACATTAAATTTTTATATCGGATGCCTGGTGACTGATGATTACTGCTGAATGTCATTGGAATGCCCAGGGCAAGAGGCTGGAGAGGGTTCTGTGAAACTTAGGAGAATGTGATAAATGGATAATGCTTTGAGGCAAAAGTGGAGAAAAGAAAGACGGCTCCAAAGAAGATAGACAAGTTAGGACAAGAGATGAATATCTGAGAACATGAGGATTCTCTGTTGCTTGCTCAAGAAAGAATTTCCTCAGGTTAGGGAGGGTAGGCAGGTTAACTGACAAAATAATCCAGGAAATGTTGCTCACCTTCATCCTGAAACCAGATTAAGCAGACCTTACAGAGTACTTCCGACTGAGACTTCAGCCTCCTGTCATAGAATTCTCCCATTCCATTGTGGGTTGGCATGCTTGCAGTTTGTTCAGAGAGGGGAGAGCTTTTTTTTTTCTTTTTTTTTGTTACAGTAAATGTATACAGTTGTGTAGCACCCTGGAGTTTAGGCAGGGATGCTCCTCACAAATTTACTTGCCAGGAGTAGTTATTCAGGTTGTTTAGAGATCTATTGATTTCTCCCTATGTTTGGCCTTGTTGCACTTTTCTCTTCTACCACTAGCTGGCCAGGTACTTGGTGGTACTAGATATGAGAAGGGCAATGCAAGGTCAGATTATGGGTATATGGGGTATCTCAGCCAATGGAGAGGGGTTTTCTTGAATCCCTTGGCCTGCTGGGAAAGCCTATATATTCTGGTGGAGTCAGGTGATCCATGTTCTGTGCCACTTGGACGGCTGTCTGGGTGGACTTGTGTTGTATTGCCCAGGCTGCTAGGCCGGAGTTTGGGCCTATTCCGGGGGCGCCTGGCTGCTAGGCTGTCTGAGGGCCTATCCAAAAGCAAGAGAGCAGCACAGGGTTGGGACTGTGGCTTGCAGTCCAACCAAAATTGACGGTTCTGCCGGCCGGAGAACCTGTCGTGGTCGGTCGGAGGTAGAGGGGAAGCTGTCACCAGTAAGGGACTATCCGCCTAGTTACAAGGGACCACAGTGAGTAACTGAAACAAGTACCGAGACAGAATTCTCCCCAGTGGGGGACATTGAAGAATCGGGAAACTTCAGTGGGTGTTAAGCCAGGGACCCAGCCAGTGGAGGTGACTCTTGCAGAGCAGCCTTGTGTGTCAAGCCAGGGACCGAGCAGGCCAGTGTGGGTGAAGCTTGAGAGGTATCTTGAGTGCCAAGCTAGGGTCCCAGCAGAGAAGCGGGGTTGAGGAAGATACTACCATAAAGATTGTAGGAGCTCAAGGGATTCCGTGGCAGTGAATCATCTAGTCTAGTGAGAGACCGGGAGCTCAGAGGGCTAAAGAACTTACTGAAGTGATTGTAGTGAAAGCGAAGGAGCTGTTACAGCTTTGTGTTAGGAACTGTTAAAGACTGTTGCCATAGGAGACAGCATTCCTACACATGCAGATGTGGCGTCTTGCTGGATGCCTTTCCCTGCATGGCTGTCCTCCTGTTGAAGTCTCGGAGCCTGCCAATTAAGCTTGCAACTACCTAAGGGTGTCCTGGCCCTTAGACTCTCTCCCAAAGTTCTGTTAAGAGAATTAAAATCGCTTTGCATTCAAGAAGTGTCTGGTGCCCAATAAATCGAACTGCTTTGCACCCACTATGCCTCACTACCTACCATATACAGAAGAATGTCAGCTATCTCTGGCTCTGGAGGTTCTCATTAGACCGAAGGAGGCCTGGGACCTTGCTACACACATATTTTTGCAGGAAGAAAAATGTTTTTTCACAGGAGCCTACAGAGCACTGCAGGATCAGCATTCAGTGGACACACTGACAACAGATCTGTTGCCCATACCTCCGTACGGGCTTTCAGTTTCCATTGAAACTACAAGTTTGTCTGCCACGGTGGAAGCTGGGACTTGTAGTTCATTAATTCACAGATTCCTTGAAATTAATGACGCAGCTGCTGTGTGCGGATCCCACCACAGCTGTGCACATTTTAAAATGTGACAGCAGTTGCAGGATGAGGAACCCTACCCGCTGTTACAGGGAAGGGGCTGTGACTGCAATAGTTGGGTAAATAGAACCATGTTTATGTTACACTCTAAATATGGGAGTTTAGCCCCATACACATGGTCGGATTTTCCGACGGAAAATGTTCGATGGGAGCTTGTTGTCGGAAATTCCGACCGTGTGTAGGCTCCATCGGACATTTTCCATCGGAATTTCCGTCACACAAAATTTGAGATCTGGATCTCAAATTTTCCGACAACAAAATCCGTTGTCATAAATTCCGATCGTGTGTACACAATTCCGAAGCAAAAAGTTCCACGCATGCTCGGAATCAAGAAGAAGAGCCGCATTGGCTATTGAACTTCATTTTTCTCGGCTCCTCGTACGTGTTGTACGTCACCGCGTTCTTGACGTTCGGAATTTCCGTCAAGATTTGTGTGACAGTGTGTATGCAAGACAAGTTTGAGCCAATATCCATCTGAAAAAATGCACAGATTTTGTTGTCGGAATGTCCTATCGTGTGTATGTGGCATAACGCGTAACATGTTCCTCTTTGGGGTGAATCTATCCTTTAAGATTTGAACTCCTTTCACTGATTTACAAAAGGATATGAGAATCTTCAGACAAAATGGGTAACAATTTAATTCAATTATCATGTGAAAAGAAAATCCCTGTTTCATTATTTAAAGCGGAGTTCCACACAAAAATGGAACTTCCGCTTTTCGGAACCCTCCCCCCCTCCGTTGTCACATTTGGCACCTTTCAGGGGGGAGGGGGGTGCAGATACCTGTCTAAGACAGGTATTTGCACCCACTTCCGGCATAGACTCCCATGGGAGTCTATGCCTTTTCCTGTCCCTCCGCGCTGTCTCCTGGGAATCACACAGCTCCCAGGAGAGAGCGGGGACCACTTGGGACGCGCAGCGCGACTCGCGCATGCGCAGTAGGGAACCGGGAAGTGAAGCCGTAACGCTTCACTTCCTGATTCCCTCACCTAGGATGGCGGCGGCAGCTGCCGAGAACCGAGCGGGTTCTCGGCGTCCCCTGCCGACATCGCTGGACTCTGGGACAGGTAAGTGCCCATGTATTAAAAGTCAGCAGCTGCAGTATTTGTAGCTGCTGGCTTTTAATATTTTTTTTTTTAGATGATGCAGGTGGACCCCCGCTTTAATCTGTTAACGACTGGATGATTACAGTTAGGCAACAGAACAAGCTGTCCTACAAATGTGTCAGTTAAGAGTGTTGAGGCAAACTATTCACCACAGACAAGGGTGCTTACAATAAGCAGCTTTTATTTATTCATGTAAAATCCTTATCCCAAAAGAAAAAAAAACTGTTGCTATTGTAGCTGGGGGCAGACTACAGTTATCTGACTTTGCAGACTTGCCTCCTATTGTTCCAGCTTGCTCCTGTGTCCCCCTAGTGCTGGGCTTGGATCACTGACATCACAATTCTGAGCACATAGAAAAGCATTGTGGGAGCTGTAGTCTTGCTGAATTGCAGAACTGACTATGGACTACATTTCCCAGCAAGCCATCTGCTCCACTGAGAATTGTGGGAGAGACTATAAAGGGATATGCTGACCAGGCCCACGCTCTCTTGCTTCCTGGATCCCATGGCATGAGCACCATCTCACCACTGTGTAAGGAGATCGCAGCCTACCACGTGGTCAACTGACACGTTTCATCCCTCCCTACGAGCCTTGGATAATGTCTCGTAGGAGGGACGAAACACGTCAGGTGACCGCAGGTGGTGACGCAATTTCCGGTCGGGGAGACGTAAGCCGTTGGTTACTTATGGGTCCGGGTTTTCTAACACTGGATACAGCATTTTTAACATGTGAATGGATATTGTTTGTTTTTACGATCATTAAACAGAATTACGCTATATTGCTTTCTCTGCCATTAATTTGCATCCCATGACGGTATACTGAGAACAACCCACGCTACAGTTTGAGACACAGTCTGTGGGACAACAAAGCCCAGCCATCCATACAAGTGCTTGTAACTTCTGTCATGGGAGTCATAGATATCTGGTGAGTGAGAGGGCACACAGAGGGGAGCACGGATCGCACAGATTGTTTTTATAAGCACTTGCCACTTTATATTGCACAACTGAAAATTTGAAGCTGCACTGGAAGATTATGAAATTTATGAACTTTATAAGGATTTATAAACTTTTTATGGACTTTAATTAGTTATGGTTATGGATTATTGCTATTTACATCAATTTATTGCACTGTAGTAATGATGTGTTAGCATTTAGAGTCAAATATGTTTTTATTGTGTTTAACAGGATAAAGCAACATAACATAGGTAATGACCAGTTGTTCAATACAGAAGGCAATACAATGTAGGTCTCGTATCTAGTACGCTTTAGGATACAATCCAGTGGGGAGTACAAACACAGCCGTCTCTCAGGATCAGGTGGTTAAGACCATTGCGTATTGCAGAGTGAACTATTAGAGTTGGAGAGTAAAACATCTGAGTATAGGGTAAGGAGACATAGAAGTGGAGAGGAGGGGGGAGGGAGGGAAAGAGGGAAGAGGGGGGAGGAAGAGAGAGATTGGGAAGGGGGAAAGTGTAGACTTAGTGAGGGAGAGGGAAAGGTTATAGGGAGATTAAGCAGACCTCGGCACAACAAACCTGTATGATGGGGTCAGGAGGTGTGTCCGGGTTAACTACGGGGTGCCAACATTGCTTTCAGGGACTCCGAGGTAGAGTGATTGATCCAGATGAGCCATAGGATTTTAAATTTGTCAAAGGTGTCATTGTCTAGGGCTATCATCTCTTCCATGCGTATAATGTTGTTGACCATTGATACCCATAAGGACAAGGGGGCATGGTAGTGGTTTTCCAGAATAGGGGGATAAGTTGTCTGGCAGCTGACAGGAAAAAGCATAGCAAGGTGCGTTTTTGGGAGGCTATGGAGCCAGGGAACATAGACAATAGAGCTATCTCTGAGGTGGGTGTCAGTGGCCGATCGTATGGATTGCTATATATGGCAAAAACCTGCGACCAGAGAGGCTGTATGGCCTTACAGTTTCACCAGATGTGGAGATAGTTTCCTTCCGCCAAGCCGCATCTCCAACATGAGGGAGGTACAAATGGAAAAATTTTGTGTGGAGATTGAGGGTCCCAGTGCCATCTGGAGAGGAGTTTAAAGTTTTTTTCCTGGGTATAGCAGGAAATAGAGGATTTGTGCATGAAGTGGAATGACTTTTGCCAGTCAACTATAGAGAATTCCTTTCCCAGGTCCGTGGACCACCTCCTGGTGTAATAGGGGGTTTGATCATGCGAGTGTTGTAGTTTGTAAATAGTAGAGAGCAAGTGTCTGTTTTTTTCTGAGAGAGAGCACAGCTGTTCATAACCCGTTAGGGGTCTGTGGATTTTGGAAGAAGAAAATAAGTCAGAGCAAAAGGAGGATATACGAAGGGCTGTGAGCCAGTTTCCCTGGCCTCTTGGTACAACAGGAGTACCTGAGGTGGGGTTCACAAATGAACCTGCTACAGGCCAGGTTGAGCGGAGATATGGGCCTACTTTGTTGCCCATGAGGTAATGCAGGGTGGTCAAACAATGATGTGAGGAGCGAGGGATACGTCGATAGAAGTGACAACAGCCTTTTTTTGTACCATAAATGTACTGCAGCGATAGTTAATCAGGAGGAGGAGGAGAGAAGATGCAGCTTCCGTCTGTAGCCCCAGTGTAATGCCCGGAGGTCAAGGGTGGATAGGTCTTGTTCCACCATGGTGAATGCTTTGGGGAAGGGGCGAGGGAACTATTCCAGGACCCTAGACAACAGTGCCCTGTGGTACAGTTCAAAATCTGGGAGGCCCACCCTGCCTTGAATTTTGAGGTACGTGAGCAGAGTGTGGCAGATGCGGGACAGGCCTTGGTGCCAGATAAATGGTATGGACATAGGATGCAGGGAGTTAAAAAAGAATTTTGGGGCGGTAATAGGCACCGTCTGGAATAAATAGAGTAGAGTTCCATGTGTCCAGTTCCTTCTAAAGCGGGGTCAGTAAGGGAGATAATTAAAGGTATAGAGGTCCGATACGATGGAGGGAATCGTTATCCCCAGATAGGGGATACCTCTGGATCCCCATTGGAATATGAAGTTGGCCTGTACTCCGGCAAGGGTAGTGGGTGGTAAGGAGATATTGAGGGCTTCTGTCTTAGACATGTTTAGTTTGAAGTTACTAAATTCCCTGAATCTGTGGAATTCATGCATCAGTGAGGGTAGGAATGTGGTTGCTGAATACAGACCAGGAGATCATCTGCGTAAAGTGAAAGTTTGTGGTCAGAGAAGGGTGTCTGGATCCCCACTATGGATTCGTTCTGTCTGATGGCCCTAGCTAAGTGTTCTATTACTAGGACAAAAAGTAAGGGAGACAGGGGGCATCCCTGGCGGGTACCGTTGGAGGTATGAAACGGTGTGGATGAGGAGCCATTAACCAGAACAGATGCTGAGGGTCAAGAGTATAGAGCCATAACCTTGAAAACAAAAGTGGGACCAAGGCCTATCTGTTTCAGGGAGAGGCGTAAGAACTGCCAGTTGACCCAGTCAAACGCCTTTTCTGCATCAAAAGTTAGGAGGCATGCCTTTAGGTTGTGCTGCTGGATGTAGGAAATGAGGTGGATGTTTTAGTGGTGTTGTCCCTGGCCTCTCATCCTGGGACAAACCTCACTTGGTCTCTGTGAATGAGTGAGGGTAGGAGAGGTGGGAAGCGGTTCGCCAGGACTTTTGCGAAAAGTTTAACGTCCAAGTTAAGGAGCGAAATCGGCCGGTAACTGCTGCACTGAGAGGGATCCTTGCCTGGTTTGGGTATGACTGAGATGGTGGTTATGACTAAGGCCTTATAGGCTGAAACGCGTCAACTGTTCTCATTTGCGTTTGGTCACTGTGGCTTGACAATAAATACAACATATTTTAAGAGAAATCAGCGTGGTCACTTTAGGGTAGATGGGAATCGTCTATGTAGTTGAACGCCGTGGAGAGCAACGTG
This sequence comes from Lithobates clamitans, assembly GCA_037952925.1. Classification (NCBI taxonomy): domain Eukaryota; kingdom Metazoa; phylum Chordata; class Amphibia; order Anura; family Ranidae; genus Lithobates; species Lithobates clamitans. Next base: position 4,753,058 of record JBBGZY010000562.1, read on the forward strand.
GCGAAGGGCTGGGCAAACGATTTGTAAAACCTAGGGGAAAACCCGTCTGGGCCCGGGCATTTACCAGATTTCAGCCCTTTGATGGCGGTTAAGAATTCCGCTACCGTCAAGGGGTTGTCTAGGTCTGCAGACTCTTTTGGATCTATCTGTGGTAGAGCTGTCTCTGATATGTAATCCTGCATGCTTGAAAGGTGTGGGTCTCCCATAAGGGTTTGTTTAGTCCGCGGAGGCAGGTTGTATAATTGGGAGTAGTAATGTAGAAAGGCACCTGAAATTCCCTGGGAGTTGCTAATCTTTTGTTGGTCGGAAGTGCAGATGTGTTGAATGGGTCAGCGTGGGGGGCGAGGGTAGAGGACCCTCGCTAGGTGTTGCCAACATTTGTTGGCTAAAGTGTAATGCCGGTTATGTCCCTTGTCCCTAGCTATGAGGGAGTGGGCATCTAAAATGCGGAGTAACTCTCTGCGGGCGTTAGAGAGGTCAACATAGGTTGTGGGGTCTGGGTCTTGTTTATGTGCTAGTGTTCTAGTGTAGTTATAGTGTACAGTAGTCGGGTTATGTCAGAGGATCTGGCATTCTCTAGGTGGGAGCCATGTTGTATGAATGTCCCCCCGGGGTACGCGTTTTAAGGTTTCCCATTTAGTGAGGGGGTTGGTGTTGTCGGATTGGTGGTCTTGAATAAATTCACGGATTGTCTGTTCAATTGCTGCTACGCATGGGGCATCTTTCAACAAGTTGTCATTCAGGCGCCATGAAAATGTTTTACGAGATTTAGGGGGGTGGGCTAGGCTTAAGTGTGTGGGGGCATGGTCAGACCATAATATGTTGCCGAGGGATGCCTTAAGTGGGTTATCCAATAGGGATTGGGAGACTAGGAAATAGTCGATACGACTATAGGAGTTATGGGTTACGGAGTAACAGATGTAGTCTCTCTCGAATTGGTGTTGCACTCGCCAAACATCCACCAGTTGAGCGGAGTGCAAGAGTGATTTTAGGTGTGTGAGAGTGGAGTGTGGGATGAAGGACTTACCCGAGGAAGTATCCACGGTCGGAGAAAGGGTCACTTGGAGGTCTCCACCTAGAATGAAACAGGGACCGCCAAAAGAAAGTAACTTGCTCAGAACCATGGACAGGAAGCCCCCCTGGTCCTGGTTTGTCCATGTACGTTAGCCACTGTAAAGATAGAGGAGTTAGATTTCAATTTGAGAAAAAGAAAACAACCTAGGGGGTCAATAAGGGAGTCTAGAACGATTTGTGATGATTTGTGGAAGGCTATAGACACCCCTTTTGACTTAGCTTGAGGGTTTGTGCTGTGAAACCACTGGTGGTAATAAGGATTATTCAGGGTCGGGACGGCTGTGCCCCTAAAGTGTGTCTCCTGTAGAAGCAAGATTTGAGTCCTGGCTTTATGGAAATTGTATAATATCTGGCTTCTTTTCTCTGGAGTGTTAAAGCCCCTACAGTTAAAGGATGATAAAGCTATATGGTCATGTGACTGCATGGTAGCATTGAGAGGAGAGGACACTAGATCTCCCTATAATGGCTGACACTGAGCTGTAAGTGCACCAAGGTCTGCTCAACAGGGGGGAAAAAGGGGGAGGTAAAGGGGGATGTAGGGGGGGAGGAAAGAACGGAATAAGAAGAGAGGTGGAGTTGGAAGCTGGAGGAGTGGGTGGGATCCATCTCCAGTGTAGGGGAGAATAAAGAATTGGAGTAGCGGTAGATGGGAACCACCACTGAAGACAGAAAAAGAGAGAAAATAACCGGACACCAGGTAGCAGCGTTGAACCATTAATTAAATAACTTTATAATAAAGAGATTACTAAAATGTATAACTGGCTTATAAAAGTACAGTGCAGATACATGCACTATCGGTCCTAAGGGGGGGTAGTCGTGGTAAGCACACAGAGTGCCTCCCTGGGTCCATGGGGCATAATAATAAATGCTAAACAAGGATTAACAGCCTCACACATTGCTTAACAGGAACCATGAGGCACTTATGCACTATAGAAAACGAGTATTCCTCCACACTGTAGTTGGGCATGCACAGGGGAAGCTGGGGGATTCCCTCGGGTATAGGATGTGATTAGTGGTATAGGGGGACAGGGACAAAAGTCAAACACAGCTAATCACAGGTCACAGTAAAGAGTCAATCACAGCAGCCCTTTACCATGTGATCAGTTGAACATAGGGTTGCCACCTCATCCCTTTAAACCCGAACACATATGAATAACACAGGTTCTGAGGGTAATTTAATGCAGGCACCATGTGTGTTTAATTACCACCTTAATCAGCCACAGAACTTGTGTAATTAATATGTGTTCAGGTTTAAAGGGATGAGGTGGCAACCCTCGTTGAACATATGTAAACAGACTTGCCGGGTTATCGGCAATCTTTTCCTCCCACGCTGTGTCTGTGTGATTAATGGAGTGCCGTTAACCAACAAGACTGTCGGTGCCTTGTTTACACTCATAATCAGAGCACTGATCATTAGTGCCCTGATGAGTAATGCAGCCCCATCAGTGCCCATCAGTACAGCCTATCAGTGCTGACTCTCAGTGCCGCCTATCAGTCCTGCCTATCAGTGCTCATCAATGCTGCCTATCAGTGCCATTTATCAGTGCAGCCCATTAGTGCCTCCTCATTAGGACTCTGAGCTGACAGCATCTCTCTCAAACAGCCCAGAGCCTGCACTGACAGTTCCCCCTTCTTCCACCCTCACACAGATGGGAGAGGAGAGAGCCAATCTGCTCCATCTCCTCCCACCCCTCTCTTCCTCTGTGTGCACCACTGGAAGGGTGAAGCCCAACAGCTGAATGATCAAATTCAGTTGCTTAGCTTCATGGTTTCCACTGTGCACACAGGAGGAGAGGGGCTGGAGAAGAAGGAGCAGATCAGCTCTCTCCTCTCCCATCCGTATGAGGGAGAGGGAACTGTCAGTGCAGGCTCTGGGCTATCGGCTAGAAACCCCACTCGGGCCTCCCAACAGTGGCTGAACGCCAAGGCCCGGTTGCAAGTGCGACCTTTGCAACAAGTAGTTCTGCCACTGCTGCGGCCTCTTATTTCTTGTAGGAAAACATCTGCCTTTTTATCAAAAGCAATATAAAGTGGTTTGGCAGGAGAGGGGAGGGGTGGGCAGAGCAGCTGCATGTGACTCTGCAGCTCCAGACCAGAACGTTTAGCGTTGAAGTACAAGAAGCATAGCAATAGCTGTACTTCTGGTACTCAGTAAAAATGTAAAATGTAAAAGCCCATGGGGTGGCACACAGAGAGCCGATCTGCCCTTTACGGTCACTATGCAAGATAGGGCCCCGCCGTTGTGGGGGGGCCCCCAAGGGCGGATCGGCTCTGCTCCTGGAGCTCCAATCTGCTCGGACAATCCCCAGAAGCAATCCCGGATGGCCTCTCCGTCCTCCTCCTCCTCCCCACCCACAGGCGGGCCCCTGATGGAGGAGGGCGAGGCCCCTCTCACCTGTCACTCAGCCAGCCACCCGCTGGGCCCCTCCCCCCTCCGGAGACTGGCATCACCCCGGGGCCACATGCTTCTCCCGGCTGCTGAGCAACCTGTGGACTGGAGGCTTCCAATCCGTTATCAACTATTGGGGGGCCTCTGCGTGGACTCTGATGTAAGGAAGGCCTCTGTGCAGACTATGATGTAAGGGGGGCCTCTGTGTGGACTCTGATGTAAGGAGGGCCTCTGTGCGGACTCTTATGTAAGGGGGACCTCTGTGTGGACTCTGATGTAAGGAGGGGCTTTCTGGGGACCCTGATGTAAGGGGAGGCTCTCTGGGGACCCTGATGTAAGGGGAGGCTCTCTGGGGACCCTGATGTAGGGGAGACTCTCTGAGTACACTGATTTAAGGGGGGCTTTCTGTAAATGGTTTACATAGCTCATGGCATCATGGGTCAGGTAGAGGGCCCCTTAGCAGAATTTTGCTTAGGGCCCCAGGGAGGTCAGGATCAGCACTGGGCACACACCTCGTTGGACTTAACCAGTAGTAATCATGAAAATTTTAGAAAGTGACTGAATTCCTGGTGTTTAGCTGTTAGTGTGTTTAGCCGTTTTTCTGGAATTCTGCTTTAACAACACCTTCACAAAACTTGTTCTTTATTCATATGGTTAATTAAATTTTTTTAACCACTTGACCACCAGAAAGTTTTACCCCCTTCATGACCAGGCCGTTTTTTGCTATTAAACACTTTGCTAATTTATTTGGTAATTGTGTGGTCATGCAACACTGTACCCAAATTAAATTTGTATAATTTTTTTCACACAAATAGAGCTTTCTTTTGGTGACATTTAATCACCACTGGGTTTTTTTTTTATTATATAAATAACAAAAGACAGAAAATTTTGAAAAAAAAAAAAACAATATTTTTCACTTTCTGCTATAAAACTTTTCCAATAAAAAAAAAAGTCCTCATAAATTTAAGCCAAAATGTATTCTGCTACATGTCTTTGGTAAAAAAAAATCCAAATAAGTGTATATTGACTGGTTTGTGTGAAAGTTATAGCGTATACAAACTATGGTATACAACGGATAAAATAAGTATTGAACACAACTTAATTTCTAAACTTATTTATTTTGGTTTCTTTGTATGTATGGATTTCATGGGTTGTTATCGACATGTGGTGAAAATTTCATGTCCATAGCACCTTTAAAAATAGATTTACCTAGAAAAATGGTGATTTGTTCAATACTCACTGGCCACTTTATTAGGTACACCTTGCTAGTTTCAGGTTGGACCCCCCTTTGCCTTTAGAACTGCCTTCATTCTTCATGGCATAGATTCAACAAGGTGTTGGAAACATTCCTCAGAGATTTTGGTCCATATTGACATGATAAATTCATGCAGTTGCTACACATCCATGATGCAAATCTCCCATTCCACCACACCCCAAAGGTGCTCTATTCGGTTGGGATCTATTGTCTGTGTTGGCCACTTGAGTACAGTAAAACTAAACTAAACTAATTTCATTGGTGCTACCACGTCCCTTAGGAGCCGATGCACGTGTCTGGCGGTAAACACACAAATTCCTATTCAGTCAGGAGTGAGGAGACAGATTTGTTGTTCCTAATGCTTAGGAACAACGATCGGCCTCCTCTGCCAGTCAGTCCCCTACAGTTAGAACACACACTGAGGGAACACAGTTAACCCCTTGATCGCCTCCTAGTGTTAACCCCTTCCCTGCCAGTGACATTTATATGGCCCTTTAAGAGTGCGTGGGGCACCGGACACTAGGGGTGCGCATCTTCACTGGCCTCATGATTCGATTCGACTACGATTATCCTGTCCACTATTTGATTCGATTAGATTCCGCAATGCATCACGATGCATCACGATTACTGTGCATGGTTTTCATCCAAAAAATTCAAGCAGTCAAAAAAAAAGACAACACTCCCTGCAAGTAGCAAAGTGTAAACACAGCAGACACCTAAAGAGGAGCTCCAGACTGAACCCAAAATACTACAAGAGAGGGTCAGAGATTGCAGACATGATACAAGAGATGGTAAAAGACGGCAAACCTACTACAGGAGATTGTTAGAGACTGCAGACATGATACAAGAGAGGGTCAGAGACTGCAGATATGATACTAGAGAGGATCAGAGACTGCAGACATGATACAGAGGGTCAGAGACTGCAGACATGATACAAGAGAGGGTCTGAGATTGCAGACATAATACTAGAGAGGGTCAGAGACTGCAGACACAATACAAGAGAGGGTCAGAGACTGCAGACATGATACAAGAGAGGATCAGAGACTGCGGACATGATACAAGAGAGAGTCACAGACTGTGCACATGATACAAGAGGGGGTCAGAGACTGCGGACATGATACAAGAGAGGGTCAGAGACTGCAGGCATGACACAAGAGAGGGTCAGAGACTGCAGACATGATACAAGAGAGGGTCAGAGACTGCAGATATGATACGAGAGAGGGTCAGAGACAGCGGACATGATACAAGAGAGGCTCATAGACTGCGGACATGATACAAGAGAGGGTCAGAGACTGCGGACATGGTACAAGAGAGGGTCAGAGACTGCAGATATGATACTACAGAGGATCAGAGACTGCAGACATGAAACAAGAGAGGGTCAGAGACTGCAGACATGATACAAGAGAGGGTCAGAGACTGCAGACATGATACAAGAGAGGGTCTGAGATTGCAGACATGATACTAGAGAGGGTCAGAGACTGCAGACACGATACAAGAGAGGGTCAGAGACTGCAGACATGATATAAGAGAGGATCAGAGACTGCGGACATGATACAAGAGAGGGTCAGAGACTGTGCACATGATACAAGATAGGGTCAGAGACTGCAGACATGATACAAGAGAGCGTCAGAGACTGCGGACATGATACGAGATAGGGTCAGAGACTGCAGATATGATACAAGAGAGGGTCATAGACTGCGGAAATGATACAAGAGAGGGTCAGAGACTGCGGACATGGTACAAGAGAGGGTCAGAGACTGCGGACATGGTACAAGAGATGGGCAGAGACTGCGGACAATGTCCCCATAACGTCCCTCCCAAACGACAATGTATGCCATTTCATTAATTATGGTTTATGTGTGTCTTACTGTCTTAATGATTGATTCACATCTCAACTTCATTGATACTTTTTTTTTGTATGATTTATGGTTTTACTTATCACTGCCCCACACATGCAATGCATGACTGCACGTGTGGGGCAGTGATGAGCAAAACCATAAATCATACAAAAAAAAGGGTATCAATTTCAAATCAATGAAGTTGTCATGTGAATCAATCACTAAGACAATAAGATAATAGACAATGACATACATAAACCATAATTCATGTTGAAATGGCATGGTCATGCATCATGCTCATTGCTCACTTTAATATTTTCATAATTTGGCAAATTTGCAGTCCACATAATGGTGCATCAGATATATTATATATAATATGTTATATTATTACTACTAGTAGTACTATTGTCAGTGTCACTGTCTAAGTAGTACACATCTATATAGGAAGGCTTGGGTGTATGCAACTTTTGTAGCTACATAAGAAACTGCACCTACCCTCCTATGGTTTCCTCTCACAAATCCTTGCACAAAGACTACCACTGCTGGGAGCTGTTTACTTAAAGTGGTGTAGGAGATCAATAACAGCTCACGATATTTGGATCCTTGCACAACGACTACTGTTCATCTGACTATGTATGTAGTATACTATACAGGGGCAGGTAAGTTCCCAGCACCACACAGCCAACCCTTTATCCCACAAAAAGAAGGACAGGATTGGATTCATCACTATGATGATTCCACTTTTCATGGTCACAAATAAGATTTTGGTTCTTTCCTTTATGTGTCCAGTCCACTTTTTAAGCCACAAGAGATGCTGTGCGGTCCGCAGGAGACAGCCCATTCTATATACTACAATAAGATGGTTGGTTAGTTCCCAAAGTAAGTGCCTGATGATGATGATGACAACTCTCGAGTGCACTCACTGCTGGTCTCTGACTCCTGTCAGTGTCCTGCTGCAGCAGTCTGTGAGGAGGACTGGAGGAAGTAGGACAACCGCGGCAGTCTGGCGTCTCGAGTCTCCCACAGCAGCCTGTGCACAGTGTGAAGTGAGCCAAGGAGGAAGGCTCGGGGGACCGGGTCATGACTCGTCGGGAGTTGGGGGGCACTCGCTTCACGTGTCTCGCGGCAGCAAGCTCAACACAACGACGCCGAGCAGCTGGGGATGACCTCAGCGGGGGGGCAGAAAAAGAGGCGCGACTAGCGCCCACGGCTCCTTCGGCTGCTTTCGGTTCAGTTCAGACTCAGAGGCAAGGCTTATAGCGGCGCGCGGGTGACATCATCAAAAAATCGATTATGCAAGTCGTAGCATCGATGCCGCATCGTGGGTGGTCGAATCACGATGCATCGATGCTACGATTAATTTCAACACCCCTACCGGACACACAGGTGCTATGGGAAGCATGACGTGTTTTTTTTTATTATTGGAAATGTTTTATGACAGAAAGCGAAAAATATTGTCATGCCGGACACACAGGTTTATGGGAAGCATGACTTGCTGCAATTGCTGAATAAAACAAAACAAAATAGCCCTTTAAAGTGTGTGGGGCACCGGACACACAGGTGCTATGGGAAGCATGATGTATTGGCTTCCTTTAGAATGTCCTCGGAGCGCAGAGCTCTGCGCCCTGAACACTCCCACTATAGCTTTGTTCCCTGCTGTGGTTAGTGATTGGCGGGTCCCGTGCCGTCACTTCCGGTTTCTGGCTGGTCCGAAGGTGGATGAGAGCTGTGAGTACGAGGGGTGACAGCTGATGTAAAGGGGAACTATGATGAGGATGCCTGATGTATAGGGGGACTCTGATGGGGACTCTGATGGGGGCACCTTATGGAAAGGGGACTCTGATAGGGGCACCTGATGTAAAGGGGGATTCTGATGGGGATGCCTGATGTAAAGGGGGACTCTGATGGGGATGCGTGATGTAAAGGGGGACTCTGATGGGGATGCTTGATGTAAAGGGGGGCTCTGATAGGGATGCCTGATGTAAAGAGGGACTCTGATGGAGATGCCTGATGTAAAGGGGGCTCTGATGGGGATGCCTGATGTAAAGGGGGACTCTGATGGGGATGCGTGATGTAAAGGGGCAGGGCCGTCTTTAATATTGATTGGACCCTGGGCAAAACTTTTCTTGGGGCCCCCCCCATGCAGTTTCGCTCTCCACCTGCTCTGAGACATACAATAAATAGAAGCTGGACTCAAAATCAGTTTACTGAATCATATTAGGCAGCAATTGTTATTGGTTGCCAGAGGTTACAGTGTATCATTACCGCTCAGTGACTGGTTGCTAGAGGTTACAGCACACATTACGGCTCACTTTGTTGCTAGAGGTTATGGCACATGATTTCTGCTTGTTGATTGGCTGCTAGAGATTACTGTGGCTTTGGCCTCAGGGGGGCATGTTATACATATTAATGCCGCCGCAGGCCGCCATTATTTACATATGAATGCCACTGCTATTTACATATGAATGTCAGTAATTTACTTGCAAACACAGGGCCTGCAGGTGAGTCATCTGTACACAACAATAGGGCAGAGCTGGGCAGCATTAGTAGCAGCACTTCACACTGAGATGTTGGCACACAGCATGGGACTAAAACCTCAAGGGATGAGGGAATTTAAACCAGGATAGTTGGCAAGTATGAGGCAGCTGCTTTGGGCCCCACAACAATGACAGGGCCCTGGGCAGCTGCCCCTTTTGCCCTGCCTTAAAAACGGCCCTGTAAAGGGGGACTCTGATGGGGATGCTTGATGTAAAGGGGGCCTCTGATAGGGATGCCTGATGTAAAGGGGGACTCTGATGGAGATGCCTGATGTAAAGGGGGCTCTGATGGGGATGCCTGATGTAAAGGGGACTCTGATGGGGGTGCCTGATGCAAAGGGGACTCTGATGGGGGGGCCTGATGTAAAGGGGGACTCTGATGGGGGCACCTGATGTAAAGAGGGACTCTGATGGTGATGCCTGATGTAAAGGGGGCTCTGATGGGGATGTCTGATGTTAGGGGAATCTGATGGGAATGCCTGATGTAAAGGGGGACTCTGATGGGGATGCCTGATGTAAAGGGGACTCTGATGATTTAAAAAAAAAAAATCTCCTTCACATTTGCCACTTTTTTTTTCTGGCTCCTCCCTCCTTCCCTTGCAGCCTTCTGGGACACATTACAGGTCCCAGAAGACTGCGGGACCATTAACAAAGCACAGTGCGGCTCTTGCTTGCGCAGTGAGAAGCCAGCTGTAAAGCTGCAAGGCTGCTGGTTTAGGGTGGCGGCACCTCGACCCAAAGCCGATCGAAGAATCGGCTTGGGTGAGGACAGCGTGGATCCCTGGACAGGTAAGTGTCCTATTATTAAAAGTCAGCAGCTAGAGTTCTTTATTTTTTTTTGGGGGGGGGGGGCTGGAGCTCCTCTTCAAGCAACCATACATGGATCGAAAATTTGCCCTGTTCAACAGGGATTTTGATCCATGTGTGGCCACTGTGGTTGAACAGAAGTTGATCTACCAATCGACTTCTGTTTAACCACCCTGTAGGTACAGTATCTCACAGAAGTGAGTAAGTACACCCCTCACATTTTTGTAAATATTTTATTATATCTTTTCATGTGACAACACTGAAGAAATGACCCTTTGCTACAATGTAAAGTAGTGAGTGTACAGCTTGTATAACAGTGTACATTTTCTGTCCCCACAAAATAACTCAACACACAGCCATTAATGTCTAAAGTGTAATTTCTTCAGTGTTATCACATGAAAAGATATAATAAAATATTTGCAAAAATGTGAGGGGTGTACTCACTTTTGTCAGATACTGTATATTCTCACTTGAACAGCTTCGCCGGCAATAGGCAGCAGTGATGATCTTTGTATTCTGATGTCAGTGGGAGTCTCCTCATTGTCAGCATAAAATGACACAACGGGGAGGATTCCCATCTTTGAATGTGTGGATGGACAGCTTTAGAAATACCGGTACTTACTAGTAGACTAATTTGTCTAATTAATGGATTATATGTGACATCTGACCACCCTCTTCTGGATTTGGTAAAGTGGACATGTCTTCTGGGGCCTCCTCACTCACTTTTGATATAAACTATTTAGTGCCTGCCGGATGACCTTCCTACTGCTAATGGTCCAGTGGTGCAATGAACCATTGCGATATTAGAACAAATGAGGGGTGATTAGCTTCCCTAGGTTTAAAAGAGCAATGCTACATCCAATAATACAAATGTATATAAAAAAAGAGAAGTTCCCCTAAATGGACTTTACCGGCACTTGCAAAAAGATATTAGATAGTAGGTACGTGTAACAAGGTATAAAGAGTAAAAGAATTTTTTTAATTTGAAAATGACATATATTAAAAACATTGTGTACATTAGATTCAACGGAACATATTACACAGTCGACAAGTTTAGTGTTGTTACCAAACGGTAAGGTTCTATACGAGGGCTCTTTTCACACCCAACGCGTTTCGGAATAAACCGTGTTTTTGTCCTTCTTCTGGGGTGCAGCAGAAAAGAGAAATTCATCTAGAGTAATTAAAGTGTAAGATGATGAGTAAAGTCCATTTAGGGGAACTTCTCTTTTTTTATATACATTGCGATATTAGATTAATTTGCCAATCAACTAAAACTGTGCAACCTGACAGATCTCCATTATGCCAAGATTGTGAGAAGTGACTTTATTCTCTATACATGCTGAGACTGTCTCACGACTGCACCAAAACATGCTGATCATGTGGCAGCTCTGAACTTCACTTTACACCTGTTCTTCCATGTATTATACAATCAATTACTTTATTCATCCTACTTGTAAAGCAGGCTTTAGTGGAAAATGACCGAAGAAACCAAGGGACGCCTGGACACACTGGACCCATGTTCCAGAATGCTTCATTGGAATTCATTGGAAGTCAATGAACTAGCGATTGTGGCACTGCAATTACAAAAATGTCTGCTGACAATAGAGCTGAGACATAGCGGTTGAAATGTTTTAGTAACTAGATGGCTTAAAGTGGATCTTCACTGCATCTGAGCACCACAAACCAAAAAAACTACTTAACCTCCCTGGCGGTATGATTATTTAGGATTTCAGGTGCTGAAAGCGGTACAATTATTTTGCATGGAAATTTGGCGTTTTATATTGTAGGCCTGTAATTCTTAACAATAACACACTTAAATCTGTCCAAACAAGAGTCTAGTAGATATCCCGGGTATGATGAAGTTTGAAACACAAAAACATAAATTATAATATATCAAATAAATATAAATAATTAAAAAAAATAATATAATAATAATAAAATAAATTTCCCCACGATTCACTATCGCTCAATTCTGCAAGTGTTCTAATTTACTATCGCTGTTTTCTAGTTGGTCTAAAGCCACTTTTGACGTAAAGGGACACTTTTTGGTTGCTATGGACAATCTCCAGTTTCCAGGCAGAAAGAACAGTATATATCATATGAAACTGCATGCAGGGCATGGGCCAAAGCATTGGGGACAAAAGGGATGTGAAATGATTTCATACAGTACTGTGATCTGTAAGATTACAGTACTGTATGTGTTATGATTTTTACATTTTTTGAATTTGCCGCCAGGCTCCGCCCCCGTGCGTCGCGATGCTCGCAGGGTACGGAGCCTGGCACAGAGAGGCTTCGGAGGAGACAGAGCCCGCAGACATCGCGGGGGACATCGCAGGATCCCGGGGACAAGGTAAGTAAAGCCACACCAGGATCCTGCAATGTAATCCCGAGTGTGGCTCGGGGTTACCGATAATGGTGCTGAAATTTAACCCCGAGCCACACTCGGGAATACCGTCGGGGAGGCTACTTCATTTTTAATATTAAAAGCAAACTCCCCCATCCATGTCTCCATGTTTTATTTTGTTAATAAATCACTTTGAAAAACAGCCCCCTAGCATTTCTGGCCATGGCTATCTTTTGGAAGGGTAAATGATTAATTTAGCCTTTTCCTGTCTTTTTTGTATCTTTTCCTGTCTTTTTTGTATATGTGTATGTGTTTATAATAAGAAAAATGTAAAATAAAATCTGATAAAAAAAAATGATTCATGTAGCATTTACTTGCTGGAATCCATCTGCCCTTAGCCCAAGCATGCATGCAGGAGTGTGTGCTTAGCTAAGTAAACCCCTCCTCCTCTCCTGTAGACACCTGGGATGTATAACATATTTTGCCTAGGCAAGAAACCAGGACGTTACTGAAGAAATGTTAAAAGAAATGTTAAAAAATGTTAGAAAAAATCTAAAAATCTATTTTCTAAGATAGGACCCGTTCCACGCATTGCTTTTACTTTCTATATTCTGCCTGTGATCATATTTTATGCAGTCATCTGTAATAGATGTTTGTATATTTTTATCAAGATTAAACATCTTTAATTTTATGACCTGCACCATACCTTTCTTCTTCTTTTACATCATGGTTCCAATGCGATAATGTACCATTTTGTCGCTGGTTTCTGGTACTTATATTTGAGATCCAACGAACATCTACTTTGAGGATCCCTTCGAGCTCCGGATATCTGGTTGTGCCACACCGGGATTCACTCCTGTTGACTGATCGAACGTCTGCATTCAGAGCGATTCCTCTACAGGTTCTATCACATCAGAGTTGGTTCCTCCATCTGGCCCTCGGCCAATCCAAGTCTGATTGACCCACTGTCATACGACAGGTGGGTCCACCCTGTCTGGTAAGAAGTATTTATCCACAATTTTTCATCAGACGAATCCCTATCCCGTTTTGAATGTGCTTTACAGCTACTTCTTTGTTTGCACTATTCTATTATTTGCCATTGAGGAACTAACAACAGTCTTCTCATCGAACATATGCCCTATGAAGTTTTCTCACACTTCTTCACTCAGTGACTGGTCTCTTTTATATCATAGTTATTATACATTATTGTTTTGTTCATCGATTCATAGCACTTCTTATCACTACTTTTTTTCACACACCCACACAGTGTCTTTATTAGCGCTACACTTTTGTATATTTTATTTACTAATGCTAGCAGCATGAGGATTGCAAATAATTAATGTGGATTGGGAGAGTGAAGTTCCACTTTTGGGCAGACAATTATTTTTAAATAGTGTTATCAATACAGTCCCCTTTTAGAGTCAAGGGTAATGAGATCACCAATCAAGGCAAAAAAGTGTAAACCAATTTTACAAATATTGCTCATTGGCTTCAGATTATGTTGATAAAGAATTGTTGATAAAGCTTGCTTTGAATGTTATCCAAATTTATAGGAAATTGTCCAAAATATTTATTGATTTTTTCATAGCACTAACTATATTGGTATATATATATTTTTAAGCACAATTTATTTATAACACACATATCTATCCACATCAGCGCTTGGTTTTTATTCATTTTTTTGTCCAAAATATGGCCCACCAAATTGAATTATATGAATTATAGGGGTTGATTTACTAAAGGCAAAAAGACTGTGCACTTTGCAAAGTGCAGTTGGCCTCTGCAAGTGCACTTGCTCCAAAGCTTAGTAAATGAGCAGAAGCTCTGCTGACGTCCATCATCCAATCATGTTCAAGCAAAAATGCAGTTTTTTTTTATTTTCCTTGCATGTGATTGGGTACTCTTTGCAAAGTGAAGCTTTACCTCATTTACTAAGCTTTGGAGCAGCTGCACTTTGCAAAGAGCGCAGTCTATTTGCCTTTAGTAAATCAACCCCATAGAGTGCAAAATCTGGTGCAGCTCTGCATAGAAACTGATCGGCTTCCAGTTTGTTTGTTTTTTGTCAAAGCTTAATTGAACAAGCTGAAGTTCGAAGCTGATTGGCCACAATGCACAGCTGTACCAGATTTTGCACTCTCCAATTTTAGTAAATCACCCCCATACTGTAACCGCTGTTCAGCAAAGACCTTCGCGCCCATTGTATGGATATTTAAACAGATTATTGGTAAAGCCTATAATCAGAGGCCTGTGATACAATCTTTCATTATTAGATTACTACTTTTTCAAGAAACAGTATGCATGGTTTGTTACCTGGGGCTAAACTGAGTAATTCATGTCATCCGTCACCCTCCCAAATAAATCATAGTTGTTGTATGTGAGCTGGTAGCGGATGACGAAATGGCCCAAGCTATACATTTAAAGGTCTTTGCTGAATAATAAATGTGGAGCCTACCCTCCCGGAGATGGATTTTATTTCTGAACACTTGCTCGCCATTCCCCATCTTTTTCCATGCGCTTAGTGGTTCAGATCTCCCAGCTGGTTTCAGATTGTGAATGGCTAATAACCTAAACTAATTTCTGAGGTCTTCACCCCTCCCCCAAACGCCATTCGCTTTCACTGTACTGTCTGCTGTGTGACTATCTGACTACAGCTGGTGCCTCCCCAGCAGGCTGCAGGGACTGAGTGTGCATGTGGGTGGAGGTGGGGAGTGGAGCACAGGAGAGCCAGTCAAGGGAAGGGTTAAACTAATTGTAGCTGTCACTGAATCCCCGGATGCTGATGTAAGGAGAGAGAGAGAGAAAGAGAGAGCAACCTGCACATTACAGAGGAGGAAGAGAGAGAGAGAGAGAAAGAGATTATAGAAGAAAAGCCTGTAAGGAGGGGGCTGGAATACATCATCAAAAACAGCAGCAGCAGCCTGAAGATCCGATCTGCATCCAGCAGTATCCAGGGCTGCCTTCCTCCTGATGATGCTGGTACCAGGAGTGTAGCTTCCCCTCCACCCTCCCCCTTCCTCTCTCTCCCCACTCCCCCCCTCCCCCTTGGATGCATCAGCAAAGAGGAGCACAGATCAATTTCCCCCTTCTACCCCCCCATTAAAAAAAAAAAAAAAAAAAAAAAAAAAGAAGAGAACTCGTAGTAAAAAAATTACAAGAAAAATAAATAGAAGGGGATCCTTGAAGAAGAGTGGCAGGGAAGAGGACAGTCCACCCTCTGCACTGTCTTTCTCCCCCTGCTCTTTTGTTCTAGCCTGGGAGAAAAGGACAGGCCTGTATTATATTTTTTTTTAAGAAGGGGGATCTTATTCAGGAACCATGTCCAGTGGAAAGGAGGCAGGTGGAATTCATCCTTACCAGCAACAGCAACATGCCCAATACGTTGGACCCTACAGACTGGAAAAGACACTTGGCAAAGGACAGACAGGTGGGCCTTCATTCTTACTACTTAAGGATAATTTGCTTTAATAGTGATGATGGTGTATTTGCATGGTATTGCTGCCCTTGGCGATGTCAAATGTGTAACGCAGAGTACTAGCTGGATACATTGAGCCAGTAGTGGGTATTTACATGGGGGGTTGAGATGACCAGGTAGAGTTATGAACCTTGTGTGGCTGGTGGATGAACTAATGGAATTAAACCTCCATCTATGCAGAGCATCCTATGTATGTGATTTCCCTAACCTGGTCCTGGTTAGGAATAAGGGAACATCACTAAATCCCTCAGCCTACCCAAAGCTGCAGGATCTGTCTGCTTAGTATGCATGGATTATAACATGACAGTGCATAATGCTATATAATCTCTAATCTTGCTAGACTCCTACATTGTTCTTCTTCTAAATTAAATATGACACTTGCTGGTGTATTCTGTTTGTATCTACGGCACAATTCCTGCCTGGGATGCTATGTTTATAAGATGTGCTGTAAATGGTCTACCCAGTGATGTAATGCTGCTTATCTGTGATGGGATAGATCACTGCTGATCTGTGATGGGATAGTTCATAATGTCATACAAGTGCTCTGTTCTGCCTTCTGTCATGAGAAGGTTGCTGGTTGGGATGTGATGGCCCTGTTTGTTGGTGTGATCATGTGAAGGTTGCTGGTTGGAATGTGATGGTCCTGTTTGTTGGTGTGATCATGTGAAGGTTGCTGGTTGGGATGTGATGGTCCTGTTTGTTGGTGTGATCATGTGAAGGTTGCTGGTTGGGATGTGATGGTCCTGTTCAGTGATCTGCTCATGTGAAGGTTGCTGGTTGGGATGTGATGGTCCTGTTCAGTGATGTGATCATGTGAAGGTTGCTGGTTGGGATGTGATGGTCCTGTTCAGTGATGTGATCATGTGAAGGTTGCTGGTTGGGATGTGATGGTCCTGTTCAGTGATGTGATCATGTGAAGGTTGTTGGTTGGGATGTGATGGTCCTGTTTGGTTATGTGATCTTATGAAGTTTGCTGGTTGGGATGTGATGGTCCTGTTTGGTGATGTGGTCATGTGAAGGTTGCTGGTTGGGATGTGATGGTCCTGTTTGTTGATGTGATCATGTGAAGGTTGCTGGTTGGGATGTGATGGTCCTGTTTGGTGATGTGATCATGTGAAGGTTGCTGGTTGGGATGTGATGGTCCTGTTTGGTGATGTGATCATGTGAAGGTTGCTGGTTGGGATGTGATGGTCCTGTTTGTTGATGTGATCATGTGAATGTTGCTGGTTGGGATGTAATGGTCCTGTTTAGTGATGTGATCATGTGAAGGATCCATTCTGTGACTTGCAGTCTCCTTCCAGTCATAGGAGGGCTTTATTTTTGTTTTTAATGAGGGTTATATTCTCTGATGACTATAATAAGACTGTTGTGTCTTATTATGTTTCTAGGGACCTTTCACAGGGATGTCCCCTATTATATGCTTACTGTATAATTACTTGTGATGTTCTCGCCATATGTGTAGTTTACAGCTTTCCTCTGCTGCAAATTAAAGGTTTGTAAATGTCTTTCCTTCTAAAAATCTCAGATTAACTTTTTTTTTTCAATGTACAAATAATATTTAATGTCACTTGCGCCTCTTTTTTCAAATTTCCTAATGAGTTAAGGCTGTTTTATGGCAGCCTTGGTTCTGCCTTCTGGGATTATATAGGGTTATGTCTTTCATTGGTGTAAATAATTTATTAGTTGCTCTGCTGTATAGACCTGCATTATATATGGGATCCTGCTCTATGGAACTGCATTATACTGTACATCAGTGTCTTGCTCTAGGGACCTGCAGTATATATATATATAGCAGTTCCTCTGCAGTACTCATCTCATGATTTTAGTCTCTGATGTAATAATCAAATATGATAAAGGGCTATCACTGACATATATAGTGCTTCAGCCTCCAGCAGTGCTGACATCTCAAATAATTTCTAATCATCAACACATCAGCACCTCACCAGCACACCCTCTTTTAGCCCATGACAGGGTTTCTCCACACCGAAAGGGTCTTTAATTCTCTTGGGGCTAACAGAAAATAGAATGACACTTTTATTTAGTGGCCAAACCAGATTGCTGCCTGTTTTCATACATGGTGTGTAATGTCCTAATAACCAAACCACCTTCGTCCCCCTGAAAAGGAGAACCTTTAATACAGCATTTGCATGTTTACTTTAGAGAGTGTACATTACATTTGTATAATGTATCTGATGGAGAGAGCGTGGATTGAATGCACTGAATGGCTTGCGGCCCACTTGGGATGCTTCTAGAGTTGAATGACTTTCTGCTTCAATGCAGCATTCACATGCAGGGCAAAGCATTCACTGTATGGGACAAGCTTCCTAAGAGGATAGTTGATAGCAAATTGCATAATTACGCCAATAGACAAAAGAATACTATTCACATGTTTATGTTTAAGTAGATTCGGAAAAGACCTTGAGATGCTTGAGTATAGATTTCCAAAAACGCATGAGAGATTATTGACTAAGTAAAGGTCACATTATACATAGGCCTCAGAAAAATGATTGCTTTGATAAGAGTCAGCCTCAAGATTGAGATAATCACAAATAACTGTACTATGTGCAAGATCAATGCAAACAAACAAATGAAAAAAAAATCAAAGAAATCCTGTTATGCCAAAGACGGGAAGCAAAAACATTTGCAGTTGCTGCAATCCGTGCTTGCCATCCCTAGCACTATTTCAGGGATTGTATATACTGTTACGTCTGCCTCTCCAAGATCCCTACTACATGACCTCCTCCTACCTAGCTTAATGATTTCGCTGGAGGTAGGCAAGGATTTCTTTAGAACTTTGTGAACAGAGTAAGGAAACAAATAACAAAATATCTCAGTTTAGAAATGTGAGGGTAAGGTAAGGATACATGGTATGTCCACAAATTTCCACATGCACAACATTCAACATATGATGGTAAAATCAAGGTCATTACATGTACTTAATCTAGGAATATGCTGTAAACTAGTAAACATCCATAGCATGATGGCACCAAGCAGATCAGAGCCTACCGATACGCCAAAGTACATTTCTGTTCCAGAACTTCTGAGTATAAGGTTAGATGTGAAAAGGATTTTAACAGATGCATACCACCCTAAGTTTGAACTGTTTTCTGCTGATCAAACAACCAACAAACTCTTAAATCAAAGACATGCTTGACAGCCATGATTATGATTATTTTTCTTATTAGATTTAGTTGCTACTTTTTACATGCATGGCTTGATGGATATACACTGTATTGTCAAAATTATTGGGGCGCCTTTACATGCACATAAACTTTAATGGCATCCCGATCTTAGTCCGTAGAGTTCAACATTGAGTTGGCCCACCCTATAACAGCTTCAACTCTTCAAGGTATGGGAGTGCGTCTATGGGAATGTTTGACCATTCTTCCAGAAGCGCACTTGTGAGGTCAGGCACTGATGTTGGGCAAGAAGACCTGTCTCGCAGTCTCTGCTCTAATTCATCCCAAAGGTGTTCTGTCAGGTTGAGGTCATGATTCTGTGCAGGCCAGTCAGGTTCCTCCACCCCAAACCTGCTCATCCATGTCTTTGTGGACCTTGCTTTGTGCACTGGTGCACAGTCATGTTGGGACAGGAAGGGGCCATCCCCAAACTGTTCCCACAAAGTTGGGAGCATGAAATGGTCCAAAATGTCTTGGTATGCTGACGCCTTAAGAGTTCCGTTCACTAAAACTAAGGGGCCATCCCAACCCCTGAAAAACAACCCCACACCATAATCCCCCCTTCACCAAATAATTTGGAGGTGGTGGCCCAATACTTTTGGCAATATTGTGTGGATGAGCGAGTTTGGGGTAGAGGAACTTGACTGACCTGACCTCAACCGGATAGAACACCTTTGGGATGATTTAGACTGCTAGCCAGGCCTTCTTGTCCATCATCAGTGCCTGACATTACAAATGCGCTTTTGGAAGAATGCTCAAACATTCCCATAGACACACTCCTAAACCTTGTGGACAGCTTTCCCAGAAGAGTTGAAGCTGTTATAGGTGCAAAGGGTAGGCCAACTCAATATAGAACCCTATGGGCTAAGACTGGGATGCCATTAAAGTTCATGTGCGTGTAAAGGCAGGTGTCCCAATACTTTTGACAATATAGTGTATGTTTCATTCCATTTCTCTATTTGGTTGACTTTACAGTAGTTTTGTAGTACTTAAAATACAAATAAAGGTACAGTGGTCTAGCCCGGTGGTTTAGTGAATAGCAAGCTTGCCTTGCTGCTTTGGATATTTGGTACCTAATAGGCAGGCTATTTTCATGGAGTTTATTTGTTCTCCCCATGTTTTTCTAAGTTTCCCATGAAATCCAAAGCAACGGATAGGTTAAAACTTTCTTCCAAATTGGCCTTTGTCTTTGTGTGGGATACGGACGTAAGATTGCGAGCTTTGGGAAAAGAGACTGATGTGCAAAGTTCCATGTTTTCTGTAAAACATTGAGTAACATCTTGGTGCTAAATGATTGTGGAAAATGTTGAGAAAAAAAAACAATGTTCTCTACATCATATTTGCATCAGCGGTCGCCAACCAGTGGTCCGAGGACCACCGATGGTCCACGAGAAAATTTTGGTTGTTCCCAGAGATTCTGCCACAAATCAACATTGTGGTGGATGTACACCACCCAATGTTGTTTCCAGTGTTGTTTTCAATGTGCGCTGCCAATCAATACTGCAGTGCATAGAATGGGAGGTAAATAAGGAGGGGACTTCCAATGGCAGCACTGTGGGAGGGAGCATGAAGCTCAAGCACATGGCTGAAAAAGCACATGGCTAAAAAGTTGAGACCTATAGATGAGTCTAAGTAAGGCAACAGTGTGACGGGGGCAGAGAGGCAAAACATTGTGTGTATAAGACAGCAGTGTGATCCAAGGGGGAGTGGGCAGAGAGCTGGAGCATTGTGTGTATAAGGCAGCAGTGTAATCCAGGGGGAGGGAGACAGAGAGCTGGAGCATTGTGTGTACAAGGCAGCAGTGTGATCCAGAGGGAGGGTGCAGTGAGCTGGAGCATTGTGTATTTAAGGCAACAGTTTGATCCAGGGGGAGGGGGGCAGAGAGCTGGAGCATTGTCTGTATAAGGCAGCAGTATGATCCAGGGGGAGGTTGGCAGAGAGCTGGAGCATTGTGTGTATAAGGCAGCAGTATGATCCAGGGGGAGGGGGCAGAGAGCCGGAGCATTGTGTGTGTATAAGGCAGCAGTGTGATCCAGGGAAAGGGGGCAGAGAACCGGGCATTGTGTGTATAAGGCAGCAGTGTGATCCAGGGGAGGGGGACAGAGAGCCGAAGCATTGTGTGTATAAGACAGCAGTGTCATCCAGGGAGAGGGGGGCAGAGAGCTGGAGCATTGTGTGTATAAGGCAGCAGTATGATCCAGGGAGAGGGGGGAAGAGAGCTGGAGCATTGTGTGTGTATAAGGCAGCAGTGTGATCCAGGGGAAGGGGGCAGAGAGCTGGAGCATTGTGCGTATAAAGCAGAAGTGTGATCCAGGGGGAGAGGGACAGTGAGCCGGAGCATTGTGTGTATAAGACAGCAGTGCAATCCAGGGGAAGGGGGCAGAGAGGTGGAGGATTGTGTGTATAAGGCATGTTAAAATCATGTTTGTGGTCCATGGGATTTGAAATTGTGAGTTTAGTGGTCCGTAAGGTCCAAAAGGTTGGCGATCACTGATTTACAAAGGATTTCAGTAAATGTCATCACATATTGTTACTTGCTTCCGTACCGTACTGTAGCTTCTGTGACAAATCACTCTACTGACTTCTTAAACTAAAGGAAGTGGGAATGCTAAGACCTCTTTCACACTGGGGCGCTTTGCAGGCGCTACAGCGCTAAAAATAGTGCCTGCAAAGCGCTCTAAAAGAGACGCTGCTGTGTCTCCAATGTGAAAACTCAGATGGCTTTCACACTGGAGCGGTGCGCTGACAGGACGCTAAAAAAAGTCCTGCTAGCAGAATCTTTGGAGCGGTGAAGGAGCGGTGTATACACCGCTCCTTCACCTCTCCTGCCCATTGAAATTAATGAGGCAGCGCGGCTATATCGCCGGCAATGCGCTGCTGCAGCAGCGCTTTGCGGTGGTTTTAACCCTTTCTCGGCCGCTAGTGGGGGGTAAAAGCGCCCCGCTAGCGACCGAATAGCGCCACGAAATTGGCGGTAAAGCTAAAAATAGCAACGTTTTACCGCCGATGCACCCACCTCCCCAGTGTGAAAGGGGCCTTAGTTGGATATTCTGCCTTCTCTAATCACACGAACAGTCATAAGGCAACAACAGCTGTAAAAAGCAGTGATCCAGTTACATGAGCAGGAAGTAGATGTCTGTGGGTGTGCAGTATGCATACAGTATAGAAAATGCCCCTTTTATTGTCATGGTTGCCATAGCTGCAAGGTAGTAACTAGACGGTTTAATCTTTTGGCAATTATAGAAAATGACAGCTGGCTGAAGACTGAAATAGAAATGTTAGTTTTATTAATATTAAATTACATAATTCTGTAGCAGTTATGTACGGTATGTTATCAACTGGAGTGGAGTTTTCATCTATACTTCCTTTGAACTTCACCCTTATCAGAAAAATTACAACAAAAGCACCTTTAGAAATGTTTAGTAATTTCAATCTACAGCTACCTTTAAATAATTGCAGGATTTTTTTTTCTTTGCATACCTTTTTTCCCCTTTCCCATTATTCTCACATTAGCCATTTTTTACTAAGGGCAGATGAATCCATCTCCCTTTACTTCCTGGAACTCTTGCCTAGATCTCTGGGTCTGCCTATGTGACAGGAACTTCCCAGGATGCAGCTGTAAGGCCAGTGTGACATCACCAGTGCCTTAAAGAGACCAGGAAGTGGAAAAATAGTAACTGTAAGTAAAAGCAAAAAAGATTTGTTTAACTAATGAATGTAAGATGATCAACATGCAGAGCTGTATGCTGCTTAGTTAGTTAGTTAAAGAAGGGAAAGGTCCGCTTTAAAGTATTCCTGTCAGTAAGCTGGGAAAATCAAACAGATCATGCGGTATCAAAACGCATAAGCAGAGTTTAGTGAAAACCGCATGTCAAAAGATCCATAGGTAAAGGCACAGCTGAAGTTACATGCAGATCCTGATTGCTCCTTGTATCACCTGTATTTGGATTTAAAATAATCTTTAGTCAGACAGCGTACATAAACTGAACCAATTTTTTGTTGTTGTTTTTTTTATTTGTTTGTATAAGTGACCATCCTAATATGAATAATGTTATCAATTTGAGTTATTGTTTGAAAAGTTTTTTTACATTGATCCTTTTTGGGGCCAGTACACACCACAACGTGTGTAAAAATACGTTGGGTGCAACTAATAAACGGCGCCGCATCAAACTGCATGGTGCTGCGGTGCCATGCATTTTGTTGGCCGCAACAATTAATGGCACCTGCACACGTCTAATAGGGGCAGTGCATTCCCATGTGTAATTGGTGTGAATGCGTTCTATATGTGTATGCACACACACGCTCATTACACATATATGTTTTGCTTTTTGCTTCCTAGTGCTGTATAGTAATTGTATGTTCATGCTCTCAGTGTAAGTATATGAACAAAGCCCTTTTTAATAGGCAGTCATTAACAAAAATGATACTCTTCGGGTGGCATGTCTTGTAATCGCTTTTTTCACCTTTGTCTTTAAGCAAGAATGCTAACTGCACTGTTTTATATACAGGTAGTCAATTAAATCTAGGTACTAAATAGGATCTCCAATATAAAACCTAAACAGGAGATGCAAACCCTGGAAAATCACATCCACAAATTCTTTCTGTTAGCTTCATAAATAAACTGAGGGTGAGCACTTGCTGAAAATATTTACTGGTCTCTTTTAACAGTCTAGGGGTTGATTTACTAAAGGCAAAAAGAGGGTGCACTTTGCAAAGTTCAGTTGCACTCTGCAAGTGCAGTTGCTCCAGAGCTTAGTAAATGAGGGGAAGCTCTGCTGACTTCCATCACCCAATTATGTGCAAGCAAAAATGCTGTTTTTTTAAATTTTCGTATAGAAGTGAGTGGGCACCCTTTGCAAAGTGAAGCCTTACCTCATTTACTATGCTCTGGAGCAACTGCAGTTGCCGAGGGCAACTACAATTTGCAAAGTGCACAGTCTATTTGGCTTTAGTAAAACAACCCCCAGGTCTACATTTAAACCCAGCAGATAAAGAAAGCATGGGACACGTTTGGTGGCCAGAAATTAGACCATAAGAAGTTATTACTTTTTAAAAAATATGATGCCTGCCTATATCCGCTCAGTGAGGTTATATTAACTGGACTTATTAAATCTGTGACCTTGTAAGAGTGGACTGTATTGATTTTTCTTAACACCATATGCTCTAGCAGAAGACCTTCATATCTGTATCAATACTATGAATACATACTAACAAATCTCCTCAAACCTCAGAGGAAAGACCTCTTAATGGCACTCTACAATTTGCTATTCTGGCTAATCATGCCAAATTAGTGTTAGCATGAACAGGCAGATAAGGTCTCGTGTGACCATTATAATTAGGAACCACTTGGACAGATTTAGGCCTTGCTGTGCTTTTTGCTGCAGAGAGGTGTACACAAATTTCTAGACCAGTGGTGTGAAAAACTGTGGCCCGGGGGGGGGGGGGGGGGGGAGGGGTCTGGATGTGGCCCTTTGCTGGCTTTTATCTGGCCCTTGGGGCACTATTTCATTCACTGACGCCAACAAAGGGACAAAACTCTTCCTAATGATACCAGCGATGGTGCACAATTCACTTCAATGACACCAGTGATGGTGCACAATTCACTTCAATGACACCAGCGATGGTGCACAATTCCCTTCAATGACACCAACAATGGGGCAAAATTCCTCCCAATGATACCAACGATGGGGCCCAGTGATGCCAATGATTGGGCACAATTGCTCCCAATGACAAAACAATGGGGCACAATTCCTCCCAAATACACCAACAATGAGGCACAATTCCTCCCAAAGACAACAACAATGGGGCACAATTCCTCCCAATGACACCAAAGATGGGGCACAGTTCCTTCCGATGACACCCAACAATAGGGTACAATTCCTCCCAGTGACACCAACAATGAGGCCCAATTCTTCCCAGTGACAAATGATGGGACAACATTCCTCTCACTGACACCAAAGATGAGGCATTTTTTACTCCCACTGATGCTGGGACATTTTCTACTCCCGATTACCACAGTTTGCCCCCCCCCCCAAAGTCTGAAGGGCAGTATACAGGCCATTTGTTTAGAAAGTTTGGAGACCCCTGCTCTAGACTAATTAAGGCTCCATGCACACTAGCTTAAAGCAGAGCTCCAGGCTCCCCCAAAAAAATACTGTAGCGGCTGACTTTTAGTATGAGGACACTTACCTGTCCCTGGATCCAGCAATGTCCTTCTTCAACCAGCTTCAGGTGCAGGCACCGGCATCTGAAGTAAGGGACACAGGAAGTGAAGCCTTGCGGCTTTACAGCCGGTTTTCTACTGCGCATGTGCCTTGTGAATTGTCTCGTCATCTTCTGGGAACTGTGATGTGTCCCAGAAGACTGGAGGAAGGAGGGGGCCGAACTTCCAGCTAAGTTTGCTGCGGTGATCTGAGCCCGGAAGTGTGAACTGGTACCTGTCAAAACCAGG
This sequence comes from Lithobates clamitans, assembly GCA_037952925.1. Taxonomy (NCBI): domain Eukaryota; kingdom Metazoa; phylum Chordata; class Amphibia; order Anura; family Ranidae; genus Lithobates; species Lithobates clamitans. The sequence continues at coordinate 4,778,404 of JBBGZY010000562.1, forward strand.
TACCCACTCCCCCCAAAAAGTGGCAAATATGGCAGTGGAGGGTGCATACAAGCAGAGCGTCCCATTTTGGTTGGAGCGCCGTTTTAAAAAAATGCTGCTCCTGGAGGAGTTTAGCATTTTGCCTGTGGAAGCAACAAATGTTATCTCATGTGTCCATGCACATTAGGTAGTCTAGAGGTGTTTTTTTGGCTCAGCTTTTAGAGGTAAAAAATTAAAATAAAACGTTCTGTTTTGCGTTTTTGAGAGCATTTTTCTGGCAGAAAAACCGTTAAACGCTCCTAAAAGCTAGTACAAAAAATGCTCAAAATTTGCGTTTTTTTTCTGCCAAGAGCACTGGCATTTTTTTAAGCTAGTGTGCATGGAGCCTTATAATGAATGTCAGCTATAGCTACCCTTCGGTCAAAGTAGGAATAAAGACCTGAGATGTATGAAGGAAACATAGCCTGTCTGTTTTGACCCAGCAAAGGGTATATTCTGCATGAACCCCCCAACTCCTGCCACTCACTGCTTTTTGTCCTGAAGATCATATGCAGAAAATGTCACCTTTCAGGTCTATCTCCAATAAGAGACCCTCCCCACCATCACAGCGCTCTGCACCCTTACAGACATCTTGGCCTTCCTCTCTCTATGTCTCATACTTCTCTAAAACTGCCCAATGCTTCCTACACACTGCCTGGAATTCCCTGCTTGTCCACCTGCACCCGCACTCAATTGCCCCCAATCAGAATGTGGAAAAACACGTCCCGTCACAGACGTCCTACCTAGAAGCTTGGTGAAAAAACAGCAAAAAGTTTAGGTATATTGCCTATTGAACGCAATAAGTACACTTTGGGATTGATTTACTAAAGGCAAAGACTGTGCACTTTGCAAAGTGCATTTGCCCTCTGCAGGTACAGTTGCTCCAGAGCTTAGTAAGTTAGGTAAAGCTACCCAATCACATGCAAGGAAATGAAAAAAAACAAAAAAACAACATATTTGCTTGCACATGGTTGGATGATGGAAATCCGTAGAGCAGGGGTCTCAAACTAGCGGCCCTCCAGCTGTTGCGAAACTGCAAGTCCCATGAGGCATTGCAAGGCTGACCGTTACAAGCAGGACCCCCACAGGCAGAGGCATGATGGAACTTGTAGTTTTGAAACAGCTGGAGGGCCACCAGTTTGAGACCCCTGCCGTAGAGCTTCTGTTCAATTACTAAGCTCTGGAGCAACTGCACTGTGCAAAGTGCACAGTCTATTTGCCTTTTGTAATTCCACCCCACTATGTCAGTTTTTAAAGAGGCACTGCAGTCTGCTCACATAATCTGTAATGAAAACATCTTTGCCATTCTAAAGCTTCCCTCCAACCACTTTGCATATTATTTTATATATATACTGTGATTCTGTACTTGCCAAATATGCTGCAGAAATCTCCCTCCACTGAGTCTGGCTGCATCCTTTTTAACTGTGGGCAGCTAAAGCTGCTGCCTGTTCACTTCCTGGATTTACACAGACACACAGAGGCACAGCTCCAGCTCTGCAGCCCTGCAGCTCTCATTGGCCCTCTTATGACTCACCCCCCCTCCCTTCCTGACAAACTCTCAAGAGAATGAGAGAGAGAGCTATGCATGATCCCATAAGCCTAGGCTTTTTACCAGACAAGGAACAGGAAGTGGGCTGTATAAGGTATTTACTGGCAGAAAAAAAAATACTATCCAAAGTTAAAACAACAAGGGCAGAAGATTTAATGATGGAAAGTTAAACAAATTACTGAAATTCCGCTTTAATCACAAACAATCTGATGCCCACAGCATTAATAATTTCCCACTCGGTAAAGTGAAACAGTGACTAAAACTGACATGGAAACTGATTGAAAATGCACAATGCAGTGAAGTCCAAGAATGTTCACTTTTGATTTTGATGTTTTGGTCACTTAAAACTTGGAAACAAATGAAATCATGGGTGGGAGTCTGATGGAAATCTTCAAAATTGGCAAGTGTATTGCCAGTTCTGGGCTTATCATATGTAATACTTTTTCATTTTTTAATGTTTCTTGAGGGAGATTAGAAAATAAAGTTTATTTTATTATTAATGTTATTATTATTATTTTTTTTGCAATTGTGCAGTGCAAAGTGCAGCGGATTACAACGTTTACTACAAACTGTATCAGTGGTATAACTAACATAGGAATAGGTTTTAACTGTGGGCAGCTGAAGCTGCTGCCTTTTCACTTCCTAGATTTACATAGAAGCCCACCTCCAGCCCTGCAGCTCTCATTGGCCCTCTTATAACTCATCCCCCCTCCCTTCCTTGCAAACTCTCACTAGAGTGAGAGAGCGAGAGCTGTGCATCATGTCATAAGCCTAGGCTTTTTACCAGACAAGAAAGAGGAAGTGGGCTGTATAATGTATTTACAGGCAGAAAAAAATGTTTTACTATACAAAATTAAAACAACAAGGGCAGAAGATTTAATAGATGGAAAGTTGAAAAAATGACTGAAGGTCTGCTTTAAAGTCCCTTCACCTTCACATCCACCACTACCTCTGCTGCAGTGTGCTACTGTGCACATGTTAAAGTATTTGTAAACCCAACATTTCATATTCCTGATATGTGCCTGCTGTACCGTGTACTTGTATGAAAAAGTGTCCTGTTATCTGGTGTTCCTGCCAGTCCCTCTGCATTCCTATTAATAACTGATCACACTAGGCATGGAGGCACAGCATGGTTAGTTCTCCTGCTATGCTGAGAACTCAACCTGCTCTCCTCCAATGATCAGACTTGTCCTCACACACCCTCACTGCACAGCCATTCACTGGGAAGACCAGTGTTGTGTTGTTTCTCCTCCCCCAGCTCTCTAAGAGATGTGTGATCACTTATTTAAAAAAAAAAGGGGGAGAAAAGGTCAATTCTGATGTTTTTTAAATATATATTCACAAATGTTTTTCCTTCATTTCTATTTTAAACAGAATGGGTTGTTTTACAGGGTGAGGGTTTACATATACTTTAACGTGCTCTTTTTATAATTTGTGTTGTTTTAAGGCAGCTCTTTTTTAAGCAAAAACCAGACCTGCACCTTTTTTGACTCTATATACATTGTGATGTACTGCAGTACTGGTCCATCAGTACCTACTGTACTGTGTGTTGGGATGCAATTCTAAATGAATGGTACCACAACACACAGTGCTGTGTGTATTACTGCATGTGAAGGACTTTGAAAGTGTGTCGAAAGACAAAACTTTTTTTTTTTTTTTTATAGAGTAGGGAAGTACAGTAATCCCTTATACCAGGGGTCTCCAAACTTTCTAAACAAAGGGCTGGTTTACTGTCCTTCAGACTTTAGGAGGGCCGGAGTAGGGCCAGTGGGAGTAGGAAATGTCCTGATGTCCAGTTGGAGTAAACAATGCCCTTTATTTGGTGTCAGTGGAAGGACTAGTGCCCCATCGTTGGTGTCAATAAAAGAAATTGTGCCCCATTGTTGGTGTCAGTGGGAGGAATTGTGCCCCATCATTGGTGTCAGTGGGAGGACTAGTGCCCCATCGTTGGAGCCAATGAAAGAAATTGTGCCCCATCATTGGTGTCTGTAGGAGTAATTGTGGCCTTTCATTTGTGTCAGTGTGTATTAGTGGAAGTAATTGTGTCCCAGCGTTGGTGTCAGTGGGAGGAATTGAGCCCTCTCCTTGGTGTCAGTGCAAGGATTTATGCCCTATTGTTGGTGTCAGTGGATGGGATAGTGCCCCAAGGGCCGGATAAAGACTAGCACAGGGCCACATCCAGCCCCAGGGCCGCAGTTTGGAGACCACTGCCTTACACTATTAGAAATCCTAAAATAAAAACATAACATGTATGGTCATTATAGTTGACAAGAACAATAGGTTGTCAGCTAATATACCTAATAGACCGTAGTGTAGGCTTTCCAGGCGATGGCTGACTTTGTCCGTACAAGCTGAATCAAACTATGATTATATAATGTCTATGGTTGCCACCTGCTTCCACCTAATTCAATAAAACTTGAAAACTGATTTAAGAAGGTTTGTAAGATTCACTAATAGCTACACAATAAATTATAACTAAAGGCACATTTTTTTTTAGATTTGAGTAGTGATTGAAGGATTAGAACCCCTGCCAAGTTTGTACTTCTGTCTGTGTCCCTGTCGATGAAGAAGAAGAGAGGGGAAACCTTCCAATAGGGATTGTCTTTTCCATTAACTGACAAGGGTTTTAATATTTTACTAAACTTTCCAAAATGAAAAAAAAGCTTTACTGGTATGGAAAATAATGGCCTGTATAGCACATCAGATGGATAAATGAATCACATAATATATTGCATATATAATGTAATACATAGGAACCTAAAAAACTGTCCTTTTTAGCACAAAAATAAAGAACACTAATAATATTTTAGCATTTCCTTATTAAAAAACTGCCAGCAGAACTATTTAGTTTGATTCATTTTACTTATAATTCTACATTCTAATTTTGCAGTTGTTACATTTAATATTTTTTTTTGCAACTACAGTAATTATCCATATTGTTTTAGTTAACAACTGAGCTTCGATAGATACTTAGCAAGCACAATTGGTTGTAGATGTTCTGCATTTATCTATGTGATCTGGCTGAACCTTCCCTCTTCTACTACAAAACAGAGCTTGTGGTATTTCATACCATTGGATGAGTTAGGCTAGAAATGCAGCTATTCTCAGCACTCCAAATATGATGAAGATAACTGCCAAAATATTGTTTTTTTTGGGTGAACTTCTGTTTGCTTATAGCGGGATTTACAGCCTACCACTACTCTTGCTACATGGCAATAATGAAAGTGGACCGTTCAGTAATTTTATGTCACATGACATGTCACAATAAACAGCTGCATTATTATTTTTCAAAAAGTTATACCTTTTGTCACTAAAAAGCAGTCCTCAAGAGGACCATCACTTTAAGGATGGCCATACATGATTCGAATCTGTTATTCCGATCGTTAATGGTCAGGCTGAATGTAGAAAGTGGATTGGGTACAACCAGCCTGCGGGATTCTCCTACGATTATTGCTAGCCCGCTAGTGATAATCACTGTCTTCTCCCGGCGGGGATGGCTCCCCCCCCCCCCCAGGAGCAGACAATTTCTCGGCAGGAGGGAATCCACTGCCAGCACTGTCTGTGTTGATGAGGGAATCGTGAATTTCTTTCATACGACCCGTGGTGGCAGGAAAGAAATTTGCACCATGTATGGCCCTCCTAAAGGTCATGTCATGTTGCCCTGCCTCCTCGCTCTCTTATAATTGGACATCACTGTTTTTCCTTTTATTGTGATTTTTTTGTGCTGCATTTCTTGCCTTGGTGAGAATTAAATTGTTTGCTCCTGCTCCCTGCATGTGCACAGAAATGCCACGGTACTTCGGGTCCCAGGTAAGCCCTGCGGCACAGCTGTGCATGCACAGGTTTCAGTGACCATCAACTTCCCAAAAACGATTATTAGGGAAGCCCCAAATCTTCACTGTCTTCGGCCATGAGGAGAAAATCACCTGCATGGCCACAGATGTGCTGAAGGGCTATTGGCAGAATCCAAAGGCTTGGCAGAGGCTTTCCGCACATCTGCTTATTGCCCTTAATGGTGGCAATAAAGGAGGGCAGAGTCATCTGAGAGACGGCCTGAAAGTTGACTTTAAGCTCCAGTCTAGTGACTTTACCTAGTCTGGGATGGTGCCATTAGTTTTCTGGTCTTTTCTCGTAATCAGACTGGAATACTGCAACTTTATAGCAATTTCCCAAAGTAAGAGTCTGCAGTAGGAAGCTATTCCATATCAAACACTTGTGAAGGCATCCAAGGACTGCACAGGATATACATGATGGTTTTCTCTCTGAGCCAGTATGTTAGTCCAAGAAATAGAAGTGACCTTGGATGATAACTAAACAAAGATTGCATTTTCCTTCTGGAGAGAAAACAGATTAAGGTATTGTGAGGAGGAATAATTTCTGGGAGGCATTAAAAACCAGTACATGTTATGCTTACCCATGAAGAAAATGTATTTAATGCTACAGTAGTGCTCCTTTAATTGCTGTTGCCTTGTACATGCAGTTTGCAAAAATGGTTTTAATAATAGTAGTCTATGCAGTAGTGTTTGAACCACCGTCACAAATAACCTAAAGATGCTACTAAGACTTTTGACGTACCAAACCACAATGGAATACCTAACATCAAATTTTTATTTATCACAAACTAATTACTGTATTTTTGATACGCCTCCAAATACAGCACCCCAATACATAGTTACATACTTACATAGTAGGTGAGGTCGAAAAAAGACACAAGTCTATCAAGTCCAACCTATGACTAGCTACATCTATGTAAAACAATTGAATTTATTGTGTTACACAAAATGTGTTACATTGAAGTTACTTCCATATCCTAGTGCCCGTTAGACCCCTTTCACAATGAGGCGCTTTTCAGGCGCTTTCACGCTAAAAAAAGTGCCTCAAAAGCTCAAGAAAACCTATTTAAAATCAATGAATGCTTTCAAAATGGGGCGGTGCACTGGTGAGGTGGTGAAAAAATTCATGCAAGCAGCATCTTTGGAGCATGTTTGGAGTGCTAAAAAAAAGCGCCTCAAAAGCACCCCTTTCCACTGAAATGAATGAGCAGCGCCTGAAAAGCGCACAAAAAGGCTTCAAAAGCTCCTCAAAATAATTCTTTTGAGTAACGTGACCTTCAAAAAAGCGCACCACTAACACCTCAAAAGCGATTGAAAAGAGCAGCAAAAGTGGCTGGCGTTTTATGGGCAGTTTTCATGCGCCTCAGTGTGAAAGCACTCTTAGACAGAGAGATGATGTGTTTTGCAGATGCAACAATTTCTGCTTTCTCAGGAATGTATGACAATCATAGAAACAATAACATAGGACAATATACAGGCGGTCCCTGAGTTACGAACACAATAGGGACTGTAGGTTTGTTTTTAAGTGGAATTTGTGTGTAAGTCAGAACAGTGCATTTTTAAGTGTAACTTCAGCCCGTGCATGGATGTGGGATGTTCCGGGTGCTTCTGGGCATGCAGTTATGTTATCTAGGGCTCTTCTGGCCATGCAGTACATGTAGTACTGCAGTGTGGGATGTGCCCGGAGGTATCCAGGACCAGCGTGGAGCACAAGCGGCCGGCATTGAGGTCCGTTCGTAAGTAGGAGACATTCATAACTCGGGTGTTTGTAACTCGGGGACTGCCTGGATATAATCAGGAAAAATGTATAACAATATAACAGTTAATCTTATCATCAGAAAACATATTATGGGATTGGTTTACTAAAACAAGAAAATGCAAAATTTGGTGCAAGTGTGCATGGTAACCAATCAGCTTCTAGCTTCACCTTGTTCAATTAGGCTTTGAAAAAAAACTGAAAGCTGATTGGTTTCTATGCAGAGCTGCACCAGATTTTGCCCTCTCCAGTTTTAGGCCTGGTTCACATCTATGCAGTTTGCAGTTGATGCATATTCCAGATGCATTTTGCATTTTTCAATACATGTTTTTGATCTATTGAAATCTATGGAACCAAAAAACACAACTGCTAGTCCCTGGCCTTTCCAGAAAATGCACAGATGTGAAGTGACCCAATAAAACCATGTTAAATAGACTGTTGTGTGTTTCTGCAAAACTGAAAATGCACTAAAAAATGAATAGGTGTAAACCAGGCCTTGGGAAAATCAACCCCCTTGTATACATACAGTACAGTGATTTTTTGATCCCTACTTTCAGGGTCAACAGAGCCATATTCAGCTTTAGAAGTGTAGTTTTCATGAGCATTTGTTAGCCTGGAATAGTCTCACTTCTTACAATAATGGAACAAATCTATGTATATTGTAGCTGTATAATGTTTAATTTTGCAAGCACATCAAAATTTTCAAACAGTGAAAAAATAAAAATATTTTATCTGCATGAGTACTGCTTGTCTGCTGTGCTGTTACTTTTCATTGTGTTGATTGATGTTCCTGTGCATAAATAATGTAGTAATACAATATAAAGTGAATATTTTTGAATGTGTTTCTTTTTCATGTTTATCACATCTATCTGAACTATTTTTGTAATCATATTATTCATATTATATTAAGGAGACAAAAATGGATAGGAATATGTGATGTAGCGGTGACTTCTGTGTTCTCCAATCTTTTCCACCACTTGCCAATGCCATACAGTTTTGTGCCACCAGATATTGTCATCTAATGTTCTACCATGACGAAAAGTAGAAAACAGCTGGAAACATCATAATTCAGCCACATGGATGCATAAATGAATCTAGCATGGCCTAAAAAAGTACCCAAGGTAACAATACTGAAGTGAAGCCAATTGTGATGACTAAAAACAGAATTTTTTTTTAGTCTTCAAATCAATTTCCCCTGAATTCTAGTCTTGGATTACACATAGGACTTTGACTTTGGGATATACTGGTACTAAATCCAAACATCTGTTATTCAAGTGTCAAATTCCTAAGCCTTTTCTGATCACTGTGATCACAGTCTACCGATTGATTGTTGAATCACAGGGGGATATTTACTAAAACTGGAGCATTTAGAATCCAGTGCAGCTGTATATAGTAACCAATCAGCTTCAGCTTCTTCAATTAAAGCGGTTGTAAGTCGCTGGGTGCTTTTTTCTCTGACCTGTAAGTAGAGCTGAGCGATTTTCTCCCCCCCAAAAAAATCAGCGATTTTTTAAAAAAAAACTTGATTTTTTTTTTGATGGACACCGCGTCGGTCCTGAGGAGCTGTGGGCAGGAGTTTTTAGGCGAAGCCGCAGCTTCAGCCTAGTCTGCGGCGTCCGGCTTCGCGGACTAGGCCGAAGCCGCGGCCTCGCCTAAAAACCCCTGCCCACAGCTCCTCAGGACCGGCGCGGTGTCAGCGCCGGTCCTGATTAAAAAAAAAACCGATTTGCTGAAAATTTTAATCGATTTGGCCTCTCAACTCGATTCAAGATTCAAATCGATTTTTTCCCCAGCCCAACCTGTAAGGTAAAGGCATAATGTGCTAGTATGTATCGCATGCTAGCACATTATGTGAAACTTACCTGAAAACAAAGCATTCCAGCAATGCGCTGTTATCACTGGAGGCCGCTTCTATCTTTCCTGTCTTCCTTCCAGGTCCGCAGACTCCGGTTGTGTGACTGGCCGGAGCTGCGAGGATGTCACTCCCACGTATGTGTGGTGCAGCCACCGTTTACGGCACAGGATTCTGAAGAAACGGCCCAGGAGCCGTACCTTAACAGTGCATGTGCCAATAACGTCATCAGCTGTATATATAGTAAATATTTTCTAAACGGTCCACGTTTAGGAGATATTTTTTATATTACCTATAGGTAAGCCTTAAAGAAGTTGTAAACCTTCATGTGACCTGTCAGTGACCGGCCCCCCAACCCCTTCCGTTTTACTTACCTGAACCCTCGAACTTGACCCACGGGGATGCACTGTCTCTCTCCCTGGGGTTCTCGGCTCTTGATTGAAAAGATTGATAGCAGCGCAGCCATTGGCTCCCGTTGCTGTCAATCAAATCCAATGACGTGAGCGCTGGAGAGCGGGGTCGTGTCCTGTATTCGGCCTCTGTGGACGCCGAATGCTGGACTCCCTCTGGGAATCGCTTCTCCAAGGGGGTTATCGGATGTGGGGAGGAGCCACGAGAGCCACCAGGGGACCCCAGAAGCCGAGGTTCGGGGCCACTCTGTGCAAAACGAGCTGCATTGTGGAGGTAAGTATGATATGTTTGTTATTTAAAAAAAAAAAAAGTACCTTTACAATCACTTTAATATAGGCTTACCTATAGGTACAAGTCTAAGATTCAAATTTACAACCACTTTAAGCTTTGACAATAAAACTTGGAAGCTGATTGGTTTCTATGCACAGCTGCACAAGATTTAGTGTGCATCAGTTTTTGTAAATCTCCCCCACTGAGTCTGGGATGTAACTCCAAAAGTAGGTTTTACCCCCTTTTCAGCCGCTAGCGGGGGGTTAAAACCGCCCGCTAGAGGCCGAATAGCGCCGCTAAAACGACGGTAAAACGGCGCTAAAAATAGTGCCGCTTTACCGCTAGCGCCCGGGGCGGCTCAGTGTGAAAGGGGTCTTAACAGTGTATTTTTCTTCCATCTGTCAACTACAGAATGTTGTAGGTTATATCTCTGTCATCCATTCTTACAAAAGTGCAAAGTTTATTCTGGAAATTTTTTTCCATTTATAAAGGCGTTAGGTTATTTTTTTAATATCAATGCACCGTGATATTATTTTGTTTAATTTTGCATATTGTTTTTCAGGAGTGCATAAAGAAAATTTAACGATGAATTACAGTTATGGTATATTTTTACATGCCGGTACTTACTAGACCGATGGAACTATGTAAAAATACACCATACCTTGAATTCATCTTTAACAAAAATAAGGGCAGTTAACAAATAAAAAGTAAAAAAATGAAAATAGGGGAAAGGCAAGGAAAGAAAAAAATTAGAACGAATCAATTATTTAATTGGGGATTCATAAAAGGTTAAAGTAGAACTAAAGGCAAAATGTTTTTTTAATTTTGGATAGAGTAAGGGAAGGGTATAACCCCCGTCAGGATTTTTTGCCATCTGTGTTCCAAGGAGAGCTTTCCCTTCACTTCCTGTCTCAACAGGCAAAACAGGAAGTGAGGAAATCTCTCCAAAGTGAGAGTATCCCTAGTTGTCACCAGAGCTCATGTCTCCATTATAAGATTTCCCCTCTATAACTTTACTGGGGGACAACCCAAACTTTGGGATTTTCTTTTACTTTCACCTTCCATAATAAAAGTAAACAATACAAATAGATAGGGTGCATCTCCTTAACCTCCCTGGCGGTATGATTATTTCAGATTTTTGCGTCTCAAAGCGGTACAATTATTTTGCATGGAAATTTGGCGTTTTATATTGTAGGCCTGTAATTCTTAGGAATAACACACTTAGATCTGTCCACCAAGAGTCTAGTAGATATCCCGGGTATGATGAAGTTTGAAACACAAAATCATAAATTATAATATAATAAATAAATATAAATAATTTAAAAAAATATAATAATAATAAAATAAATTTCCCCACGATTCACTATCGCTCAATTCTGCAAGTGTTCTAATTTACTATCGCTGTTTTCTAGCTGTTCTAAAGCCACTTTTGACGTAAAGGGACACTTTTTGGTTGCTATGGACAATCTTCCAGGCAGAAAGAACAGTATATGTAATATAAAACTGCATGCAGGGCACTGGACAAAGCACTGGGGACAAAAGGGATGTGAAATAATTTCATACAGTACTGTAATTTGTAAGATTACAGTACTGTATGTGTTATGATTTTTACATTTTTTTTCTTAATTTGCCACCAGGCTCCGCCCCCATGTGTCGGGACGCTCGCAGGGAATGGAGCCTGGCACAGAGAGGCTTTGGAGGAGACAGAGCCCGCAGACATAGCGGGGGATATCGCAGGATCCTGGGGACAAGGTAAGTATGCCACACCAGGATCCTGCAATGCAATCCTGAGTGTGGCTCGGGGTTACCGATAATGGTGCTGAAATTTAACCCCGAGCCACACTCGGGAATACCGTCAGGGAGGTTAATGGGGGCAAAGACAGCAATAAAAAACTGAGAGGTGTTCTAATCCTTCTCCACTCTATCCAAAATATAGTTATACTTTAAATATGAACATTTATTTATCATTTATCGACCAATTCTTGATCTAAGGGCTCTTGAAGGACACATAATTCAGTTAAAGTTTAAATCAGGTTCTTGAAGGCTTTACAACAAATAACATCCCCCATATTTTTCACAAACCTAAAATATGATTAATGAGGATTAGGACTTGTTTTTAATCATAAGAAAATGTGAGTGATAACCAGCGCCCAAGGGTCCAGGCTCATACAAGCAGCACATACATTTCTAATTCTTAAATGCTAATTTCTTATTGTGATAACCTTAACCATCCAATCAGAATTTATCTTGTTCTGTTTGACTGAGCCAATTTAATTCCAGTTGGTCCTCTATGTAAGAATTAACAGTTTATAATTAAGAATTTTATTGAATCCAGCAGTCTTCACAAGTACAAGGGCATCCGCAGTGAATTTAACGTGGTTCATTTTTATCTATGCTCTGCGCATGATCAGGGTCACTGTACCTAATCCTATACAAGTACATGGTAATAGCACAGTGATTTCCCTACTCTGATTGTTATAATTTGCTTTACAGGATTATTAAAATTCTTAAACTCAGATAAAGTGTATGTTCCAAAATGTCATGAAAGTGTCTAAAGCTGCACTTTGGCAATTTTCTAAATTGCTACACAGAGCACTTTTAAGAATAAAGGAAACTGTGTAACTACAATAGCTTAAATGATATGCCTGACAATCCTGGCCACCTTCAGTGTGCAAATAATGTGGTAAACCTGATTGAACCGCAGGGTGCAATATTCCGGGGAATTTGGAGGAAAATTGATGCAGAAAGCATTGTTTTCCACCTTGTGTTTCCCACCTTGTTTACTCTCAATCTCACCTCCTCCTATAAATATAAGACGTCAGGGATGATCCGAACAAGCGACCGGTCAGCTCATCGACAAGCACTCTCACACCCTGTGTCATAGCCTTTTGGGATTGCATTGATGCTAGAGATTCTAGGGAATATTTTCATGCAGTGCCTTTGAATTTGTGAATTAAAAAAATTAAATTTGTGAATTAAAAAAAAAAATGGGATGTATGGACATTGATTTACTGATGGCAAATTGGTTGTTAAAGTGGTTGTAAACCCTTTAAAAAAATTCCAAAAAAAACCCTGCAAGACAAAGGCATAATGGGCTAGTATGCATAGCATACTAGCTCATTATGAATTACTTACCTGAGATTGAAGCATTCGCAGCAGTCCTCGTTCACCAATCTGGCGGCCGACATCTCTCCGGGGGTTACTTCCGGGTATCGCGGCTCCATCGCTGTGATTGGCCGGAGCCACGATGACGTCATGAGCGCGGGAGCCGCCGGTAACGGTACAGTATAACTGAAGCAACGGCACTTACGTGCCATTGCTTCAGTTTGCTTAAGCGCGCATGTGCCAATGACATCTGCACATGCAAATACAGGGATACCTCCTAAACTGTGCAGGTTTAGGAGATATCCAGTATAGCCAAAGGTAAACCTAATTATAGACTTGCCTGTAGTATATGTAGTATTTTCTGTAGTATAAGGTGGTTGTAAAGGGTTTACAACCACTTTAAAGTGTTACTAAACCCACGACAGTAAAATCAGTCTGTATATGCAGTAAGGCATGCTGGTTATACTGGCTGTGGAACCTAAGGGGTTCATTCTCTGCATTGTGCAAAAAGGCTGTTTGATCCTGTCTTTTCTGATCCTTCAACAGTCCTCAATCTATCTTCTGATAGAACAGAGCCTTGGGGGCAAGCTGCACATGCTCAGTTTGGTGTGTATTGCTAGAGTGTTTTTTTTCCTGGGGAGAGTGCATGTGATCAGAACAGGGCCAATCAGGACTGTCCAGACAGAGGGTCAGGGGTCCTGCAGCCTCATAGGACAATCAAGGGAGAAAGAAAACTCCTCCTATAAGCTTTAACCAGACACTCATAGAAGTCACGAGACTGCTATATACTGCTGATGAGAAAAGGTATTTAGCAGTTTATATTGACAAAAATAATTGCATGTCCATGTTGCTGTGCACTGTGGGAGACCAGATATAGTGAATGCAGGGTCCTGGGTTTAGCAACAGTTGAAGGAAATTTCCCTTTAATTTAATGAAAGAGGTGAAACTTTGCTGATTTCCATCATCTGAACAGGTGCAAAAGCAAAATACAGTTTTTTTTCCCCTTTTTTCATTTGCCAAGTGAATTTTCAACACATTCTTTAAGATAAGTGAACATTCCCTAAATCAAAGTCAACAGCATATATGCCTTTAGCAAATCAACCCCATTGATTCTGACAGGCTGCATTACTTTTCTTTTGGAAATTCAGAGTGTGACCATTTCTTCATTTTATAGGCTGCATTACTAAAGGACTAAAACCTCTTCACTTTGCAAGATCATTTTCACTTACCTTAGTGAATGTGGTAAAAATTCTCTTCGCACAGTGGATATTGTACTTGCTATTCCCAATCAATCATGTGCACGGAAAAAACAAAAAAAGTGTATCTTTGTATGGATGATTGAACTCAGAACAGTTTCACCCTATTTACTAAGCTAAGTGACAAGTCCCTTGCAAAGTACAAATGGACTTTCCATAGTAAACAGACTGTATACCTTTAGTAAATCAGCCACATTAAGGCCTCGTTCACATGGGCATACTTAAGTGTACACCCCCATCATTAACAAGCTTATGAAGATTTTAATTGAAACCCTTCCATTTTTAGTACATTCCTTATTTTTACCAATTATTGGGTCTCTGTGATGCAGGCAGATCGTGGCCGATGGAAGGGTCAACCCCGGTGGTGTACATAACTTCCTGAAAACCCCACAGCACCCTGCACTCCACACAAGTGCCATCAGCATTGCGGCTTGGTTCACACTTGTGCGATTCCTGTGCAGGTTCCCGCATTGCACCTGAATCGCCGGAGATTAACACTGACATCTGCGAACCACTGCGGGTGTCAATGTATAGTCAATGACAACCCCAGATCGGTTTGCAGATCGCAGTGCAAACTGTGAAATGGTGCAGAAAGTGGATCGCATGGGTGTGAACAGCCATGCGATCCGATTCCAGTGCGGACCAAAAAAAGGGTCCTGCACCATTTTGGTACGAATGTGATGCGATTTCATCCATACAGTTTGTATGACTTAAACATCGCACAGACATCTCATGTGATCTACAAAGCAATGCGGTGAAAATCAAATGCGATGTCTGTAATCGCACAAGTGTGAACCCAGCTTTAAACATACAGCAGGCTGGCTCTTGGGATGAATTATGCAAATATCTAAATATTTGATGGGTAGGTATCTGTCTGGAGGAGCGGGTGTGCCTCAGAAAATTGCATTTGCATGCAAACGGCCTTAGGTACTTCTCACATGTGATGCTGGGCCTCCATGATTGAAAGTAGGCCGAGGAAGGAAGAAGCTCTATGATGCTGGATGTCCTCCAGTCAGGAAATGAGAAGGCTTCTTTATGTCTTGCTGCAGCTTCTAATGCTCAATGTGAGAAGCTCACAGTGTGCATTGATATCGGAGTAAGCTATTATATTTTTGCATTGATATCGGAGTAAGCTATTATATGTGTGCACTGATATCGGAGTAAGATATTATATGTGTGTACTGATATCGGAGTAAGATATTATATGTGTGTACTGATATCGGAGTAAGCTATTATATTTTTGCATTGATATCGGAGTAAGCTATTTCAGTACAGGAGAGAAGTGCCATTGTTGAATTATATTTATAGACCATATCACAGGCTGTTCGCAGTGTTAATTTTGGCAGCAAATTTTCATTTCGTTTTAGTCCTCATGCACATGGACGTTTTAAAAAACGAGCTGTAAAGCTAGGTTCGACGCCTGGAAAAACCGGCGTTAAAAACGCGATTTTTACCGCGTTTTGCATTAGCGTTTGTGCGCGTTTCATGTTTTTACAGCTCTAGCGCCGCGCCTCGGAACGCACTGGTCCTGGGTTTTTTTTACAGCTTAAAAACGCCTAGGCCATTTGCAGCTCAAAAACGTCTAGGTGGGCATGAATCCATAGACTAACATAGACAGGCGTTTTTAAGCTGTAAAAAACGCTCAAAAACGCGGCTGTAAAAATGTCCATGTGCATGAGGACTTAGTCTTATGCCCTGTACACACGGTTGGATTTTCCGACGGAAAATGTGTGATAGGACCTTGTTGTCAGAAATTCCGACCGTGTGTAGGCTCCATCACACATTTTCCATCTGATTTTCCGACACACAAAGTTTGAGAGCAGGTTATAAAATTTTCCAACAACAAAATCCGTTGATGAAAGCTATTGGCCACTGCCCCGTTTATAGTCCCGACGTACGTGTTTTACGTCACCGCGTTTAGAACGATCGGATTTTCCGACAACTTTGTGTGACCGTGTGTATGCAAGACAAGTTTGAGCCAACATCCGTCGGAAAAAATCCTAGGAATTTGTTGTTGGAATGTCCGAACAAAATCCGACCGTGTGTACGGGGCATTAGTCCGTAGGGTTCAATATTGAGTTGGCCCACCCTTTGCAGCTATAACAGATTTAACTCTTCTGGGAAGGCTGTCCTACAAGGTTTAGGAGTGTGTCTATGGGAATGTTTGACCATTCTCCATAAAGACATAGATGAGGGAGTTGGGGTGGGGTGGGGGAACTTGATTGGCCTGCACCTTTGGGATAAATTAGAGCGGAGACTGTGAGCCAGGCCTTCTCATCCAACATCAGTGCCTGACCTCATAAATGCGCTTCTGTAAGAATGTATAAATTGTATTGCACGTCTGGTCAAGTGAATAGCAGTGACATTAGCATAGACTGCATTTATAATACATGAATCCTTAGTCAAAAGTGGGTGTTTATTATTTATACAATCTGTCTGCTACTTTGTGTGCCCCAACTCCTATATCACCTATAGATCTCCCCATATATACCTCCTTATATACCTCCATATATACCTCCATATATACCTCCTTATATACCTCCTTATTACTTCTGCTGCATGATAAATGCTTTGAATGTTCTTAGGGAATGTGCATGAAATCCAGGCCAGTAAATGTGCCTAGGTTCTCTTCTAGCCTTATATGTATTGATTGTATAATTATATCCGATAGAAACTACACTATATGGTTGAGGTAATTCAAAAAAACAATAATTTCTATCAAAAATAATAAGTAAAAAAATGGCAAAAATCCAATTAAATCCAACCAATCAATCTTTTATTTGTTGTGTCAAATGAACCTTTTCGAGAAAAAGATAATTGAAAACGATCAGTTGCTGATTGATCATTTCATCCACTCACTGACCAGTGCATTCAGGACTCCAATGGTGACTTCCTGCCCCATCTACACTCACCGGCCACTTTATTAGGTACACCTTGCTAGTACCGGGTTGGACCCCCTTTTGCCTTCAGAATTGCCTTAATTCATTGTGGCGTACATTCAACAAGGTGTTGGAAACATTCCTCTGAGATTTTGGTCCATATTGATATGATAGCATCGTTCAGTTGCTGCAGATTTGCAACTGATGCAAATCTCCCGTTCCACCACATCCCAAAGATGCTCTATTGGATTGAGATCTGGTGACTGTGGAGGCCATTGGAGTGCAGTGACCTCATTGTCATGTTTAAGAAACCAGTGGTGAGATGATTTGAGCTTTGACACATGGTGCATTATCCTGCTGAAAGGAGCCATCAGAAGATGGATAAACTGTAGTCATAAAGGGATGGACATGATCAGCAATAATACTCAGGTAGGCTGTGGTGTTTAAACGATGCTCAGTTGGAACTAAGGGGCCCAAAGTGTGCCAAGAAAATATCCCACCACACCATTACACTCCCACCACCACCACCACCCTGAACCGTTGATACAAGGCAGGATGGATCCATGTTTTCATGTTGTTTACCTCAAATTCTGACCCTATCATCTGAATGTTGCAGCTGAAATTGAGACTCATCAGACCAGGCAACATTTTTCCAGTCTTCTATTGTTCAATTTTGGTGAGTCTGTTCGAATTGTAGCCTCCGTTTCCTGTTCTTAGCTGATATGATTGGCACCCGTGGTGGTCTTCTGCTGCTGTAGCCCATCTGCTTCAAGGTTCGGTGTGTTGTGCGTTCAGAGATGGTATTCGGCATACCTTGGTTGTAACAAGTGGTTATTTGAGTTACTGTTGCCTTTCTATTATCTTGAACCAGTCTGCCCATTCTCCTCTGACATCAACAAGGCATTTTCATCCACACAACTGCCGCTCACTGGATATTTACTCCTTTTCGGACCATTCCCTGTAAACACTAGAGATGGCTGTGCGTGAAAATCCCAGTAGGTCAGCAGTTTTGGAAATACTCCGACCAGCTCAACTGGCACCAACAACCAAAGTCACTTAAATCCCCTTTCTTCCCAATTCTGATGCTGGGTTTGAACTTCAGAAAGTCGTTTTCAATACGTCTGGATGCCTAAATGCTTTGAGTTGCTGCCATGTGATTGGCTGATTAGCAATTTGTGTTACTAAGCAATTTAACAGGTGTACCTAATAAAGTGGCCGGTATATGTAGAGTAAAGGCAGCAAGTAGGGGCTCAGCTAGAAGATTCCTTTAGGAAGAATGTAATACGGTAGTGGAAATCCCAAAAGACTTTAGCTGATAGAGCCCATCAGTGTGCAGCCATCTTTGAGTAGATCTTACCTACATACAGTATTAGCATTGGTGGTCCACACACACATATACTGCATGAAAGCCTGTACCTGGGGGTTATCCTTTAAAAGCCTGTGTCTCAAATCTGGAGATCCCAGACCCGGATGTGATTCATTTATGAGTTTTGATTTCTGTGCAAGTAATTGATACAGAAGATCATTCCATGAAGGCATTAATTCTACATTTGTGTATACCAGCTCTTTACAGTAATAACACAACCATTCTCATTTTATATTAAGTGCATTCTGCAAACTGCTAGGAAACTATTGTGCTGACCGAGTTGTATGAATAGACCTTTATTGCCTACATGATCTTAGCAACTTGTAATGTGTAGCATATAAAACCATTAAAATCAAAATAATCAGCTACATGTGCCCATGACCAGTAATATTATGGGAAAAAACACAACTACTGTACATTATGTTGGAGATCCAAGGACTCTAGGTTTAGTCAGGTTTTTAAGACTTGTGTAAATACAAAATGAGGTGGAAGGCCAAGCTAAGGGCTAGCTCACACAGGGGTCCCATGTATTCATCAGTTATTGACAACCATTTGTGATGCACTTTGCTAAACTATCACAGATTGGTTGATAATTGTCAGCAGCTAGTTATGTTAAAGTACACTTGTTATATGGCATCCATCATTGCTGACCTCCTTCAGAAAATGGTAGTACAGCTTTCTGTACCCAACTTCTCTGGAGACAGGAGGTAATGATGCTCGATATTCAGTATGTAGAGGGCTATGATCTGCCATTCGATAACACGATTTGCTATAGAAGTTAAACCAGTAGCTGGCAGAACTCTCTGCATTCCTCATACACTTGTGAGCAGGGCCGATCCTGGGCGGGTGCACGGGGTGCAGTGCACCTGGGCACCACAGAGGTGGGGGCGCTGAAGCTCCAGAGTGCTCCCCTCCCTCCTCCTCCTCCTCCTCCTCTCCTTGTCCGTAGGCAGCTCTCTCCACCGGTCACCGCCGCCGCTGTGTTTCCTGCCGTCAGAGGAGAAGAGCGAAATAGCCAGAGATCGGAGTGGGCGTGAGTACCTGTGCTCTTACTAAAGATCTTCTTATGGAGCCTCTGTCAACCAATTCTGGCACAAGGATGGACTCCAGCACACAAAGGTGCCCCTCCCTGATCTAATCTTAATACAAGATTCACACCAGGGCCAAATGTAGAAGAGCAACCATAATCCATGTTGTTGGAGTGGTGGTCCACCCAAATTGATCCCACCTGTTGGAGGGAGCAATATATTGATTAGGTGCCCACAGCCGGCATGCCACAGTCAATGAACAGGCAAATGTATTAGCCTATTTGTCTTGGTACATTGAATTGAAAGCAGCATACAGTAGTTGCTTGGTAAGGTCAGAACTGCTTTCCAAACACCCTCTTTTCCAACCCATGGGTATGAAGTCTAAAGCTACCTTACAAACACAAATAACAAATACCCAACAGTTTAAGATTGTAATATACGGTAGACAAAATATTTTATGATCGTAATAGACTGCAGATTCCCAACAAGTGAATAAACACATGGATGTTTAATAAGGCTGCACAGGCTCCAATGTTTAATACTATAATGCATAATGTATTAAGTGTCAGACAACAGATCATAATTCATGGATTTAGCACCAATCTGAAATTTCAGTTGCTGAATGTTAGAGTCATGTAGCAGATGCTTGTCTAAAAGAGGTTTGTGAAGTGATCTTAAAGTGGCTAAAGAGATACAATACGTAAATCTGGACCCCATAAATACAGCACTACCTTCCTAAGGATTTTGATTAGTCCTTGCTGACCCGACGAAGGGGACCATTTTTATGACTTGCCCTCATGATGATGCTTGCTAGCAAGGATTCAATCACGGGCCCCCTCCTCACCCCTTAGTCTGATAGCCCCATTATTGCCCACTCCACCAACCATATTTAATCATATTCTCCCCTTTTCTACCTTTGCTATTCTGTCATCCTGTCGTTCACTGCAGCATCAAGCATAGTTTCCCCTAAACGTGGCCCTCGCCAGATGGCCAATCACTCATCGCTAGGGCACTAAACAGGACTGAGCCTAACTTTTTATTTCACAACATTACTATTTCAATACATAACTGTCCCATTTTCAGGCCTGTGTCTGTTAAACTTAACTACTGACAGGAAAAACCATGTACTGTACTTAATTCTTAATGTTCTTTGTACAATTATTCTGGGTTCCCACTGATGCGATGGGGGAACTTGCGTGATTACAGCGCTGGTTCCCGCATCGCTCCTCTCCCACAGGCAGTTTACACTGCCTTGTGCGAACCTCTGCGGGTGTTATTAACAAAGTTAATGACACCCCCAGTTTAGTTCACAGATCGCAGTGTGAGAACACCCATGCGATCCGATTGTAGTGCAGGGAGAAACAAGTCCCTGCACTATTTTCTGGGCGAATCCAATGCCAGTTCAGCCACACAACTGTATGGCTGAACTCGCATTGCTCAGAGATCGCATGTGATCAGCACCTGCAGTGGCATAGAGACACCCAGCTCCCACTTCCTCCCCTGGCTCCGCGGCCCTGGAAGTAAGTTCACCTCTCCCCCCTCCCTCCCTGTAATCTTCTGGCACACATCACAGGTGCCAGAAGATTGCACGGCCATTCACAACGCGCAGAGTGGCTCGCGCGTGCGCAGTGCGTGTCCGGCTGTGAAGCCACAGCCGGGTGCCCACAGTAACAATGCCGGCGCCGTGGAGACGTGGGGGAGAGGAGCGGGGCTTCCTGCGCCCGCATCGCTGCACCGTGGGATGGATGAGTGTTAGATTATTAAAAGTCAGCAGCTACATTTTTTGCAGCTGCTGACTCTTAATTTCTTTTTCCGGCGGAACTCCGCTTTAAATCTGTCCAAAAAGAGTCTAGTAGACATCCCAGGTATGATAAAGTTTGAAACACGAAATCATAAATTATAATATAACAAATAACTATAAATAATTATAAAAAATAAAAATATAATGATAATACATGTTATTCAATAATGTAATCAAATCCATTTGTCCAAACAGGGGTGCAGTATTACTAGTCACTGTAGTACTAGACACTGCATATTGGTTTAGTAAACATTCGGATATGAAAAATTTTGGAAACATGGGACTGCAAAAAGTCAGACGTCACAATCAGGACAATGGAAAGCATCCCTCTACGTCAAAAGCGGTTTCAGACCAGCTAGAAAACAACGATAGTGAATTAGAATCACTTGCAGAACTGAGCGATAGTGTTATTTTTTTTACTTTTTTGAATTTGCCGCCGGGCTCCGCCCCTATGCGTCGCAACGCTCGCAGGGAAGAAAGCCCGGAACAGTGATACATCGGGCGGAGGATCCGGCCGGAGGATACAGCGGGAGGACATCGCAGGATCCTGGGGATAAGGTAAGTACCTGTACCTGGATACTGCGGTCTAATCCCAAGTGTGGCACAGGGTTACCGCTTTTGGTACTGAAAATTAAAAGTTAAAAAACATTTTAATAGTAACTCCCCCCCCAGCCCCCCCTAAATACTAACCCGATCTCAGTCCAGCATTGTGCTCATCTTCAGCAGCTCTTCTTTCCTTTCCAGACTCTCACAAGCCATTGGATCCTGCTGCTGTCAATCAAAACCTCTGATTAGAGAGTGGGGGGCAGGGCTGAGCCAGGCTGTGTGTCTGAATAGATGCAAACAACCCAGCTTGGGATGGAGTGTCCCCATGGAAAGCACCGGCGAGAGGACAAGTGAAGAAGAGGATCCAGGCTGCTCTGTGAAAAGCCATTGCACAGAGCAAGCAAATATAACATGTTTGTTGTTTTTTTTTTTTTGTTCATTCGGCTTTACAATCCCTTTAAAGAGTAACTCTACTTTTGTTGAGAAAAAAACATGCCCCCCTGGGCGATCTATGTACATTACAATAATTTTAACAAACTTTGTTGCAGATTCCTACCTTTTGTTATTCTGAAGAAAGAGCTGTTTGTTCCTCTGTGTCCATGTGCTAAGTGAGTCTATTGGGAGTGGCTTCATAATTATCAATCAGCTGCAGCAGCTGCAGGGCACTAATTAGGAAAGCTGCTGAGCCTGCATCCCTTTAGACATGTTCCTATTAGAAGTATCCCACCAAAACTGGCATTTTTGTTGCAGGGGAGGCCTGAAATCTGACTTGTATCTTAGGGCAAACTTCTGGGAAAATTGGTGAGCCAATCACACAAGCAGGAAATTACATATCTGGGGGGCGTTCTGTAAACATTCTGTGTACAGAACACCTCCAGGTAGCCATATTGCATCGCATTTTCTGAAAATTATAGAGCTGCAGATTGAAAAGTAAAGGTAATTTTTAATAACATTCAATTACATTTTTTCTTTATTTACTATATTTTTTCCCTCACAAAATTGGAGTTACCCTTTAACTGCTTGCCAACCATCCGCCGTCATTTGACGGCGGCAGAATGGCTCCCCTGCCCAAGTCGCTGTAGCTGTACGGGGGGCGCTTTAAGGGATATAGGGGGATATAGGGGGCGCGTCACTTAGGAGCCGATGCACGTCACCCGCCGGGCACCTGCAATCCCTCCTGACAGAACCAGAGCTGGGATTTGTGTGTGTAAACACACAAATCCACGTTCTGTCAGGGGTGAGGAGACAGATCTGCTGTTCCTAATGCTTAGAAACAATGATCGGTCTACTCACCCAGTCAGTCCCATCCCCCCACAATTAGAATACACACATAGGGAACACACTTAACCCCTTGATCGCCCCATAGTGTTATCCCCTTCCCTGCCAGTGACATTTATACAGTAATCAGTGGCTATTTTTAGCTCTGATCACTGTATAAATGTCAACGGTCCCAAAAAAGTGTCAAAAGTGTCCGATCTGTCCACCACAATGTCGCAGTCCCGATAAAAATTGCTGATCGCCGCCATTACTAGTAAAAAAAATAAAACATTTTTAGCAAAAATATGTATAAGAATACACATTGGCTTAAACTGATGAAGAATTTTGTTTTGTTTTTTTTTTTTATATTTGGGGATATTTATTATAGCAAAAAGTTAAAAATATTGTGTTTTTTTTCAAAATTGTTGCTCTTCTTTTGTTTATAGCGCAAAAAATAAAAACTGCAAAGGTGATCGAATACCACCAAAAGAAAGCTCTATTTGTGGGAAAAAAGGACAAAAATTTTGTTTGGTTTACAGCGTCACACGACCACGCAATTGTCAGTTAAAGCGACGCAGTGCCGTATCGCAAAAAATGGCCTGGTCAGGAAGGGGGAAAATTCTTCCGGGGCTGAAGTGGTTAAGTTGTCTGCCTCAGATCTTTGTATTTGAAGCAAGTAGAGACTGTGTATGAAAAGAAGAAGGTATTACAATCATACATTGCATTGATCGCAGTGCCTGCTTCTCATCTATGTGTAATGGTAGAGAGAATCTGTGTAAGCCTCAGATATGGAAATCCACTGTAGACAGCACAGTTACTACACACTTGATTATGAACTTGATGCTTAGCATGGCCATAGACTAAATCATGAAGTCCTACCAATCATTGCTATTAAGAGTCTTGTTTTGAATCAGAAGTGAGATAAGACAAATTTAAAAAACCTGGCCTCATCTCATGTACATAGATAATTATACACTTTATTTTAGAAATAATGGGTTTCAATTTGTGAACACATTAATGAGACCATTTCCATTAAGTGGAACTCCGGCTTCAGAATCCACCACCCACCCTTCCTTAAAACCAACTTTGTTTTTATTTTGATATGGGGGGAGGCCCATGACAGTCCGGGTTCACGGGAAATGGGTTAAATAATGTTGGCCGTACTTCAGATTGAAGGTGAGTACTCCAGAAAAGGCTGTTTTTTTTTATTTTTTTGAGGTTAAGCACAGAAAATGAAAGAAAAAAAAAATCTCTTTCACAAATACATCTGAAAACAGATGCCTGACGAAGGGTCCTGCGTGGCTCTGAAACATTGCACTTGTCTTTGTGATGTGATCTATCTGTAATAAAAACCTTTGGATGCTAACTGAACATTCCAGGTGTGCTGGCGAATATGTACATTGACTTTGTGCTTCTGGTATCCAGCTGGTTATTGCTGCAGCACCCATTACTGATGAGCCTTGTTTCCAGGAAGGTGTGCAAAAGGAATATTGATAAGACAATGCAGATTCAATTCCATCACTAACATGCCAGGGGTGATTTCAATTAACTGACTGGGGGAATGCAGTTCTGGCACCCCCAGCAATGAATATATGTAATTGCAAGGAGTGCTGTGGTGTGCTGGAGGGTTTATCGATGCTGGGGGATCTATAGTCGCTGGTGGGGATCTACTGTGTGGTGGTCTATTGTTGCTGTGGGGGTCTATTGTTGCTGGTGGGGGTCTTATGTTGCTGGGTGGGGGCATTTGTTGACGGGAGGGATCCACTGTTGAGGGAGAGGTCTATTGTTGTTGGCTCCTGGAGTCTATTGATGCTGGCTGCTGGGATAACTGTTTTTGCTGCTGGGGGACTATTGTAGCTGGGGTGGTATTTTGTTGCAGCGGGTTAATTGTTGCTGGGGGGGGGGTCAGTTTTTGTGTGGGGGATATATTGTTGCTGGAGTGGGGACTTTCGTTCGCGAGGGGGTCTACTGTTGCTGGGGTGGGGTCTATTGTTGATCACTGCTGGGGATCTATTTTACTGTCTTTCTTATTATCATTAACAAATTCTGTGCAAATCACTTAGTAGTACAAAATGATACTTGGTTCTGTATTCTGTAAAAGGGGCGGTACTGGGAGGTGGATAGGTGGTGGAACCAAGGGATGGCGTTCAGAGGTGGGTAGCAAGCAGAAACGAAGGGTGACTCCGAAGGGGGGAGTTCCTGCACCTATGCTTTGAGAAAAAAAGGCCTGCCTAGGAGTATGTCAAAATAAAGACCCCTCTTCAAAAATGCAGCACCATTCAATGCTAATATATTACCATTTCTAATTTTTACAACGGATTTCCAGACTGTACAAATACCAACTGCAAAAGCAGCCGAGAGTTCCATTCATCTTGTGCTTCTTTATAAATGTAAAAAGTTCGGGTACCCCAAAATAGTTCTTTGCCTGGACCCTAGTCAGACTGCTGGATCTTAGAACAGTTCTAATTGTGACACACTGTCTTTGCTGATGAATAGATGTGATTTGGGAACGTTTACCAATCACGCATTTCTGAATGCATTTTAAATGATTTGTTTCCTTCTATAGGTTTTTCCCCATCCCAATCAGTGTTTTTTGTCTGCAGATGATCTTGGAAACGTTTTTGCATTTTTAATAATGTGAAAAGGAGGGAAAAATATAGGATGCAGACAGGTTAGAACATAAAATGATTTCACCAGCCAAGTAATGAAATAGAAACAGACTGAAGAAAAATCCAAAACGTGTATTTAGCAGTGCAACCCAAACTGCACCATTTGCATTGACAGGGGGGATTTCAGCATGGGGGGCAGCTTTGGGAAGAGGAGGAATTTATGGGGGGGGGGGATTTTTGCTGACACATAATGCTCATACATTTTTTATTTTTTTTTTGTGGGGGGAGCGCAGTTTGGTATGTTTGCCCTGGACTTTAGGTAACCTTGTCCCAGCTCTGTTGTGATCAACCAATAGACAACAAAGATAATTTTGAAACTGACCTCAACCCGTTCTATTTGGAACATTAGTATCTAACGTCATCAATTATCTTCTATATGCACAGGATTTAATAAATACATCCCATTTACCTTACTATGTCCTTAGCTCTATGGCTAATCATAGATAGGCAGATGTCTCCCCAAGACAGACAAGTAATCCCATCATCCGTAGCACTGATCCATGGCGCTGTTAATGGTACGGTTCAGCCAGGCTGCATGGAGATTTTCCCACAACTTTGTCAATGAGCTTTTCTGACATTGGAAGCACTTATTTTTACTATCTGAGGCTACCTCTAAATCAGAAACTGTTAAACTTTTTTCACTGATGCCTGACATACATCACAAATGACACACAGGTCTCATGGTTCTCATTTGGCATCCGTTAAATCCAATAGAAAAAGCAATGTTGAATTTAAATTTATACATACAGCTAATATATTTGTTTTAGCAAACATAAGTAGTATACGGTAATAGAAAAAAAAAGACTAAGATAAAAATTTAAAAAGAAGGAAAAAAAAAAGATAACTTTTAAAATGAAAAAGCCTTCAAGGTTTCAGTACCTTGGACAGCAAAACTCAAAGATGAGGCCAGCCCTACAATGAGATACATTGCAGTAAATAGCTGATCCCTGCCAGAGCATCGTATTGGACAGTTGAATCGGGAAACTGAGTTTTAGGATGTTCCTGACTTTACTATTGAAAAAAACTAGCGTGTTGTGGTAAAGGAGCAACCCCTTGACATTCCATATATCTGAAAATCCCATTAAAGTAAATATATAATCTTTTCATTTTTATTAAAGCGGAGCTCCAGTCTCCTTGGCATTTTTTTCCTAAAAGCACCCCGTGATACTTACTAGTTGTACATTAAAATTAGGAGACTCTTCTAAGCGTAATTCTTCTTCTTAATTATAAATTTGACATTACTCACAGGATACCGGTAGACAGGCAGCGACCACTGGCGATGTGGGCATCTGAAGCCCGTTCCTATTTGCTTCCGGGATCCCGGGCAGCTGTCTCACGTCTACGCAGAATTTCCCGCCCTTTTGTTATGACAACCTGTCAATCAACACAGAACTTCCTGTCTCGAAATACCGCGAGATTTCATTATTGGGTGTCCCTAGGACTTCTTGGATAGATGACGGCGGTCTCCCAAGAGGCCTAGAGAATCGCCTAATAATGAAGTCGCCTAGGCAGCTGGGACAGGAAGTGCGGACTGCACAGGGAAAAATAAGGTCATTAGAAATATAAATAGAAAAAAAATATTGCCATTACAGACTGTTCTGGGGGTGGGCATTATCTTGCAATGAACATGAAAAAATGGGCGAAAATCTGCTTTAAATAAACATAAACAAGAAATCAACTTGATGTACATAATCCTGAACATGTCCTGTATAATGGCCATGCTTTAATGTTACTTCTCACACTACAAATCTTTTGGATAGGGCCAACTCATCTAAGCAATGCTAACTTGTCAAGAGTTCTTAAAGTGTTTCTAAAAACCCAGGACCCTGCATTCACTATATCTGGTCTCCCCCCAGTACATGGAACATGGGCATGCAATTATTGTAGCAAATATAAACTGCTAAATATCCTTATGTGACTTCTATCAGTGTCTGTTTAAAGCTTGTCGGGGGAGTTTTCATTCTCCTACAATTATCCTATGAGATTGCATGACCCCTGACCCTCTGTCTGGACAGTGCTGATTGGCCCTGTGCTGATCACATGCACTCTCCCAAGAAAAAAAAAACTCTCTAGCAATACACACCAAACTGAGCATGTGCAGCCTGTCCCCTGTTATTATTACAAAAACTTCAAAATATTGTGTTTTTTTTTTCAAAATTGTCGCTCTTTTTTGTTTATAGAGCAAAAAAATAAAAACCGCAGAGGTTATCAAATACCACCAAAAGAAGGCTCTATTTGTGGGGAAAAAACAGACATAAATTTTGTCTGGGTACAGAGCCACGTGACCGCGCAATTGTCAGTTAAAGCAAGGCAGTGCCCAATCGCAAAAAAATGGCCCAGTCAGGAAGGGGGTAAATCCTTCCAGGGCTGAAGTAGTTAAAGGATAAGTTAACTTTTCAAAAGTAAATAAATAAATGCATATTTATTTGCAGGTATGCATTTATTTATTTTGTTTGTTAGGACCCTTTAAAGCATTGCACCCATGATCAGCAGATCATGGGTGTAATGCCGTGGTGCTGCACACCGTCTGTGTAGCTGTCTGCTCATAACCTCTGATACGGGCAGGCAGTTACATTGTGACAGGAAGGCTCAATGAACTACTAGAGC
This sequence comes from Lithobates clamitans, assembly GCA_037952925.1. Classification (NCBI taxonomy): domain Eukaryota; kingdom Metazoa; phylum Chordata; class Amphibia; order Anura; family Ranidae; genus Lithobates; species Lithobates clamitans. The sequence continues at coordinate 4,806,607 of JBBGZY010000562.1, forward strand.
ACTCATCAGCACCCTGGTAAAAAGGCTGTCGGGACTTGTAGTTTTCCTATTCACCGAACACTGTAAATGGATGATGTGGCCAGGCGGCGTGTCATCCATTCACAGCCGTGTTTTCTTTAGATTGTAACAGTGAGCAGGGGGAGAAGATCCCCCGCTCACTCTCACAACGGGGTGAGGGGGTTGAGGGGTCTGGTACATCTGTAACATGTTACACCCTGAATATGGGTGTAACATGTAACTTGTTACGAAAGGTGAACTTACTCATTAAATATGTGCTAACTGAAAATACATGAAACTTTCCCTTTAAACAGCAGGGAACTTTTTGAAGAAACTTTTTCTTTTATGTAGGGACAAAAATCAAATCAGTGAAGTTTACCCTTCTCTTTGTCTTTCATACTTAGGGGTATCTTGATCATAAATTGACATTTATTCTACATAAGATACATATCACATTATGCAGCTATTCCACAGTAGCTCTTCAGGAAATGTTATATCTGAATAATGTGCCATGAAATTATATCTAAAGATAAAGATCTCCATTGTACAAGCACATGCTCCATCTTCTCTGCAGAATACTTTATTCTTCCTGTTGGTTGATCACTTAGGCTCATGTGTTCAGATACTTCTATAGAATGGTAAAACTGTTGAATATATTAATATATATTTTTTTAATATAAAAATGTAATATATGGTGGCATACCTATCAATGTAATTGGCATATTTACTGATATACCTGGAAATACTAAAACGAACAAGCCTAGAGCCTCAGGCTAAGTGATCTGAGAAAAGATTTGGTCTGGGTAAATAATGGAGTAATGTAGCGTTAATCACAACAATATGGCATGAAATTAATGCAGAGAAGTTTGAAAGAACAAGATACATTTGTGGTATCCTTCCTTCATTTCAGGCAGAATACAATGTGTCTCTCTTGAGGGATTGCAATTTTTCTCATGTACTTATTCCCTTATTTTTAGTCTAAAAAATAGTTTTTCACTCAAAATTGGTACAATCGTGTAAGAATATTATGGTATAATCAATCCCCTTCGCGCCAAGGTATCGCTGCGATCATTAGAGCGAGAGCAATAATTCTAGCACTAGACCTCACCTGTAACTTTAACCTAGTAACCGTAAAAAAAAATTTAGAGCGTCGCCTATGGAGATTTTAGGTATCGTAGTTTGTCACCATTGTCACCATTCCACCATTCCCCCTCCCTCTCCCCCCCCCCCCCTTCCTCCCTATTAAATCATGCATCCTATATTTTCTTCAATAGGGACAACAATGTTCTAAATTCTTCCCATACTTGCCATGCTGCCATTATTTGTTTTTTAAAACTTTTTTCAATTATCATCCTCTCTTCCATGGAATGCATCTCGCACATCTCGCAAAAAACACAATTGAGCGCAGTTTTATATAGTTTAAAAAACAAACAGATAGCATTAGAACCTTTATTTGTCCGGATATCAGCCTCTTGTCACCCATTTCTCATCAGCACTCTTGCAGCAGACTGGGAGAAGCAGGAGCTAACCAAACCTTACGTGTGATTACAGGGGACATGGTGACAGGAGAGAACACGGTGATGAAAGTTGATTATCTACCAGTTTGTTGAAGCAGGGACACAGTTTACGATGCTTCAGTTATGAATGGACACAGGAGTGATCAGTACCGACCACTCACTGTGTTCACTCACAAAAAGAAGGGGCTGGTAAATTATATATTTACCGGCCCCTTCCTCGTTCTCCATCCTGGGGGGTTTGGGTAGCAGAAGGAAGAACCTGAGAAGGAGGGGTGGTGGGGCAGCATTTACTAGAAGCAATTGACTGTATTTTGCTCCTGCAGCCACTGAATTCTGATGGGAAGGTGGGGAGGAGAAGCTGGCATTTAGTGGCTGTAGGAGGAAAATAGAGCCTATCGGTTCTAGGAAATGATACACTCATTGCCCCTCCTGTCCAGGTTGGACAGGGAGGCCGCTCGGGCCCCCTGGAGCATGGGAAGCTGCAGACAGAGCTGAATAATGTGTTCAGGTTTCAGGTGGACTGAAACACATGATTCAAAACTCTGACTGTCCAGGTGAATCCCAGACAGGTGGCAACCCTATCTCCTCCCCCAGTGCTTTCCATTGGAAGCTTGAATACATATGTAAAATGCTTGAAATAGGGTTCTAAAATGCTTATATATTCATGCAAAAAATACACCTAAAAATCGCTCTGCTCAGGTGTGGATGCAGGCTTATTTTTTTTATAGCACATACTGCATGGGTATGCAATTACATATTTTGCTTTAGTTTTAGATAGAATTTGAAAGGGTTAGAACTGTTTCTTTTTTTTTTTCTGGGGAAAATCACCCTATTGGTCCTGATGACCTTTGTCCCAGGTAAAGAAATGAATTCTTTGTCCGAGTTGCCAGAGGAACACGAAGTGAGGGTAAATATTCTAATAAATCTGTTCTGCTGAAATCTAAGTCCCCTTTCACACGATCGGACCGTTCAGGTCCGCCCGTCAGTTTTGACGGCAGACCTGAACGGGCGCTCCATGTTAGCCTATGGAGCGTCGGATGTCAGCGGAGACATGTCCGCTGACATCCGACCCGGTCCGATCCGCTTAAAGCAGACGGATGGCTCTACATCCAGGTCCGTCGCTGGCGGATCGGATCGGGTGAGATCTGATGAAAACGGACATGCTGTCCGTTTTCGTCCGATCCCTCCATAGGCGGCAGCGGCGCCTGACAAGCCCCTCCCCGTTCAGTGAGCAGAGAGGGACCTGTCATCCGCCGGCTCAGCGGAGATCAGATCAGTAGAAACGGAGTCCGCCTCGTGTGAAAGGGGCCTAAGAGGGTAAATTCCATTCCTTCTGAAAGATCAGCTCTTATTATTGTTGTGCAGGAAAATCTCACAAACAGGATGCAGACAAAACAAAATACTGACAAGGGTCTTAACCTTTGCCTAAACTCAGTCTAAAACAAAAGCCAAGTTTTGGCTTTACATACACTTTGATGTATATGGAAAATTCTGATTCCGAATGACTCTCTGTCACTTTGCATAAATAAATGAGGAAAAAGGAATTTATTTAAATACTTCCCTGGTGGAGGCGAATTACAAGGTATTGTCACGATGGTACCTCGTACCCACACGGTTAGCAAAAATCTACCCGGATGCATCGCCTCTCTGTTTCAGGGGCTGCGGCCAGGAAGGAAGCATGATTTACATTTGGTGGACATGCCCAAAAGTAAAACGGTGCTGGACAAGAATATTCAACTTGGTATATTCAGTGACTGGGCTGAATATTCCTAAAAATTTTAAGACGCCGCTATTTTCTGACCTATCGATTGAGTTACCTAAAAATCTTAGGACTCTCATCTTTATCTTTCTCTAAGTGCACCATAGTGAGAGCATGGAAAACTCCTGTGACAAACCTAGTATTAGTAAAAGACAAAATCTCCTGGATCATGATAAATTAAAAGTTGGCTAGCATCCTGCGCAACCAACAACATCGCTTTGAAAAGGTCTGGAATCACTGGATCAGATACCTTCAGTCTCAGTGGGGGGGTCTGGAGTGTGCGTGGATCAGTGGTAAATCTTCTTTCTTCTTCTATTTCTTATCCTTTTCTTTCTTTTAACCTCATATATAATTTCCAATTTTGGCCTGGACTTTTTTAATGTACAATTAAGAGTGGTTTTCAAGGTTGAATTTAACCTGGTCCACACCTGGAAAGGTGATGTTCTTTAGATTGGCATAGGTAAATTTGGTCCAACCATGCAGAATTTACTTTGCAGTACTTCCCTCTCCCCCACCCCCCTCCCTTTTTTATTTTATTTTACTCCTGCTTTGGAACCAAATATGAATACTGTTTCTGAATTACCATATATGCTGATACTTACGTTACTATGCATATAGTGTACAGATCATCTGGACCGTTGTACTTAGTGTGTTTTATATGTCTTCACCTAGCCCCCTGGGGCGAAGATGGCTGTGGACAGTAACGGTATAGTTATATTCCAACTAGAATATGTTGCTTTTGATAATTTACACTGTAACATCATTGATTAATATATACTAGAGCTGCACAATTCTGGCTAAAATGAGAATCACAATTTTTTTGATTAGAATAAAGATCACGATTCTCTCAATGTTCTCGCGGCATAACATCATCTTTCAAATTATACAAAAAAATTGGGCTAACTTTACTGTTTAGTTTTTTAAAATTCATTAAAGTGTATTTTTATCCCCAAAAAAATGTGTTTGAAAGACCGCTGCACAAATACAGTGTGACATAAAATACTACCATTGTATTCTCTAGGGTCTGTGCTAAAAATATATATATATATATATATATATATATATATATATAATGTTTGGGGGTTCTGAGTAATTTTCTAGCAAAAAATACTGATTTTTACTTGTAAGCAACAAGTGTCTGAAAAAAGTTTAGTCTTTAAGTGGTTAAACTGACCTCATTAATGGACTGAAGTTCATCCCTTTGATCTAAAAGAACTATAGGTTACAATGTTTCTCTTTATCTCTGCCTAAGCAATGTTGTGAGAAACTTGGCAGGCTGCTTGTTTTTCTTTTTTTTTTGACAGCTGTCAGCATGAGCAGAGAACTCTCTGCACTGAATCCAGGAAATGCTTTTTTAAGATCGAGAGGGGGTAGAATCATGATCTTGATTATTTAACGATTCGTTGTGCAGCTCTAATATATACTCATACTATTTTGTACCCCATTGTTTGCGTAAATCTTGTTTCAATAAAAATTATTGGAAAAGAAATAGGCATTTAAAAAAATGCACAAAAAATAAATAAATTGCTGATCGGCTGCTGGTTTTCCAGCATGGCCGTTCATCAGAATCCGGTTGAACTGACTATTTTCAGCACATGTGTACCCAGCTTAACCAAGAAAGTGGTGTCACCATCTGGCTGTAGTGTCCAAAGTGTATGACTCACAAAAATTGGAGCCCTCGAGTATTTGTCAGAGGCCCCACAGATTATTTGCGCTGTTTGTGATTTCCCTTTCTTTCCTAGCAATGCATTGTGTTTTTAAATGTAATATAAAGTCAAAAAAAATAGTGCTCAACAAAAACATATCTAAGACCTTCACCCCTCATTGATTTAATAGCATTTTATGTGGGAATACAAATGTTAAGTATAATGTGTTTTTATATAGGTCATGTAGTCAGAATGTAATATCAAGGATAAAGTCAATATATAGAGCAGCAGTGGACAGCAAGATTTCAGTTTACGCAAAATAAACTTGTTCTCTGTATGAAAAATAAAGTTATCTGGAAGGGATGTGAAGGTTGCATTTGATCTCCAGATGGAGAATTAAGACAGCAGCACTGCAGAGAGCTCAGCTGTTAGCTGTTCCAAGTAATCGGGTTTTTTATGAACTGTGGCGACAGTAAAAACAAGCTACAGGTCAGCAGATGGTCAACTTTCTGCAGCTTCAAAAAAAAGCAACTGTGCTACCAAGTGAGCTCTCTTCTCACTTGACCCGACACTGCCAATAATTCCAATCCTAGGGTTTGGGGAAGATGGTTCCAGGAGGCGTGCTTCTCACCAGAAGGTTGACACAGGCAAGAGAAACAAAATGAATATACATTTTGAGAGAAAAGGACTGTAGGTATGGAAACCTTAGCACAATGTCAAGTGTAGAACGAATACTTAGAGTGATATTTATCTGCTTGGCTGGCTGGCCGGCTGTCTATCCAATATCTACCTATTCAGATGACATGAGTATGGGCGATGTCATGCTTGATATCCTGTTGCTGGCAGTGTTTCCCTGACTACTGTATAACAGATGTCACTTGCTACCCCTTTCTTACCAATTACCCCTTAGCTGCATACCCCAACCTTCTACCCCAATAATTGGAGACCACACCCATATGGAGTAAAATATTGGCCGTAGCAGCCAATTACCTTTATTAAACATATCCAAAAATAATTTAACATCAACATTACATAAACCGTATAAACACCTGACATATCCTTTTTTTAACTACCACTCCCGTTGGTCTTTGCAGGGAAAAACCCACCAAACGTAAAACTCAAAAACTCAGGCACTGCGGTACTATAACTATAAAATAGGCCTCCAGCTGACAAGCTAGCTCGGAGACAATCAACCAATAGCCCACAGTGCCCCAATAACCAATTCAAGCTAAAACCCTTGTTAGCTGAAATCTCACCAACGGGCCTCATACTAGCGATGGGTCCCGATCTCTTACATATCTGGGGTTTAATCCTTCACCCGCAAAGGCCAACATCACGCCACTGCCACGACTACCTCTCTAACAATACAGTAATACCACTTCATCCCTTAACTTACCCAACTTACCACATGATAAAGGGAGGGAGGGTGGGACGCTTGTTCTTCCAAACACCAACTGAGCTGGGGAGGGATCTTCCCCCAGCTCAGTTAACTTTGCTCCGCCCCCCCATACTTTTTTCCACCAACCACAATCCACCTTACAACCACTTCTACCTTGCAAGTACCCCTCTTAACCCTGTCATGCCCGCCCTCTGCCTATTCTTTTTGTCTTTTGGCTCCGGGCTTACTTGACTACTGTATAACAGATGTCACTTGCTACCCCTTTCTTACCAATTACCCCTTAGCTGCATACCCCAACCTTCTACCCCAATAATTGGAGACCACACCCATATGGAGTAAAATATTGGCCGTAGCAGCCAATTACCTTTATTAAACATATCCAAAAATAATTTAACATCAACATTACATAAACCGTATAAACACCTGACATATCCTTTTTTTAACTACCACTCCCGTTGGTCTTTGCAGGGAAAAACCCACCAAACGTAAAACTCAAAAACTCAGGCACTGCGGTACTATAACTATAAAATAGGCCTCCAGCTGACAAGCTAGCTCGGAGACAATCAACCAATAGCCCACAGTGCCCCAATAACCAATTCAAGCTAAAACCCTTGTTAGCTGAAATCTCACCAACGGGCCTCATACTAGCGATGGGTCCCGATCTCTTACATATCTGGGGTTTAATCCTTCACCCGCAAAGGCCAACATCACGCCACAGCACACACCAGGGTAACACCTTACCCTTGTGCGCCCTGCCACACCCTCAAAGCTCGCTGGATCCCATCTTGCAGACCCAATGCCCATAAGTCTATCCCCACATCGTTCAGGTGTACCCCATCTCTCTTTAAATATCTCCAGGTATCAACTTCCAACTCCAGGTGCCGTATCGCTAGACCTCCATTTCTAACTACAAAACCGCTAATCTCTTTGTTAACCTTCTTCCTCGCCCGGTTGATTTTATCAACCGACCTGGCCAGTCTCCAAGTAGTGCGCGCCACGATATCCGACCACACAATGAGCATGCGTGGAAAAGACATCCTGAGCTGCCAAAAATCGAACTTGATGTCTCTCACCAAATCCAACATTGACCTTAAACCCAGATCATTGCCCCCCACATGCAATAATAATACGTCCGGCGCTCTGTCCATGCGTGCAAATTTATGAACTTCTGACACTGTCCTACCCCACAGCATTCCCGGCACCCCAAACCACCTTAGACACACTTCCTGCCTGGAAAACCCCAGTTGTCTCCCATCCTTTCTTGCATCTCCCCTCCTGGCCCCCCAACAGACATACGAGTGGCCAACGATCCACACAAGGCATTGCTGTCGACCTGTAAAAGGAAAAAACACAAACAAGAAACCCCCACCAAAACATCAATACCTCCCAACAAATCACAGACAAAACAACACATATCACCATGCTCCTGCATTACTTTACACCCATCAGAAAAACTTTTTATATTTACATATATATATATATATATATATTTTTTTTTTTTTTTTTATATATATACCTACAACAAGTGCGGGCGAACATAAGACCTAAACCGCCTCGATTCCCATCGCCCAATCCTCTTTACTGCTGCCTCGTCTAATCCCCACCGGACAGCTTCTGTAGCCGCCCCTATCCTAAACGAGTGAGATGAAAACTTCTCACCCCCCAAACCTAACACCCCCAAACATTTCTTGAAAATGGCAATAAATTGAAAGCGAGATAAAAACGACCCGTCTTGATGTATTAAAAAGGGGGCCTCCCCCCCAGGGCGTATCTCTACAAACTTTTTTACCAAATGTACTGGGCACAAGGGAGAGCCGGGCAGCGAGAACACCTGCACAGTCCTACCCTTGCCCCGCTGATCCGTTTTTGACTTTTTAACCAATATGGACAACCTGTCCTCCCAACAGCTGACATCCGACCCTCCCAACCCCCCTTTCTCTTTCTTGGAGGGACTAACTAACTCACTAATCCTGAATGCCCCAAAGAACGCTAAGGCGAATGCCGCCTTGAACAACACCACCTCGTATGCTGTCGAACAAACATTATCCACACACCCAACAATCCGACCCAACAACTGGAACGAAACTGGCCGCCTGGAGTCCCTCCCCGGCTTAGCCCGTCTGTACCCCTTCAATGCCTGCCTCACCCAAAATTCCCTAGTAAGATCAGGTAAACCTTGAAACTTGAACAAAAACGATAGAGCTGCCAACTTCTTTTCAATCCCAGACACCGACACCCCATCTTCAAAATTCCTGGAAACGAAGTAAAGAACTAACAACCTGGGTTCCTGGTCTTCGTGTCCTTCCTTCACCTGACTCTGCAGCGCTGCCCATTCCTGCCATACTCTGTTGTAAGCAGCCCACGTCGCATCGCTCACCGACCGTTTGATCCATCCTGCTAGTCCTCCAAGGCAATCCTCCACAGCCAGTCCGGACACGGGACCCCTTCTTGTTCCGCCCCTGGCACCAATTCCCGGAATCTGTCCCACTGAAAGCGAGACAGTGCATCAGCCACGACATTTTCCACCCCTGGGAGGTGCACCGCATAGATAAACACGTTTAGCTGTAAGCATCGCAGCACCAGGTGTCTAAGCAACCTGATCACCGGCGGTGACGCCGCTGATACCTTATTGATCACCTGCACCACTCCCAGGTTATCCCCGTGAAACCTAACCTTTAAATTCCTAAACAACTCACCCCATAACTCCACTGCCAATACCACCGGGAACAGTTCCAAGAGCAGCATGTTCTTCAGCAAACCTGCGTCCTTCCACGATTGCGGCCATGGCCCTGCACTCCACTTACCTCGGAAAAAGGCTCCAAAACCTGCTGATCCCGCCGCATCCGTATACAACTCCATGTCAAAATTACTCACTGGCCCTGCCATCCACAACGCCCTGCCGTTGAACTTAGCCAGGAACGTGTGCCAAACTTTCAGGTCCTCCCTGTGAGCCTTCAGCAGACGTACGTAGTGCCTGGGATATTCCACCCCCGCCGTACTTGCAGACAGCCGCCTGCAAAACACCCTTCCCATAGGCAAAATTCGACACGCAAAGTTCAACTTACCTAGCAATGATTGTAGCGCCCGTAATTGAACTTTCCGCAGCCCGCTGATAAACCGAATTTCCGCCTGTAACGCCGCCAGCTTATCCTCCGGTAGCCTACACTCCATTGCCTCGGTGTCCAGAATGATGCCCAAGAAACTCAACACCGTTTTGGGACCTTCCGTCTTCTCTGGAGCCAACGGGATGCCAAATTTTTCTGCAATATGCTCCAGCGTTGCCAACAGGACAAACTTCCGACCCCGGAGGTCCCACGCAAAGAAAATCATCCAAATAGTGGATGATGGAGCTCAATCCCGCGACGTCTCGGACCACCCATTCAATAAAGGAACTAAACTTTTCAAACAACGCACAGGATATCGAACACCCCATAGGTAAACAACGATCTATGTAATATGCATCTTGCCAACAACAACCCAGTAAACGAAAACTTTCCGGATGAACCGGTAACAGGCGGAAAGCAGACTCTATGTCCGCTTTTGCCAATAATGCCCCTTGGCCATACTTCCTAACCCAAACTACTGCCGCATCAAATGACGTGTACGACACCGCACACTCTTCCGGATTGATAGCATCGTTCACCGACCCCCCTTTTGGGTATGACAAGTGGTGTATCAGCCTAAACTTATTAGGCTCCTTCTTGGGCACCACCCCCAGTGGGGACACTACTAAATCCGGTATTGGCACTTCTGCAAAAGGACCACTCATGCGGCCTAACCTAACTTCTTTCTGTAACTTTTCACCCACCACTTCCCCATGAAGCAACGCTGACTTCAAGTTGCGCGCCATCGGAGGCGTGTCAACCAATCGAGAAGGGATTCTAAAACCCTCCAAAAATCCCTGAGCTAGTAATCGTGCCGCCTCCCTATCCGGGTACCTATCTAGGAAGGGCTCCATCCTTCCCACTCTCACCGGCGTTGTCCCCTTTACTAGCAGACTCTCCGGCACGGCCTTTTCCGTGTTTGAAACACCGCGATAGCGGGTGGCTCCCCCCGCAGCCTGAACATTCGTGCTTGTACTTGCACGACCCTCCAAATCTACATGACCCTTCATTGAATTGCCAACAAACCCCCTTTTTTCTTGTGGCCGATTGACCGGAGTTGGCTGATCCACCGGCCCCCCCCTGAAAAAACTGACCCGTCGTCCTAGTGGAAGTCATGAGTCGCATCCATAGGCTGATGTCCTTGTGGTCCCATCTCAACGCCGGGCGGATGGCCCTCCGCTGTCGGAATTGCTCATCATACCGCAGCCAGGCCGTGCCCCCGTAGACTCTATAAGCTTCTCCCACGGCGTCCAAGTAGCAAAACAATGCCGAACAGTGCTCCGGATTCTTCTCCCCGATCACACTCGCCATGATCGCAAAAGCCTGCAGCCAGTTCGTAAATGTCCTTGGTATTAGCCTATACCTCCTTTTTTCCTCATCCTCTTTTTTAGTATCTTCTGGCTTGACTCTATCCAAATTAAACTTTTCCAGGGGCAATAGAGCAAAAATCTCTACGTATTCCCCTTTCCAAATTTTTTCTCTCACTTCCGGCTTTAGATGTGCTCCAAGCGGACCCTCAAAGCACACATAAACTTCACATTTTGCGGCATCCGCCAACCGCACTAAGTCTTGTTTCTTTACCCCTTCCCCCGCAGCCCCTTCAGGTGTCTTAAGGGCCTCTGCCTGCCCAGCCGCCCCTGCGACTTCTGCTACGGGCGCCGCTTGCGCCGCACTAGGCCCAGTAGGAATACCCGTGCCCGCAACTGACTCCTCCCGCACCCCACGCCCCACCCCAGGATCAACCCATGCCGCCGCTGGAGACTGGCTCCCGCTTGGCCCTGGCTCAAACCTCCTTAGTAGTTCCTTCAAGCCTGTGACGAAACCATGCAACCCTGCATCCGCCGATGCGCGGTCAGCGACCTGCGCGGCCAGATTAACAGGCACGGTCGCTGTCGACCGCCCCGCTGATGCCGGACCCCCCCCACCCCCCGCCCCCTCGTTACACCCCACATTACAAGAATTATTAATACATGTCTTCTTACCCTGCTGCCTGGGAGCCTGTCCACCAGCCGAAGGTCCCGTCACCACTGCCACCGTCTCTTCTCGCTGCCCATCGCCGTCCGACTGCGACAGCTCACCTTCCGACCTGTCTTCTTCCAGAACTGCTCCGCTCACCGATGGCCCTCCAGCTGCTGCACTACTGGATGCCGCGGATGTGCCATGCTCCCCACTCCTGATCCGCGCAGAGGATCCGCCCACCGATTTCTTGGTCGCCTTTCTCGGCCCAACGACCTCTTTTCTGTAGTGCCGCCCAAAGCCGCTGCCCGCATCCCACTCTCTCTCCTCTCTCACCGTGGGGCCACCCATCACTGAGCCAGCTTGACCAGCTGCCGCAACATAGTCCCTGCTCTGCTGTAGGCCCGCCCCTGCCGTGACTCTGCCTGGGGCCTGGCTTTCAGGGCCTGAGCTATCTTCCCCAGCATCCGAAATAGGACTGCTGGCTCTCCTCACTGTTGTTCTGCCACTTCCACTGCTGAGCCTCTGTCTGTGCCCCATCTTCCCCACATCCTGCATTGGCCGTCCTGTCCCGCCCTGCTGTCCTTTCCTATTAAACGAGCGTGTGGGCTGGGGATTAGTCACCTGTCTCCTGCTTCTCAGCGCCGCTGCACTCTTCACAGGCGCTGCCTCCGACCGGCCCGCCTCATCCCGCTGCTCATCCCTCCCAGGCTCCGAAGTGAAAGGGGGAAACGATCTCCTCCTACCCCCCTCCTGCTGTGCCGCTAATCGCTTCGCGGGCGGCCCAGAAACTGGCCGACCCGCTCGCCCCTTCTGCGCCTGCGTCCGCACAAGGAGAGGTACAGGGGCGTCAGGCGAGAAGCGAGTAGGCGGCCTGGTTCGCCTACCGCTCGCCGACTCATTTGCTAGCGCCGGGGCCGCTGGGGAAGACTCACCCAGCGCCGCTGCTAACCGGCCCTCCAGCCATCCAGGTCCCCTAGACGCCGCCTCGGCCTTTAAACGAGCGAACAGGTCCTCCACTGCTGCCATGTCAGCACGCTTGTTCTTCCAAACACCAACTGAGCTGGGGAGGGATCTTCCCCCAGCTCAGTTAACTTTGCTCCGCCCCCCCATACTTTTTTCCACCAACCACAATCCACCTTACAACCACTTCTACCTTGCAAGTACCCCTCTTAACCCTGTCATGCCCGCCCTCTGCCTATTCTTTTTGTCTTTTGGCTCCGGGCTTACTTCAGTGATGGAGCAATGGCTTGCTCGTCTGGGCAGTGAGAAAGCAACATATGGTATCAGATGAGTACTTTGTTCTTCATAGCTATCCTGTCTCTAGAGACAACTTTCCATGGCCCTATATCTACATGATCATTTTTACTTACCTGCTTTTATTTTCATAAAAATCAGGATGCAAAAACTGGACAAACATTCATATTGCATTCAGCATTGTAAACTGTACCTAGCCTTAGATATCCTTTTAAAAGTTAGAATTTTACATGTCTCAATTTCATTCCAAAGAAATCACAGTTCTCCTGTTGCCATTATTTTAACCACTTCCTGCCCTGCTACTGCATATAAATGGCCGGGCAAGTGCTCTCTAGTTTTGGGAAGACATACCTGTAAGTAAAAAGGTCTTACACATATGGTATCACCATACTCGGAAGGAGTTGCCGGGGGTGTAATTCTAAGTATGCCTATGTTGTCAATAATAATTGCAGCACTCAAATGAATTATATCCAATAAAGTTAAAACATATAAATCATATAAATTATATGATCACCACAATGTGTCTCATAGTGTCCATAACTTCAATAATACAAAGTGATATAATAATAATACGTTGAAAGTGTTATTTACACGAATAAATATAATAAAATGTCCATATATTGAAAATTGTTATATCTCAAATTGATTGCATCAAATGTGAAGAATCCAGTGAATTAACTTATCCAGCCTTAAGCCCTGGTTCATATTGCAGCGATTTGGCGACTGTCGGCAATGGCGCTGTCCGAATCGGTGTGATGCAGACATTGAGGGGCCACACTGATCCCCAAAAGTAGTTTCTGTACTACTTTTGGCAACTTCGGGATGCAATTTCCATAGACATCTGTGCAGAAACCCACACAGATGTCTCTGCAATCGCCCCCAAAGTTGGGACTGACATGCGGGAATGAAATCGTGCAAGTTCAGCTGAATTCGCACAATTTCATTCCCGCTGTCAGTGTGAACCTGGGCTCAATGATGAAACTTTCACTGTGTGATAAACCACCACTGTGATGTGCCTTCACCTTCTAAGAAGATTGCACACTCACCAGAGGGTGTTGCTGTCTATGGAATAGAACAGAAACAGTACTTTATCACCACCACAATATCTCTCCACGCATTTGTCTCTCAGTTCCAACCAATCACGATAGTACACTGCCAGTCCTGGCTTTCTCCAACATGTATGACTCAGCTCTGCACTCACATCACAAAGGAACCACCAGCAAGAAAATGACTTCTAGTGTAGTATTTAATGGTGCCTCAGAGTGCATATTACAAGTTAAAACAATCATAAACATTTTTTGTAAAAAAGTGTATATATACACACTTATGTAAAGTAATTTTCATTTTCTTTCTGCATTTTCCAAACACTTGTGTCAATAAAATAAAGTCTTCAAAGACTCACCATGCCTCTTAAAAAAAACACCTTGGGGTGTTTACTCTGCCAAATTGAATCATTTTGTAGGTGTTGTTACTGTCCTGGTGCTCCAGGCCCTCCACAAATGTGATAGGTAGTCAGGAAATGAGATGCATAATTTACAAGTAATTTATGCTCCTTGAAAGCCCAAAGGTGCTCCTTGGATGTTGGACCCTCTATTTATCTAGGCTGTGAAAAAGTCTCACACATGTGGTATCCCCATACTCGGTAGGCATAGCAGAATGTGTTTTGTGGTGTAATTCTAATAGCTAATTCTTATGCTGTGTGAGAAATAACTTAAAATTGCAAATTTGTGAAAAAAAACATTATTTTTTAATTTCCCAAAAAATTGTGACAGACATTGCAGCTCCAAAAAAATCACCATTCCTTTTACTAAATACCTTGGACTATCTACTATCCGAAAAGGGGTAATTTGGTGGGTATTTGTACTGTCCTGGCTATTTAGGGCCTCAATAAATGAAATAGGCCATCAGCACATCAGGACTGATCAATTTTCAAATATATATACCATAGTTTGTAGAATATATAACTGTCACACAGACTAAATAATATGCACTAATTTGGGTTATTTTTGACAAAGAAATGTGTCAGAATACATTTTGGCCTAAATTTATGAAGAAAGATTATGTATGTGCAACATTTTATTACAGAAACTAAGAAAATCATGTTTTTCTAAAAAAAAGTCTGTATTTTTTCGTTTATATAGCAAAAAATTAAAAAACACACAGTGGTAATTAAATACCACCAAAAAAAGCTCTATCTTTCTCAAAAAAAAATTATACAAATTTAATCTGGGTACAGTGCTGCATGATTGAGTAATTATCATTCAAACTGTAACAGCTCTGAAATCTGTAAACTGGCCTGAGCAGGAAGAGGGTGAAAGTGCCCGGTATTGTTTTTCACCTCTCTCCCCAGATGGCCAGGGATATCATTGTTTCTGGATCATCCTAGGTCAGCATCTACTTAATGTATTATTATGCTTGATGATTCAGTTATATACGTTGTAAATGCGGAAGCCTAGGCAGTCGTTTTTATACTCCTTGCTGTATATACATGTCTCATACAGCTCTTTTTTTTCTTTTATTCTGATTTTATTAACATTTTAATTTTTTTACCAAAACATAGAAAACATAAATTACATATCACAAACAAAAGAAAAAAAAAACCCAAAACAACAAAATTCTCCCTTCCCTTCTTTTCCATTTTGTAACGGTCCCCAATCCTAACAAAATATATATTTTTTATCCATACCCCTATATCTACACCTTCTTAGATGCTAGCTCGATACCGAACCCATGTGTTCCAACCACGCTACCCAAATACAGTCAAATCTCTACGACAAATTTCTTAAAAAGAAAATATGCCACTCATATGAAATACACTTATTAATATATAATATACAGTCAGATATAGTCATAGGCTGTGGGGAGATCTACTTAAGGGCGATTTGTCTCCAAGCCACAAACAGCGCAGGTAATACAGTAATCCGCTTCAGTGGATGAGCACTAAATTGTCAATATATCCCAAAAGACATGTTAAAGGATCCACTGAAAGATCCGCATCAAGTATCCCATTAAGTGTGCCTACAACCTCCGCCCAGTACTTCTGGAGCTTTGGGCAGCGCCATAATAGGTATATCAAGGACCCGGAATTGCAGCATCTAGAAAATGCTGAATCAACTCTTAGACCAATATCAACCTGTTCCCATCTGAGCTATAGCTGAAGGACGGCTACAGCGCGGACCTACATTGCCGGGAGGCCGTCCTCCCCTCTGCAAGGCGCGAACGGTACGCACTGTGATCATCAATTTAATGAGACTCGGGTGATCACAGATCGGAGTAAAGGGCCAATCCCAGCCCCTTACCACGTGGTCAGCTGTCAGCCAGACAGATGATCACGTGATGTAAACAGAAGATCGGTAATCGTGTTTTTTCTCCTCACGCTGACAGCGTGAGGAGAAAAAAAAGCCGATCACTTGCTTCTGTGAAAGGGACATCGATCCCGAAGAGGAGGAAGCACAGCCGCCTCATCTGTGCCAGCCAGTACCGCCTGCCAGTGCCATATGCCAGTGCCCACACAGTACATATCAGTATATCAGTGCCCACCAGTGTATATCAGTGCCACCAATCAGTGGCAGCTATCAATGCCCAGGAGTGCCACCTATTAATGCCCACCAGTGGTGCTAATCAATGCCTCATCAGTGCTGCCTATCAGTATCACCTATCAGTGCCCATCACTGTCCATCACTGACACCCATCAGTGCCCATCACTGCCACCTATCAGTGCCCATAAGTGACAGCTATCAGTGCCACCTATCAGTGCCACCTATTAGCGCCCTTCAGTGCCACCTATCAGTGCCCTTCACTGCTGCCATTCAGTGCTGCCCATCAGTGCCACCTCTCAGTGCCCACCAGTGCCACCTCCCAGTGCCCACCAGTGCCACCTCAACAGTGCCCACCAGTGACGCCTCATCAGTGCCCACCAGTGCCGCCTATACGAAAACCGAAAGATCCGACATAAACAAATGCTTTATTTTTGTTTTCGTTGTGACAACAATTCGATATAGATGGGAGATTCGACATGACGCTGACAATAGCAATCTGTGTCTATCGAACCTGTGGTCGAAAGTGCCTAACTTTAACTCTATTAGTCCAAGATTATTCTACATAGAGAGAAAAGATTCAACATAGAGAGAAAAGATTGTGATGGAATTGGGTGGGGGGAAGTAAAATAAAAATATTGATGATGATGAATGTTATTGACCGATTGTAACCAAAGAGGAGGGGCAGTAAAATAGCTAGAACTAAGTACACACGTACAGCCAACTTACTTTCACTTATGATTTGCTAGCAGAGAGAGACACACACACTGAATCATTTCAGAAGACAGTCAATCTTAGCTGGTCCGTTTGTCAGAGAACCTGAATTATTTAGCAATTAAGCATAAGCACAGCAGCAGAACAATAGTAAACTTGATAGTGATACTAGTGTTGCTAGTGTTGTAATAGCCTCAGAGGCTGCCCGTGTTGTGGGGGGGATTTATTATTATAGATTCTATATTATAATGCCATATCAATATCTGACACAACGTCGGATGCCGTGCCCGCCATTGCACTTGGAGGTTGAGAAACGAATGTGAAAGTTGACTGACTGTTGGGGTAGAGTAGACCATTCAACGTGAACGAAGAAGATTCAACCAAGCAACGAAAAACATACAAACGTCAAATCTTTGGCTTATGGTGTCTGTCGAAAGTTCTAAGAAGATTCGACAGAGCAGCTAAACTGTACGACGCTGCAATCGTACATTTCCGGTCAAATGCATCCGCCCAAAGGCTATAGAAAAATTCTAATGTTGGTTGACTAGTAAAATAATTAGTAAATATAATTATTACTAGTTATACAACATTAGAATTATACTACAGCTAGCTTGTAGGCGGAAAATTCCACCGGAAATGTACACGTACAGTTTAGCTGCTCCATCGAACCTTCTTTGAACACCATAAGCCTTCAATGACAGATTCGACCTTAATTAATTTGGATTTTCGGACGAATGCAATTTTTAACGAAAAACGAAATGAATAAAAACGAATTTTAGGAGTAACTAAATAAATTTACTTTTCGGATGAAAACGAAATTCCAAAACAAAATATTTCAGTGTGCACATGTCTACCTATCAGTGCCCACCAGTGCCACCTTATCAGTGCCCATCAATGCAGCCTATCGGTGCCCATCAGTGCCGCCTCATCAGTGTACATCAACAAAGGAGAAAAATTACATGTTTGCAAAATTTTATAACCAAATACAAAACTGATTTGTATTTTTTTTTTATTTTTGGTCTTTTTTAATTTTTCATTACGCTCTATGCAATATGAAAAACTGGGTTAACCTATAAGAAAGGTGAAAGAGACACAAGGGGAAGACCCAGAAGAATCTTTTCCCAGACATCATCAGAGATAGGCCCAATATCCCACTTCTCTCTGGAGGGCAGAGTCTCATACAGCTCAGGTGCCTTTTACCTTGACTGGACAGAAAGTTACACTGCACTGGCTTTTATCAATTGAACAGGAGAGGCCGAGGAAATGTGTCCTTCTGCCTGTAGAAGACTGATGACATCATCTCAATCTCATCAAAATGTTCCCTCCATCTGCCTTTATTGCAGTTAGGGAGTCTAAGTAGATTATAGCAGGTAATGCTAATATTAACATTGAGGTTGATTTACTAAAGGAAAATAGACTGTGCACTTTGCAAAGTGCAGTTGCACTCTGCGAGAGCAGTTGCTCCAGAGCTTAGTAAATGAGGAAAAGCTCTGCTGAATTCCATCATCCAATCATATGCAAGCAAAAATGCTGTTTTGTTAATTTTCCTTGCGCGTGATTGGGTATTCTTTGCAAAGTAAAGCTTTACCTCATTTACTAAGCTCTGGAGCAACTGCACTTGCAGAAGGCAACTGCGCTTTGCAAAGTGCACAGTCTATTTGTCTTTATTAAATCAACCCCATTGTGTCCAACACTAGAAGAAGTTATTGAGTAGCTCTTAGTAAATGGGCCTGTTCGTATATGACAGATTTGCTCAGTTACTCTGGAATTCATAAATAACTGGAAATCCACATTTGCTGATGTTTATATGAATCCCTAAGAAAAAATGCTTGTATTAGGTACCCAAAATCCTCAGCTTGTAACTGTCTGATATTCCATTTAGAAACTTATCTGGAGAATTCAAATCAGCTTTCTACCACAAACCTTGGTGATAGTATGACTGACAAAATATATCCTTTTTTTACGGCAGTACCATGCTTAAAGTGGAGTTCCACCAACTTTTACAACTCTTCAGCATCCCTCACTAAACTGTGCACTGTAAACGAATTGGATATTTTTAAACATTTTTTCTCAGCACTTACTGTATATCTGCTGTATTCATTTTTCACTTCCTCCTCCCTGGCCGCGGCCCATTGCATCATTTCCTGTTTGCAATGCCTTCTGGGAAGGGGTGGCAACTTCCTCTGACGCTGCCGTTGCTATGGAAACCTGACCTAAAACCTATTACACTGCTTGTGCTGCACTGAGCATGTGCGAGATCTGCAAGAATGAGATCCAGGAAGAAATACAGTCTGGCTTTAGATGCCCAGACTTAAGATGGCCACGGCCTGCTATAAGTTTATAAAATAACAAACTACTGCTATAAACTAACAAAACAGACCTTAGTTTACAGACTAACTTTACTAGAATACATTAAGCTTGTGCATTATAGTAGTATTTTTATTTAAAAAGTATAATTTCGGCCGGAACACCACTTTAAGACAAACCCGCAAGAAGTAGTACAAAAAAAAAAAAAAAAAAGAAAAGAAATGGAGCTTACATTTGCTGAAACCAAGTCCATTTTTGATAAATTAGTAAATTGGCAACTTATTGACAGCCAGCCACAGAGCAGTAGATTTGTAGCCAACAACTTTCGAAACCTCATTTCTCAGTATTACAATGTGGCCTGGTCATAATACGATTCATCATTTCATTCTTTAACTGTCATTTCCCACTGCAGCTTTGAACCGTATTAGTGCATTACTGACAATTACCTCTTTTTTGGTTTTGAATCCCTCTTATTAGGTCAAAGCTATGGCAGTTCAGCATGGAAAACTAATATGAGATTAAAGTCATCTTCCATTGAACACTATGTTAATACAGTCTTCTATACTGTGTTTAAAAGCACATTTAGGCTTCAAGTAAAATCATGTAGCCTAATGCTAATGCAGCCAGGGAATCATTACCACTGCTTCAAATCTAGAAGGTCTGCCTAGTTTACTTTAGCAGTCAGTCTGATGTAGTCTAAGAATGGTTTCGCACCTTTGCACTGTGGTAACGCACATTCATACAACATGCATGCATTAGTGCATTGCAGTACCATTTGTTTTGAATGGTTCCCCAACTCACAGTGTGTTGCCATACAGTACCCTTCCAAAGAGTCAGGTGCTTTTTTTGTGTGCTGGGGTGCGTTGGCAGCCAAATCAAAATTAAGCAGCCTTAGCGCAATGCACACTTTGCGGTTAACTTACTAAAGGCAAATAGACTGTGTACTTTGCAAGTCTAGTTGCTCCACAGTTTGTAAAATTGGGGTAAGATCTGCTTATTTCCATCATCCAATCATGTAAAAGCAAAAATGTTTTATTTTTCCTTGCATGTGATTAGGTATTCATTGCAAAGTGAAGCTTCACTTCATTTTCAAAGCTCTGGAGCAAAGTGCACAGTCTATTTGCCTTTAGTAAATCAACCCCATTTTACACTTCAGTTTAACTTTCTCAACCGAAGACTGAAATATTAGTTTTAGGGAGACTGACCTGATGATTTATAGAAACAGTTCTGGAGTGGAACTTAGAGGGCCAAAAGGAAAACAGTGTCTGTTTAAATGACAATTTTCCATGTTTGACTAGAGTATTCCTTTAATAATTGTACAAGTCAGGGGACAGCATGGTACAAATGGATTAGCTTTATTAGTTGTTCTGTTTTATTAAGCAGGAAACATATTACATTATTCGTTCTAATTTGTTGTTAATGCTTTATAATGTGACATGATTTCTCAGCTGCATTTGTTCTTCATCTGTGTAAATTAAAAGATTCAACATTGATTACGTATGATTCCTATTTTGCATAACAGGAGATGCATTTGAAAATAACATATGCATATTAAAGTAGACCTATTCTATCATTCTATCCTTACTCCTTAAAGCACAACTTCAGTGATTTTTTCAGCTTTCCATCCATTAAATCTTCTGCCCTTGTTGTTTTAACTTTGGATAGCAAAACATGTTTTTTTCTGCCAGTAAATACCTTATACAGCCCTCTTCCTGTTTCTTGTTCGGTAAAAAGCCTAGGCTTATGACATCATGCACAGCTCTCTCTCTCACTCTCGTGAGAGTTTGCCAGGAAGGGAGGGGGGATGATTCATAAGAGGGCCAATGAGAGCTGCAGAGCTGGAGGTGTGTGTCTGTGTAAAACCAGGAAGTGAACAGGCAGCAGCTTCAGCTGCCCACAGTCAAAATGGATGCAGTCAGACTCAGTGGAGTGAAATTTCTGCAGCATATTTGGCAAGTACAGAATCACAGTATATATAAAATGATATGGAAAGTGGATGGAGGGAAGCTTTAGAATCGCAAATATGTTTTTATTACAAATTATGTGAGCAGACTGTAGTTCCTCTTTAAGGTAGAACTTTAGGAAAAACGTTTTCTTCATTTTGGAGCAAGGGACGGTTATAACCCCTGTCAGATTTTTTTTCCGCCATCTGTGTCCCATTGCAGAGATTTATCTTCACTTCCTTCCCCATAGCCAAAGAGAACGTGAAAGGAAACCCCTACAAATTAAGGGAATTCCTTGAGGGCCAACAAGTGTCCTCGTTGGAAGATCTCCCCTCTATAACTGTTTGGGGGAAAACCCAAAATGTGGATGTTAGTGTAAATAAGTCTGTTAGTACATCTAACTCCCCCACCCAATCTAATACAGGAGGCATGTTACAGGCCAGATCACCAGGTGAAAACAGGGAAAAAAAGCCTAAAAAAGAAAACAAATACAGCCACCTCATCTAATGATTGGTAAGCTGCAATTAATTACATTTTTGGCTTTGGCGTTAATACCACTTTGAGCTAATGTTTATAAAGAATGGGTTGACAAATTGCAGCAGTGATAATATTTTACATTTGTTCTCTTGTCTAAGAAGGCCTTATTACTTTTTGTAATTCCTTTATTTTCCAAAGAAAGTGCATTTTACAGTAAAAATAGACAGCAGAGATATATACTAAAATTCAGATAACAGAAACACACATACACATAATGCGATCAACATATCAAATACCCCGGTAATACACAGTATGGATGGCATGAGGGAATGGCACGGTATAGAAAATATTTTCAGTGCGCAGAGCCGGGGAGGCATCTAAACAACTGCCTGAGAGACCCAAAACATATAATCATATATGCAAAACTATGCAATAAAATAAACTCTTACAGTTTATCGGGAGGCAAAGCTCCCGATGGCTAGCTGAGCCCAGAGATGGGACACTATGGTAGGGATAATGCAAGCTAGGATATTCACAGTATCTGAACAATACAGCCCATAACTGAGTAAAGGATATGGAGAGGCGGGCGGTCAGGAGGGGAAAGGGTAGGGGGTCAGGTATCTCTTGCGAGATAAGAAGAAATCAAGGAAAGAGAGACAGTGAGAAGAAGCTAGTCCAGGGGGTCAGCCAGGCTGAGAAACCTCTCAGAGGTATGCGTCAGTATACAAAAAGTGGTGCCATGGTCTCCAGGTCTCACGAAAGGTCTCCTACCTGTTGTGCAAGGTGGCGGTGAGATCCTCCATATCTCTCAGTTCGTTCACTTTAGAAAACCACAGGGATTCTCCGAGGGGTTCTCCGATCTCCAGTAGACGGGGAAGCATGCTTTGGCAGCATTTAATAGCTGGATGGTGAGGGAGGCTTTGTATTTCTTGATCAATCGCTCTGAAAGGTGAAGCAAGCAAGCCACAGGATTCCCCTCCAGAGTAACATTGGTCAAGTGTTTGATCGTGCAGGTCACCTCACGCCAAAAGGGTCCGAGTTTGGTACAGTCCCAAAAGATGTGTAGCATTGTTCCTTCTGCATTGCCACATCGCCAACAGAAACTAGGGACTTGTGGAAAGAAACGGTGCAGAGCAGTGGGTACCCTATACCATTGGGTCAAGATCTTGTAACAGGTCTCTTGAACTCTGATAGCTATGGATGACTTTTGAGCAAAATGAAGATCATGCGGGTCACCTTGCGCCAAAAGGGTCCAAGTTTGGTACAGTCCCAAAAGATGTGTAGCATCATTCCTTCTGCATTGCCACATCACCAACACAGAATAGGGAGCTCCCCCTGATGATAGATGTGTTCCAGTTCCATAAGCTGACAAGAGATGCCCGGCATCCGTGAACACCTGCGAAGGAAGTTACGCAGCTGGAGCCCACTCCAGAAGTCCAAAGGGGGGTCTGTAGCAGACACCCTGGCTTTTAAGGAGAGTTGGCAGTCGGGTCCCACAAAGTCACACAAGTGGAGCTGGCCGCCCACAGCCAGTTGCTTGAAGTGGGGATTCTGAAGGCCAGGGACAAATTCCGGATTACCCAAAACCGGCACCATAGGGGAGGGTAGTGGAGACACTGAAGAATATCGAAAGGTGTCTCTGGCCAACAGTAGTGCGCTGCCCAGTGTAGGGTGATCAGTGAGGTTGATTGGCAGAGGTGAGGTGATCCAGGGCCAGCTCTAGGCCGTGTCATTGGAATCTTCTATTTCCATGGCCACCCAAAGTTTTGCCTCTGCATGGCAATCCCAGTCCACCAACCTGGTGAGATGAGCCGCCTTGTAATAAGCTCTCACATCTGGGAGACCCACCCCTCCCCTATGTTTTTCGTGAGATGAAGAAGCGTGGCTTGTGATGGGACCAAACAAAATCGCGGAACATAGAGTCAACTCAGGGCTTATTGCTTTGACTACATTGATTAACAATACTAAGTTTTAATACCAATGACTGTCATGATGTGTATGTTTGCTCATACAACCAGTCAGTAGTTGTCGGTTAAATCTAAATGTTAAATGGGAGAGTCTAGTGTAATCAGTTTCCATGTATCACATTAGGATGTTTACAGTGCCTTGAAAAAGTATTCACACCCCTTGACATTTTCCACATTTTTTCATGTTACAACCATAACGTAAATGTATTTTATTAGGATTTTATGTGATAGACCAACACAAAGTGGCACAGAATTGTGAAGTGGAAGGAAAATTATAAATGGTTTTCAATTTTTTTTAAATAAATATGTGAAAAGCGTGGTGTGCATTTGTATTCAGCCCCCCTGAGTCAATACTTTGTAGAACCACCTTTCACTGCAATTGCAGCTGCAAGTCTTTTTGGGGATTTCTCTACCAGCTTTTCACATCTAGAGAGTGACATTTTTGCCCATTCTTCCTTGAAAAATAGCTCAAGCTCTTTTAGATTGGATAGAGAGCGTCTGTGAACAGCAATTTTCAAGTCTTGCCACAGATTCTGAATTCGATTTAGGTCTGGACTTTGACTGGGCCATTCTAATGCCGCGTACAGACGACCGGACATTCCCACAACAAAACCGTGGATTTTTTTCCGACGGATGTTGGCTCAAACTTGTCTTGCATACACATGGTCACACATTTGTTGTCGGAAATTCCAACCGTGTGTACGAGGCATAACACATGAATATGCTTTGATCTAAACCATTCCATTGTAGCTCTGGCTTTATGTTTAGAGTCGTTGTCCTGCTGGAAGGTGAACCTCCGGCCCGGTCTCAAGTCTTTTGCAGACTCTTAACGGGTTTTCTTCTAAGATTGCCCTGTATTTGGCTCCATCCATCTTCTCATCAACTCTGACCAGCTTCCCTGTCCCTGCTGAAGGAAAGCATCCACACAACATGATGCTGCCACCACCATGTTTCATGCTAAGTATGGTGTGTTCAGGGTGACGTGCAGTGTTAGTTTTCCGCTACACATAGCGTTTTGCTTTTAGGCCAAAAAGTTACATTTTGGTCTCTTCTGACCAGAGCACCTTCGTCCCCATGTTTGCTGTGTCCCCCACATGGCTTCTCGCAAACTGCAAAAGGGACTTCTTATGGCTTTCCTTTAAAAATGGCTTTCTTCCATAAAGGCCAGATTTTTGGAGTGCACGACTAATAGTTGTCCTGTGGACAGATTCTCCAACCTGAGCTGTGGATCTTTGCTCCTCCTTCAGAGTTTCCATGGGCCTCTTGGCTGCATCTCTGATTAATGCTCTCCTTGCCCAGCCTGTCAGCTTAGGTGGACAGCCATGTCTTGGTAGGTTTGCAATTGTACCATACTCTTTCCATTTTCGGATGATGGATTGAACAGTGCTCTGTGAGATGTTCAAAGCTTGGGATATTTTTTTTATAACCTAACCCTGCTTTAAACTTCTACCCAACTTCATCCCTGACCTGTCTGGTGTGTTCCTTGGCCTTCATGATGATGTTTGTTCACTAAGGTTCTCTAACAAGCCTCTGAGGGCTTTAAAGAACAGCTGTATTTGTACTGAGATTTAATTACACACAGGTGGACTCTGTTTACTAACTAGGTGACTTCTGAAGGCAATTGGTACCACTAGATTTTAGTTAGGGGTATCAGAGTAAAGGGAACTGAACACAAATACACGCCACACTTTTCACATATTTATTTGTAAAAAAAAATTAAAACCATTTATAATTTTCTTTCCATTTCACAATGATGTGCCACTTTGTGTTGGTCTATCACATAAAATCCCAATAAAATACATTTATGTTTTTTGGTTGTACCATGACAAAATGTGGAAAATTTCAAGGGTGTATACATTTTCAAGGCACTGTACTGTTCAAGTGCTGAGAATGTTGAAGTGGACCTTACCCCCTTCAATAAAATTCACATCAACATGCAGCTCTGCATGCTGATGTCAAAATATCTAATAGCAATTTCTTTAAAAAAAAAAAGTTGCTTTAACTTACCTTTAATTGCTTTCCACTTCCTGGTTCTTTTTAGACCCTGGTTACGTAGCCATGGCCTCACAGATACCCCCTGGGAAGACTACATCACCAGTGCTACTCAGGAAGATCTTGGTGGAACAGTGCAAGGCCCTGCCACTTTGAATATGGCTGTAGAAGGAACACAGCATTCGCACATATGCAGAATGACGGCCTCCAAAGTATCCATTAAAAGCGGAGAAAACTGTTTTTACAGTTTCTCCGGAGTTTGCCATTTCTGAATTGGCCTCTGAAGTTTGGAGATTTCGAAGTGCTTAGGGAGGGAATAAATCTCCATCTCAGTGTCTAAAGCCTAGTACGCACCATTCGTTTTTTTTTTCATTCAACTCAACTGACATCTCCGGTCGGAGCCGCTGTACTAACAATCCGATTTTAGTACAGCGATCTCCCCTGCTGATTGTGAGTTGGTTGGCTGCTGGTTTTCCACATCTGTCGGACCGGCTGCCATACGCACAGGCCAAATGTTAGCTGTTTTTTATTGAACTGGCTGATGTTGCCTGACATTCGGCCCATGTGTGCTAGACTTAAGTCTTGCAGGAGACTAGCAGGCACACACAGCCCTTATAATGAAGGAATTGGGCATAGTTCAGAGCTCTTGTGTGGAGACAGGTGTGTGAACCTGTTAGAAGACAGAGGTAATCTACTCAAAGGACAGCACTCCATACTGGATGAGAAATTCCATGTCCATAGGGCTTACAGGGTTGAGAATGGGAGAGCTGGGATGACTAGGGGAGTTCAGGGGACTGAGAGAATCTGGAGGTCTCACAGGAGTGAAAGCGCCTGGGGTGAGATGCCTAGAATGCACTGATCGAGGTAGCCCACTCACTGTGAACATAACAATGCTAGTACTAACACTTATAGCAATTCAAATCTATTATAATTACATGATTATAAAAAAATGGAAGAAAAGGAGAGAGGGAGGAAGCATCCGGCGAAGGGACTTTTATGCAATGGAACCAAACACTAAGCCATATAAAAAACAAATTTCCAAACATAAACTAGGCTTAGGGTAACCTTAAAACCCACTATCAAGCGTGTGGAAACCAAAATCAGAGCAAAGTTAGAAAAAATTAAAAATAATAAAAGGAGGTGGAAAAAAAAAGATGAGAGAAAGAAAGAAGAGAAAAAGAAGAGGTTTACATTCAATCACCATGTTTCAGACTACCGTTCCCCTCCGCACCACCCCTTATGGGGACTGGAGATATCTAATCCAGGGGTTCCAGACCTTTTTGAAGCAAAGTTGTTGATCACAAAGGATGCTGGTAAATTTTTTATTTAACATGATTCAGGAAATTTTATTTTACACTAATGCTAAATTTATAACAGGGGTTTTCCATGCTCGCTCTATGGTGGTCTTGGCTGCCATTAACATAACTGTTTCAAACTTTACATTAAGTTTGTTTAATAAAAGTGGGCTGGTCAACCTTAAAACCACAGTTTGGGCTGTTATGGACTCATTACAAATGCTTCTACCACTGAGCTGAATTCCCAAATAACACATTGATTATACAAAGATTGTGTATTCTTTAGTTGTGCATGCGTGAGATGAGGTGCATGACATCATGTACCTCATCTCACATATGTGCCATTACACTCGATATGAAGCACAAAGGTCCTTGGTGGGCTGGCAGAGAAGAATAAAGAAGAAGCCACCCATTGACAATGTTATTTTTCAAAATGGCAGCACAGGAGGGGGGCAGGGGCAAAATATATTAATTTCTAATGTGGCAACAGAAAAAAAAAGGCCCCTTCAGATATATAAGTGTACATGCTTACCCATATACTTTTAAATAGTGTTGGCAGCTTTAAAACATAAGTTAAGGTCTACTTTAAAATACCAGAATTCAAATTCAGCCCATTCTCCGTAGGGTTATTAGCTGCCTTGTGAAAGTTCTTTATATTAATAGAAGCCCGCAGCCTTCACACTGGTGGAAGAAAAAAAGAGATATTTAAAGGGTTTGTGATTGGCTGTTTCTGCTGATGAACAGCCGAGAGAGCTGATAGGCATAGCTAAGCAATTCCCAGCTGTATAATGCAGTTAGTTACCGCAGGGAGGCTGCAGGAAGCATACAACTGTGTATAGTATAGTATATTCGGTCCTTGCGCTGCAGGAAGGTGTGTTACGAAAAACATAGCCTTTCTTAATTTTACCACATTTAAGTGCATTTACCACATTTTCATGTTGAATACCATATGAGCAGCAAACATTATTTTTTCTCTTTTTATGCAAGGACATGCAACAAAAATAATTTGTCAGTGCTCAAAGCATATGCTGTAATGTGCTTTAAAAATCCATGAATCTACATGAATAATCATAATGCAAAATGTAATTCTTGCCTTGTTCTAAACTCCAAAACAAAGATGTAGTATATTGCAGCTTGCCACTCCTTAGACTAGTTTTTTTCAGGCATTCTTTCAAGTGGTGCTGCTAGTACCACATTTCCTTCCTAGGCCAACTACAGAAAGCTGTAGCCCATGGACGTTAGGTGGGAAAGCTCATAATATTGTTTGAAATGTCAGTTCAGTACACACGTTGTTACAAGAACATTTGATTTCTGGCAGGATCGATAGGCATTTTTCTGTATTTGCAGAAAATATATTTGAAAAAAGATAACCAACGCAGCCACCAAATCTAAGGAATGGTAAGATGCAATGTACTGTATTATATTTTTGTTCTTGGGTTGAGATATAGCTTACAGTACATGAAGGATGAATTCCAGGCTTGGTATATTTTTACATTGGTTTAGCTTGGATGCAAGTGGAGATTACTGGAGTAGCGATGTCATTTTCAGTGATTTCCAGCTGCCAGCGGCACCGGCCAGGTATGGTATATGCATAATAAGGATAAATACAATCAGCGCAAACAATTAGATGATCAATTTAAACCAATTGTGTGTTGCACAGCCGAACACTGTCTTGTGTTTTCACACCACCAAAATGTTAATCTAAAGTAAATACAATATAGTGCAACATAATATCAACACATAAGCAATATACAGTAAGTCCCAAAAAAGTTGTTGAAAGTATTCCAACAATATACATTTGTCCACTTGTTTCAAAAAATGAGAAAGTTCAGTGAAAATTATAACATTATAAATTAATGTAAAAAAACATATAATGCACCCTGTGTCTATTAGCAGGTCATTGAATCATGCGCTGGAATCTTGTTGTATGCAGAGTATACTTTTACTTTCAGGGAGGATATCTTTACATGCCTTTTATCATAGAACCGCAAGAGAACACAAACAAGTGCATATAACACAATAAGGATGGTACTTCCTCTCATTACCTTACCATAGATAACACACCATAATACTGCAGTGTCACCTGCTGGATAGATAGGTATAATGCATATACACAGTCACAGTATGTAAGCAGATTGCTGTTGTTCTTTCAACAGTGTCTTCACTCTTCATGCACAGGTGCAACTCCTCCACGAGACAAAGTGCCTGCTCACCGCAATGCATTAAACAACTCGCTTATCGCACTCCCAATAAGATAAATCCTCCTTGCTTCTCAATGAACCAGTCCACTGCCCGAACGCCTTCTGCCGTTCAGCTCATATATAAGGCAAAAAGGGGCATAGACATAGTGTACTCTGTAAGACAAGTTTATTAAAATACCCCGATACAAAATACACTTACAAGATCATAAAAACAATAGCACTTGAAAAAATCTCCCCAGCTGGCTCATCAACGAGGGCGGCGCGATCCCAGCGTGACATCACAGACTTGGCTCCTCCCTAGACGCGTTGCTCCCGGTAACTATGTAAAAAATATCATACCTGGAATTCTTCTTTAAGTTAGATATTCTGGAAAAAAAGTATGAAGGAGAGCTCAGTCTGTTACGCCGTTGGACTCCATTATCAATGTGGATTTGCAAATCTTTCACAGGATAATATAGGTAGGTGTAGATTGTTTTTAAATGTTACAATAATTAGTGGTCACTGAGACAGATTTAATGCTAATGGTTACAATCATACCCTTTCCTAACATACTACATAGAGTGGGATGACCCATATCTCTCTATAAATGCTTTTGCCTTGTGATTTCCAGCAGTTTTGATAATCATACTAACTGACACACATTTCCAGGGAAATTTAAAGGACAGCTCTGGCCAATCAGTTAAATATATACTTTAACGAATGTGCAATGGAAACTGTTTTACACATCAAATGATCTGTAAAATAATGTCACCCTGGAGCTCTCTCCCTTTACGACCACTCAGTTGCACTCCTATCCCATCTATCAGCTTTTGAAGCAGGCAATCTTGTTACAAAACATAATAAATGCTACACGAGCCATTTTGTAATAAACATATGTATAGTCAAAACTGTGTTTTGGATAGGGAATAGGGTAGGACTTTTCTACTGTTGTCTGGGTACCAGTGGAGGAGGTGACCATTATGTCCAAGAAAGAAAGTAAGGAGTAATCCGAAATTAAAGTTATTACCAGAACAAGAGAAGCAAAATGATACCCCAGCTCCACTGTCAATATGATGATCTATGAACTGTGATCCGGTGCTCTAGCCAGGACGTTCAGGCCCCAAAATGCAGTACTTGAATCAGAAAAGCGTAGCCTGTACCCGTGTACCCATGTAACCCAATAAAGGACTTTTATTCAAGAGCATCCGAGTCGCCAGCCCTTTTCTGATTCAATTACCAGAACAAGTGGTGAAAATATATTTTTTTAATGAAGACAACTATCTAATAAGGGAATTCCTCTCACTTTGTAGGGATTTTCTTTTGCTTCCTGTTGTGTCTGGAGGATAGGAAATAAAGAGAAAGCTGTCTGGGGTTTTAAACTTTCCTTAGACATCATTTGCACAGGTGTTTTGCCACACTGCAAATCCCAATGGCAGGAACCAACGGATTCCTGCTGCTGGGATTGGGAGTTTCATGCAGATAGCAGCGGCTACTGATAGCCTGGCATTTCAGTGTACAGGCCCGCTGCTATCCATATGCAGCTGGTATTCCCAGCAGCAAGAATCAGTAGATTTCTGCTGCTGGGATTTGCAATATAGTAATACACCTGTGTGAATGGTGCCTAACTGTAGAAAACGAAAGAAAAAGTTTCGGCTATTCATACAATTTAATATTATTCAGAATGGTGTTTTTGTTTCAGTCTACGGCCACTTCATTTTTCAAAGCCTGCAGATACTGTAAATCCAAATGTTACTTTCTTATAAGCATGGCAGTGGAAATGGCAAGCTTGAAATGACATTTTTGGGGGTGCTGTTATTATACTGCTAATATTAGCTCTGGCATGTGACTGATTGCTATGGGATACATAGACTCCATGCTCTCTAACCTGTGGAAATAAGGCCCTTTAGGTGTTAAAATACAAAAGAATGTTGTATAGTAAATATAATAAGAGTATCATTTGTATATTCATAAGATAGTAGCCAGAAGAGACAACTATAATGTTTTGTCATGTAAGAAATAGTGTTCATTAGAAGATAATTTCCAGATGAGCATTACCAGGAAAAACACTTCTGTAGAGCTGGAGTTTTCTGACATTGTCAATTTTCAAATCTTGAATAATTGTACAAAAAAAAAAAAAAAACATTGAAATTTCCAATACCTGGAAGCATCATTTTAGTGTTATCTGGAACGACTGCATGTATAATTTGTATATATACAGTTTTGCTGCCAGGGAAAGTTGCTAGTCTCTAGTGCAGTCTTTTCAAACCTTTTCAATGCAGAGGAACCCTTGAAATAACTTTCTGGTCTCAGGGAACCCCTGCTAAAAATTGCTATATCTGCAACTCATGATACATTAGTGTGATGGTCAGTGGGAAGAATGCTCCTTACACCTGTGGTCATTGGAAAGAATTTACCCCTTACAGATAGCTAAAAAAGATCAATGGTGTCAGTGGTAACTTATCTAAAGAAAAAATTGCTACTTGCTGAGGGTTCCATGGAACCTTGGTTGAGAAACCCTGGTCTAATTTGTGTATTTTCAATGTGTAAAGACTGTTGATTAAAGGAATCGTCCACAATTATGGTAAATTCTTGTCATATGTAACATCCTATGGGCTCCCACCTACAGTGCTTTGAAAAGGTATTCATACCCCTTGAAATTTTCCACATTTTGTCATGTTACAACCAAAAAAGTAAATGTATTTTATTGGGATCTTATGTGATAGATAAACCAATACAAATTGGCACATAATTGTGAAGTGGAAGGAAAATTTCAAATTTTTTTTACAAATAAATATCTGAAAAGTGTGTTGTGTATTTGTATTCGGCCCTCCTGAGTCAATAATTTGTAGAACCACCTTTCACTGCAATTACAGCTGCAAGTCTTTTTGGGTATGTCTCTACCAGCTTTGCACATCTAGAGAGTAACATTTTTGCCCATTCTTCTTTGCAAAATAGCTCAACCTCTGTCGGATTGGATGGAGAGAGCCTGTGAACAGCAACTTTTAAGTCTTGCCACAGATTCTCAATCGGATTTAGGTCTGACCTTTGACTGGGGCATTCTTACAAATTAATATCCTTTGATCTAAACCATTCCATTGTAGCTCTGGCTATATGTTTGGGGTTGTTGCCCTTCTCAAAGGTGAACCTCCACCCCAGTCTCAAGTCTTTTGCAGACTCTAACAGGTTTTCTTCCAAGCTGGACCAATGTAACTATGTATAAAATATCCATACCTGGAATTCTTTGTTCACATTATCAGGTCTTGGATGCTTCCTGAGCACTCCTGCCTGTAGCATGCCCTGACCTTCTGCCTGTTCAGGACTATATATTTTTCTTCCACACTGGAATTTATTTTGCTTTCTTATTTCCTATTTGTGAAGCGCCACCAATGGAGAAATCCAAAGACATGCAACCTGGGATCTATTGCCCAATGGAGCAATTGTGAAATCCAGGCAATCCACAGATTGTGTGCCATGCTGATTGACTATATATGATGTCTGCTGGCAATTAAATGCTGAGCTCAGTAAACTGGAATCTGATTGGCTTGCCTGGATCACTATTCTTTGCTCCACCATTTTCTATGTCTGCTAGTGATGAATCACCACTCTTTTATGCTATAGGGCTGCCTTTTGTAGACTCCATTATCAATCTGTGCATTAAAGCTGGCTGTAATGTGTTTTGGTTGTACGTACCTCCATTTGCCTGCAGTCATTCGTGTTATATTTAGACTTTATTTAGAAAGGGCTGCAGTAGCCTGCAGCTGTGTACAGCAGAGGAATATCTAGATATGGAAGTGATCCAATGACAGGTATTAGTAGACTTGCCAGCAGATGTGGGAATCCTGCTGTTTTGTATACTGTATATGATTTGTGTACTAGGCAAATGCAGACATATCACAGAAGGACTAAATAAGATAGCAGAAGATAACAACACAATGGTGTGGACATTAAACAGCAAATGTGGATTGGTAATATCAAACTTTATCTTCCTATTTGTTAAAGGTTATATTGCATGATTTACTTCAAGTCACCACATTCCTTTTAAGTTATGAATATTTATAGTATATAACAATTGCAGCGCTCACAAACCCAAAACTAAAATGATAAAAAATAGTAATGAAAAATAATCCTATAATATATATATATATAATATAATAATAATATAATCCTGTTACCCCCAATGTCTCCCATCCAAGTGCTAACCAAGCCCAACCCCGCTGAGCTTTCAAGATCAGGTGGATTCAGGTGGATACTCCCAATGTCTATTGTTAACAGCAATATGTGTAATTAAAATGCTTTGCATAACCGTGATATTGTAATAATATACAGAAACATAGATCAACAATTTTCTTAAATCCAGGAATTTATAGGGGCATATACACTAGAAAATACACTAGAACAGAATAAAAAGAGTCCTGCAAGTCGTGATGAGAAAATAGGATGAGCTCCTCATGCTGTCAGTATCAAACACTTGTAAGGTCTTCCAGGTGTCAATGGTCACACACAAGGCTTACCAAATAATGTGACCCTCCATATAAGAGTGGTCACATGTGCATAGTAAAATTTCCCCAGGGAAAGGGCAACAGAAGTTTTTGGTCAGTTGTCTCCATATACATCCACAACTTGCAGGGAACTGCTGCACCACTGGGAATTAGCTCAGCAGGACTGATGCACATACAGTATGATAAAAAGAAACACTATACATAGCATAAAACCACCGAAAAAACAACCATATGCTAAAATCCATACTCCTTTGTCCCTTCTTCCCTGCAATCTAGAACCTGTGCAGTCCCTAACGCACTGTGCATGTGAAGTACTCGGGGGACATGTAGGAAGGGGTTACTATTCCCTTCACTGTACAAAGGACCCTGTAGGCGAAGTGAGGATTTTAATTTACTTAAGATCTTAGCAGAACTTAGTAGAGGACTCAGAATGTAGCAGATAAACTGTATATGGGTTCTCCTCTTTGGGAGAAAGGACTAATCAGGTGCTGACAGCTGTGATTTTGGAATGAGAATTATAAGGCAAGAAAAGAAAATGGCACAGTAATCATGAGTACCGTAATGCCTCCTACTTCCACCTTGCTGGACAGTATTGAAGAACTACCTTATTATGGAACTGTCTTACCATCTTCGTGGACTGTTATGTTACTATGCACTATGCTTATAGCTTTGCACTTATTCCAAATAATATGGACTGTCTATTACATTTCAAAGAAAATAAATGATTTACAATATTTAGGTTCTGTGTGATGTTGAGACGCAAGATAAAAGGTGTAGTTTGAAGCGTTAACGCCAATACCTGGGGAAAGGTGTGATGAGTGCAAACCTGATTAGAGCTACAATCTAGTGGTTGTTAGGGGAAGGGATTGCCCTCCTGGCCATGAGAGAAGAACCTCCTCTCAATGGAATATGCACCAGGTGACCTGAGCCCCCACATGCCATGGGCCTCAGGTGTTCAGCTAGACCTATGGAGTCCTAACTTGGAACCACAAGTATAATGCAGGGCCCTAGGTGAGAGGTGACCCAGGCATTAAAAAAGGTTGCTATGTCTATGGATCAGGGAGAAGGAGCAAAAAAAACGTCTAACCCGTCATTTGTGTGCATGCAGGCATGGAGGCCTGCATAGGCTATGGAGCATAAACAGTGTACAAAAGGTACCCCCTAGCTAGCCCTACCTACACACTTGCTACCCCACCTGGACATTACACAATTATTCTCACCCTGCCCATAGATTTTCCAGTTTTCAGTATGAGCACAGACTGAGAGGTATTCTCATTTGGGCAGGCTAACTGAGCAGTTAACCCTTTACACATAAAACTTTACACATACTACATGGTAGCAGCCATCATGTGTTTTAATAGAAACACACATGGTTCACAACATCTACTGTTGCAATGCTGTCACCTGCTGCACGTCCACACAGGAATGTAGCAGAGTTTACACTATGTAAGCTCTTTCACAGAGGCAAAGTTCTTTCATTTCTAGTTAGAGCATTCAAATAATCAGCCTAATGATTTTTACATATTGTTTTAATGAAAAGAAAAGTAAAAAAATAATACAAGATATATTTGCAGAAAATGTGTTACAAAACAGACGTAAGCAATCGTAAAATAAAAAGGGTTTAAAAGTGAAAAATACTAAAGAGGAGTTAGCTCGGCCTTTGGCTCAATGCAGAGTTTGGTTCAATCTAAAAAGTTTAATGTGTCTTATTAGCCTTCTGGATCTTGTAACATAGTTGTGGTTGGTGTCTAAGTTGTGTGTTCTACATTACTGTAATCACTTATTTGGAAGGTAACTTCATTACAGTAAAATGAATGGAGATGACATGAAACATAACTTTGGGCAGTTCAGCTGTAGGTCAGTACAGAGGAAAAAGGAAAAAAAAACTTAGTAACACGGATGTGTATTCCTGAGCTGTTCTGCAGACTTATGACTAGAGCATTTAGGATAAGGCCTAATTAGAAGTAATTTACAGATCCCAGCTAGGGTGGCTTTATAATACCTCTTTTGTCATACGTGTCACCTTCCCTCAATGCCTAGCATATACGTGAGATTTAAATATGATCATTTTTGTTATTGGCTTGTGAGTTCTGGAGAAAATGAGGTTGGCGTGGTGTTTAGTATCTGGGTTTTGCTGACAGGACCACCCACAGAGCAAATTTCAGCCAATTTAGCATTAATTTGATGAAAATTGAAATGTGTATGGTCAGTTTAAAGCTTCATGTACACTAGGCTGCTCCTAAATTTAGGAGCTTTTGTTTTTTTTGCCAATGCTCCTAAATTTAACTTCATAAAAGCCTACATATAGGCATTTAGCAGAGTTTATGGGCTGCCGCATTTAGGTGAGGTTAAACCTCCCTTTCCTGAACGCGAAATAATTGCGTTCAAAATAGGAACGTTTTGACTGCTGGTTGCGAGAAAGTGTAAATCGTGGAAAAATTGCGGTAAAACGCATACCCCCCCAGCATTTTACGTTTTCCAGTGGCCACAATCAGGGTGGGCTAACAGTGCTGGTCAGCAAACACAGGGGCTACTACATTCATGAAAAGGTCTCCTGATTTAGCTGAAAATGTCTAGACTAGACAATCATTATTTCATACCGTGTGTTAAAGTAAATTGAATTGTTGCTTACCTTTCCTACAGTACATCCAGAGATCAGACATTTGTGATCTTCTTGACAAGTTCATTGTGGCTCTGTAGTGCATTAAAAGTTAAAAGTGATAAACAACAAATCAGTAAAGCTTAGCTAAACCCACTGATTTTAAAATTCAGGGTATGGCTTTGGTGATAATTGTCACAGTTGATTACATAACCGAAATTTGAAGCACTCAAATGAGTGGTGTGATAGATGATTATATGTGTAGCACCATTACAACTGCAGATCTAAACATAGGCTAAGATGGCTCTTTCTTCACCTATAAAAGATAGGAGGGTTTAGTTCCGCTTTACCAAATGTATTTCCTTGTTGCCAGTTTAATTTTAAAGCATAAATACCTTATGGATCTGAGCTAGCTTAAAATCAAGCTAAGTCCGTTATGTGCATATTGTTGGGTGTATTTAAGTTTTGCTCAATCCTCGTGTTAGAAAGGTGTTTAATTAAAATGGCGCAGTGTTGCTGTCAGACCTGGTCCAGGTGATAGCACTGACTATGTGCTATGTTTTGCAAATGCCATAGAATCAATAAAATGCGATTAGCCGATGTGGAGGAAAAAAGAAGAGCAGGACCACTGTCTGTGGCTAATTTCATAAACCATCTACCAATCCAATGAATAATCTAACTTCTGTCTGGATGCATATTGCTTTATGTTCTCTTACAAATGAGAGCAGAAGTTTTAGTGCAGACACTCAGTAGGAGCAATCAGGTTACAGCTGCCAATAATGCGGTGAAGAGTGTTTCTTGGCTGAACTCAGCGCTAGACTAAATGGAGAGATCAGGTTGGCCACGCACAGTACAGTGTTTAGTTATGAAATGATTAGTGGAGTACTTTTGGGTGCATGCAAGTTCACACAAGCTCTAATTAAAAAAATATAATTGTAGAATTCATATTCTAATTGTAGAGTATGCTGATCAGGATAACATGTTTATTATTATTATTATTTATTTTTTTTATGTGTACCTTTGCAATCACTTTAAAGTGGTAGTAAACTCTGTGAACATTTTTTTAGCCGGGCCCTCTGCAGGTGAATGCCATAATGTGCTAGTATGCACCACCTACTAGCACATTATGACAGACATACCTTAGAAATGGAGCCCTCTGGCAGTACGCTGTCATTGCTCATGGTGCGTCCACGTTCAGCCGGTCTTCCTCCCAGGTTTGTGTTCTGGCCTTTTGAATGGCTGGGCCTTGATGACATCACTCCAATCACTGTGGCATGGGGCTCTCTGCATTCACAGCACACTCAGAATACCCTGAATGCAGAGTGCACTGTGCTTGTGCTAGGTATGTCATGGACTGGAGCTGATGTTCATAACTACTAAACAGTGCAAGTTTAGGCCGTTTAAAAGGTGCCTACAGGTTAGACTTTTTAAAAGCTTACCTATATTACAGTTTGACCTAAATATCCCTTTTACCTATTTTTCGTCCTGACCTTACCCGTACATCTAAGCCTTAAAGGTTGAGTTCACTAAAAAGTGAAATTTTAGTTATAGAGGCGAAATCGGTCCCTAGTAGAGATGAGCTTAGCATCCTCTGAGCTCAGCTCTATCTGATCTTCAAATTTCAGCTCTTTTTTTAGTCCATTCTGCTGTGGGCATTGACTAAACATGAGTAGGTGTCCCTATAAGGGCACTGGCATCACCAGCATTCCACACCTTTGTTTATGTGTACTTCAGAGGCAATGAATGACCCAGCCCTCAGCTGATTGGACTAAAAAAAGAGGGCACCTTTGAAGCTTGGATAGAGATGAGTTTGGAGGACACCTACAGTCATCTCTAGTCCCTAGCTTGTTTTATGCCTTGGATGCTCCAACAGAGCAATCTCCCTGTTACTTTTTCTGACTCTGTTCCTGTCTGCAAGGAGTTTTTGATGTTCTCACCCACTGCTGCATTTTCCAGTACCTTCTGTTACATTCTCTGAGACTAAGGTCTCCAAACTTTCTAAACAAGGGGCCAGTTTACTGTCCATCAGACTTTAGGGGGGGGCGGACTGTGACCAGTGGGAGTAGAAAATGTCCTGGTGTCAGTGGGGGTAAACAATGCCACATGTTTAGTGGGAGGAATAATGCCCCATCATGGTGTCAGTGGGAGGAATAGTGCCCCATCATTGGTGTCAGTGGGAGAAACAGTGCCCCATCATTGGTGTCAGTGGAAAGAATAGTACCCCATCATTGATGTCAGTGAGTGGAAGGGTTTCCATCATTGGTATCAGTGGGAGGAATAGTCCTCCATTGTTGGTGTCATTGGTATGAATTATGCCTCCCATTGTTGGTGTCAGTAAGATAAATAATACCCCAAGGGCCGGATAGAGTCAAGCAAAGGGCTGCATCCATCCCCCGGGCCGCAGTCTGGAGACCACTGCTCTAAGATATAAAGTAGAAAAGAAGAAAAAGCAGGGAGCCTGGGAAGTCATCATAATGGCCACAACAGGCAGGCAGACCTGGGATCTAATAGGGATCCTGAGAGATAAAAGTGACTGAACCTTTGCCTCTGTGCAGGTACTTCCTGTAATAAGAAACAGACACTGCTGCTCTCTCTTTCGGTGCAGGGTAACTGGACTTGTATCTGCCTCCTCCTGTAGCTTTCTGCAGACAGCCTGTTGTGGGTGGCCGTACTGGGTCCCTCCCCCAGCTCTGTTCTCTGCACAGGCTATGTACAGCACAGTAATGATGTCACAAGGTGATAAACACAAAGTGAATGTATATACTATGTGACTATTGTGGAATATAGTTAAATAAATGTTTTTGAGGCCAGAGTTCAGCTTTACACTCAC
Source organism: Lithobates clamitans (assembly GCA_037952925.1). Lineage (NCBI taxonomy): Eukaryota > Metazoa > Chordata > Amphibia > Anura > Ranidae > Lithobates > Lithobates clamitans. The sequence continues at coordinate 4,845,581 of JBBGZY010000562.1, forward strand.
CAGCATATACCAAAAGCAGAAGTATCAGCTTTACCTGGGATAACCTTTCACCTTTGAACCTAATACTAACATGATACTAATACTGCCAGTGTATCAACAAAATGTTTCTGCAACAAAATCCCCAATGAGCAAAAAAATTTATGATAAAGATTTGGCATTTAACACGATAGCCAGATACATAGGGACCCATCTGGAGGGGGGGGGGGGGGGGGGGGGTCGTCTCATGCACATAGCTACAACATGCTTATGTGTCAGCATGCTTATATGTGTGTATATATATATATATACATATATATTTTTATTTTTTCTGATTAGTAGTAAAGTGTTGTACTGTTAGTTTGGAAAGTTTGGCGCTTAAGTAATACTCTTTAGGATTGCTTTACTATAACTGGAGAGTGCACAATCTGGTGCAGCTGCGCATGGTAGCCTATCAGCTTCTAGCTTCAGCTTGTTCAATTAAGCTTTGACAAAAAACCTGGAAGCTGATCTGTTTAGAGCTGCACCAGGTTTTGCACTCTTCAGTTTTAGTAAATCAACCACTTTTATTAAAGCCTAAGTGCAGCCAAAATAAAAGCTGCAAAATCAGCACAAGGAACAGTGATTTTGTGCTTATTTTTATTTTATTTCTTTATTTATCTTTGGTCCAACCCCCCCCCCCCCCCCATTATGATGTGTGCCTGCTTCTGCAGCCTCCTGGAAAACTCCCATCACATCTCCCAGGAGGCTTCAGGATCGGGCACACAGGGTGGCCAGGGAGCAGGTTGGAGGGTGGGCCTGGCACATCATCGGTAGCTTGCTGCCTGCACCAGGAAGGAGCAGCCAGCTGAAGAGAACCAAGATGGCGGTGGACAGCAGAACAATGCTGGATTTGCTGTGCGGGTAAGTATGTGTTTTCAAGAGATTGCAGCACTACGGGTAAGAGGGAAAAAAAAAAACATCATGGGAGGGGTTGAGTACTGCTTTAAACATCACGTCCATCATATTTAGTAAATCCAAACCTCTCCTTTTTAATTTACTCAGGAAAATATTTATTGGAAGTGTAATTTTTTAAAAAGTCAGGTCATTTCAAAATGTCAACAAATCCTGAGAAGAATCTATATTTCTCATTTTGCCATGGAAGACGCTCTTTGTAGGTTTAATTATGGCTATTAATTAAAGTAATTTGTGCAGTACCTGATGTGACTTCAATGTGACTGAAAAACACACGTACCACTTAGTCATAATATTGTATCTCGCTGTTTTAATACTCCATTAATTTGTTAATATTTAGACTGCCACTTCATTCATTGCGGCCTATACACTAGGGAAATTCCAGTCTTCTGCTTTGGGTGGAATTCTGGCAGCAGAAACCATTACTGCTGTCTCATTAGCATTTTACACAAAGGAGGAAGGACACAGAGCTGCGTTGTGAGCTGCAGAGAAAATATTTAACTTTGACAGAAAAATATTAAAATTCTCTGGTAAAATAATATTCAAAAATTACTGTGGAAAAATTGCAAGGTTCCTATGTCATCACAATGTTGTCTGCCTTTTTCAGTGATTATCCTCATTTCACAGCATGAAGCAACAGTGGCATGCATGTTGCAGTCACAGGGTGCCATCTTGAGAAAAATAAAAGCTTTGTTGCTTTGCCCTATGACACAGACGTCTGACACTTTTCAGGTGGCATAATAACTGCAAAACCCACCACTGTGCTGCTGCACGTAACAGTGCAGAAACATGACTGGGCTTATTAAATAAAGCACTGCAAAGAGCAATCATCATGACAAACAATATGATCCATAATGAACAAGCAACATTCAGTCTACCACAGTCAGAGTAGTTAAAGACAACCTGTGAGTAGTTGCTGTGAGTTACTACACTAATCACATTATTCGCAAAGGGTATGTGAACCCAGCGTTCAGGCTGCAGTGTGTGCATCTAATATCTATTCTCATGTTGTCATCCTGTCACAGGAAGACTGCAGAGAGAGGAGAAAATGGCAGGATCACCAGAAATGTATTTAGTCTTTTAAAGGATAAGTTCACCTTTGTAAAAAAAAACAAAAAGAACATGCACATCTTTTTGCAGGTAAAAAAATGTGCATTTATTATTATTTTTTTAATAGCAGTCTAGAACGCATTGCACCTGTGATCTGCTGAGTGCAAACGCCATGCAGGACTCCTGTCAGTGTAAGCTGTCTACTCGTACCTCATATGGGCAGGAAGTTACCCACTGACAGGAAGAGACAATGAACTACCTAGAGCACTCAACAGACCCCTGGTCGTTCATTAAGAAGTACAAGCCGACAGCCCCAAAGGCTGTCGGTAGTTGTAGTTCTCCCATTCACAGAACTACAACTGCTGTGTCATTCACCACCCAGCAGTGAGTGACGCGGCTGGGCAGGCTGTGACAGCGAGCTTGGGGGGAAGAAACCCGGCTTGCTGTAACTAGATGCAGGGGATTGTGTAGCCGCTACAGGAGTGGGAACATGTTATATGTTCCACCCTAAACCCATGTGATATGTTCCCAAAGGTGAACTTATCCTTTAAAACAGTAATCAAAAAACCGCTTACTAATATACATACAGAAAATCTATTATTTCAGGGCCGGTTCACATGCGAGATTCAGATGTAATCCGGGTGCGATGTGATTCCAACCCATTCATTTGAATGGGCTGAACATGCACCAGACTGCACCAAAGTAGTGCACAGCCACTGTATCGTATGGCACTATTACTGTACCATGCGATCCAGTGCAGGCAAACCCACTGCATTTGCAAACTGCATTTTGGGTGTCATTAAGTTAACATTAACACACACTGCAGATTGCAAGTGCAGTGCGTTTTGAACGTTGCACAGGAAATGCTCACAGAAAGCATTCTAGTGTGAACTGGCCCTCAGGTGTTTTTTCCCCTGCTCTGTTCTTTGTTGGACAAACTACTTGTATATATAATAGATTAATTTGCTGTTGTGTGGGGATATAAAGCAATGCCTGCAACCCTGGCAACTAAGTAGTATTAACACAAGACCCTCTAATGTGATTTTTTAGGGCATAAATTTCAATATGGTTTAAAACGTTTAACAATATACTTTATTGATATGTAAGCATAAAGACATGAAGACGTTTATAAGACATAAAATACAAAAGCGGTTTCAAAAAGATTTCGGTTGTGAATGTACAGGAATAACCACATTCAAACTGTTAGAGGACTCACATGACAGAAAGAAACCCAACACATTTACACATTTAGAAAACCATTTAGAAAACGTACAGTTTCTTCTTCAGGAGTGGGTGGTTACAGTAGTTTTCTACAAATGGAGAGAGAGTACAGTTAGACCTCTTATAGGTTAATGTATACAAAATGGAGACATTATGTAGGTATTAGTGTACTAATCCTGTAGACACAAACATAACATATGGGAAACTGCATCAAACTGCACAAAGGTTTGTTTGCTGCTGCATGCTACCAGAAGTCCAGCTATTGTTGACACTGAGACCCGCGTTTCTCCATCCACAAGGGTTTGGAGGGAAGCCCATGTGATCACAACTGGACCTCCATGAGACCAATCTGCCAATAAGCATCATGGTCAGAAATAGGGTACAACAAAATTAATGAATTCATGCCCAATAGAGAAAGGTTAACTCCAACAGTCCTAGTGCCTACCTGAGCTTTAAAGTCATAAGACCAGATGCAAAGAGAAGGCAGAGGTGTAGAGGGAGGAGATAACACCAGATGGAAGTCCTAAGAGTAAGTGATTCTGGTGGAGTAACTATAAAGCAGATGATCCAAATAAAATAAAAGTTTTCTAAACACGTTGGGTTTCTTTCTGTCATATGAGTCCTCTGACAATTTGAATCTGGTTATTCCTCTACATTTACAACCAATGTTTTTTTGAAACCGCTTTTGTATTTTATGTCTTATAAAATAAAGTATATTATTAAACTTTTTAAATCATGTTGAAATTTATGCCATAAAAAATCCCAGTAGAGGGTCTTGTGTCAATACTGACAAATTACCGTACTTGTAGTGCTTTGTCCCATGTTGCTAAAGCAGCTCATATACTAGTAGATTTTCAAAGAAAATATCTTTTGAGCATTTCCCATCAGTACACTCAATGACATGACGAATGTCGTTTGAAGGTACTTCAAGATAAGTTTGCCCTCAACAATTGATTTTGGAGTGAATGGACTTCCCCATTCTGCTTCTTATTTTCTTGTCACTGCGGTAAAAATGAATGTTGATTTAGCCTCACTAACAGTTAGAAAATGGAACAAATGTTTTTAAAATAAAGATTTTTGAATAAAATTCTACTGGTGTATGGCCAGCTTTAGTTCTTCCTAATTCTAGCTATAGGGTTGGACTATGTGCCCCGCCCCCCCCACTCCCCTGTGGCTATTCAAAAACATATCTAGGCAGGAGATGGCTGCTTCATATCGCTCGCTTGTCTCAGGTTCAAGCACTTTCCCAAGACAAGCAGTGGCAAGCGAAGTGCAGAGGGATGGAAGGCTAACACACCCGCACCTCTTTTGCATTCCTCTTGCCACTGCTGGTCTCAGGAAAGTGCTCAGGGCCACATCAAGCTGCCTCATGAATTGGCTGCCTCATTCCTAACTATGTTGTTGAACGTCCACAAGAGAGAGGGGGTGCCTAATATGACCTCATAGCAAGGGTTATGGAGCACCTAGCAACATGGAACAAAGTACTACATGTACTTTGTCCCTTAGGGAACAGAACAGGGGAAATATTATTATTGTTTGTTAAAGTATATGCATAACTTTTGCTTTTGATTTGATTGAGTAGGGAAATGTTAAAAGCCATAAGGTTTAAAGCCATTCATATTTTTGCATATTTGGAGAAAATAAGGGTTTACATACACTTTAATGTTCTATTCACACTGTTCCTTGCACATTACTCTGTACGTTAAGTACGTATGTGTTTGTACACATGATGTACGTACATTTCGCAGATATCCTAATTTCCAACATTACACCGACACACGTCAACTCGATAAATACCATACCCTTCAAAGTATCACAGCACATAGATGAGAATACACATGCATTGTGGTGTTGTAAAAAAAATAAGTCAGGTACATTTTTTGACTAATGGACAGCTGTTAATGGCTGATGGGTAAATGTATGGGCCTACACAACACAACACACGTTGTTGTTCCAAAAAATAAAATCTTACAATGAATATTGTTGTTACGATGACAGCCATCTAAAAGAGGATTTACCTTCTTTTTAAAAGGTTCCCCTTACTTCCTGTCTAAAGGACAGGAAGTGAAGGGAAATTTCCCCAATGGGACACAGCAAAAAAAATCAAACAACACAAAAAACAAACCTGAGAGGGGATTTAGACATATTTTCCATTATTCTATGTGCAACTTAAAACAAAATACAGTATTATGTACTGTATTTCTTTCATTTCATATTTAATTAATTATATTTTCAGAGGATTTTAAAATATTTCTCATGTTAAATAGAATGTTATTCAGGTAAATCATATTATGCTTTTCGGAATATGTTTGCAATGTGAGGGTCATGTCCTGGTCACTTGGGCACTAGCAGCCTCAGTGCCACCTTATTGTTTTCTTCTAACGGCTCTAGGTTTAATCAAGGGTGCACCGAGGACCAGGGAGGTCAGAACTTCTTTATTGTTGAAGAGTGAAAGGCATTACAGCTGTTTGCTTCTGCTACAACCCTGCACTGAGTAATGGCAGACATGCAAGCTATCACATTAACTATTTATTGACTAAATGGCTTGTTCTGATACAGGAAATGGATGTATCAGCCAGAGATGCACAATACTAGGGATTGAACTGTGAAGCATGGTTCAGGGTAGCAACAACCAACAGCTTCATAAATTGGTGCCATGGCTATTGTATCAATGCACCAAGTGTTTGCATACCTCCCAGCTGCCTTTATTTTGATGGGACATTCCTGACGGGCTACTGATATAATTTGCCCTAGTAAAATAAACATGGATTAAATGGAGACAAATTTCAGGAGCGGTTTAGGTGGTTCAAGGATGGGGCTTAGATATTTTAGATGTACCGTTATTGTTCTTCCAACATCAAAATGTAAGCAGTAATTAGACTATGTGTGTATGGAATTTCAGGTCAGCTTGTTGCCTGTAAAAGAGAATTAAAGCTGAACTCCTGACATGCATCTACAGATCTATCTTCCCAGGGACTCGCAATTCTGTACAGCCATGTTTATGATTCATACATCTCTGCTAGGCAACACAGCCAGGAGGATGGCACTGCTTTCTCTGCTTAAAGTTAAGATGGCAGGGCTGCCAGGGTTGGCACACTCCCCCCACCACACACATCATGTTGCTTATTTCCAGCATCACATTCTCACATATAATGGTTCCACTGGTGACGTAGTATACAGTATGAGCTCTTTTCACCCACACTTGGTTAGTACAACTAGAAACATTTTAACTAATAGTCGATGTTTTTCACCAAATAGATCAATCAACAATAGAGCGTTTCCCATGGTGAATTTACCCAACTATGGAGTTGTCTCTGTAAATCTGGACAACATATGCACCAGAATTGTGCTAATAGCTTTTTCCAAGCAGGCTGTAAAAGAAAGAGAAAACAGTGTTGCAATATTTTAAATAGGTTTACAACAACTGATAGCAAGAAAATGTACTGGCAGGTCCTTGTACTACAAGTCCTTAAAATTCTTCTGCGTCTGCATTCCGATAGCTGTTGGCTTCTAAAAATATTGCTGCATTCAGTTAACTAATTGAATGCAGCAGCATTTATCTGAAGCTGTTGGCTGGTTGGATGTAGCAAGTTGCAGTCATAAATTAAACATAGCTCTTTTAGAAAGACTTAACCCTGTAGACATCAGAAGAATCAGCTCTGTATTAAAATTTTTCATGAATGGCAGTAATGCTTCAAAATCCTCCCCTTGAATGTTTGTCTTGTCTACATTCAGTAAATGATGTTATGTTTAAGGTTCGCTCCAAAAAGGCTTGTGTCATTGTGTTTGTATTCCACAATTTGTATCAGCCAGCAGATTGCGGAATGTGGTAGTATGCAAAACTGACCCGTTAAGTAGACGTGTTTGGAAGAACAGGCTTTGCTTGCCCATAGCAAACAGTTACATTCTCCCTTTCCTGCTCTAGAAACATAAGAGAGATAATGTGATTAGTTGCAGTACACAGGTATATAAAAACAGCAAGGCACATATGCAAAAACAGTTATAAATGATTATATGCTAACTACATATTATTTTGCAGTAAAATGTGATTTCATGCACACAGTGTCAAAAGGGAGCACCGGGTACACATATCTGAAACCCACAGAGTGTCCTCTAGATGCCATGCCAGGAATAGTGTATTGAGTCATTCAGTTTTGTGATTCTGTGTTTCATTGTGTGGTGCTTAACATGAATGCAGCTTACAGCCTTTGGGTGCCTTTAATGCAGTAATCCTATTCTTTCTTATTGATGTTCCCAATAGGCTCATGTAGGGAGAGCTTTTGACAACCTCATTGGTCACAGCCCAAAAAAACGCATGTGCTGGATACGCTTGTGATTTTAATGTGTATGTTTCGGGCCTTACAGTGGATTAGCAGCAAAATACAAGACTTACAAAAGAAAACAATGACAACTTTCTCCTTTTTTTCATCATGTATTCATACTTGTAGCTGTTGATCACTTGTGGATTTACCTGTGGAGTATATGTTATCAGCTAATGTTAATAGCACACGTCGCTACCCCTAAGTAGACAGCACCCTACCTCTTTCTGATTAGGGAAACTGTCAAACCCCAAATGATATGTGGCTAACATCAACCTGAGTTGACCACAGGGAGATCTCTGGCATGTGGGCCATATGAATATATACAGTAGGTAAGCCTCAGTGGATTGTCCAAGCATGAACCATGTTGAACCTTGAATTGTATATACTGTATAGAGAGATAGTGCTGAACCTTCTCATGATGTCAGAAGGGTAGATGTTTCCCATGGTTCTCAATTATGCAGGTTTTCTCCAAGGATGGTAACTCCTGGATTGGGTTCTGGAGTCCAGAGCCTTTGTAGATACCTGGGAGGGATGAAGCCTCTGACTCTGGGTCCACATTTTACTAGAAACCAGCACTTTGATCATATAAGTATGATGCCCATGGTTCAGGGATCCTTCCCCTGGAGACAAGCTGCTGGACAAGAAGTGTGTGTGAACAGACACTGGGAATGTGTCCGTTCTGGTCTCAAGGCGAGATGACCTGACCAGGCCATCGCCTGAGTGAGGTATTAAAAGACAGTGTATCATTAGGCAGGAGCTTGTGCAACCCCAAGTTTGGTAATTCGTCACAAAGCTGAATGAGATAACATGATGGGTCTATGCATAGACAGGCTCAGGGACTAAGCAGTCCAGGAAGTCAGAAGGCTGGAAAATCCTGTTTGCCGTTGAATGTTGAAAACCCTATGCAAGGGTATACTTTTGTATGATTTTTGAATGTGACTTTTAAATAAAAGTGGACTGGCTGGACTGAAGTTCATGAAAGGGGCTACACTTGAGCGGAGTCCCCAAAATATACGTTTCATTTCCCGAGGGAGGAGATCGGTGGAGAAGTGGGGTCACTGGGAGAAGATGGCCAGCAGAGTGATCTTTTACTAATTCCTACACTGAGAGTCCTTTATATTTCCTTTTGATCTGGATGGATTCCTTGTGAGTTAGCTTAGCCTTAGTGAGCTGCTTCTCGGAGGTCTGATGATCCCCTTGTCTTGTCACATGGAATATACACAAAGCTTGTTTGGCCATCCGTTATAGGTGGTCAAACGTTCTGGTAAGGTGCATCTATTCACTAGAGCACGTGTTTACGGTGGAGGTGTCTCATTTTTACTCCCTTCATTTGAAATAAATTAATTTTAGAAGATTCACTATTAATCTGCTGGGAATTTCCTAATAGGACTTTCTTTTTGTGTTGATTCATCACATATTTAAAATATATATACGCAACGATCTTTTGACAGTCTGCTCTTTCAACTACCCAGCCAGCCAGTCTCCAGCCCGTTACTGCCTTTTTCAGGTCAACCCCCTGAGTGGAAATCAGTTTATTAAACATGTTTGGGTCCTACTGGTCAACTTAGGCCTAGACCCCGGGCGGTATTCTGGATATTCCTTTGGATCGGCGCAGCCTCAGCCACATACCAGACCATGTGACCAAGAAGCTAGGCAGGTGAAAGTCTGCCTGCTTTACCAGATATATATGCCTTCAAGATGGCCCTTTCTCCAAGCTCACTCAATGAGGTTAGAGGCAATAAAGATACTTCCCTACCTGGTTATTTTTGGCCCCTTTTCTTGCCATACCTACCAGATGACCAAAAGCCACACCTCAGGTCTACTTATGTTGTGATCCACATTTGTCTCGGTCTTAGGGCCACGACCATAAGTTAGAAGGCCAGTGTGCTGGCCTGAATTTATGGGAGGAGCCCGGAGGGTATTTAAGCTGACCACTTCCACTTCCTCTTTGTCAGTTTCAGTGCACGATACCCTCCCTCCCATTCCCCTTTTTACAGCACTTCTCAGCAAATTCTCCTCCACAATCATCCATTACTTATCTTGGGTATGGCCCCTTTTCTTGCCATACCTACCAGACGACCAAAAGCCACACCTCAGGTCTATTTATGTTGTGAGTCTTGTCGCGTGTTTATGTGATCCACATTTGTCTCGGTCTTAGGGCCACGACCATAAATATACGTTTTTCACTATGTTTTTTACGTCTGTCTGTTTGTTCCATTTTGTCTTTGGATTGGCATACTTTCCCTTACTTTTGATCTTATTTGAATATTGTTTGAAGAATTTGTTTACACGTGTCTTTTATGCGCTACAGTTTTTTTTATGAATGCCTCCACAATATATACTGTAAATGTGTGTATGTGCATATGTGATTTTCATCAGTTAAAACCTCATTCACCAGAACTAATAGAGTCTACATTACTAAAATGTAAAGGCGCGCTGTGGCATTGTAGCAAGCATTCCTATTTTGAATGGGCTACTGAGACACTGCAGAATACTTTCAACACTGTGCACTACAATGCACAGATGGTACATAGGTGTGTTGAAAAATGAAGAGCATTAGTTAGGGCTTGTTCACACTTGCTAAATTACTGATGCTCAACAGACGCTCCTATAGAGTTTGTAAAGCGTTAGTATGGGTGTCGGACAGGCGTCAATGAGCTTCAGAATGAAGCATTTTACAAGCGTTAAAACGCTCCTAAAAAGCCCTATGCGCGATTTCGTAGCAATAAAACTGCTCCATAATGGAAAGTGACAGATTTTAACGCGCTGCAACTGCACCGAAAATGCCTGCAAAGCTTTTGCGAGCATTACCATGGACTTGAATGGGAGGCGTTGAAAAGCTTCAACGCCTCCTGACTCGACATGAAGCTTCAATTTTGAAGCGAAGCGACGCTAACGCTTCATGTTTTGTAATGTGACCTGCACAATGTGCTGTCTATGGAATCTTGTGCATAGGCGTTTGATGGGCGTTTTTAAATGCCCGTCAAACGCCTCTCAAATACCTGTTCTTAAGCCAGTGTGAACTAAGCTTCACAGCCCCTGTATAGGGTATTACTGCTTGGGTGGGGCATGTTTTCCTACACTCCCTCCCCCACAGCAGTGCCGAGCTATCTGGCTGCAGCATGATGGTACTGTGCCAATTCCTAAACAAAACTGAAGCCAGTAAAAGGTTCAGAATAGGAATTACATTATCATGCTAGTCTAACTGAATTGCACGACAATTTTTATATGGTGCAATTAAAAAAAAGGCTATTTACAGAAAATAAATAAAAATATGCATGCAAGTGATGTACGCTGCTTCTCCAAAGCGATGAATTATTAGTAACTTTTGTAGGAAAGGATTGGGTGTCTTGCCTCCGAGAACAAGGTGTGACACACAGCTGACATCCTGTCTAGGAATCACACTGAAGGACATTGCAGCGACTATGTATTCCCCTTCTTCCAAGCCTGCAATGGCTGACAATACAAAACAATAGGTTACACTCTGATGGACAGCATCTGTTCATATAATGTGAAATGTATGACATTCTGCTAGTGTATAAGGACTCAGATACATATTATTGAGGTTATTAATTGCTTCTCTTTGTGGAGCATCTTGTGTTCCTTGTCCTATTGACCCCAGAATGAATGACCTCAGTGGATGTCGCTTGGTGATAACATTGTGCATTGCTTTGGTGGCAGAAAGCCTGGAAGAAACTGTCTAGTGAAGATAGTTGTGGTCAGAGCCACGTGGGCTCAATGACATCATATGAAATCCTTTCAGATCAGCGTTAGTGGTTGTCATTCTGCAGCATACTATGGGTAATTGAGCGCTGCCGGATCACTTATCTGCTGCTGACTTTACAGATTTTGATATTGTATTATTCAAAGTATAGTATAGTATAGGTTCATTTGCCATGCTGCGAGAAATAGAGAACCCGTTTTAGGAGTTTTTAGATCACTATCATGAAAAAAAATTTAAATTCTTGTAACCATAAAAGATTTATGTTTTTGTAAAATATCTAGATGCTTACAACTGTCACTTCTTATTGAAATAAAAAAAAAAAAAACGGTTTGCTGCAACTGTCACTGGATTACCAAATTCTCATCCTTAGGCTTTATGCACATTGTTTTATTGTAAATGTTTCTCCTGATAGGAGGAAAGAGCATTAAAAAGCTGCATTTTTTTCAAACCAATTTAGGTGTGTTTTGCAGAGTTTGGCAGTGTTTGGGAGTTTTGTTTATTTCATTGGCCAGAATTTTTATTTATTCTGGCCATTGAAATGAATAAATGCTGAAGTGCTGAACACGCCTAGAGTTTAGGCGCATTTATGCGCAATTGGCGTTTTTTATGGCCAAAAGCTCCTTTCCTGAACAGAGGAGGAGCTTTGACTGCCTCTATACTCTGATGCTCCTAAACTCTGGGGTTGATTTACTAAAGGCAAAAAGACTGTGCACTTTTGAAAGTGCAGTTGCATTCTGCAAGTGAAGTTGTTCCAGAGCTTAGTAATTCGGGTAAAGCCTCACTTTGCAAAAAATACTAAAAAACATGTGCAAGAAAAAAAAAACAGCATTTTTGCTTGCACGTGATTGGATGATGGAAGTCATCATAGCTTCTGCTCATTTACTAAGCTCTGGAGCAACTGCACTTTGCAAAGTGTACAGTCTTTTTGCCTTTAGTAAATCAACCCTATAGGCTTTTGTTGAATTAAAATCAGGGGCAATGGCAAAAAAAAGCCAAAAGCTCCCAAATGTGAGTTTAGGAGCAGCAGGGTGCATGAGGTCTATGATAAAACAGAACTAAAGCCAGCCATAAATGGATTGAAAGTCAGCCAGTTCAGCAGGAACTGGCCGAATTTCGATCCATCTATGGGTAGGCTGGTTGTACTGAAGTCGATTGACGGATTGACTTTAGTACAACCAGCCTGTTGCATTTTTTTCACTTGATTACTGCTGGCAGCTATAGCAGCCAGCACTAATCATTGTATTCTGAAAGTGGGGAAGGCTGTGCTGTGGGAGGGATGCCAGTGTTGATGATGGAATCAGTATTGATTGGGGAATCAAGCAATTTTCTTTCCTTTAACCTGTGGTTGAATAAAATAAATTTGCATAATGTATAGCTGCCTCAGTCCATCAATTTAAATTATGTGTGAACGCTCAGCTTAATCCATTTAGTTTAAAATAGAAATGAAAAGCAAAACATTTGTGTATACATGTAAAAAAAACATTATAAATACCCTTTTTCTTTTATAAGTGATCACATGCCCCCTGTTCCCAGCTGCATAAGGAACTCAGAGAGTTAGGGGAGGAGAAACAGCAACACACAGAACTTCCCAGTAAATGGCTCTGTGAGTGAAGTGGAGGGGGGGGGGGGGCTGCTTTCATCACAAGTCTGATCATTGGAGGAGAGCAGGCTGAGTTTTCACCACAGTCAGAAAACTGACTGGGCTGTGCTCTCATGACTAGTGCGGTCAGTTTTTAATAGGAAAGCAGATCGACTGGTAGGAATACCAGGTAGAGAACATGGTACTTTGGTACTTTTTCATACAAGTACATGTTATAGCAGGCACATATCAGGAATATAAAATGTTGAGTTAACATTTTTTTTAACTGCTTCCCAAATCATTTACATTCAAGGAATGCTGTAAATCATAATTGTCACAGTCGCTTGTGCTCTCAACCAGACTGTCAAGCCATCAAATGGCTCGTGGCATAACTGTGCAGCACCATAGCAACTGCAATTCAAGCAGAGCTAACACAGCAACTTCCTTGGCTGTAAAGGGTATAAGGGTTTAGTTCTGCTTTATCCCAGACTTTGAATCTACAACTTGAAGTGGAATTGTGGGTAAAAGCAACAATTGCATATATGATGCAGTCTGTAAGGCAGGTTTTGTTTTTCTGAGTAACCCCTGTAACATAGTTTTATTACCTTGCCAGTAAATCAGTTGGTTTTCCACTTTTCATAAAATAAGGATAATGCTAGGGCTGCAACAAACGATTATTTTCATAGTCAATTAGTTGGCCAATTATTGTTTTGATTAATCGATTAATCAGATTAAAAAAAAAAAAAATGTGGTGTGTAATTCAGTTAATATGTAGAGTTAAAAAAAAAAAGACAATTTGTTCTTGAATATCTGTATGCAGTGGTAAAGATACTCTAAATAATTAGCTCTATGGTTAGGGAAAAACTTTTATTAATAATTCACTAAGAAAAATAGACAGAAGATATATTATTATTATTATTTTTATTATACAGGATTTATATAGCGCCAACAGTTTGTGCAGCGCTTTACAACATGAGGGCAGACAGTACACTTACAATACAAATTAATACTGGAGGGATCAGAGAGCCCTGCGCGTTAGAGCTTACAATCTAGATGGGAGGGTCAAGTGGAAACAGAAGGGAATAACTGTGTGGGGTGAGCTGATGGAGAAAATGAAAAAACAGTTGTTAGGTGTGGGTAGGGTAGGCTTCTCTGAAGAGAAGGGTTTTCAGGGATTGTCTAAAAGCTAGGGGATAAGCGGACAGATTGGGGTAGGGCATTCCATAGGATTGGAGAGGCTTTGGAAAAGTCCTGGAGGCGAGCATGGGAGGAGGTGATGAGGGAGCTAGAGAGCAGGAGGTCTTGAGAGGAAAGAAGAGAACGAGTAGGTTGGTATTTAGAGACTAGGCTAGTGATGTAGCTGGGGGCTAAATTGTGACAGGCTTTGTACGCAGTTGTTAGTATTTTGAATTGAATTCTTTGGCCAAGAATTGAATTCTTTGGCCGAGCGGAAGCCAGTGGAGGGATTGACAGAGAGGGGTTGCAGAGACAGAGCGATTGGTAAGGTAGATGAGTCTGGCAGCAGCATTCATGATGGATTGAAGAGGTGATAGACTATGTAGAGGTAAGCCAATGAGAAGGGAGTTGCAGTAGTCGAGGCGAGAGATGAGTGAGTGAATGAGAGTGAATTAAGAGCTTTGTTGTGTCATTGGTTAGAAAGGGGCGTATTTTGGAGATGTTGCGGAGGTTGAGGAGGCAGGATTTGGACAGTGATTGGACGTGGTGCTTAAAGGAGAGTTCAGTGTCCAGGACTACACCTAGAACCTTGGCATGTGGGGATGGTCTTATAGTTGTACCATCGATTTTGACAGAGAGATCAGGGGAAGGGGCATATGGCAGAGGTAAAATTATAAGTTCGGTTTTGGATAGATTGAGTTTGAGGAAGTGGTGTGACATCCAGACTGATATATCTGATAGTAAATTAGTGATACGTGAGGAGACAGAGGGAGTGAGCCGAGGGGTAGAGAAATAGATTTGGGTGTCGTCAGCGTAGAGGTGGTATTGGAAGCCATGGGAGGCTATCAGCTGACCCAGGGAGGAGGTGTAGATAGGAGAGGTCCAAGAACAGAACCTTGGGGGACCCCAACTGAGAAAGGAAGAGGAGAGGAGGAAGTAGAGTTGTAAGAAACGCTAAAGATGCGTTTGGATAAGTAGGAAGACAACCAGCGAAGAGTACAGTCACGGAGACCAAAGGCTTGGAGTTTTTTGAGGAGGAGGGGGTGGTTAACTGTATCAAAGGCAGCAGAGAGGTCCAGGAGTAGGAGTACAGAATAGTGTTGATTGGTTTTGGCCGTTATTAGATTGTTTGTTAGTTTTAGGAGAGCAGTTTCTGTGGAGTGTTGAGGACGAAATCCAGACTGAAGGGGATCAAGAAGGCTATTATCAGCGAGGTGGACGCTCAGTCGGTTGTAGACCAGACGTTCGAGAAGTTTGGATAAGAAGGGGAGCAAAGAGATGGGGCGTAGGTTGTTAAGATCGGATGGGTCCAGTGAGGGATTTTTAAGTATGGGTCTGACAAGTGCATGTTTTAGAGAGTTGGGAAAGATGCCAGAAGAGAGGGAGAGATTGAAGATGTGGGTTAGAGAGTGTAGAATACAGCCAGAGGGTGAACGTAGCATTCGTGAGGGAACAGGATCCAGAGGGCAGGTGGTAAGGTGGACATTAGCAAGTAGTTTAGCAACCTCATCTATAGTGGTAGGGTTGAAAGAGGGAAGTAATGATTGTGCCTGTGGGCATGACGTGTAAAGCGTGGAGGGTATCGGAACAGTAGAGATCTCCTTGCAAATTGTATCAATCTTCTGTTTGAAGTGATTGGCGATCTCCTGGGCAGTGAGTGAGTTGGCGCGTGGAGGACGAAGTAGAGAGTTGAAGGTAGAGAAGAGTTTACGGGGATGGGATATAAGTTGCTAATGAGAGGGCAGATTTGGAGGGCAGATTTATATTGGTTGAAATCTCTCTGACACTTATGCCGCGTACACACGGTCAAAGTTCCCACAAAAAATGTTCGATGTGAGCTTGTTGTCCGAAATTCCGACCGTGTGTAGGCTCCATCGGACATTTTTTGTCGGAATTTCCGACAACAAAAATTTGAGAGCTGGTTCTCAAATTTTCCGACAACAAAATCCATTGTCGGAATGTCGGAAATTCCGATCGTATGTGTACACAATGCCAACGCACAAAATTCCACACATGCTCAGAATAAAGCAGAAGAGCCGCACTGGCTATTGAACTTCATTTTTCTCGGCTTGTCTTACGTGTTGTATGTCACTGCGTTCTTTTCCGACAACATTTGTGCGAACGTGTGTATGCAAGACAAGTTTGAGCCAACATCCGTTGGAAAATAATCCAGGATTTTATTGTCGGAATGTCCGATTGGCATAAGTCTTACGCCACAGGCGCTCATGAGCACGACTACGTTTTTTCAGACTTCTAGTATATGTATATATATATACACTTGTGGAGGAGAACCGCACTCTGCTTACGATTTAGTGCCAGCAATCAGGTCTTCCCACCGACCTTGTATATAGAAAAAGAGTCCAAGAGGTTGCTGCACTTAAAAATTTTTTTTGCTTTATTTCACAAATTGTTCAGTAGGGATTTACAAAGCAAGTATAATCCAAAATCACAGGCACGAAATGCCTACACAGTTTTAGACACAGGTAGATTCAGATATGGATGGATGGATGGATTACGTCTCGGGCTAGTCAGCTTACGCCCTTCCTAAGATCCATTGAAGCACATCTGAGGGTTTCAATCCAATCATTCATTTAAATACAGGTTAAGTGAAGTACTTCACATATGGAATCAATATGGCTAATTAGTTCAAATCGCATACCATTTAACATCTATATATGCATATATTTATCTATAGCATGCCATTAAAACAAGGATAAGCAACAGGTGTCGAATCTCTCATTCTCTTCACTCTCATTATAGAATATTTGAAATACCTATAAAAACGCAGGGAAATGTTGCATTCATGAGTAAATACAAAAACAAAAAGAAAAAACAAAAAAGATATCCCCATCATGAAGTTATTTTATCTGACTACTTTCATATACTCATTCCAACAGTTAAACAAATAAATAAAGATCCAAATCAACATTTAAGCCATATGGAGCAATTGTATTCAAAAAATGTATCCAGTATACTTCTCTTTTTCTTAGAATCAATTCACGGTTGCCCCCTCTCCTATTTTTCTCAATACCTTCCAGGACCATATACTTTAGTTGTGATACATTGTGGCCAAATTCCAAAAAGTGTCTCGCCAGCGGTAATTGGGTTAATTTATCTCGTATTGAGTATTTGTGTCTCGCCATCCTATCTTTGATTTTTTGTGTAGTCTCCCCTACATAGACTAAACCGCACGGGCACTTTATGGCGTAAATTACATATGAAGATTGGCATGTGTAGTAACCCCGTATGGGGATGTTGAAACCCCTATGTGGATGTGTAAAGTATTTAACTTTAATCATAGAGTTACATTGTATGCATGACAAGCAGGGATACGATCCCAGATTTTTAGGTCCCAGGAAGGTTAGTTTGGCTGCTGCAGCCACAGGTTGATCAGATTTAATCAATCGATCTCGTATCGTTCTACCTTTTCTATAGGAGGACATGGGTGGATTCCAGAATTCCTGTACCGTGGGGTAACTGGATCTTAAAAGATTCCAATGTCTTTTGATAATTTGATTAATTTTGTTGGAGAAGGGATGGTACTGCATAATAAAGGGGATTCTCTTGTTTTCTTTTCGGGGTGATCGATTACTATCCGTATTAGGATGATCGATATTAACTAAAGCTTGCGGATATCTTCTACTAATAAGTTTGTTTTTTATTTCATCAAGTCTCTGATCACGGCACAGCGGGTCACTCACGATCCGCTGCACCCTCATCATCTGACTTTTTGGGATGGATGAAAAAACGTTTGGGGGGTGAAAGCTATTAAAATGTAGCAATTGATTGCGATCTGTGGGTTTCACAGGGATGGAATCTGTGACAACACATCTAGCACAATACCTGGATAAGTGTTTGACACCATTGCTATTAAACACTAAATCATTTATAAGAGATACTACTGACTTTTTGTCAAAAATTCAAGATATAAACTTGTCATCAGATTCCATCCTGATATCATGGGACGTCTCTAGCTTATTTACTATCATTCCACATGATTTAGGAATAGAGGCATGTCAGCGATTGTTAATTCAATCAGGCATCTATAAAACCGAACAGATTTCATTTCTGCTTGACCTTTTGAAAATTACTCTTGAAGAGAACTATTTTCTTTTCAGGGATACTCATTTCTTGCAACTGAACGGAGCAGCGATGGGTTCAAATGTTGCACCCCCATATGCAAACGCATTTATGAATATGATAGAGACGTCCTTTATTTATGTCAATGATTTATTTTTAAAACATTGCCAATGTTGGTACAGATTTGTGGACGATATTTTCGCTATATGGGATGGCAACATGGAAAGCCTATACTTATTTGATAAATACATTAACTATTTAGTACCTGGATTAAAGTTCAACATTGAAATTGGTAAAAATGAGATCTCCTTTCTTGATACTCTTCTTAAATTGAACAATGGGCAGATCACTACTGACTTATATGTGAAACCCACAGATCGCAATCAATTGCTACATTTTAATAGCTTTCACCCCCCAAACGTTTTTTCATCCATCCCAAAAAGTCAGATGATGAGGGTGCAGCGGATCGTGAGTGACCCGCTGTGCCGTGATCAGAGACTTGATGAAATAAAAAACAAACTTATTAGTAGAAGATATCCGCAAGCTTTAGTTAATATCGATCATCCTAATACGGATAGTAATCGATCACCCCGAAAAGAAAACAAGAGAATCCCCTTTATTATGCAGTACCATCCCTTCTCCAACAAAATTAATCAAATTATCAAAAGACATTGGAATCTTTTAAGATCCAGTTACCCCACGGTACAGGAATTCTGGAATCCACCCATGTCCTCCTATAGAAAAGGTAGAACGATACGAGATCGATTGATTAAATCTGATCAACCTGTGGCTGCAGCAGCCAAACTAACCTTCCTGGGACCTAAAAATCTGGGATCGTATCCCTGCTTGTCATGCATACAATGTAACTCTATGATTAAAGGTAAATACTTTACACATCCACATAGGGGTTTCAACATCCCCATACGGGGTTACTACACATGCCAATCTTCATATGTAATTTACGCCATAAAGTGCCCGTGCGGTTTAGTCTATGTAGGGGAGACTACACAAAAAATCAAAGATAGGATAGCGAGACACAAATACTCAATACGAGATAAATTAACCCAATTACCGCTGGCGAGACACTTTTTGGAATTTGGCCACAATGTATCACAACTAAAGTATATGGTCCTGGAAGGTATTGAGAAAAATAGGAGAGGGGGCAACCGTGAATTGATTCTAAGAAAAAGAGAAGTATACTGGATACATTTTTTGAATACAATTGCTCCATATGGCTTAAATGTTGATTTGGATCTTTATTTATTTGTTTAACTGTTGGAATGAGTATATGAAAGTAGTCAGATAAAATAACTTCATGATGGGGATATCTTTTTTGTTTTTTCTTTTTGTTTTTGTATTTACTCATGAATGCAACATTTCCCTGCGTTTTTATAGGTATTTCAAATATTCTATAATGAGAGTGAAGAGAATGAGAGATTCGACACCTGTTGCTTATCCTTGTTTTAATGGCATGCTATAGATAAATATATGCATATATAGATGTTAAATGGTATGCGATTTGAACTAATTAGCCATATTGATTCCATATGTGAAGTACTTCACTTAACCTGTATTTAAATGAATGATTGGATTGAAACCCTCAGATGTGCTTCAATGGATCTTAGGAAGGGCGTAAGCTGACTAGCCCGAGACGTAATCCATCCATCCATCCATATCTGAATCTACCTGTGTCTAAAACTGTGTAGGCATTTCGTGCCTGTGATTTTGGATTATACTTGCTTTGTAAATCCCTACTGAACAATTTGTGAAATAAAGCAAAAAAAATTTTTAAGTGCAGCAACCTCTTGGACTCTTTTTGTATATATATATATATATATATATATATCTGTCATGCATTATATTGTATTACAATCCTGTGTTTTTTGGTCTTTTTTAATTATTTTTTTCTTGGAATAAAAATATTGACCTCCAAGTCTGATGTTATGTACCAAATTCAACTTCTAATGATAGATAGATAGATAGATAGATAGATAGATAGATAGATAGATAGATAGATAGATAGATAGATAGATAGATAGATAGATAGATAGATAGATAGATATCTTATATCATAAATATATATATATATAATAATACATATACCCAGAAGTAGGTATATGGGTATTTTAACTGGGAGTCACTTTAAATGACTTCCTTCTTCTGCCCAAGACTATGTGTCCCATGAGGCATTGCTTCTAGCACATTCACATTCCCAAGTTCTCAAGCACTTACTGACATGTAATGACAGTGTACTGAGCTGTATGTGTGCTGCACACTGTGTATACCGACATGTATCAACAGTGTACAGAGCTGTATGTATGCTACACTGTGTATACTGATATGTTAACAAACTATGTATATGAATTTAACAGTAGCCCAGAGTGAGGCCTTAAGTTTAACTGTTAAAGGGCACCTAACCAGCTGAAAACAGTTCTAAGGTAACAGAAGGCCTGAAGTCACCTGCCTTGGATTCCAGACGTAGGTTGTACACAGGACCTTGACTGTTGCTGAACTCAAGATAAAGCCGTGTCACTTTGTCATTTTGCTGCAAATACTAGAAATTATGTGGATAGTAAAGCTTTTGCCATTTGACATTCAAATAAAAAATGTTGGGGTATAAAATTAGGAGGGGACAGGAATAGAACTTGATCGGGAAAGAAATGTCATGTACATCCCGGGCCTACAATCTATACTGGGACACAGGGATCAGTTTGAATGCTGGGCCTAGGATGTCTACAAAACACAGGCATCAGTTTGAAGGCTGAGCCTAGGATGTCTACAGGGCACAGGGATCAATTTGAAAGTTGGGCCTAGCATGTCTACATGGCACAGGGATCAGTTTGAAGGCTGGGCCTAGGAAGTCCACAGGGCACAGGGATCAGTTTGAAGGCTGGGTCTAGGAAGTCTATAGGGCAAAGGGATCAGTTTGAAGGCTGGGCCTAGAAAGTCTACTGGGCACAGGGATCAGTTTGAAGTCTGAGGCTAGGATGTCTACAGGACACAGGGATCAGTTGTAAAGCTGGGCCTAGGATGTCTACAGGGCGCAGGGATCCGTTTAAAGGCTGGGCCTAGGATGTCTACAGGGCACAGGGATCAGTTTGAAGGTTGGACCTAAGATGTCTACAGGGCACAGGGATCAGTTTGAAGGGCAAGCCTAGTATGTCTACAGGCCACAGGGATTAGGGTTGCCACCTCATTCCTTTAAACCCGAACACATATCAATTATACAGGTTCTGAGACTAATTTAGTGCAGATAAGGCACCAAGTAAGTTTAATTACCACCTTAATCAGCCACAGAACCTGTGTAATCAATATGTGTTCGGGTTTAAAGGGATAAGGTGGCAACTCTAACAGGGATCAGTTTGAAGGCTGGTCCTAGGAAGTCTACAGGGCACAGATATCAGTTTGAAGGTGGAGCCTAGGATGTCTATAGGGCACAGGGATCAGTTTGAAGACTGGGCCTAGAAAGTCTACATGGCACAGGGATCAGTTTGAAGGCTGGGCCTAGGATCTCTACAGGGCACAGGGATCAGTTAGAAGGCTGGGCCTAGAATGTCTACAGAACACAAGGATCAGTTTGAAAGCTGGGCCTAGGATGTCTACAGAACACAGGTATCAGTTTGAAGGCTGGGCCTAGGATGTCTACAGGGCACAGGGATCAGTTTGAAGGCAGGTCCTAGGATGTCTACAGAAAGCAGGGATCAGTTTAAAGGCTGAGCCTAGGATGTCTACAGGGCACAGTGATCAGTTTGAAGCCTGGGCCTACGGTAACCACAGGACACATGGATCAGTTTTAAGGTTAACATAGGCACTTGAGCCCAATCTAAATTTTACTTGCACGTGAACACTCTTTCTGTCTTGGAAATCTTTTAAGTCAGGTCAGGTTCACATAAACTCAACCTGTGTTAAAGCGAAGTTCCATCCAAAAATGGATCTTACACTTATCCGGTTCCTCCCTCCCTCCGGTGTCACATTTGGCACCTTTCAGGGGGGAGGGGGGAGCTGATACCTGTCTAATACAGCTATTTGCCGCCACTTCCGGCGAAAGATCGCCCCAGAATACGCTGCAATCTACGCCATGTCTGGCCCCTCCTCCTTCCCCTCCGCTGTCTTCTGGAAGACACACAGGTCCCAGAAGACAGCAGGGACCAGCCAGAAGGCGCAGCACGACTCGCGCATGCGCAGTAGGGAACCAGGCTGTGGTTCACTTCCTGATTCCCTTACTGAAGATCCTGGCGCCTGTCCTCACCCGGAGCTGAGGGACGGGTCGGCTTCGGGTGAGGACATCACGGGCTCTCTGGACAGGTAAGTGTCCTTTTTTTTAAAAGTCAGCTGCAGTATTTGTAGCTGCTGACGTTTCATTTTTTTTTTTAGCGGAACTTCGCTTTAATCCCAAATCAAACCATTATCACAATACAAATAATCCACGCCAGAAATGATTATGGAGTCATTATCACATCAAAAACTTTGCAGAATTTTCTGCATCAGATAGAACTGATTCTGACCAGATAAACTATTTTATGGTTAAAGCGGAGTTCCACCCACATTTTCTTTTTTTTTTTAAAGCACTCGTTCTGATGGTATTCAAATTCTTTAATAGACGTTTTTACTAAATCCGACATTGTATTACATGTTTTTTTTTTGTTTTTTAAACAAACCTTTGTCTTCTCTGTGCTGCGTGCTTCCATCTTAATTGTGGGCATGTGAAGCCCACTAGTGCTCTTTTCGGTATATGGTGCTGCTGGATACCTAGCATGCACCTCTCGATCTTGCGCATGCGCATTAAAAATGGGCGCAGCACAGGGATTGTCTCGAGTTGCCATCACAACGGGCGGCATTGAAGAAAGTGTCCACCCCATTGTTATGCCAACTAACCTAATCTATCAATCTCCACTGACTCCTGGGAATCATGACACACATCTCTCATGAGCCAGTGCGCCGCAGGAGGTGGCGTAAATCGCTGTGGAGGAGGAAACAGGACAAAAAATTAAAAGCTATGAAAGCGAGGTAAAGGAAAAGAAAGATTTAGAAACGCCCAAAGCTGTTTTTTAGGCATGTATGAAGCTGATGGTGTATAGATGAAAATGTGGGTGGAGCTCCACTTTAATATACAATATGAATTTTGTGCAAAAAAAAGAACTCTTCTTGTCTAATATAACCCAATAGACTCCTTCATTTTTAAACATAGACTGTAAGAAACAAAGTTGGAAGGTGATAGGTTGCCATTGGCAAGAGGAAATTTTTCTCTTAGCACAGACTTCTGCATCATGTCTTTATCTGCCTTTGAAACCCTGAGATTCTACACAGTACAGTGCTGAAAGGGTGCCTGGATGACTATTACATACTAAATAAGTCCTACCCCTTGATTCACAATGTGAAAGTGAAATGACCTTGATACAGTAGTGTGAGTCATTGTGTTACAGTATCCTCTGCCTCCTCTACCTCCTCCCATTCTCTGAGGACTGTGCACCTGGCACAGCGTGCTTACGTATGTTATCAGTAGGGAAATGCACACTGAGAAATGAACTTCCCTTCTCTCTCATCATGCATCCTGCCTTGGAGTACACAGTGCTGAATGCTGACTACCCATTGCATTTTCATTGTGCATGCACCTGGTTTGCTATACATTTTCCATAATACCAAATCACTGCCTGTGTTTATATTACAGACAATTCTGTCATTCGGAACTAGGGCAGACCTGGAAAAGTAACATTATAGTCCTTGTTCAATGCTTCTAGTAACTATGTAACCTTCAATTTCACGTTTATTGAAGAAACTGTAAAAAAAAATTTTGGGAATCATCTAATTTGACATGGAAATGGTACATATGGTTTGAACCAAGCTGACATCAATTGTCAACATGGTATTTTTTTATTCCTAAAGAGAATGTGTATTGGTGGTGTTTTACATATATTTCCTTTCTGTAGCGATACCCTCATAAGAGCTGCTGAGTGTTGTAGTCCGTCTGTCACCCTGCCCAGCCAGGCACACGTTTTTCAGTCACTCCTTAGACAGAAAGCAGTCCTTGCATTTGTTTTTTTATGTTTGTAATGAGGGGAATAAACTTGGATGGGGATAGGGACATTATGAGATTCCCTGATGATTGAAAGTCAATGTTGGGACTGAACTATATACACTCCTGGTATATACAATCTCCTCTCTTCCTCCAGCACAACACTTGCCTGCAGACTATGTCTCCTTGACACCTCCAGCACATCACTTACTTGCACTCTCGGGACCAGCTATCACTGATAGACAGGCCTGACACTGGCTCAGCCAGGCCTTAGCAAATGCCCTTAGCAGGCAGGGACCACGGGCCCCTATGGTGTAGCATAAATATGGTAGTCCTTGGCGCTAGCTGTCCTACATGTGGCTATTGCTCCCAACACCACCTCTTCTTCTGTCTGCAGCTGCCCTCTCTACTACCTGTGTGTCAGAAACCATTAATCCGACCGAGACAGAAGTACAGTTAAATCACACCTGTTTAATAATAAAAGTAACTAGAACAAACATAGTCAAAACATAGCCAAAGTTCTGTAACCGGAACGGATAGTCAGACAAGTCAGGAAGCCAGAGATTAGCGTAGTGGAACAGCAAGCAGGATCTGGAGCCAGAAGGAATGTCAGCCAAGCAAGTCTTTAACAGGAACGCAGGAGATAGTCTTTGTGATGTTGACAAAGGTGAAGGCAGAGATCATCTGGGCTGGACGGCCTAACTAGGCAGGACTGACAAGAAGGATATCATCAACAGGTAACTGTGGAGAGATAGGAGCTGGCAATTTGCCGACAGCTGAGCGGCCAGCTCAGAGGAAGGAAGGGCTGTGCCCAGCCCTGACAGTACCCCCTCCTCAACGACCCCTCCCCCTCCCTGGAGGACCACCAGGCTTGAGGGGAAAATGTCTATGGAAATCACAGAGGAGTACAGGGGCATGTACATCCGAGGATGAGACCCAAGAGCGTTCCTCTGGACCGTACCCTTTCCAATGCACCAGGTACCGTATGCGCCCACAGAACCTATGGGAGTCAACAATGGACTGTACTTCATACTCCTCATGGTTCTCAACATGTACAGGGTGAGGATGTGGAACCGAGGTGGTAAAGCAGTTCCAGACCAAAGGTTTTAATAAAGAGACATGAAATACATTTGAGATACACATATTAGAAGCAAGGTCTAATGCATAAGCCACTGGGTTAATCCTGCGAAGAATATGGAAAGGCCCAATAAACCGAGGTGCGAACTTCAGAGAGGGAACATGAAGTCGGAGGTTGCGAGAAGACAGCCAAACCCTGTACCCAACCTGGTAGGAAGGCATAGGTAGGCGTCTGCGGTCAGCATGGAGTCTGTACCTATCATTAGCATGTCGCAAAGCCTCCTGGACTTGTGCCCAAGTGGACGAAGACCACCGAGATGCTCCTCTAACGCAGGAATACTCTGTGGAACAAATGAGTCAGGTAACATGGAAGGCTGGAAACCACAGTTCGCCATAAACGGGGACAATCGGGAAGCAGAATTCAAGGCGCTATTGTGAGCAAACTCCGCCCAAGGTAAGAGGTCTGACCAGTTGTTATGATGGTCAGAAATATAGCAACGTAGGAATTGCTCCAAAAACTGATTGGCTTGTTCTGCGGCCCCATTAGACTGCGGGTGATACGCAGAGGAGAAAGCAAGCTGAATTCCCAGCTGTGCACAAAAGGCTCGCCAGAACCGGGACACAAACTGACTACCCCATCCCAAACAATCACCTAGGGTAGCCCATGTAATTGAAAGATCTCCCGAGCAAAAATGGAAGCCAGTTCCTTAGAAGTGGGCAACTTCTTAAGTGGAATACAATGTGACATTTTCGAGAACTGGTCAAACACCATAAGGATAACTGTGTTACCCTGGGAGTTTGGTTACTCCACAATGAAATCCATAGACAGGTGGGTCCAGGGCCTCTCTCCATTGGGTATGGGTTGTAGGATGCCTACTGGAAGGTGTCGTGGAGTCTTACTCTGAGCACACACGGAACAGGCAGCTACAAAGGCGGTTACATCAGCACGCAGACTAGGTCACCAGAATTGTTGAGAAATGGCTCAAAAGAGTTGATTCTTCCCAGGGTGTCCAACAGTCTTGGGAGAATGGTAAGTCTGGAGCACGGCAGTACGGAGACTCTCTGGGACAAAGCAGCGGTCACAAGGTTTCTCAGGAGGAGCATGGACCTGAGCAGCAAGAATATTGTCACCCAAAAGGAGATGTGAGACTGGTGTGAACCGTAGCCAGAATAGGATCAGGAGGAATCACAGGAACTGGCTCCATCTTGGAAGTGGAGGAAAATTGTTGTGACAAAGTGTCAGCCCTTACATTCTTAGTACTGGGCAAGGAAGAGACAATGTAATTGAAATGTGACAGGAAAAGAGCCCATCGCGCCCTTCTGGGAGAGAGGCGTTTAGCCTCAGACAAGAATGTGAGATTCTTATGGTCAGTAAGAATGAGAACTGGCACAGTGGTACCTTCGAAGAGATGTCTCCATTCTTTCAGGGCTAAAATGATCGTTAACAGCTCTCTGTCACCAAATTCGTAATTGCACTCTGCAGATGACACAAGGATGCATAGTAGGATGTTGAGACAGAAGGGCGCTAACTCCAGTCTCAGAATCATCAACCTCAGGGATAAAAGGTAACTTAGGATCAGGATGTGCCAACACAGGAGCAGAAACAAAGGCAGCCTTGAGACTCCCAAAGGCCTTAATGGACTCTTGAGACCAACTCTATGGGTTATCGTCCTTTCTGGTCATATCAGTCAGGGGCTTGACCAGAGACGAGAAGTTACGAACAAACTTCTGATAATAGTAGGCAAAGCCAAGAAAACGCTGCAGAGGACGTAAACCCACGGGTCAGGGCCACTATAGGACTGCTGAAAGTTTTTCTGGGTCCATCAAAAAACCAGCAGTTGAAATAACCCAGGAATTTAACCTGTTCACGATATAATTTGCACTTCTCCAATTTACAATAGAGATTGTTCTCTCTTAGTTTCTGAAGCACACGACAGACATCTGTGTGGTGCCTCTCCAGGGACTTGGAAAATATGAGGATATTGTTGAGATTAACCACCACACATAACTGCAACAAATCTCAAAGGACATCGTTAATAAATTCCTGGAAAACTGCTGGTGGCATTACAAAGGCCAAAAGGCATCATGAGGTACTCATAATGGGCCTGTTCTGGTATTAAATGCAGTTTTCCACTTGTCACCTTCTTTAATCTTCATAAGATTGTATGCCCCTCTCAAATCAAGCTTTGTGAAAATCGATGCTCCCTTGAGGCAGTCAAATAACTCCGTAATCAACGGAATCAGATAGGCATTCTTAATCGTGAAACGATTGAGACCTCTATAATCATTACAAGGTCTCAGTTCACCACTCTTCTTCTTCACAAAGAAGAAACTAGCACCAGCAGGAGATGAGGATTTGCGGATGAAACCTTGAGAAAGTACATCTGCAACATACTCCTCCATGGTCCTATACTCTAAGAACGACAAAGGGTAAACCCGGCCACGAGGGGGTATGGCACCAGGTTGAAGGTCAATTGCGCAATCATACGACCAGTGTGGAGGCAAACTGCTGGCTTGACCTTTGTCAAAGATATCGCTAAAATCGCGGTACTCCTCTGGCAGGGAGGAGAGTGAAGAGGTGCACAGGACCTTGGCTACCTTCTGGAAGCATGTCTTACTGCACTGTGGAGATCAGGAGAGAACCTCAGCACGGAGCAAATCAAAAGAGGGGTTGTGTCTCTGTAACCAAGGATAACCAATAACCAGCAAAAACATAGGTGAGGAAATAACTTGGAATTGGATTATCTCATGGTGAAGAGCCCCTATGGCCATGGACAACAGAACAGTCTCATGAGTCACATGGGCAGGCAGTAGACGTTTCCCGTCAAGAGCCTCAAACTCAGGGTAACTCAAGACAACAGGTTTTTGTGTCTCCCATAGAGGATTTGCCTAGGCCAAGGGTCTCTCAGAAAGCAAAGATATCACAAAACCTACTTTGCTTCTGCCCATGGGAAACGCCTGGGGCAGCAGCTCAAAGTATATCTTAACCTGGTTGAAAAACCCTCTGCATTGGACTGGATCACCCCCCCAAATCGTTTGGGATGCGAAGCGGAACCAGACATACCACTTATAGAGGTAATACTCGAGGCGGGTGCCTGCACAGTGACTGTAGCAGCAGCAGGGATGGCCTGCAACACAGGCTGTACCGGAGCAGCCACAGTCGGAGATTCCAGGTGAGCCATGCGACTCAGGAGTGTTTGTAACGCCATGGGAAACTGATCCCTGTGGTGATCTTGCTCATCCTATCTGGAAAGTATATTACTAACAAGTGGATTGACTGCATCTTCTGAATTCATGGCCTTCACCTACTGTCAGAAACCATGAATCAGACCGAGACAGAAGTACAGTTAAACACACTTGTTTAAAAATAAAAGTTAAAGAACAAACGTAGTCAAAACATAGACAAAGTTCGGTAACGGATAGTCAGACAAGCCAGAAAGTCAGGAGGTCAGAGATCAGCGTAGTGGAACAGCAGACAGGATCTGGAGCCAGAAGGAATGTCAGCCAAGCAAGTCTTTAAGAGGAATGCAAGAGATAGTCTCTGTGATGTTGACCAAGGTGAAGGCAGAAATCATCTGGGCTAGACGGCTTACGTAGGCAGGACTGACGGGCATGATATCATCAACAGGTGAGTCACTGTGGAGAGATAGAAGCTGGCGAATAGCCGACAGCTGAGCGGCCAGCTCAGAGGAAGGAAGGGCTGAACCCAGCCCTGACACCATGCCACCGCAATCCTCCTGACTGGCTCTGCACCCATCCCAGACTGCTCCATCCCAGCCCTCTTGGCTGTCTCTGTGGAAATCCTGGAGACTTGCCCGGCAGAGTTCTCCTGCTGTCCTCCTTTGCCCCTCCTGTGCCTCCTGGTCAGGACACCTCTGTGGGTTGTAAGAGGGTCCCGTCCACACCCTAGCCCAGGCCCAAGGTCACCCCCCCAGACTGGGGAACTCCCTCCAAGGCCCCGACAGCCTAACACTCCATCTCCATCTTCCACCCGATCACCAACTCCTCCCCAGCTGGGCTGACCCTGAGTATTTAAGGAGGCCTGCCCCCTGCTAATCCAAGTTGGGGATTGGTCAGGCCCCCTCAGAACACACCAGGCAGCTCCACCTCTCCTCTCCTCCTTCCTTTCCAGAAGACACCAGAACATTTTGGAAGGATGTGGGAGGTCTTTGTGATGCTGCCTGTGAGTCACCCAGCTCTACACTGAGTCACTCCCCAACTCAGAGCAAAACAACAGCAGCCAAGCCTGGAAATTTACCTACTCTACCAGAAAACAGCACTATCACTTCTAGCACACTAGAGGGTGCTACATTTATTTTTGTCAGAACTAAAAAGTACATATTTTTAAATATTTTCCTTGTTTTAGCCAGGCAAATATAGCACGTAATTTTAATTCTCATATCCAGTCAGCAGGTGGAGCTTTTAGCTCCTTATCACAATTGTTTTCTGTATTTTCTGTATACTTCTTTTGTTCAAATTCTTTAGGTTTTTTAAAGCTCATGGTAAAACTTATACACACACATGAATGAGTCAGAAAAGTGGCCTATCCCACTCCTACTGGATGGCACCATACAAGGTTTCAACTAGAGACAGAGTGTCTGGAAGGAGATAACTACTGTTGTGCTGTCTCTTTAGCAAACCAACAGTACTCTGGGAATCATTTGCCATGGATGGACTCTATGTAACAATTTTATATGTAAACCAAAGGTTTTAAACATGTACAAGTATAGTTAAAAATACAGTATATAAAACATCAAAGTAAAAGCTTTAAAGCTTAAAAAATAAATGCAATTGCCTCCAAACCACTAAAGTTTCCCTTTAACCACTTCAGCTTTGGAAAATTTACCCCCCTGAATTTTTTGCGATACGGCACAGCGTTACTTTAACTGACAATTGCGCAGTCGTGCAACACTGCAGCCAAATTTTTCCCCACAAATTTAGCTTTCTTTTGGTGGTATTTGATCACCTCTGCGTTTTTAATTTTTTGTGCTAAGAACAAAAAACGACCAACAATTTTGAAAAAAAAACTATATTAGGACGGCTAAGATAGAACATGGAAGACACATAGCGGAGGAGAGCAAAAAAAATCCCAAGAAATTCTTTAAGTATGTAAACAGTAAAAAAGGAGGGGCACTTTTAAAGAGTTGTTTTTTACCTTAATGCAGAGAATGCAATAAGGTAAAAAACGTTTTACCTTTATAACCACTTTAAGGGTTGACCTAAAAACCAACCTCCACCACCCCCACCTTTGCTGTTCCAATGGCTCCTTTGGAGGTATCCAGAGAGTGCAGACAATCCATATTGCACTGTGACATCAGTGTTGAGGGTGTACCCTGTATTTAGGAGACATGGTCAATCCAGGCACATTCCATCTTGTAAAAATAATAATGGAACTCTTACTTTTGCGGCTTTTCTTAAATCAATAAGCTCTTTCTAGAATCAATATAGCTTTGCAAACCCTTTCTGTGCCAAGTGCTGGGATTATTCACTACTTCTGCAGGCAGAGCTCAAGTGTGTTCGGAAGACAGGGTCTGAATTCATTTGAGATTGCGTGAGGTTCCCCTTGCAGCAGCAGTGAGCTGTGCTAATGTAAAGGAAGGTAGGATGTATAGGGGGATAGTGCAGGAGCCTCCTACATGCCAAGGTGTGAGAAAGGCAGCAAAAGTAAGGGCTGCATTATTAGGTTCGGAGGATAGAATATTTTGGTGTTGGGAGTAGTGACTTAAAATGTTAATTTGCCAAATAAGGATATCACATTAATAATTGGAAAATATAAAGCATCAGTTTAAAGGTGAAATAAATATTTAATCCCCCAGGGGACCAAGTGCATATAGTACTTGGCCCTGTTCTCATTGGTGGCCCTGTTGTCTCCTCAACACACTTCTTAATGCTGGCTATAATTCCATCCCCTTTTGAAGTCCAAATTATGGGCATTCCTGTGGGGGAGGTACAGCCAGCACAGAGCCCCACCCCTTCTCTAAAATGAGTGATCTGTCATCCATGCTGCGTGTTAATTCATAATAGTAAAAGATCAGTCAGAGCTTTGGCTCTTTGTAAAGAATTTTTCGATGCCAACGCAGATACAAATCATTTACACTGATCTTTTACTATTTTAAATGAATGAGGGGCACTGATCATTCATCCATAATAGTGACAGATCGCTCAGTACTGTGGCACTGTGTGTCTATAAGTGGTTGTTTTTACACATACACACCTCGCCAATGCAGTGCTGTGTGAGTTTTCACTTACGCATGGGCAATCAGCAATGTCAAGACACAACCTGACAGCACTGAACACACATTCATAAAACTGAAATATCACTCAGAACTGGGTGATCCATCACCCGGGCTGTGTATGTGTAGAATCAGCCACTGATAGACATACAGCGCCACAGGCTAAATATTTTATTGGTTTACACTAAAAAACATTCAACATGTTTCGAGGGCCAGAAGAAACTCCTCCTTAATCAGAACTATAGAGGCAAGCTAATTTCTGGTTAACGAAGGAAGGGAGCCAGCAACTCTGTAATCCGTGTTGCAAGTTTTTTAGCTACATAAGAGTGGCATTAAAAAAGATAAAATGCTGAAATGCCACTATTAAGGCCAGAAGAAACTCCTCCTTAACCAGGGCTATATAGGGAAGCTAATTTCTGGTAAATGAAGAAAGGGAGCTGGCAACTCTGTAATCCATATTGCAAGTTTATTAGCTACATAAGAGTGGCATTAGAAGCTAACTCATTTCAGCGAGAGCCTTAGTAATAACATATTATAAACTGGAATGGTAAAACATTTATACATGTACAAACTCCACCCAAAAGTGAATTAACATATTGTAATGGCCCAATTAACCAATTATACAATAAAATCAGGGAGCAGAGAGAGGTGAAGATCAGCAGCACTGGGTCCTAAAACTAATTATCCATAGCAAAACATTGTTGCATCTATAATAGGACAAAAAGCGCAAACAAAGCATATTGAGAGAGATTACTACAGTATTCCTGTGGAAGTCTCATGTCATGCCATAATTCACTTTTGTTGACAGCCTTCTAAGGTTGCAAGGATCTTATATATAGCATAGTTACCTTCGGGGCTTAGAGCAATCACACAGCATATGTGTCAACTATTAAGACTATGTATGCCTGCCTAGCCCACTGCATTTCCATATCCATTCTGTAAATATTTTATTATATCTTTTTTTATGTGAAAACACTGAAGAAAAACACTTTGCTACAATGCAAAGTAGTGAGTGTAGAGCTTGTATAACAGTGTAAATCTGCTGTCCCCTCAAAATAACTCAACACACAGTAATTAATGTCTAAACCGCTGGCAACAAAAGTGAGTACACCCCTAAGTGAAAATGTCCAAATTGGGTCCAAAGTGTCAATATTTTGTGTGGCCACCATTATTTTCCAGCACTGCCTTAATCCTCTTGGGCATGGAGTTCCCCAGAGCTTCACAGGTTGCCACTGGAGTCCTCTTTTGCTCCTCCATGACGACATCACAGAGCTGGTGGATGTTAGAGACCTTGCGCTCCTCCACCTTCCGTTTGAGGATGCCCCACAGATGCTCAATAGGGTTTAGGTCTGGAGACATGCTTGGCCAGTCCATTACCTTAACCGTCAGCTTCTTTAGCAAGGCAGTGGTCGTCTTGAAGGTGTGTTTGGGGTCGTTATCATGTTGGAATACTGTCCTGCGGCCCAGTCTCCGAAGGGAGGGGATCATGCTCTGCTTCATTATGTCAAAGTATATGTTGGCATTCATGGTTCCCTCAATGAACTGTAGCTCCCCAGTGCTGGCAACACTCATGCAGCCCCAGACCATGACACGCCCACCACCATGCTTGACTGTAGGCAAGACACACTTGTCTTTGTACTCCTCACCAGGTTGCCGCCACACACGTTTGACACCATCTGAACAAAATAAGTTTATCTCGGTCTCATCAGACCACAGGACATGGTTCCAGAAATCCATGTCCTTAGTCTGCTTGTCTTCAGCAAACTGTTTGTGAGCTTTCTTTTGCATCATCTTTAGAAGAGGCTTCCTTCTGGGATGACAGCCATGCAGACCAATTTGATGCAGTGTGCGGCGTATGGTCTGGGCACTGACAGGCTGACCCCCCACCCCTTCAACCTCTGCAGCAATGCTGGCAGCACTCATACATCCAAAGATAACCTCTGGATATGATGCTGAGCACGTGCACTCAACTTCTTTGGTCAACCATGGCGAGGTCTGTTCTAAGTGGAACCTGTCCTGTTAAACCGCTGTATGGTCTTGGCTACCGTGCTGCAGCTCAGTTTCAGGGTTTTGACAATCTTCTTATAGCCAAGGCCATCTTTATGTAGAGCAACCATTCTTTTTTTCAGATCTTGAGAGAGTTCTTTGTCATGAGGTACCATGTTGAACTTCAGTGACCAGTGTGAGAGAGTGAGAGAGATAATACCAAATTTAACACACTTGCTTCTCATTCACACCTGAGACCTTGTAACACTAACGAGTCACATGACACCAGGAAGAGAAAATGGCTAATTGGGACCAATTTGGACATTTGCACTTAGGGGTGTACTCACTTTTGTTGCCAGCGGTTTAGACATTAATAACTGTGTGTTGAGTTATTTTGAGGGGACAGCAAATTTACACTGTTATACAAGCTGTACACCCACTACTTTACATTTCAGCAAAGCGTAATTTCTTCAGTGTTGTCACATGAAAAGATATAATAAAATATTTACAAAAATGTGAGGGGTGTACTCACTTTTGTGAGATACTGTATATTTAAAAGGCACAGTGGCAGGTCATGTTCTACCTAAAGAGCCACCAGTTGTAATAATCCCCCATAATCACAGCCCTAGATATATCTAAATACCCATAGAGTGTAATGCCCAAGTGGATGAGTTATAAGGGCTTGTTGGAGGGTGAAACTGACATAATTATGTGGTGGTCTCTTTGCAGACACCCATCACCCTTTACTAGGACCATAGCACCAATCCAGCTACAGGAGACGCCCAGATTGGGAGGAGAAGCTCTTGATGAGCTAAAGCCTATTTGATGACTGTTATAGTCAGGTGGACTTAGAACACTCTGAACCGCATAGGTTGTAATGCACTTTGGACAGGTTGATGTTTTTAGTCCATATTTAAAGGAGCCTCTTCTGTTATTCCGTTATTACATGTGATGCTGGTACGATCCTAGGGGGTAGTCCCCTATCACCGAATGCTGTATACACCATATGCACAATCCCAATTAGTGGAGTCATAATGGTAACAGCTGACGGTGTATTAAATATGGACGTCTCTAATAGCTTTGACATGGCTGTTGTTATTCTTATGAACAGTTATTTTTAAGGTACTGTGTGTTATTTAATTATTTTTTTTATTTAATATTTTGGGATCATTTTGATACTTAAAAAAAGTAACCCTCTCTCTCTAACTCCGGCACTCTTGCTGAAGTTTTTTCTGCATTATACTTATATGGGTTACGGTGACAACGATTAATGTAGTGAGTTGGCATAAGGAGCAAACAAAAATAGTTTTGACAGACATTTGACAGACAACTAGTCAAGACCTGTTCAAACTACACACAGGCTAAACTGCTCTGTTTTAGATCGTGAGGTGCGGGTTGCTGTCAGTATGCTGTGCACTTTGCTGAGCAATAATGCAGCACACTGTGTACATTTATTAGCTTTATTGGAAATATATGAAATTGTACACTCTAATCAGATCTCTGCACTGTGATGTGGTGACTTTTGATACCATTCAGTGTGCTGTAAAACATTGCAGCATGTCTGCATTTTACTGTACCACGCATCACATTAGCATTCTGGTGTAAACAATTGCTTCCTTTAAGCACTTGCAGTGACCGTTGTTGATCCAGTGGAAAAACGCACACATGGTGTGCACAAGCCCTAAAATGTAATGACTGGAATGCTTCAAGATTCTTTACAGACATATGGGAACAAAATAGGCAGCTAATATCAATGACAAAGCATACTGATTTGCTGCTTGAAACTAAACCACCCACCATAAATTCAGAACATCTGAAATTAAAAGTGCTGCCCAAGAGGCAATACCGTAATTTCATAAAAAAAGATTTTGTTGACCAATTAGAAAAAAGTGAGAATAGGCATATAAATCAGTCAAACTACTTATATATTATAATAAAGAAAAAGCAAAGGAAGCTGGAATAATATCAGGAAAATAATAGTGTACACGTACATGTGCATAAATCTGAGTGTTTTGGTTTAAATGGCTGCCAACTCAGTGTAACCACTTGTATTTCTGGTTTGAGGTTCTAGGTGAGAATAGATTATGCAAGGAGAACCGTAAACTATAAGGATATGAATTTAACATGTGCTTGTGATGTACACTGGGCTAGCCTAAAGAAGGGAAAGACCTTTGAATTACCAAAACATATTGGCTGTGTTAGATTGTCTTGCTGAACAAACACCAATATTAAGTATATGCACCCTTATTGGACTTTTTTTACATAGATTCCAAAGCTTGGATCTCCAAGTTAAGGGTTGTCCTGTTTGTGTTTGAGAGCAGCCTCACCAGAGCCATTGGCCCCATATGAATGTGTTTGAACTGCTTCAGGGATGATCCATTGATACGTTGAATCCAGTGCCTGAGTCTTTAGCAATGCAACCCAATCCATACGATGTGAACAGGCCTTAACCGAATAATAAAGATAAGAATAAAGATGTGTTTTAATCTCTTAATCAATGGTTTTAGTAGACAAAGATTGATCCAGTTGGGATGGGATATCCATCTTGTCAACAAGAAATTGGATAATCTGTTCTCAATACCCATGAATAATCAGAATGGCTAAGTTAAATTAAAAGGTTCCTTAAACAGTAAAACATTTCAGCCATAAATGTTCTCTGGGTCATAGTTGACAGGAATTACTGATATAAGGTATGATCTTTGGATTACTTAAAATGTGTACCTTTACCAGAGTAATAGGGTGCATATCTTTATGCCTATAAAGTGTATGTAAAGCCAATTGTTTTCATTATGGATAGTTGTGGAAGAACCCCTGTAAGGTTTTAATTGCTGTCTGTGTATTCAAAGGGGGTTGGGTTCTCTATTCGCTCTAGTGAAAAAATGTCTCAGAAAATGTAAGTTACATAAAAGTGATAGGACATTCAAAAGTAGTCACTGGAACAGGAGAAATCTCCTCTTACTTTCTGAAAATCTCCCAGATGGGAATTAGATCACAAAACAAAAATAACAGGGGTCTTAACTCTTCATTACTCTATGAAAAACTTTAAAAAAATGCCATTACATACTTTTTAAGGCATCCTCCCAACCATCATCATCCAGCAGTACTATATCTATAGATAAAGCTAGTTTCTTTGTAAAGACTATTTAGTAGATTCAGGGGAAAGAAATGAGTATGAATTGAGAAATGCAAGACTCAGATTGCTTTTAGTCAGTTTATTGAGACATCTGCTTAGGACCTAAGTCTCGCCTGTTGGCACTAATCCTTGCCCTGCCCACCAGCTATCCAGTGAGAGTAACTTAGTGGAAAGTCTTCACTAGTAGTTTGAAAGCAACCTTGTGGATTCTGCTAATAAGCAGCACTTTTAGTTTCATATATATTATATAAAATGGATAATAGGTCTTTACAAAGTAAAAATCCAGTCAAACAACTAGAAACACAAGTGAAATAGATATTCTCCTGCTAAAGGCCCATTGCCATTAGATCAAGTTATTTTATACTGTCCATGATACCTGCAGACACTCCTGGTCACTTCTGGTCTAGGCTGGAGACATCAACTGGACAGAATTGAAAAGCTGGTCTGTTAGCTATATTCCTTGTAGATGAGCCCTTGCAGGAGTAGTCTGTCCTTGGTTCCATCCTCACTTCATAGGTTTAAATGTGTAGAGTTAGCTAAGCCAAATGTAAATGTTTTATGGAACTGTCTGACAGTTTTGCCTGAGGACAATCGAACAATGCCTGCTCATCCCACCACTCTGCTAAATCAGTGGACAGCTTTGCATTATCCAATTTGTCAATAAGATGGAATTATGCTTGAAAGGTCCAGTCAGTTATGTATATTTTATGTACACTGCCTTAGGCCACTTGTACAAGGTAAACACAAGACTTGCTTTGTGGACTCTGTGTGTATTACAGCTTGCATTCAGTATTTGCCACATCGGTCTGCACAGTTAGCAGCAGGGTGGAAGATCCGCCAGTAGTAACACTCTTTTGGATATCTGCCATGGCTTTTTTCTCACCTCCAAAGTCTAGTAAGCACTCATTAAAAAAAAGCATGCAGGGAAATTTAGTTTTAGTCCTTTTAATATCTGCAGGATTAGCAAGAGTTTGTTAATCTATCAGGCTGCTGTGATAAAAAGTGTGAGATCACCTGGAGTGGCCTACTGCTGTCAAACTTAATTGTGGCTATTTATATCCTACCAAGATAACAGGAAAAGCCAACTAACCTCCAACTCCTTTTGTTTACATCAAGAATTAACAATAGGCAATTAGAAGGATTGCAGTGCATATGACACCAACACAAGCAGCAAATGACTGATGAGGAGCGCCAGGGATCTAAACACTGTGAAATCACAACTAGCAAACTGAAATCCCCCAGCCAATGCTATATTTGGAAACAGCCATTTATTTCCTGTATTTATATAGTATCAGCCTTCTCCATCAGTTCATCGACCACAACTATTACCATTTGCACCACTTGTTCCTTCCTTTTAAATTGTAACCTTCACGAACGTATGTTAAGATGAGGCACTGAGATCTTGAGGAATATAGAATATAGAATTCTTCTGAAGAAGGCTATGATGTTCTTTTAACAATGGCTTGCTGAGCGCATCTGCAGTCATCTCTTCTGATGGTCAATATTGAATGTCGAGAAAACCTTGCTCTTGAGTGTCTCTAGCAGGTGATACTTCATCTCAATGTGCTTCGTTTTAGGATTGACCCTTTCTGATTGTGTCCCCTTTATACATCCCTGGTTGACTTCAAAAATGGGCATGGGTTTTGACGTGTCTACGCCCATGTCCAATAAAAGTTGACGAATCCTTATTGCTTCTTGACATGCATTTCTTTTGGCTATACCAACTTATGGCTCCAGCCAAATTTTGGTAGACATAACCACTTGTAGATTTGTGGTCTGTGCAGTCTCCGGCCTAATTAGCATTTACATACCCAATGAGTTTAGATTTAACACTGTTTGTAGCCATAGCTTCATCCAAATAGTTCCCTTTAGGTTCCGTATCACCCTTTTTACTGAGTTCCAGTCACACTGACAGGGTGCTGAAAGTTTTCAAGAGAGTATGCCCACTGCTGCAGCTATATCTGGTCTTGTCACAGTGACAATGTACAACAGCTTTCCGATAGTTCTGCAGTACATGTCATTGTCGGGTAGCCTGTTTTTTGCTTTATTGCTCTTTTTGGTAAAAAAAGAGTTCCATAGATGTTTTTACTACTTTTGCATCTTGCATGTGGAATTGTTGAAAAAATATTGTCAATTTTCTGACTTTGGCCGGGAAGATAACTTCCATCTTCTTCTCTCTATATTTGGATACCAAGATAGTGGCTGATGTTCCCTAGCTCTTTATTTCCAAAATTTTGTTTCAGCTTGCAAACTATCTGTTTGTAATCGCCTCCTACTTCAACACAGGTTATAATGTAATCAACATAAATTAGGATGTATACCCATCTGTCTTCTTGATTTCTGTTATAGAGACAGGGATCTGCTTTGCTGCTTGAGGATCCCTCCCTCGTGAGTACTTCATTTACATTCATTCCACATCTTTGTAGATTACTTAAGGCCGTAGATTGTGTCCTCGCTCAAACCATGGTGGTTCCTTATCACCATATAGGAAAGTGTTTTTTTCACGTGTAGGGTAGGAACTTCACTTGCATGCCCTTACCATTTGGAATGCTAAGAAGCTTTCTGATGGTGGAGTCCTTTATGACGTGAGCAAACGTTTGATTGTAATCTAATCTGGCCTTATATTTGTAGATATTTTCTTCAGCATCGAACTTCGTTTTAAAAATCAACTTCCTTCCTATAATTTTGCAGTTCTGAAGGAGTTCTGTGTGTGTCCAAGTTTTATTTTCTTGAAGTGATTTTATTTCTTCTTCCACTGCCTTTCTCCATTTATTGGCTTTGGTCTTCCTAGCATGATAGTTCAAATATATTGTTTCTTAGCAGCACATGACAGCTTGCTAGGTGGCATCCCCTATATTGCTCAAATGGATCTTCTAATTTCAGGCTGTTCATCAGAATCTAGTGGAGAACATATCTACTGAGAGTTCCACCTCTTCTGTAGTTCTGACTACTCTGAGGCCTCATTTTGGTTAGCTTTTCTTACTGGTTTACTCGGCAGATTCAATTTACAATTTTCAGGGGTCACTGTTGCTGATGATGAGCTCTCATTGAAACAAACACTGCAGCTCATTGTCACTTTGTCAGTCTTTGGGTGGAGGATTCCCAAAGACTGACACCCTTAATAAAGCCTTCTTGCATTTTTGTACCATAAGCCGTAGTTGATTATTCCCCTTTTTTGCTTTCTGGGGACTCCCTTGTCTCCTCTTCCTGTTGTTGATATAGTGCCATTGCTTTTAGGGCAGGTATCCCGTCACATATTGACGAATCGGCTGGTACTCTGTTTGCTGTTTGCAACTTTGGTGAGTGTGGATTCAAGGACCTTTTACCCCCCCATTTTTTTGGGAGGATTCTATACCCCTTTGTTCTCTGTAGCCCAATAGAATGCCTTTTATGTTCTCCAACTTGGATCGCTTCTCGCTTTAGATATAAGCATATCCTTTACATCCAAACACTTTGATGTGCTTTATGATATGCTTTGATTCATGCCACATTTCGAATGGGGTGCTTTCAATGGCTTTTGATGGTTGTCTGTTCTGTAGGTATGTTGCAGTCATGACTGCATCTCTCCAGTACTCGTTAGATAGGTTGGCATCTGACAGCATGCACCTGGCCATTTTTACAAGAGTGTGATTTTCCCTTTTAGGTGCACTGTTTTGTTCAAGAGTGTATGGTGTGGACATGGTGCGCTATACCTTGATTCTTTAGGTACAATTTCATTTCTTTACTCATGTTTTTCCTTCTTATGTGTGTGACATGGCTGAAAACTCATTGAGTTTTCTGATGTTTGATTCTTGTGCTTCATCTGATAAGTTGTGTACCTAGAATAATCGTCAATGAATGTCACTAGATATCTGTTCATGCTTGATGTGGGAATTTTCATTGGTCTGCACACGTCACTCTGTATGAGCTCCATTACGTGAGTGTTTTTTCTTTGAGTGGTCTGTTGAAGTGGAGTACCTGTGGCTTTTGCTTCCATATAACACTTCCATTTCATGAGCATTTTGCAAGGCAGCATTCTGATAAATCTTTCTTTATAATTTCCTCTTCTGGGTTTTAGTGCCCCAATCATCTGTGCCATAGGTGAGTGCATTTATTGTGGGGATTCTTAGTGGCAGTCTTGGCTTGCTCTTCTGTGGTGATGAGTCAGTATTGATGTTCATCCTATCTTCCTTTTCCAAGGATTTGGACTAACAGTTTTCCACCTGGCTCCTCTGAGTTTTCATGTGAATGATGTCAGGCTGGAAGGGGTTGACAGGGCCACCCACTAAGCGAGTTTTGGCCTGCTCATTATGAACTGGCCAAAACTCAACAGTGTATGGCCAGCTTTAGATACTATTCTGTATGTGACTATATAAAAACATAGAAAAAAAAACAGTACTGAGGTGTAAACTCTCCCAAAAAGTGTTTTGTTCTTGTTTAATGGAAATAAATCATCTTAATAGTTAGCATGATTAAGGTGTGACAGTGAGGCACAGTGGGCACTTCATATTAACGTTGCCTGTTGTTTCTCTTTGCAGCCAGGTTTCTTAGAGTAAAAAGAAATCCTCTATACAATTGTAGTAAGTTTTCTCACTAATCCGGATCACATGGAGTGTATTCACAGAGATGGTCTCATGCTTTTCCTGTATAACAGATGAGCCTTTTCAAGTGATGCCTGGATCCCCTAGGAGTTCTCACATAAAGTTGTATGC
Source organism: Lithobates clamitans (assembly GCA_037952925.1). NCBI lineage: Eukaryota > Metazoa > Chordata > Amphibia > Anura > Ranidae > Lithobates > Lithobates clamitans. The sequence continues at coordinate 4,886,796 of JBBGZY010000562.1, forward strand.
TAGAACTGGCATTTACAACAGAACAACAATTTAAATGGATACCTTTTGTAGAGCAAGTTTGATTGGCATTTGAATACTAACACAGAGTTTCATGGTTTGCCTAAAAAATATATACAGTACATTAATAATTTACACTATAAACAGCATTTTTGCTTGTACATAATTGGATGATGGAAGTCAGCAGAGCTTCCCCTCATTTACTAAGCTCTGGAGCAACTGCTCTTGCAGAGTGCAATTGCACTTACAAAGTGCACAGTCCATTTGTCTTTAGTAAACCCCCCTGTTGTGTTAAATTATCTGCTTCACCCACAACACTGCTGGAAAATCTGGAGCTATAAATGTAAATCCTAGGCAGTCCAATTTTGATTATTAAGGTGATTGTCTGGTCATCTGTTCAAAAATGGAGAGTCAGCAGCTAGAAAAACTGTAGCTGTTGACTTTTCATAACAGGACACCCACCTGCTCCTGGATCCAGCGATGTTCTCAGCCGGTTGGTTTCTTCACCAGGCTTCTGTCCCTTGAGCAGGCCTGGCTTATGAACTGTGGGCAGCCGGGTGTGACTGCTTGCGGCTTTAAAGCCGGCTGCTCACTGCGCATGGATCGGCAAATGCGGCCTCCTGCTCCTTCCACCACTGGCTCCAGTCTGCTTCTTTTTAAAAAATAATCCCAACTGGCTCCAAACTCTGCCTGGATAAGTGGCTGCTGGTGCTGCATCAAGCTGTCAATGGTGTTGTTTCTGACACTTGCTGAGGCAAGACTAACCTGCCTGAGAAAAGGAACTGATTTTTACTGACATAACATTTCTCTAGCGGACATTTACTGACAGCTGTAAAAATCACTGATTTTTACAAACTGTCAGCAAATTTACTGACGGTTGCAAACCTGGTGACTGGTCATGTATCCGCCCCCTCTTGGGCCCCTCCCACAGCTCTGCTTTCTTTGCAAGCCACATACAGCACAATGATAATGTTGCTGCTACTTTTACAAGATAATACCTAGGCTTACACAGGCATTTGGTGCAATCAAAGTGGAATCACATTCTTTTTGGCTATCAAGATATACACTATATTACCAAAAGTATTGGGACGCCTGCCTTTACACAGACATGAACTTTAATGGCTTCCCAGTCTTAATCCGTGGGGTTCAATATTGTGTTGGCCCACCCTTTGCACCTTTAACAGCTTCAACTCTTCTGGGAAGGCTAGCCACAAGGTTTAGGAGTGTGTCTATGTTTGACCATCCTTCCAGAAGCGCATTTGTGAGGTCAGGCACTGATGTTGGAGAAGGCATGGCTCGCAATCTCCGCTCTAATTCATCCCAAAGGATTTCTATCTGGTTGAGGTCAGGACTCTGTGCAGGCCAGTCAAGTTCCCCCACCTCAAACTTGCTCATCCATGTCTTTATGGAGCTTGCTTTGTGCACTGGTCCAAATCATTTGCTGGAGGGGGGATTATGGTGGTGTGTAATTGTTTTTCAGGGGTTGGGCTTGTTCCAGTGAAGGGAACTCTTAAAGTGGAGGGCCACCCTGAAAAAAAAATTGCACCAAAAATCCTAAAAAAATAAAAAAAAAAAACATTTGAAAAAAATTTTTTTTTTTAAACTTACCTGAACCCTTGTTGCTAGGCAGTCTTCCTAATCTGCCTTTTCCTATTCCACGGCGTGTCCTGTTCCTCGTGAGTGGCCCCGTTGCCTTCTGGGAACTGTGTGTGTTCCCAGAAAACCACGGGGCCATTCACAGAGCGCAGCGCCGCTCACGCGCGCGCAGTAGGAAACTGGCAGTGAAGCCGCAAGGCTCCACTGCCTGTTTCCCTTACTTAGGATGGCGGTGCCGGGACCCGAGAGCCAAGGGACAGGTCGGCCTCGGGTGGCCGACATCGCAGGCACCCAGGACAGGTAAGTCTACTTATTTAAAGTCAGCAGCTGGCCGGAATCCCGCTTTAAGGCGTCAGCATACCAAGACATTTTGGACAATTTCATGCTCCCAACTTTGTGGGAACAGTTTGGGGTTGGCCCCTTCTTGTTCCAACATGACTGCGCACCAGTGCATAACTACATGGATGAGCGAGTTTTGGGGTGGAGAAACTTGACTGACCTGCACAGAGTCCTGACCTCAACCCGGCAGAACACCTTTAGGATGAATTCGCTTCTGAAAGAATGGTCAAACATTCCCATAGACACACTCCTAAACCTTGTAGGACAGCCATCCCAGAAGAGTTGAAGCTGTTATAGCTGCAAAGGGTGGGCCAACTCAATATTGAACCTGGGATGCCATGAAAGTTCATGTGCGTGTAAAGGCAGGCGGCCCGATACTTTTGGTAATATAGTGTATATTAATTGAACGTTTTTGCACCTGAAGTGCCACTTTAAATAAAAATGTATAATATCATTCATTTATAACCAATTTATATCATACATGTCGACCCAGCTAAAATGATATCAGACCAAAATCTGAATGAAAAAATTGTCAACAACCATCTGTAGACATTTTTAATATAACGTTCTGACGAACGTTCTGATATTTCTCAAGTTTTTCTTATACTATTAAATTTACCAGCGTCCTCATTATGTCTCACTGCAGCGAAAAGTAAACATTGCAGTCCATGCAAGATTTTCTTTTTATGTCATGTGCATTCCACGAAGTTTTTCTTCTGATTGACAGGTATTGGCCTACATCTATATATAGTTGTGTTATAATTAGATTTATGTGCCTTTCCATTTTCCTGGATTGTATATTAGTTTACATTCAACTCCCCACTGGTTTTAAAACTGAAATAGTCATATGCTGGCGGAGCGTACCAAGGGAAGGTGTGTTTAGTTAAAGAGAAAATAATTGTAGCTACAGTGCTACTGTAATTAGACTGGTTTAATATTCTGATTCAGACAGAACCCTCCTGGCAGTTTTAGGCATTTACCCATATGTTACAGATAGAGCATAACTATTCCTTAAAAAAGTGTATCTAAAGGCATAACATTTCTTTAGGTTTATACATAGTAGTGTGGGTTAAACCCCTGTCAGGTGTCGCATTAGAGAGATTAACCCTTTCTATTTGCCCTGGTAATCACTGTAACCAGCACTGACCATGGGGAAATTCAAAATTGTCACCAGAGCAGAAATAGAGGTGAAATCTTCCAATGGGGACACATGGTCCAATGACATATGTTTAAAAATTGCTCCCAAATGGCCTTCATATAAAGGAACTGTCTCTCTTTAACCACTTGACTTCCGGAAGGTTTTACCACCCTTCACGACCAGGCCATTTTTTTTGCGATATGGCACTGTACCCAAAAAAAATGTGTGTCCCTTTTTCCCACAAACAGAGCTTTCTTTTGGTGGTATTTGATCACCTCTGCCGTTTTTGTTTTTTGCGCTATAAACAAAAAAAGACCAACAATTTTGAAAAAATAAAATAATATTTTTTACTTTCTGCTATAAAACACATCCAATAAAAGTTTAAAAAAAAAAATCTAATTTCTTCATCAATTTAGGTCAATATGTATTCTGCTACATATGGTTGGTAAAAAAAATCCCAACAAGCGTATATTGATTGGTTTGCGCAAAAGTTATAACATCTACAAACTATGGGATATTTTTTATTTTTTTACTAGTAATGACAGAGATCAGTGACTTTTAGCGGGACTGCAATATTGCAGCAGACAAATCGGACACTAACTGACACTTTTTGGGGACCAGTGACACTAATACAGTGATCAGTGCTAAAAAAATATTCTAATGACACTGTGAGGGCAGGGGTTAACATCAGGGGCGATCAAAGGGTTAAATGTGTGCCTAGTAGATGTCTAAGTGTACTGTGGGAGATGCTTTGAATAGTGGAAGGCATGGATCCTGTGTTCCTGCTTTACAGGAACACAGGATCCATGCCTTCTGTACTGACAGAACGGCAATCTGCCTTGTTTACATAGTCTGCCTTGTTTACATAGTCAGACTGGCAGACATCAAGTCCACTGTTCCCGCCGGTCAGCTCCTGCTGTGTATAATCACAGCGGGAGCGGCTAGCCAGCGGCGCACGCGCATGCTCTAGACCTGGAAGTACAGGATCGCTTACTAGGCACATGATCCTGCGGATCGCCTTGCCACCATAGACGTTATACGGTCGGCAAGCGGTTAAGAACTAAATCCATTTGTCCCTCTTTTCTCTTCTGGTTTGATGTGTTCACCACTATAAAAAAACAAAACAAAACAAAAGCTCTACACTTCAGTAAACATTTATTCTCTAAATTATTGCATTTGGCATTATGAAACACCAGCATAAAGCAAAAGGAGTGACGAAAAAAGTTCTTGTGGGTTTAACCAATAATGTATGTAAATTCATTCTTAATGATCCATGTACCCAACAACATGGCAGGGTTGTTTCCTTTTCATGCATATCTTGTGATAAAAGGTGCTCCTAGGAATCATCTCAAAAATTTGAGAGGTTTTGGTAATAATGGATTTTCCTGCACTTTTTGAGCATTCCACCAAACATTTTGACAGGGTTTTTTCATGAAAAAAAAATGCTTTGACTTCAGATTTTATCTAATAGTGCCTGGATGGTTATTGCATTATGTTAAAAAAATGAAATAGAAAGGCCAACCTTTTTGGTCTTCAGCAACTCGTAGAGAAGATGGTTGAAAAACATTTGTGCAGCCACCACACACTGTTATTAGCTGATCACCTAACAGGTACTGGTAGTTTATAGCTGAACTCTCAGCAAATATAACATTTGGCCTGGTATCAGCCTCTCTACAGCAGTTATTGAGTGTGGGAGGAAGAAGCAGCACAAAGAGCCAATCAGTTCATATACTGAGAGGAAGCTTGCTTGTAGGAAGGGAAGGCCGAGTGACAGAAAGATGAGCTCATCACTACACTGCTTCTCCTTTCACTGTCCATTTATGGGCTGGAGCACCGGTAAATGTGCAGTAGCTCTGGACCGGTAAGAAAGGGAATCGTTTTTGTGCAAATCCAACAAGAGGTGAGGGGTGTGTTATGCTCCTTGAAGGAACTAAATTCATGATAATAGTGATGTTGGTGGACCCGGTTGGGGCCCTTAACTGCTGACTCTCTCTGGTGCTGAAGACTGCTCATCAGAAAGTAAAATCTTGGATATGTGGTTAGCGGTGCCTAGTGAAAAACAGAAATCTCGCTTGGAGATTTGAATTTTATATTTGAACAGAAACATCATATTTGAGTTTTTTATTTGAACAGAAACATCAGAAACAGCAAACACGTTTTAGGGGAAACTCCTCCTTCCTCAGGGCTTGAACAATAGTATATAATGGTCTTGTCCAAGACAATTTAGCCACTGTCACTGCAATCAAGTTAAGCTAACATTCAGCCCTAATGAAGGCCACAAAGATTTTTTCCTCCTGAAACCATTAAACATTTTTACTCAAGCCTTGAGGAAGGCAGAGTCCAGTTCCCCAAAAACATGTTGGCTGTATTTGACATATCTGTTCAAATAAACAATTCAAACTTACCTCCAAGGGAGATAACTGGTTTTCACTAGGTGCTCCTAACCACATATCCAGTTACAGGTTCTTCCAGGACAAAATTCGGCTCAGTGAAAACATGTTAAATGATACTGACCATCAGATTGAGGACATCTAATGGCCCGTACACACAATCAGAAAATTCTACAAAAATACCGCTTTCGAATCGATCGTACAATAATCTGATTGTCAGTATACAGCTTTCGAGAGCCAATCACGACAATTCATGCAAAATTATCTGATGGACAAGCATGCAAATTTTTCTCATGCGATACCAGATTGTACGATTTTTATTTAATCAGTACAGTTGTCCTTCGAAAATACAATACAAATATACTACAACACATTACATCACATCCAAATTTTTATTCTGTCGTATGAGAATTTTTGTAGCTTTAGTAAACTTTTAATTTTCAATATGAGGCTAGCGTGCAAAAAAAACCCAAAAAAAACGGACGATCATACATCCTGTAATCTCATTGTGTGTACCAGGTGTTAGTGTCAGAAAACAATGCTGCGGGGGAAATCTCAGGATCGTAGGTAAATATTGCAGCAAAAGCTGGTTGTGTTATTTTACCTTTTATTGGACTATTCTTTTTATTGTGTTATTTCGGCCGATATTTTGCTTTAAGTATTTCCTTTTTTGAAAGGCTTACAATATCACTTATCAATATCACCCCATAAAATATGAATTCCCTGCAAATGGACCATACTCCTGTGTATGGACTGTACATTTGTGTTCAACTTACAGTACTCTGCTAGAAATAAACCATATCCTTACCGGGATTTTAGCCACATTTGGCAAATATACTGTAATAACAGAATGCAGACTTGTGCAATGTATATTGAATTTTTCCTCACTCATTATAAAAATAATTTAAAAGGGTCTATAGGGGCAATTGCCTTTTAAATCAATATATAGAACCATGTAATTTATAGTACTGGACTAGAAATCTAGTACCCATCTTAGAGAGGAAAAATCTATTTAGATTGCAGCACTTTAACAAATTTATAGCCCTGGTGCTATATTGCTGTACTCAGTAGTTGGGTGAAAAATGTTTAGAGGCTTAGTTGCACATATTCCATCTGTAAAAAAGGCTTTGTGCAGCAGTTGTAATATTCCTCCAGATTGTTAGCAATATCTCCAGTAATACAATCTGCAGTACATATAGCACTATTTCTCAGAATTATTATTACATGTACTTATATCTGGAGTCGATATTTTCAAATAACCGCTGGCTTGCCTTGGTTAAAGTAGACCTGTTGTGAAGATAAAAATTCATGCTCACCTGTCTCCCTTATTTCCTGGACCCTTAGACTCGTAAACCGTAAAAAAAAATTCTTAGCTAAAGGGACTGCTGTGCCAAGATACTACAATGGGTGGCTACGATAATATTTTGGTCACACAATTTCTTTTGACAGAGAGGATCAGCAAGTCTGAATTCTGATAGACTCTTTTGACAATTTTGCAATGTGACTGTCCTTTATGAGAGTCAAGAGGAGACGTTTCTACTGTTAAGGTTGGCATTTCATTGTTTGTAGCACTCACTTATTCCCAGGATGTGGCGGAGGACCCCCAAGTAGCTCGGTAGGCTAGCATCTTACCTCAGGGTGAAAATTGACTCTTTGTGGTTGGGCATCAGCAACTTTCAGAAGGTTGAAAAGAGTTCTTATAGCCCATACATTTAGGGGAGATGGGTCAGGACACAGGATACCCAAAAAGGTGAAAAATTCGGACTCCCAGTCAATACAGAAGAAGAGATTTTAAGCTAGAGCCGACACTCTGTACTCTTGACTGTATAGCAGCTTCAATGAGGCATGAATACCCTTGGGATGAGCCACAAGAAGCTTCTGCAATGTACACTGGAATTAGCTTCTACCCAGCTCTCTAGGGCACTCTTCAGCAACAAAGTTTTCCCTGGCACTCCAGTCCAGGTAGTTCAGACTTCTTTAGCCTCAGACCTAGGCGTATCTTCTAGCAAAGGCCCTTCTCAAGCAGCAAAGTCTGGGAGGCACTGGCCTCCAACAGACAACCTCTTCTCCTTGCCAATGCCCAGGAGGTAAGAGAACTCCCAGAAGGTTACCACAAATATTTATATCCCATCAACATGCACCAGTGGCAAAAAACCATCTAAACATTAGCCAGGAAGACATACATGTTGTATTGTTACTTCTCATATTATTGCCAGCGATACCCTTAACAGCAGGCAGAAGAAAGGAATAAATCTGTGCTTAGGGAAAAAGCAAAACTATCAGTTCAAAACTCAGGTTGACTACAATCTAGCTCAGTGATGGCAAACCTCGGAACCCCAGATGTTTTGGAACTACATTTCCCATGATGGTCATTCACTCTGCAGTGTAGTTGAGCATCATGGGAAATGTAGTTCCAAAACATCTGGGGTGCTAAGGTTTGCCATCACTGATCTAGCTGCAACCCGACATTTTAGCTATAGCCTCTGTTGCATAGGGCAAGGTCCCTATGAGTATATGAGTTTAAGGCAGCAGAAAGACATGGGTACTTTCTCAAAACTGTGTACTCTTTAATAAACCTCCGAACAAGTTGAGAAAGAGGGAGAACCTGGAAAGCGGAAAACAGCATCCTGCTGCACAAAGTACGTGACTCAATTGCACTAGAAATTATGTGTGGACTAAAGGAACATGGTAGAATATAGTCTAAGCTTAATCAGTGTACACACTGCACACATATGCAACAGTCTTTGTACCTACAAACTACTCCTTCAAGTGATATTAAGCCTTATTTTGTTTTATTCAAATAAAAGAGAGGTTATAATTACCTTCTCTGTGCAAGAATATTGCACAGACCGGTGGTTTACCTCCTCTATTTCAGTCCCCCACTGGCGCTGTCCGCTCCTCCTTCCTGTGGATGCCCTCATAGCAAGTAGGGATGAGCCAAACAACCCCCGGTTCGGTTCGCACCAGAACTTGCGAACAGGCAAAAAATTTGTACGAACACCGTTAAAGTCTATGGGACATGAACATGAAAAACCAAAAGTGCTCATTTTAAAGGCTTATATGCAAGTTATTGCCATAAAAAGTGTTTGGGGACCTGGGTCCTGCCCCAGGGGACATGTATCAATGCAAAAAAAAGTTTTAAAAAGTTTTAAAATCACTGCTCCTGTTTTTTCATGCTTAAAATGAAACAATAAAAATGAAATATTCCTTTAAATATCATGCCTGGGGGGTGTCCTTAGTATGCCTGTAAATTAACGCATCTTTCCCATGTTTAGAACAGTACCACAGCAAAATGACATTTCCAAAGGAAAAAAAGGTCATTTAAAACTGCTCGCGGCTGTAATGTATTGTCGGGTCCCGGCACTATAGATAAAAATCATTTTAAAAAATGGCATGGTTCCCCCCCAGTCCATTACCAGGCCTTTGGGTCTGGTATGGATATTAAGTGGAACCCCAAACCAAATTTTTTTTTTAAAATGGCATGGGGGTCCCCCAAAAATCCATAACGGGCCCTTCAGGTTGGGTATGGATATTAAAGGGAACCCCGCATCAAAATTTTTAAAAAAATGGCGTAGGGGCCCCCACAAAATCCATACCAGGCCCTTCAGGTTTGGTATGGATTTTAAGGGGAACCCCGAGCCAAAGTAGAAAAAAATGGCGTAGGGGTCTCCCCAAAATCCATAGCAGACCTTTATCTGAGCACACAACCTGACAGGATGCAGGAAAAGAGGAGGACAAGAGAGTGCCCCCCCTCCTGAACCATACCAGGCAACATGCCCTCAACATGGAGAGGATGGGGATCTGGGGGTCCCCCAAAAACACCTTGTTCCCATGTTGATGGGGAAAAGGGCCTGATCCCCACAACCCTTACCCGGTAGTTGTTGGGGTCTGCAGGCGGGGGGGTTTTATCGGAATCTGGAAGCCCCCTTTAACAAAGGGACCCCCAGATCCCTATGTGAATTGGTATCGGGTACATTGTACCCCTACACATTCACCAAAAAAAGTGTCAAGATGGTAAAAATGGCAGTAGACAATTTGGAACAAGTCCTTTATTTAAAAAAAAAAAGCGATGTCAATTCATCTTCGATCACAGCGTCCGACGGACTGAGAAAAACAAAACCTGAAAAAACTCCGCCTCCATGGGAGGCTCCCGCTGACTGCAGACTTTTTGCGATGACAGCTGTTATATAGCTGAGGGCGGGGCCACCCGGTGATGTAAACAGGTGACCCACTGCCCCCTCTGACGTTGTGTGACATCACATGATGTCAGAAGGGGCTGGTTCACCCATTTACGTCACCGGGTGGCCACGCCCTCAGCTATATAACAGCCATCAATGCAGAAAGCCTGCAGATAGTGGGACGTCTCCCATGGAGGAAGAATTTTTTCCGTTTTTTTTTTCTCGGTCTGTTGGACGCTGTGATTGAAGATGAATGGACATCGCGGGGCACTTTTTTTATTTTTATTTTTTAATAAAGGACTTGTCCCAAATTGTCTACTGTAATTTTTAGCATTTTGTCACTTTTGACAATGTACCCGATACCCATTCACATGGGGGGGCGGGATATGGGGGGTTTCCAGATTCCGATAAGCCCCCCGCCTGCAGACCCCCACAACCACCGGGCAAGGGTTGTGGGGATGAGGCCCTTGTCTCCATCAACATGGGGACAGGGTGTTTTGGGGGGGACCCAAAGCATCCTCCCCATGTTGAGAACATGTGGCCTGGTACGATTCAGGAGGGGGGGAGCGTGCTCTCACCCAAGTGTACTCACTTTTGTTGCCAGCGGTTTAGACATTAATGGCTGTGTGTTGAGGTATTTTGAGGGGACAGCAAATTTACACTGTTATACAAGCTGTACACTCACTACTTTACATTGTAGCAAAGTGTCATTTCTTCAGTGTTGTCACATGAAAAGATATAATGAAATATTTACAAAAATGTGTACTTCTTTTTGGCTCCTTTGTAATCATTGGAGCAGCTTTTGATTTCTTTGGGCTGTTCTGGATTTTACAGGCCACAGATTTGATTGCTTTCCCCTGCATTCTGGAGGCTGCTAGAATGTAGAAGACTGGTAAAGTCAAATGGGCAGCCTGAATATTTATTGTACGTCAACCAATCCCTGGGGAGATGTGCTCAGTATGTAGCTGGAGAGGAACATAAATAGTCTGAAGCCTGGAGCAGCCCTGCTTCTGTTCTGCTAAAAAAGTTCCCAGCCTCAGGGACTACTGCCCTTTGAGGTAGCCCTGTTGGAGTCTGCTGGTGTTTATGGAGGTCCCAGCTATAGCAAAGCTGGGGGAGCTATTTATAATTACACTTGGAGCTAAGGATGAAGATGTGCCTGGTGAGAGCTGGGAGGCATTTAGCTGCCATGGGAAATTGTGAGCATTGATCCAAGCTCAAGAATCCAGTGATTGTAAGCTGTTTTACTTTAGGGCCAGCAGTAGCTCTTTCACTGAGATAACTCCTACAGGGTCTCTGTTCAGGGTTTCCTTTTGGTTACTGGTTTAAAGTCTGTTCAAGGAAATTGCAAGTAATGAAGGGTGTACTGTTACAAATCAGCATTTCCGGAGCATCCCATACCACCCCAACCCCTCTCATGTTACAAGTTTTACAAGCAATAAATCTTAAAAAGACAGTCCCTAGATCAGTGATGGCGAACCTTGGCACCCCAGATGTTTTGGAACTACATTTCCCATGATGTTCAACTACACTGCAGAGTGCATGAGCATCATGGGAAATGTAGTTTCAAAACATCTGCGGTGCCAAGGTTTGCCATCACTGCCCTAGATTGTTTAATGGAGCCAGAGTGAATAGACTGTTTGTTGTGTGAGTGGCGGCCTCTGCACTGTTTTGGAAAGAACAAGTTAAATCCGTGGCTCCTAAGGTGGTAGCGTTACATTTCATAATTAAAGACCAGTTCCTATCAAGACTTGGTTTGCAGGGTTGCTGGCAAGTTGAATCAAATGCTAGTTTCTTATAGCTCAAGGACACCAATGATGAGATATCTCCACCAGAATGTAGAGCTTAGATTTATTGGCCATTTGCAACTAGTGCTTCTTTGGCAATGCCCTCATATGCACAGGACCCATCTACAGTTCTCTATAAAGAAGTACAAGGAACCGCATCTCTCGCACTTTCTGTCTTCATACCAACCTCTAATGAATGACAGAACATTTAGCCCTAAAGCTAGAGTTACTCAATAACAAAGCACCATTATCTTGGCTCTCCTTGTTACATAGTTACGTAGGTAGCAGGTGCTGGACTACAGAAACATGGAGGAGACATTTTCCGCTTTACAATCAGTTTACTTTTACTTTCTGCTGTTATGCCAAATGTTATGTTGCACTATCCCCTCTCAGCAGAGGGAGTACTAAAGCCAGGAAGGTCTGTGGATTTTTATGCAGAACACTGAGGATCTTGGGAATTGTAGTCTGAAACATCAATCATAGAATGGGACTTATAGACCTTTGCAATACATAGCATACTGGAGAGAAAGAGGACTGGTGGAACAGCTTTTCTCAGACTCCACTGGAAACCTCTTCCTCTTTGCAGTGCGGGAGTCAAGGTGTTCCCCTTGGTCCTGGTGCACATGGATTAAACACAGGGCGAGCGAACAGCCAAAGACTGAGACCTGGGGCAAAGTCATCAGGGGCAGCACAGCATGGACCACAGCAATCACATCTACACCAGTATCGCAGGGAGAATTAAGCATCCTCCCACCCTCTACTTCCCACGGCTGATCATCGGAGGCATTCTGTGGAGGGACTGATGGGACAGAGGGGTCACCACAGCATCCAGAGAACTGGTGAGAGGGCTATTCGCCTATTGCTGATACTTTCGTCCCAACATTAGCCAGCAAGAGAGCATCTTGATGGACTGCCCCTCCCATAATAATTATTCTGCAAGTCCCATTTGTTCCCTGCCCCCTTCTCTACCATTCTCCTTTTCTTTTGGACAGTGCATTTCTGTGTTAGGCCTGATTCACACCTATTTATTTTTTGTGCTTTTTGCATTTTGCAGATTTGCACTACAGTCCATTTAACATGGTTTCCTATGGAACACATTCTGTAGTGCAAATTGGCAAAATGCAAAAAGCAGAAAAAATGCATAGGTGTGAATCAGGCTTAAGAAGGGCTGCTACACTTGAGGTGGCCTTGCTACTGTTTTTATGCTTATTTTGATGTCAAATGTCATCCTAAGCCTTATCCTACTGTAAATCACTTTGTATGCTAAATTGTGTTATTATCATTGTTAATCCAATTTATGCTTGCCTAGTTACCAACCATATTGGGTGACAATATATTAGGTTTGCCTTTACTACCTGTTTCGGTGCCTGGCGTTACGGGAGTAATGCTACACATAGTTACTCAAGTCAAAAAAAGATGAAAGTCCGTGCAGTTCAACCACCCAGTGTTTTTATACATAGCATCCTTATGTTTTGAATTGCAGTGGTGCCAGGTTGCAACACAGGAAAAGAGTTTACCTACTTGAACTTTACCTAGTTTCGCTTGTATCCAGTTTTAGGCCTCTATGATTAAGCCCTGGAAAGGGATAAACATGCCCAAGGAGTCTGCCACATTTTTCATCTATATTTATGTTCTCTGTGTGTGGATGGGCGCCATTTTATTGAGTTCCATTAAAGCCTGACAAGCCGATTTTGTCTGTCCTGCATCTGTTTATTCACATTCTGATCAAACTGACACAGGTTTGAAGAGCATTTGAGCAGTACTATTTCCATTATAATGTGGATATCATAACAGAAATTCTGGCTTGTATTTGCAGTGCAGAGAGTTCAGGTTTGAATGCAAGAGCTAATCCCTGCTTAAAGCTGTGTTTTGCTTGGGGATTAAAACATTAAAAGTGAGTAGCTACAAATACTGTAGCTGCTGATTTTTAATATAAGGACACTTACCTGTCCAGGGAGCCCATGATGTTGCACCCCAGACGATTTTCAGGTCGGATCTTGGGTGCTGCCGCTGCCATTCCTGGTATGGAAAACCGGCAGTGAAGCTGTCGGCTTCACAGCCGGATCCCTACTGCGCATTCACGAAGCGCGCTGTGCTTTCTAACTAGCCCGGTGGCGAGGAAGAAGGAAGGGGGCCGAACTTCCAATTGAAGTCTCCGGCGCAGTTTCCCAGAAGTGGGGATGGGTACCTGTCAAAAACAGGTACCCGTTCCCCCCCCGCCAAAAGGTGTCAAATGTAGCACTGGAGGGGGGGAAGCAGGTCAGCGAAGCTTCCACTTTTGAGTAGAACTCCACTTTAACTGCCATCCCACTGTCCAATGCGAGAATTTACAGTAAATGGACATTAGGGCACTATTACCAGACAAGACAGGACACAGGCATGGATGGGGTTTAGATGAGTGGTTATGAAAGTCAGACACCCTGTGTAAGGTTATGTGTGTGAGCCGCTCAGGCTTTACGGGAATGAAGTCCTGTGCCCACCGCTGTGAGTGCTGGCTGGGAAGGGAGCTCATCTATGCTCCAGGCAATGGCATAGAGTGACTAGTTGTCCCGGGAGCCACACATCAAGTCAAAACCTGCCGTATGATAGTGAATGGCAGTCTTATGCCGCGTACACACGGTCGGACTTTCCGGCATACTTGGTCCGGCGGACCAGAGTGTGCCGGACAATCCGCCCGTGTGTGGGCGGCGGCGGACTTTTCCGGCGGACTTCTTCCCAAAAGCCCGCCGGACCTAGATTTAAAGAAAGTTTCAAATCTTTCCGTCGGACTCAGTTTCGGGCGGAAAGTCCGCCCGTGTGTGTGCTGGTCCGACGGAAAGCCCGCTCGTGTGTAGGCTGGTCCGACAGACCAAATACGACACGAGGAAAGTATTGCATCTCGCGCTCGCTGCAATAGGAAAAACAAATCTTCCTATTGCGGCGAGCGCGGGGCATACCAGGCCCTTAGGTCTGGTATGGATTATAAAGGGGAACCCCGCTACGCCGAAAAAACGGCGTGGGGTCCCCCTAAAATCCATACCAGACCCCGATCCGAGCACGCAGCCTGGCCGGTCAGGAAAGGGGGTGGGGACGAGCGAGCGCCCCCCCCCCTCCTGAACCGTACCAGGCTGCATGCCCTCAACATGGGGGGATGGGTGCTTTGGGGAGGGGGGCGCCCTGCGCCCCCCCCCCCAAAGCACCTTGTCCCCATGTTGATGAGGACAAGGGCCTCTTCCCGACAACCCTGGCCGTTGGTTGTCGGGGTCTGCGGGCGGGGGCTTATCGGAATCTGGGAGCCCCCTTTAATAAGGGGGCCCCCAGATCCCGGCCCCCTACCCTATGTAAATGAGTATGGGGTACATGGTACCCCTACCCATTTACCTAGGAAAAAAGTGTAAGTAATAAAACACACTACACAGGTTTTTAAAATATTTTATTAAACAGCTCCGGGGGGGGGGGATCTTCCTCCGGCTTCGGGGGTCTTCTTCCGGCTTCGGGGGTCCCTCCGCTTCATCTTCTCCCGGCGTCCGGTTGGTTCTTCTCCGCTCTCCGGCCTCTTCTCCAGGTGTCGCAGGTCTTCGGCCGGCCCCTCCGCTGTCTTCATGTAGCTCTATTGCGAGCGGAGGTCCGGACTTCTGGGCTTCTTGGCTTCTTGGCTTCTTGGCTTCTTGGCTTCTCTTCTCTTCTCTTCCCCCAGATGTTGACACGACGCTCTCTCCGGCTGGACTGGTCTCTGAGGGCTGCGTTGTGACTTATATAGGCGGAGACCCCGCCCCCATATGATGTCACAGTCCCTGGGCATGCTGGGACTGTGACGTTTTAGGGGGCGTGGTCGACCACGCCCCCTAAAACGTCACAGTCCCAGCATGCCCAGGGACTGTGACATCATATGGGGGCGGGGTCTCCGCCTATATAAGTCACAACGCAGCCCTCAGAGACCAGTCCAGCCGGAGAGAGCGTCGTGTCAACATCTGGGGGAAGAGAAGAGAAGAGAAGCCAAGAAGCCAAGAAGCCAAGAAGCCAAGAAGCCCAGAAGTCCGGACCTCCGCTCGCAATAGAGCTACATGAAGACAGCGGAGGGGCCGGCCGAAGACCTGCGACACCCGGAGAAGAGGCCGGAGAGCGGAGAAGAACCAACCGGACGCCGGGAGAAGATGAAGCGGAGGGACCCCCGAAGCCGGAAGAAGACCCCCGAAGCCGGAGGAAGATCCCCCCCCCCCCGGAGCTGTTTAATAAAATATTTTAAAAACCTGTGTAGTGTGTTTTATTACTTACACTTTTTTCCTAGGTAAATGGGTAGGGGTACCATGTACCCCATACTCATTTACATAGGGTAGGGGGCCGGGATCTGGGGGCCCCCTTATTAAAGGGGGCTCCCAGATTCCGATAAGCCCCCGCCCGCAGACCCCGACAACCAACGGCCAGGGTTGTCGGGAAGAGGCCCTTGTCCTCATCAACATGGGGACAAGGTGCTTTGGGGGGGGGGCGCAGGGCGCCCCCCTCCCCAAAGCACCCACCCCCCCATGTTGAGGGCATGCGGCCTGGTACGGTTCAGGAGGGGGGGGGGCGCTCGCTCGTCCCCACCCCCTTTCCTAAACCGGCCAGGCTGCGTGCTCGGATCGGGGTCTGGTATGGATTTTAGGGGGACCCCACGCCGTTTTTTCGGCGTAGCGGGGTTCCCCTTTATAATCCATACCAGACCTAAGGGCCTGATATGCCCCGCGACGTGGCTCGCAAGGTGTCAATCTAGCCGATAAAAGCGGCAAGATTGACATCCTTTTCTAGTCCCGTCACACCTGACTCACGTTCAAAATGAACGGACTTGTCCGTGTGTGGGCAAGTCCGTTCATTCTGAAAGTCCGCCGGAACTCCGGCGAAAGTCCGTCGGAAAGACGGGCGGACTTAGCCCGCCGGAAAATCCCGGCGTGTGTGGGCAAGTCCGTTCGTTTTAAAGTCCGGCGCACCTGGCGGACAAAGTCCGTCGGAAAGTGTGCCGGACCAAGTAGGATAGAAAGTCCGCTCGTGTGTACGCGGCATTAGCCTGAACACTTGCCAGGCCATGCCACCAGCGTGTTTCATGGTTCTCCACGGACACCTAGTCACTCTCTACCCTGTAAAGACTGTTTTAGACAGGAATTCTATGGCTTATGTACTCAGGTTGTTGTTTACAGAAGAGCTGCATTTCCTATCATGCAAGTCAAAGGGAATGCTAAAAAGAAATAATGAAAAATAAAATAAATAATAATAATGATTTACACCCCCGTCCGTTGCCTCTGCAGCTCAAGAGGGAACAGTTGGAGGATGGTAAAAATGAGGCTCAACAACATGTTTTTAACCCCCCCCCCAAAAGAAAACACAGATGTAAATGAGGCCTTAAAGCTGAATTCCAAGAAAACAAACCCCCGCACTGCAAAGGTTCAATGCTCGTTTAGGTCTAGGGTACCAGTATTTGCCTCCACTCCTGCATTCTCCCTCCGCACTGCTAAACCGGTCCCTGCTGCCTCTTCTCTCCTACAATCCAGCTGTTGCTGGTCCTTTGATGTCATCAAGTAAAAAGCAGTGCCAATAGCCCTGAATTGGACATGAGGATGCCGAGGGACAGTTGGTGTGCAGGTGTATATAGAAGAGTGCTGGGCTGGCTACAGGGGGAGCAGGAGAAAGGGCTTTTTCAAGTTCCCTCGACATAAATGACCATTTAACCCTTCCAGTGCGAGGACAGCTCCACTGCAAGGAAGGATTTTTCCTTTCCACGGAAACAGACTTTAACCCTTCCCATCTGTATCCATAACTAAAGAAAACGTTAAAAAGGTTTGGCTTTAGATATATTTAAAGGATTTGGTTGAGATTTGTAGAATAGTATTCCCTGGGTTTTGTGGCTCCTGGGGGACACTACAAGGTGCACACAGGCACTTTCAGGCCTCACGCATGCAGGACATTTGTCCAGTTCTCCTAAACGTCTTTCCTAAACGAAAAAGCGCATAATGCGAGTAAAGGCGTTTAGAATCATTTAGGTGCATCAAGCGCTTGGACATTAATTCATTACATTGGGCCAGACTTATAATTTATTCTGACCATTAAAATAAATTAACGCTCAAGCGCTTGAGACACCATGTATTTTCGTCCAAAACGCCATGTTTTTTCTGCTTCTGGATACGCTGGCAATGGGTTTTCTTTTTTCTGCCACTAAACGTTCTTGCCTCTTAATTCCAATGTGTGCATGGACACAATGTCTAACATAGAGGGGTGTTTAGAGCCAAAGAAAAAAATGCCAGACGCCCCTAAAAGCAGCGTATTTAATGCTCAGTGTGCATGAGGCCTTAGTGATTGCTGCTGATTGTTATACTTTATAATGGCCACAGGTTCTGTTTGATTCAGCTCCTATTTCAAATAACTTTTATAAAATGTATAATAATTAGCTGATATAAGTCATTTTTAATGTTTTTTACTTATCATTCAAAAAGTATGAGATAATTTTCCATGTTTATCTCTTTTAAGAAATGAGTCAATGTTCAAACAAGATGAAACTTTATTATTCCCATCCCACTGGCAGGTTTATGTTATACAAGATATATTTATGTCTCGATATAGTGAGCTTGTAAATTTAAAAGCCGTGTGGAAGTATTTACTATGCTGAGCAATTAAAACCATTGTAACACATTTCATGAATAGAGCACTTATTCAATATTTTGGCCCCATGAAATGTTTTATAACTTTATAAACCTGTGAGGATCGCTTAGAATATATTTACAGCCCATGTAATTTTTATTACAATATCGCGCCTGTTTGATTTACTTCCTAAATGCTAAATATCTTATTTCAGATCTGCCATTAAAAGAACTTCCAGCAATAATACTTCCATTTGTTCACATACAGTAAATTCATTTAAAACGTAACTCCGCTTTAGTGGAGAAAAATAAATAAATAAATAATATAGCATATACAATTGATACTCAAATCATATTGTAATTGAATGTTAATAAAATGATCTTATTTTTTCAATCTGCAGCTCTGTAATTTTCTGTATAATGCAATGCAATATGGCTACCTGGAGGTATTCTGTATACAGAATGTGTACAGAACGCCCCCCAGAACTATCATTTCCTGCTTGTGTGATTGGCTTATTGATTTTCCCAGAAGTCTACACTAAAGCCTCGTACACACGGTACGATTGTTGGCAGGTGATTGTCTGTTGACAGATTGTTGTCCTAAAATCTGACCGTTAATACGCTCCTTTTGACAATTGTTGTCCAACTTTCAGTCAACAAATGTTGGATGGCAGGCTAGTAAATTTTCGTCAGACAACGGTTTGTTGTCATATTTTCGTATGGTCAGTACACAAATCCGTCACACAAAAGCCCAAAGTACAAACATGCATGCTCGGAATCAATGCTCACCAAACACAAAATTAGCAGAAGGGCCCAAAGGGTGGCGCTCAGGAGCTGAAATTCCTCATAGTACGTCACTACGTTCGTGTTTGTTGCATAAGAATTGTGTACCGTTAGTTAGCAAGACAAGATCCTGGCACACGCCCTTAAGACAAAAATCAGATGCTTGGTTGGCCAACAATCGCATCGTGTGTACGAGGCTTAAGGCCTCATGTACACTGCTGCTGGTAAACGGAGGTTTAAGAGCAGCTGGGCATTTTTTTCAGCTGCCCTTCAACCCTCCTCTATGTTATCTTATCAGTACATGTACACAGGGTCGTTTATAGTCGTTTCTAGGCAGTGGAGTTTAGAAGCATTTTTTTTTTGGAAAGCAAAAAAATGCGTTCTGGACGGATGTTCAGAGGTATTTAAAATGCTAAATGCCTGTAACAGCCTGTAAGGGCCAGTTCACACCACAAAAATGCACTCCCGATACGATCCGGATAAGTTTTTGCCTACAGTTCACACCACACGCAGTTCCATTGCGTTTTTGATACAATTTGCTGTGTTCCAGTACAGTTCTGTGCAGAAAAAATGCAGCACGCTCTTTTTTTTCTGCACCAGAAACTGACTGGAACTAGCACTACACGCATGTATTTTTTTTGACCACTTAAAGAGGAGGTCTAGACTGGGTGAAAAAAATTAAAAGTCAGCAGCTACAAATACTGAAGCTGCTGACTTTTATTATATGGGCACTTACCTGTCCAGGGAGCCCACAATGTCAGCACCCCAGCTGATCTTTGGATCGACTCCCAGGTGCTGCTGCTGCCATTCCTGGTAAGGGAACTAGGCAGTGAAGACTTTCGGCTTCACTCCTGGTTCCCTTCTGCGCATGCCCGAAGTGCGCTGCGCTTTCTAATTGGTCGGGCGGCGGGGAAAGGGGGCCTAACTTCCAGGAGATCGGAAGTCCCCCAGGTCCCCCGTTCCCCCCTCCCCCCCAAAAGGTTCAAAATGTGGCACTTGATGGGGGGTGGAAGCATATAAGAGAGAGTTCCACTTTTGGGTGGAACTCCGCTTCAAGGGCCGAGCCTCTTGTTTACAAGTTAAAATCATTTTTTTTTTGCTAGAAAATTACTTAGAACCCCCAAACATTATATATATATTTTTTCAGACACTCTAGAGAATAAAATGGCGGTCATTGCAATACTTTGTCACACCGTATTTGCGCAGCGGTCTCAGAAGCGCAATTTTTTTTTAAAATATAAACTTTTTTTCACTTAAAAAATAAGACAACAGTAAAGTTAGCTCATTTTTTTATATTGTGAAAGATAATGTTACGCCGAGTAAATTGATACCCAACATGTCACGCTTCAAAATTGCGCCCGCTCGTGGAATGGTGACAAACTTTGACCCTTAAAAATCTCCATAGGCGACGTTTAAACATTTCTACAGGTTACCAGTTTTGAGTTACAGAGGATATCTAGGGCTAGAATTATTGCTCTCGCTCTAACAATCGCGGTGATACCTCACATCTGTGATTTGAACACCGTATTTATATGCGGACGCGACTTACGTATGCGTTCGCTTCTGTGCGCGAGCTCGGGGACAGGGCGCTTTAAATTTTTTTTTTTCTTATTTATTTTACTTTTTATTTTTTATTTTTACACTGTCCTTTTAAAAAAAATGTTTTGGGTCACTTTTATGTAAACATCCCTTGTAATAGAAGAAAAGCATGACAGGACCTCTTAAATGTGAGATCTGGGGTCAACCAGACCTCAGATCTCATATTTACACTAAAATGCAATAAAAAAGGACCATCTTTCCCTCACTTGGCTCCAGGCTTGTCAGGGGAGAGGACGCGATTGTCTCCGCCGCTACCGACGGCTCTGGTAAGCGGCGGAGACAACCCTCTCCTGCCCCTGATAGAAGTGATCTTGTGGCGAATCTGCCGCGGAGACCACTTTTATCTCAAAGCACACTGCCCGACATGTAAGAAAATACTGGGGTTATGGGAGCTAGCTGCTGCCATAACAATGGTATTTAGCGTCAAATTATCAGCGTACAATGACAACAATTTGGGCTAAGTGGTTAAAAATGCTCCTAAAAGCAAATGTGGCTAAACATGGCATGTAATGTTTTTAAACGTTGTTTACAATCTGTCAAGTTAAATCGTTCAGGGGAGGTTGTAAAATGTCCCGTGTACATTAAGTCTAAAATACAAGTCAGATATCAGGCATCCCCTGCAACGAAAATTTAATTTTTGGTGAGATACTCCCAATAGAAAATGACATCTTAAGGGCTGTAGACCTGCAATTTTCCTCACTAGAGCCCTGCAGGTGCAGCAGCTGGTTGGTAGTTATGAAACCACTCCCATTAGACTCACTTACCACATGGACACAGACTAGCACACAGTGGTTTCTTCAGGAAAGGTAGGAATCTGCAACAGAGTTTATTAAAATCCTTGTAATGTACATAAATCATCCAGAGGGGAATGTTTTTTTCTCAACAAAAGTGGAGTTACTCTTTAAAAATTGCTGAACTTATTTGTGAGCTGTGGTATACGTAAACTCCCAGCTTCCACTGGACACTAGCTGAAATTTCATATCAGGCTTACAATGGCTGCTCTAGCTGCAAAGAGAAAAAGCAGAGAGCTGCTAGTAGTGACTGAATGGGGTTAACTCATGCATAGTCCAAAATTCTGATATTGGCATGTTTTGGGGGGTCGAGGGACATTGGTTTTAACATGGGGAATTCATGTATGATGTTCAGCACTACATACAAACAAAAATACATTTTAGATAAACAAACCAGATTTTGGTCATAACCCAACCATATAGGTTAAATAAAATTTGCATAGGCTTGCTGAATATTGATTATTAATTAATGAAAACATAAATAATCAAATTTTACACTCAGGTTCAGGTTGTTCTTCAAACAACATTTTCTGAAAATGTTGGCTTAGGAAAACTAAATGCCTTTAGATCAAATTGTTGAGATGTTCACTTTAAATTTATTTGGGGACACCAAACTACAGCCTGAGGGACAAATCTGGCCCCCTACAGGATTGCATGTGGATTGCATCTGATGGGGCCCTCTGTAAGCAGGTGCAGTTAGCTAGTCTGCCACTAATTGGCTCTGTCCTAAGGTAGTATGGTAAAAGTTACAAGCAAGTGATAGCTCCTCTTTTAGAAAAATCCTTCCTGTAGTCCTGTAGTGATGTCATGGATGAATCAGTGCCCATATATAAGCCAGGTTGGGAGGAGCCTTAAAGTGGTTGTAAACAACTTACATATACCCAGTGAAGTGACTGGCCTCAGGTGATACACAGAGATGAGATAAATCACCCTACATAAGTTGTACCTGTTTATCTGCAGTCTTCACTATTCTACATTTATTCAAAGTGCTGATTTTATAAAGCTTTCAAGAGTTCAGAAAAACGGGGATGGAGAGCTGAATTTACACTCTGCAGTTACACTCTGGAGAGGTCTGAGAGCTGATTGGAGGGAAGGACACACCCCCTTCACACAGTACATAGGAACAGAGCTGAGGCTGTCAATCTGCTGGAATTATCTTCCCTGTCACCATTTCTCTCGTGGTGTCAGGAAGACTTGTCGGAAGTGACTCATGCTGATGGTGGCCTTAGTCATAGCTTTATTTGTAAACCTCACTGTGATACATACCATTCATTGTTAACACAGGAGCCCAACAAGGGGATTCATCCATCCACAATGTATAGCATGGATAGAGGAATATCTTTATTTTGTTCCCATAAACTGCTGAATGAAAGAAATCTAACAGTATATGGCCACCGTTAGTGTTACAGGAAGAGTTATAAGGGAATTCGTTTTGTGGGTTACAAGGAGGGTTAGCATTATGAATATAGAGAGGTTTAGTGTGAAAGGTAAACTGGCCATACACTATACAATGTGATTATACAGTCTTTGTACAACCTCCTTTAAAGTTACTGAAATTATGTACAATTAGGAACTACCCAATCAACCTGTATACAATTAGGGAGGCTCTTGCACTTCATTGTTGATGGTAGAGCTAAAGAGGATTGTGCAATTAAATTGTATTGTGTATGTTCACCTTTAGTGGCGGGATTACAAGGAAAGTTATGCAGCTCACATTTGAACTAAAACAATGACAATTCCCCCATCCACACATTTGAGTGATATAGGGAATCCTCCTGCTGAGCTAATGTATTCTGACAGTGGGGAAGCATCCCTGTCATCAGAATACACTGATCAGTGTTGTAGGCTATAGCCTGCGGTGCTGATCAAGTGGGGAAACCCAACAGGGAGGTTAAACAGAAGTTGATCAGTAGATCAACTTCTGTACAACCATAACGCTCATACATGGACCGAAATTCAGCCGTTCCCTGCTATCCCTGCTGTATTTTGATCCATTTATGACCAGCTTTAGGGTTAAATGAAGATTTAGCGTGATGGGGCTTAGGCATTGTTCTCCTTACTGAGAGCAGTCTGTACCAAAAGCTACCATCACCAATCTTCTATTTCTGATATCTTTTGTTTCATCTGCGTCTGATGGAGCCACTTAAACGAATAACACGCCAGCCACCACACCCATATATATTCTTATCAAGGACTTCCCTTCTTAAATATATATATAGGCATCGTGGCTGGCGTGGTGTTCATGCCCCCAATAATGTCGGATTTAATGAAACGCGTAGGGAGGAGCTTATGCACCTAACGTCACTATGCTCATCTGTACCAGGAAGTGTTTCAGACCGATTCTCGGGAATGGCATTTTGTACTAAGCACTTACCAATTTTTATCTTGTGAGTAGTATATTTATCTTTGACTCCTATTGATGGTTTATACAGTTTCACACTATGTGAGTTTCCCTGCTTTGCTTTTATGATACGTTGAACCATTTGGGGACCATTGGATGGCATTATAAGCTGATTTACACTGGAGATTGGGGGATATCATCAGATCCCCTCATTATTGTTTCTATACAGATCCCTCATTGATTAAATAATTATCCACATGCCTGTTTGAATCTATAATAGGGTCCAAAGGTTCTGGTAAGAGTCCTATTAATTTGAGGTGATGGTGCATCTGGGTGTTGCAAGCATTGGATCACACACAATTTTTATCAGCACAGTGGTGGATTTTTGGACACAGCTGGGACTGATATTTATTTTTTTATATTATTTTGTTTTGTTTTTTATCCTTTTTTTTTCAGCTTTATTTTTCATTCGTATCCAATAATAAAAATAAGAAGAAAGAATAAGATAACAATGTTCCAAATCTAGGTCAGATCTAAATCTTTAAAAGATCAGCCCGCTTATTATGATATAACAATTCAAATGAACACTTAAAAAAAAATTATAATAGTAGACTGAGGGAACAGAGGAGAAAGAGACACTCATCTTCATTCACTTTGTATTTTTCATAATTGGCGATGATGCAGCACAGATATGCATTGCAGCAGCTGTAAGCCGGACAAGCTACACAAAGTGGGACAGCAGCTGTGTGGATGTGGACTGGTGAGAGGATATGAAAAGGTCTTGGGACAGAAAAAAACCTTCATCCAGGGATGAGACACCAGATGGACTGGTGATCAGCTAATGACAGAACAGAGAGGTCACATCATAGCTGACTGTTGCAGTTTGATTAAAGTTGGAAGGCTGTCGTTTGTGGATTGGCCGTCAGTCTCTGTGTGTCAGGAATTCATCATCTGTTGAAAGATTAAAATGAGATTTATGGGCCCTCAATACAGAAAAAAACCGCTGTGTTTTCTTATGTATAGAATAGAATTAACATCAGGGGCGTTCTGTATTGTTTCAATGCAGAGTGCATTATGATTTCAATAAAACAGCCCTATCTTATTTTTCATTTTCCGTGCTCTGTATTTAAATCAGAGATTTTTTTCAGGCTCCTTTTAAAAATAGAGACTTAAGCCTAGTACACAGGATCAGATGAAAAATACAGTTTTCGCAGCGATCGTACGATAATCTGATCAATAGTACACAGCTTTCGAGAGCCGATCACGATAGTACATCTGAAATTTTCTGATACCAGATTGTATGATTTTCGTTTAATCAGTACAGTATTCCTACGGAAAAAAAAAAAACATGCATGCTCAGAAACTAAAGAATACATTACAATACAATACAACACATTGGGGGTTATTTACAAAAGGTAAATCCACCATTATATCACTTTGGAAATTGTATTCTGTTATATGAGAATTTTTGTAAGTTTAATAACATCTTCACTTTCGATATGACGAGTATGCAAAAATAATGGATAATCATTCGTCCCATATTCTCAACGTGTGTACGAGGCTTTACGTGAACATTGTGGTTTACGGTTGATGTTCATCACATTGTATATTGGCAACCAATTAGAGGTCAATACCAGTCTTTGTTCTCAATAAATGCAAGTAATGAGGTATAAACAACTTTTAGGCCAGGAGACTGTATGGAACCCAAGTCACGGCACCCTTAGCCGTCATGCTAGGCACCAGAGATTTAACCTGTTACCCTGTACTTGGCTAGGCATATGCTGCACATAGAGGTGATTTAACCGCTTCAGCCCCGGAAGATTTTACCCCCTTCCTGACCAGAGCACGTTTGGTGATTCGGCACTGCGTCGCTTTAACTGACAATTGCGTGGCCATTCGACGTTACACCAAAACAAAATTGACGTCCTTTTTTTCCCACAAATAGAGCTTTCTTTTGGTGGTATTTGATCACCTCTCCGTTTTTTTTTTTTTTGCGCTATAAACAAAAAAAGAGCGTTAATTTTGAAAAAAAAGCTATATTTTTTACTTTTTGCTGTAATAAATATCCCCCAAAAAATATATAAAAAAACTAATTTTTTCCTCAGTTTAGGCCGATACGTATTCTTCTACATATTTTTAGTAAAAAAATTGCAATAAGCGTATATTGATTGGTTTGCGCAAAAGTTATAGCGTCTACAAAATAGGGGATAGTTTTATGGCATTTTTATTATTATTTTTTTTTATTAGTAATGGCGGCAATCTGCGATTTTTATTGTGAATGCAAAATTATGGCAGACACATCGGACACTTTTGACACTATTTTGGGACCATTGTCATTATACAACGATCAGTGTTATAAAAATGCACTGATTACTGTGTAAATGACACTGGCAGGGAAGGGGTTAAACACTAGGGGCGATCAAAAGGTTAAGTGTGTCCTAGGGAGTGATTCTAACTGTGGGGGGGATGACATGACAGCGATCACTGCTCCCGATGACAGGGAGCAGTAGATACTTATCATGTCACTAGGCTGAACGGGGAAATGCCTTGTTTACATAGGCATCTCCCCGTTCTGCGGCTCCGTGACACGATCGCGGGACACCGGCAGACATCAAGTCCGTGAGACCCCCGGGCACGATCACGCTGTACGCTGCGGGTGCACGCACATGCCCGCTAGCCCCGCCACTTAAAGGGGACGTACAGGTACGCCCATTTGCCCACCGCTGCCATTGTGCTGATGTATATCGGCGTGCAGCGGTCAGCAAGTGGTTAAAGCGGGGGTCCACCTATCTATCATTTTTTTTTTTTTGAGTTCATTCACAAACTTTTCTTCTCAGCATTACATACTCACATATTGTGTGTTTTATTTTGGAATACAAAACACTAAAGTTAGCCCCAATTTTGTATAATGTGAAAGATGATCTTATGCAGAGTAAATAGATACCTAACATGTCACGCTTTAAAATTGCGCACACTCGTGGAATGGCGCCAAACTTCAATACTTAAAAATCTCCATAGGTGACTCTTTAAGATCTCTCTATACTCAGGTATATCAAGGTACTCTCTTGATAAGCGGTAATATCCTTGAGTTGGACTTTACCACTGAAGCTGCTTTAGAGCTGCATAACATAACAAATGTTTGGGTGCTCTACAAGAAAAGCAAACCTACAAGGAAGCACCTAAGGGTGCCTATTGTGACATTCAAATAGTGATTAAAGTAATTGTTAATGTATTTTTTTTTAAATAACAAAAATGTCCTACTTACCTGCTCTGTGCAATAGATTTTCACAGAGCAACCCCCGATCCACTACTGCTCGAGTTCCCCACTGGTGCTCTTGGTTTCTCCCCGCTTCGTGGTGCCCTATAGCAAGCCACTTGCTATGCCTCCACTCATGCAATACATAGACACACACAATGCAGCTCAGCCCCGCTCCCTCCTCACAGGCTGTGATTGACAGCAGCAGGAGCCAATGGCTCCCATTGCTGCCTCAATGTCCAGTCAGGAGAGAGAGCGGAGAGAGACGTTGCTCTCCAGCATAGCACTGGATCGAGATTGGGCTCAGGTAAGTATTTAGGTGGGCTGGGGGAAGCCTAATCAAAGCAAACTTTTTACCTTAATGCAGAGAATGCAATAAAGTACAACTAAAGGCAACACTTTTTTTGGTTTTGGATAGAGTGCAGAAGGATTAGAACGCTTGTCAGTTATTATTGCTGTCTGTGACCTTGTTAAAGAGATTCATCTTCTCTATTTCTCCTGTTTACCATTACCATTGAAAGTAACAGTAAAAGAAAATCGGTTGTCCCCAGATGGGGATTCTAGTTCTGGTGACCTGGGGGTTCCCCAAGGAGATCCTTCAATTTGCAGGGATTTCCTCTCACTTCCTGTTTGACAATGGGACAGGAAGTGAAGGGAAATCTCAGCAATGGGACACTTCTAAAAATATGAGAGGGGTTTTAACCCTCCCTTGCGCTATCCAAAATTGAAATAAAAGTTTTGCCTATAGTTCCACTTTAAGGTAAAAAAATCTTCTACCTCCGCAACCACTTTATGTACCGTTGCCCTGAATAATGATTGATTTTAAAAATAATTTTGATCAATTCTCTGCTGATAATCTGCTGAATATAAGTATATTGCACAAATGGGCCCAAAACGCATAGATTTCCAACTTTCTAGAAATTCCATCTTCAAATTGCAATATAATTGTAAATGCTTGACTGGAAAATAGCATTTTCAGATGGAGAAGTCAGGAATACCAACCTCCATATTTTCTTGGCTCAGCTTCCGTGTTGTTGTATATTGTAAGTGAGGATCCCCACAAAAGCTGGTTCTGCAGAATGTGTATGACAACCATTGTGTTGATCCTGGATACAAAATGTAATTTAAAAGGGAATTTAGAAGAAAAACACAAATCACTATTATACTGGCATTCCTCCCTGTCGTAACATGTAAGAATTCACATCTTTAAAAATCACATTGTAAACAAAGGCAGTATCCCTCCTGCCGATGAAGCACCATTCATAGCAATGAATTTTTTATCTCGAGTTGTCATGCATCAATGCATATCAATGATGCAGCACAAGTGTCTGAATAGGTACCATTGAAAACAATGCTTATTTTGCCCGAACTGCATTCCAGTGCGATATAACACTTGTGAACAGTCCCTTAAAATGCTTAACAGATGCTTCCTATTGGTATGCTCTTTTGCAGCACATTTCAGTTTAACTTCAGTGTTGTTTTTATTACAGAAAATATGTCAATAAAATGTGTGTAGCCACATCCTTAAAATACAATAAAATGAAATTTTCACAAAAAAAAAGTTCACAAAAACCTAACAATTAACTCTACACTGACCTGCACTCTAATACTTGAAGTAGATGTAAGCTGTAAGTGTATGATATTATTATTATTATTATTAATATACAGGATTTATATAGCGCCAACAGTTTACGCAGCACTTTACAATATAAAAGGGAGAAAATACAGTTAAAGGCCCTGCTCAGAAAATCTTACAATCTAATACAGTGGGGCAGGTGGTACAAAAGGTTGTAGTGTGGGGAATGAGCTTATGGAAGTGGTAAAAGATTAGTTGGAGGCCTGATAGGCTTCTCTGAAGAGATGAGTTTTCAGGGATTGCCTGAAGGCAGCTAAAGTAGTAGATAGCCGGACAGGTTGAGGTAGAGAGTTCCAGAGGATGGGAAAGGCTCTGGAGAAGTCCTGGAGACGAGCATGGGAGGAGGAGGCAAGGGAGCTTGAAAGTAGGAGGTCTTGAGAGGAGCAGAGAGCATGGTTTGGGTAATATTTGGAGACAAGATTGGTGATGTAGCTCGGGGAAGAGTTGTGAATGGCTTTGTATATTGTGGTTAGTATTTTGAATTTAATTCTCTGGGTGATTGGGAGCCAGTGTAGGGATTGGAGGAGAGGGTTGGCAGACACTGAGCTGTTGGTAAGGTGGATAAGTCTGGCAGCAGCATTCATGATAGACTAAAAAGGGGACAGCCTATAGGGAGGTAGGCCAATGAGAAGGTAGTTGTAATTGTCAAGGCGAGAGATAACAAGGGAGTAAACGAGTAGCTTGGTAGTTTCATTTGTTAAAAAGGAATGTATTTTAGAGATGTTATGGAGCTGAAGTCTACAAGCTTTTGACAATAATTAGATTTGGGGCTGAAAGGACGAGTCAGAGTCTAGGATTACACCCTGTACCCTGGCATTGAGGGCAGGGACTGATGGCTGCATTATTGATTTTGAATGAGCTTATGGAAGTGGTAAAAGATTAGTTGGAGGCCTGATAGGCTTCTCTGAAGAGATGAGTTTTCAGGGATTGCCTGAAGGCAGCTAAAGTAGTAGATAGCCGGACTGGTTGAGGTAGAGAGTTCCAGAGGATGGGAAAGGCTCTGGAGAAGTCCTGGAGACGAGCATGGGAGGAGGAGGCAAGGGAGCTTGAAAGTAGGAGGTCTTGAGAGGAGCAGAGAGCATGGTTTGGGTAATATTTGGAGACAAGATTGGTGATGTAGCTCGGGGAAGAGTTGTGAATGGCTTTGTATATTGTGGTTAGTATTTTGAATTTAATTCTCTGGGTGATTGGGAGCCAGTGTAGGGACTGGAGGAGAGGGTTGGCAGACACTGAGCGGTTGGTAAGGTGGATAGGTCTGGCAGCAGCATTCATGATAGACTAAAAAGGGGACAGCCTATAGGGAGGTAGGCCAATGAGAAGGTAGTTGTAATTGTCAAGGCGAGAGATAACAAGGGAGTAAACGAGTAGCTTGGTAGTTTCATTTGTTAAAAAGGAATGTATTTTAGAGATGTTATGGAGCTGAAGTCTACAAGCTTTTGACAATAATTAGATTTGGGGCTGAAAGGACGAGTCAGAGTCTAGGATTACACCCTGTACCCTGGCATTGAGGGCAGGGACTGATGGCTGCATTATTGATTTTGATGGAAAAGTCATGGGCAGGGGGGAATATTACCAGCTCGGTTTTAGAGCGCTTTAGTTTAAAGTGGTTGCTAAGCCACTCTCACTACTTCATAGTACACTCTGTGTCCTAATGCTGTGTCCCCCTGTGTGTGTGTGATTTATTAAAAAAAAAAATGCTGATTATACCTAATTTCAGAGTGCCAGTCGGCACCCGGTCTGACAGCTAGAGTGGGCATGGCCGAGATTCCCCCGCTGACGTCAGTCTGGAAGAGGAGAGGAGGAGAGAGCCGGTCAGTCACGTGAGCGCCGACCGGCACTCTGCTATTAGGTATAATCAGCATTTTTTTTATAAATCACACACACACAGGGGGACACAGCATTAGGAGACAGAGTGGATAGTATGAAAATGTACATGTTATTTCAGCAGCAAGAGGGGCGGGGGCAGGCACTGTCACGATCTGACAGGTAGGGAGGGAAGGAGGGAGAGCAGAGAGGAGAGCAGACAGGAGACAGCAGATGACGGAGGCACGTAAACTGACCACAGTGTCAGGGCTCAGCAGCCATGATGAACTGTGGTCAGTTTACAGGGGGGAGGGTAGAAACTGGCAGGACCAGCCAGGATTTTTAGGTAATACAGGGGGGCGAATTACACAGCACAAGCACTGTGCTGTATAACATGCTTTAAAGGGACAGGATCATTTTTTTAATTATTTTACTATAACAAACACTTTAAGCACTTAAAGACCGACCACCGCATATATACTGAAGCAGGGCGGCTCTATAGCACGGAACAACATACCTGTTTCATGCAATAGCTACACAATAGATAGATTACCTGCGATCGCTTCACAGAGAGGCATAACGGGGATCTGCCTATGTAAACAAGGCAGATCCCTGTTCTGACAGGGGACAACATTGAGATCTGCTGTTCCTAGTGATTAGGAACAGCGATCTCTGTGTTGTTCCTGTCAGCACTTCAGCACTTCCCCCCCACAGTAAGAAAGCACCAACAGGGAACACAATTAACTCTTTGATCACCCCTGATGTTAAGCCCTTCCCTGCCAGTGTCATTTATACAGTAATTAGTGCATTTTTTTTAAGCACTGATCACTTTATTGGTGTCACTGGTCCAAAAAAGTGTTACTTAAGGTCAGATTTGTCCACCGCAATGTCACAGTCCCACTAAAAATCGCTGATTCGCCATTAATAGTAAAAAAAAAAAAAATTAAAAGTCCATAAATCTATCCCGTAGTTTGTAGACGCTATAACTTTTGCGCACACCAATCAATATACGCTTATTGGGATTTTTTTCACCACAAATATGTAGAAAAATACATATTGGCATAAATTGATGAGGAAATTCATTTTTTTACTTTTTTTTTTTGGATACGTATTATAGCAAAAAGTAAAAAATATTGTTGTTTTTCAAAATTGCCGGTCTTTTTTTGTTTATAGCGCAAAAAATAAAAAACGTAGAGGTGATCAGATACCACCAAAAGAAAGCTCTATGTGTGAGAAAAAAAGGACATCAATTTTACTTGAGTACAGTGTCGCGCGCCCACACAGTTGTCAGTTAAAATGACAGTGCCGTATCGCAAAAAATGGCCTGGTCATTAAGGGGGATAAATCCTTCCAAGCCTGAAGTGGTTAAGGATGTGGTGCAACATCCATGCTGATATGTCAGTTAGTAAGTTAGTAATGCAAGGGGAGACTGAAGGAGTGAGGTGTAGATTTGGGTGTCATCAGTGTATAGATGGTATTGGATGCCATGGGCGGTTATCAAGTGACAAAGGGAGGAGGGATAGATAGAGGGGTGCAAGAACAGAGCTTGGGCGACCCCCACAGAAAGGGGTAATGGAGAGGAGGAGACAGATTAGTAGGTAACACTAAAGGAGCGATGTGGTAGGTAGGAGGAGAACCAGGATAGAGAAGAATCTCGGAGGCTAAGGGAATGTAGTTTATTGAGAAGGAGCGGGTGGTCAACAGTATCAAAGGCTGCAGAGAGGTCAAGTAGTAGGAGTATGGAGTAGTGGCCATTGGTTTTAGCAGTTAGTAAATCCTTAGTGAGTTTTAGTAAGGCAGTTTCTGTGGAGTGCTGCGAGCGAAAGCCAGACTGTAAGGGGTCAAGAAGGTTATTTTCACTGAGGTAGGAGCTAAGACGGTTTGTAGACTAAGCGTTCTAGAAGTTTAGAGGTGAATGGGAGACAATGAGATGGGTCTTAAGTTGTTCAGGTTGGTGGGGTCCAGTGAGGGCTTTTTAAGTATGGGAGTGATCTGTGCATGTTTTTAGAGGGGAGGGGAGGGGATGACCGTAGTAGTTGTGAAGGAACAGGATCCAGGTGACAATTGGTTAGGTGGGCCTCTGAGAAAAGGTTATTAGATATTAGGCTGGATAAGGCACTGTGTACTCTAAATAATTGCCATGTTTTGTTTTTTATGTTAAATTCCACTTTCACCTTTTTTTTCAGCTGATTTTGCATCTTAGTGCTGTTGATTTTTCCAGCTGTTTTAGCCAGTTTCTTTCTACATGTACTCCCTCATTTGTTGGCTAGACAACAGGGTGAACCATGTCTGAACAATGTGTCTCGTCATCAGTGCCAGGACAAGGTCTTTAACCCCTTCCCGACCAGCCGCTGCAGTTATACTGTGGCAGGTTGGC
The DNA here is from genome assembly GCA_037952925.1 of Lithobates clamitans. Classification (NCBI taxonomy): domain Eukaryota; kingdom Metazoa; phylum Chordata; class Amphibia; order Anura; family Ranidae; genus Lithobates; species Lithobates clamitans. The sequence goes on from JBBGZY010000562.1 coordinate 4,919,391, forward strand.
TCCCCTGGGCAAACCGTTGTAGCTAAAGGGTATCCCTTTGTATTACAGAGGCATTACAGTATTTTCAGTTGTCCAATAAATGTATTGCTTGTCGTAGTACATGAATAAGAAGATTTATCACTTCAAGAGCTTGTGTTTCTTGTATTTTAATTAGCAACGGGAACAGGGGTCCCCAAACTTTCTAAACAAAGGGCCAGTTTTCTGTTGTTCAGACTTTAAGGGGGCCACAATGTGCCCAGTGAGAGTAAACAATGACGATCTTTGGTATTAGGGGAAAAATAGTGCCTGGTTGTTGGTGTCAGTGGAAAAAATTATGTCCCATTGTTTGTGTCAGTGGGAGGAATCATGCCCTATTGTTGGTGTCAGTGGCAGGAATTTTCCCCTACTTTAGGTGTCTGTTTTAGAAATAACACCTCAAGAGCTGAATAAAGGCAAGTAAATGGCAGCATCTGGCCCCCGGGCTGCAGTTTGAAGACCACTGCACTAGAAGGTTCTACTAGAACAACACTTTTATGTCTTCTTTACCTCTTTATAGATAGAAACCCTTTTGTATACATTTATAGAAGTGTTCATCTTTGCTGTGTGTATTTTCCTAATACCTACTGTATGTAATATCCATTGGCTAATAATTGCATGATTGAACACTTTAGCATAAACATGGATTGCTGTGTTCCTCATGCACAACCGTCTCCAAGATCTAATCTATTCTCATATGATAAATGCCTAATTCCAGATGTATTGTGCTAATGCATAGGCTGCAATAATGGAAAATGAATGAGCTTTTTGCCCTTTGTCATGTATAAAGTTGACCCTTAAACAATTTCCAGCTGCATTTTATTTTAATTAACACATAGAAACCACAGGAAACCAGATTATAAGTTAATTTTGACATATTTAATCACTATACATGTTCCCCACTTAACACTCTGTTCCCAATTTATGTTTTACATGATACGTTTTGCAGAGTATTCTTTTTGCAAAAAAAGACCAATATTTCTTACATTTCTGACATATTTCCTTAATCAGATTATATTTTCACCAGTATATATCTGCATTGATTTACATTATTTGAGTTAATTCTGGTTTACTTGTACAGATTTTCTCGGTCAGTTGAAAAGGCTGGAAATGCTGAATATAATGAGCTAATTGGATAATTCTGAACAACTCTGCCAAATTATCTAAATAATTTTTTCCAGGAATTGGGCAACTGGAACCTCTTATTTCTGGCTAATGAGAGATTCCCCTTCTCTCTGTGTCTCTGCACACATGAGACACATTTTTCTACTGGAGTGATTCCGCTATGCTGTTGTTGCAAGAAAAAAATTCTAAAAATAAAAAAATGAATTGTATGCACATAATCTAATTATGTAGCATTCAATGCTGGGTGGAAATTAAATCTAGATCAATTTAAAAGAGAAACACATTTAGGATACAACTAATTTTATACTTCCATAAGCTTGGGTTCTGTATTTTTTTATTGTGTTTTTTTGTTTTTTGTTTTTTTTTTACATTTCCAAGAGGAATTCAAATGACTATAGTTAATTCGGGGTGTGTGTGTGTGTGTGTGTGTGTGTGGGGGGGGGGGGTGCTGCTTTCTCCACTCCTTAAAGAATAGAATAGGTTCAGCTGTTTTTACAGAATTATAATAATACAAAAGCAGTGGTGTCACTTATGCAGTGGTGTATTTTCTTACTGGGATGCAGTGGGAATAGATCCTATTGAAATAAACTAGGCGTAAAGTTGACCAAAAAAGCTTCCATTGTTCCCCCAGAAGATCCAGCACTGACTACATCCTGAGACATTATAAGAAATTCTTCAGAATTCTGCATAGAAGGGTATAAAAACATCTCAATGTACATCATTAAATGAATACTCTGATGTCAAACTGAAAGCATGGAGCAGTAGTATAAGGGGTCTGTGGTCAGAGAAAAAGTAGGGAATGGAATACTAACAAGATTTGTGATGTTTCACTGCAGATGCCATGACATTTCTATGCAAAAAGTGTTAAGAAAACCTTGTCTGATGATTATTGTTTTCTTCCTAAGCTTGCATTGGGCAAAGAGTGTTAAGAAAACCTTATCTGATGGTTATTGTTTTCTTGCTAAGCTGGCATTGGAGGTGTCTACTACAAATCAATGGAGCTCTCTCTATAGGCCTAAACATTTACAGTTGTTTAATGCAAATGTTTCCATTTAGAGAAGCCCTGACAAGAAAAGTTGCTTGAGGATGAGTTACACCTGAATACTCCACTGATTTTCAGCGACTATGGCTAGCGTATTTGTGCACTTATAAAAGTTGAAGGGCAAATGCACTTTACATATAAACACACCAAGACCTCAGCAAACATAAACTCATATCTAATTTAGACTGTGGTCATGAATTAAGACATTAAATGTATGGGGTTTAAGGGGAAGGCTTTTTGAGTGTTTTTTTGGAACTCACTTAACTGCATATTCAGGGTAGGAAATCAGTGTGGCTGGCTCACAGATTTATGAAGGAATTCAGTGTTGGACCAAAAGTGTCTAATGCCCCGTACACACGAGCAGACTTTACGGCAGACTTAGCCCGGCGGACGGGATTTCGTTGGACAATTCGATCGTGTGTGTGCTCCAGCGGACTTTGTTTTCTCAAAAGTTGGACAGACTTAGATTTGAAACATGTTTCAAATCTATCCGAAGGACTCGAGTCCGGTCGAAAAGTCCGCTCGTCTGTATGCTAGTTCGACGGACAAAAAGCCACGCTAGGGCAGCTATTGGCTACTGGCTATGAACTTCCTTGTTTTAGTCCGGTCGTACGTCATCACGTACGAATTTGACGGACTTTGGTTGATTGTGTGTAGGCAAGTCCGCTCATTCAGAAAGTCCGTCGTAAAGTCCGCTCGTGTGTACGCAGCATAAGGGCTAGCTAGTTGTCTTTAGCAATCTGTGTTACCCTTAATCAAAAACATTGGGATTTTTATTCAATATTTTTTTAAAGAAAAGGTGCAAAAATCTCCCACTAGATTCTCCAAATGTTATTAGCAGGCACTGGGAAATTCAGACTACCATCAACTATCAAAAAATTGAAATACATAGTATTAGGTACCTGTTCCTTTAACACTACCCCTTCTGTTTCAGTAGGGTTTCCTGTCAGAGGTAGAAAACATATTGGTAAATTGTATGGTCATGTGCTGGTATGAAAACTTAACATAGTAAAAAAAAAAAAAAACATAATGAATGTCATACCCCCTATACTGGTAATATACGGTGTACTGCTTGGCCATAACATTTAATTAGATCAATCTAGATATTGTTTCAAACTGTGACCCTCTAGGGCTGGAAATATGCCTTGTAGCTCCAAAGAAATATGGCCAGATCCAATGACTTCTAGCTTCCCTGACTAATGTACCTGTTCTCTGATATTTCTCCTCTCCAGCTGCTGGAAAAATGATCAGTCTCTTAGGACCTGGAAAGTGTCGCTTATAACTCTTACCTGAGAAAATGTCTGTAAATTGCTCCATTACCGCTGGGTAATAACAACTAACCATTCTACAATTTACAAACACTGTTATACAGTTTGTGTTCATCAGGGTACATCTATTGTATCTATAACATAGAGACTCTGTCCTTATATTCCTGAGCCACACTCATTGCTTTACAAATACTATAAAGTCACATGACTTCGTAACCCTTGAGTGTTGGCATTGCTGTAATTACATCTGTGACTAAACGTCATGTCAGAGGATGCTGGATAGCTGCCAGCACTCTCTGTATTTCTGCAAGGAGTGTCACAAAGAGCCATAGAGGAAGAATTAAAATGAAATTAAACCAATTTAAATGTTTCCTTTCAAGTCAAAATATGGCTAATGGTGTAAGAAACGGGATGTGATTTGTCAAAGAATGGAATTTGTCCCTTTAATGTCAGTAAAGCTACTCTGTATCTCCAGTGCCTTCGTTTCCTCTTCAGATATCCTTCAGATATCACCTCCTTTCTCATCTAATTTCCCCTCTCCTCTGCCATTAGTTTTTGCCACTGGCATATCACCACTATTACTTTTTGAAGCTAAAATAAAGGAATTAGATCCATCTGCTACCAGCTCAGGACAATGTATGTGTTCTGCAATATTTATAATTAGGGATTACTTTATGGGTTTGGATAGCTTATTCTTAAGATATCAAGCTTTTAGGAGGTTCAATTTAGGCTTTCAGGCTGAGAGGTTATAGTGGACCTTTGACCTCAGTGACAAGGAAGGAAAATAGTTGATATACAGTACTTACCTCCCCCAACCGTTCTCCTGCAATGTCTAGGCAAGGGTGAGGTCATTCTGCTTCTGCCCTGCTTTCGAAGAATGTTAAGTAGCCCAGGTCTCTCAAGAAGGTGATCCTGCACCTTACTGTAGTGTCTTCTAGTGAGATTTAGACTACTCAGTATTCCCAGGGATCTTGTCTCTAGAAGGCTGACGTCAACTCTTGCACTAAGGAAGTCAAGGAAAAGTGAGTATATTATCTATTTTTCCCTGCACAGGTACTTTTATGTAGCATTTTAGAAAGGGTACCTTGAATAGCTGGACCTTGCCACTGAAGTATTAAAGACGTATTAGATGTTTGGTTTAAAGGTAAGGGCTATGGAATATGTTAAATGTTAAAGCAGAACTGATCATGGATAGGCAATGGGGCAGGTGCAAGTGCTTGCATAATGTGCAGTTATGGCAGTGCTTGCCATACACCATAAAATGGTAGACCAAACAGCCCCAGCTCAAGGAACCACTATCAACCTCTGGAGAAACCCTAGGGATCCACAAAACCATGGTTTAGAACAGCTGTGTTAAAGGAGAAAAGGGCTGCAGTGGCTCTTTGCATTATGTTTGCCCTGGACGGCTCCAACAGGTGCAAGGTTCCTTGCTAATGATAAAACAGTCCAGAGGGGTGGCGTAATGTACATACCTGCATATTATGGCAAATGCTTCAGGGACTTGAAGCAGTTTAAGTTCTTTCAAAACAGAAGCCATTTCCCTTTTCGTCACAAGTCCAAAAGATAAGGGAGTTATTCTTAATTTTAGAACACGTGGCACAGTGGGCAAATCATTCTTCTCCTAGACCAGTTGTGCATTCAAAACTTCTGGTTTACAGATCTGATCTTACAGATACAGCCTTAGGGCCATTTGTTTCAAACTGCATTCAATTTGCAGCTCTTTGTGGCTTGAATCCTAAAATAAGGAATAAACCACTAAGGCTGGGTTCACATATATGCAAATTGGATGTGTTTTTTAATGCATACAATTCGCATAACATGTGAGTGTGACCGGCTTTCAATGAAGCCAGTTTACACATGTCCGAGGCGACTGTAGTGCGATTTTGAAAAGGGTCCTGTGTGTTTTTGGGTCCAGATCAGGTGCAAATTTAGGGAAAAAATTCACATCTGAATCGCATCTGAACCAGTGAACGGAAACGCACAGGACGCCGGACTGCAAACCACAGCTGCATATATGTGAACCCAGCCTTACTGTTTAGAATTGTGATGAAAGTGAGACAGGAGACTTGTTTTAAGAAGGCTCTATTGTATTATAAGGACAGTAAATGTAACCATTTACTTGCTTGAGCTGCGCTCTGGGTGGCTTGTATGCGTCTACCAATCAGAATTCAATTATTCAGCAATCTGACCTAACAAATTTAAATCTGATTGTTTGCCATATTTTGCTAAACACCTGCGTTACACATCAGTGTTAAACTAGAAGAATGTGTTAAAACAAGGGATATGCCTCTTTCTAATGAAGACATGCCGATTAAACATCACCCACCTTCTATTGACTGAAAGATCGTTCACACTACTGTGAATCTGTTGTATGTTTCTGGTTTCCGTGTGTTCCTGCTCCTAGTTTCAGGAGGCCATTAATGAGTAGTGCTCCAGTGAAACCAGGATTGATAATGTGCATGAATGAGCAAGTAGCTAAGAAGCAGATAATTAATTACATTTATTGCTAGCATGAGAAACCAATTTTCTTCTGTCTCCTTTTCAGTACTTCTTTAAAGCAAATAGCTAATTTTAAATTACATTACTATATAATTAAGAAAGATATACAGTACCTATGAAGGATTTTCAGGGCCATGTAGAAAAAAAACAAACATAATTTTTGCATGAATAAGTAACACTTTGGTAAAAAGTACATTGCTTATAGCAGAAGCGCATAGATTAAGATTTGTGGTTACAATGACCAGAGATCCCCTGAGGGCCTACATGAGATGTCTGGCCATTCAGGTGTACAGGAAATAAAATTGGGTTCATAACCTTTCTTTGTCCCAGAGCAACGTAGCTTGCATTCTGAACTGGGGGATTTTGGTTGCAGTGTCGGAATTTGATAGCTAGATACCAAAAACATGTCCAAAGGTTTTTCCCTAAATCTCCAGAGCAGCTGGTTACAGCTTTGTCTGGTTAACACTTTCCTGGAATTACTAATCACTAAATAAGAACATCCGTAAACCACTTCTGGACTGAGACTTTTTTGGGGGAAAAAATACATTTTTTTAATTAATAAATAAGAAAACAGTAAAGTTAGCCCATTGTTTTCTATAATGTGAAAGATAATGTTACACAGAGTAAATTAATACCTAACATGTCACGCTTCAAAATTGCGCACGCTTGTGGAACGGCGACAAACTTTGGTACTTAAAAATCTCCATAGGCGACGTTTAAAAATTTCTGCAGGTTACTAGTTTAGAGTTACAGAGGAGACCTTAGGCTAGAGTTATTGCACTTGCTCTAATGATCACTGCAATAACTCACATGTGTGGTTTGAACACTGTTTATATATGTGGGCATGACTTGCGTATGCATTCGCTTCTGTGCACGAGCCTAGAGGGAGGGGGGCGCTTTAATTTTTTTTTTTTTATTATTATTTATTTTACTTTATATTTTTTATTTTTAAACTGTCCCTTTAAAAAAAATGTTGATGACTTTTATTCCTATTACAAGGAATGTAAACATCCCTTGTAATAGAAAAAAAAAGCAGGACAGGGCCTCTTTAATGTGAGATCTTGGGTCAAAAAGACCTCAGATTTCACATTTACACTTAAAAGCAATAATAAAAAAAAAAAAAGTATTTTTTTAAAATAAAAATAAAAAATTGTCCCTTTAAGGCCAGAGACATCGCTTCTGTCCTCCAAGGGCATAGAGTCGAGTGGGGACCATCTTGCCCTTACTCGACTTCCTGCCCATCCATCCCAGGGATTGGATCATTTCCGCCACTACCCACAGCTTCGGTAAGCGGCGGAGACCACCGGGAAGTGGTGAGGAGGGCACCTCTCCCACTGCCAATAAAAGTCATCTCGCGGCGAATCCGCCACTGAGACCACTTTTATGTGAAAGCGTACCGCCCACCATTTAAAAAAAAATACCAGGGTTATGGTAGCTATTTGCTGTCATAACCCTGGTATTTAAAGACAAAGCTGTGACGTATATCGACGGTGGGCGGTCCAGAAGTGATTGAGTAGTACATATAATGTTGATAAATAGCAGGGTGAGAGAGGAATGAATGCTTGTAGGTAGACGTTTTACTATCCATTGTAGCAACTGAATGGCCTCACCATTACTTTATGCTCACTACAGGGTTGGGTTAAAGAAGATTTACAGTTTAATAAAAAGACAAGATATTGAATGAAAACAGGGAGTTGATGAAATCCTAAATAGAACTGATTCTTGAATTGTCATATTTGAACAGATTCAAAGCGGAACATCTCCTTTGATGCAATCAGGGGCGTCTTTAATATTGGTTGGACCCTGGGTAAACATTTTCTTAGACCCCCCCCCACCCCCGATTCTGAGATATACATTAAATAGCAGCTAGACTCAAAATCAGTTTACTACAGCAGATCAGGCAGCAATTGCGATTGGTTGCCAGAGCTTGCAGCATATCATTGCCACTCACTGACTGGTTACTAGAAGCTAAAACACATTATTTCTGCTTGCTGATTGGTTGCTAGAGGTTACTGGAAATCCTTACCGCTCACTGATTGGTTGCTAGAGGTTACTGCGCATCATTACTGCGCACTGATTGACTGCTATAGGTTACTGCACATCATTACTGCTAACCGATTGGTTGCTAGAGGCTACTACACATCATTATTGCTCACTGACTGGTTGCTAGAGATTATAGTAGATTATTACTGTTCACTGATTGGTTTCTAGAGGTTACTGCACATCATTACCTCTGCATCAAATTGTGAGTGTGGCTAAACTGCACTAACAGTGAGGCATTGTTATAAACCAGGATTTCAGGAGTGCACCATATACAGACTGCAGGGTTCTGGAGTGCACTACATATAGTATAGGGTTGAAGAGTGCGCTATGTACAGAGCGCATGGTTGAGGAGTGAGCTACATACAGAGTGCTGGGTTGAGGTACGTACAGAGCGTACAGACGGTTCAGGGGTAAACATTGTATAGAGTGCAGGGTTGTGGGGTGCACTACGTATGGAATGCAGGGTTGATGGGTGCGCTACATATGGAATGCGGGGTTGGGTGCCCTGGATGCAATGAGCATTTTCTGCTTCACCCTTCATGATATTTGCTGTCAATAAGTATGTTACTATAGTAGAGGAGGAGGGTACAGGCACATAGTTTTTGTGGGTGTATGGTACTGATCAGTATTCCACCCGCTCTTCCACCATAAGGAAAGTAGTAAATTGCAGTTACATTCAGTGATTTCAGATTTCCTTATTTCAGAATAATGTTTTTTAACAATATTTTATATTTAAAAATCACCTTAACCTGAATTATAAAAATTAAAATAAAATCAATATTACATATGTAAAATTCTGAATGTAAAAATAAATATTTACTGTTAAATGCAGGATTATTTTGGTCATATCCTGGTAATCATTTGCAGTAAGGGGCAAAGATTATCTGCCCTTCACTTGCCAGTATTATTTGCTGCCCCCCCCCCCATGAGGACTTGCCTGGAAATCATATTGTTTACACATTGCCATGGTATTAACATACAATTGCGAAGCTAAGTGTGCGTGTGCAGGACTGGTGGCACCTGTACACTCAGTGCTCTACCCACAGAATCATATTATTTACCAAGGCAGTGTGTACACAATAGAATTCCCCAGATAGAGCATAGATTGTGCAGGTGCTGGTGATCTCAGACACTGGCACCCAGCGCTCTTGGAGATGTCTTAAAACTTCTGTGATATATGATGTTCATGTTCCGTCTGCCGGCATCTTCATTCTAGTCTATGTGAGAAATACAAAGGTATTTAATAATATATATAAATACACAGTACTGTGCAAAAGTTTCAGGCAGGTGTGAAGAAATGCTGTAAAGTGAGAATGCTTTAAAAAAAATATATATTTTAATTGTTTATTTTTATCAATTTACAAAATGCAAAGTGAGTGAAGAGGAGAAAAAGGAGGAGTTCTTCTTTATGCTTTAGACAGGTCTTAATGACATTGGCTGAGAACTGTGGATGCAGTAGATGGCCAAGGAAACTAGATGCAGTAGATGATAGACAGATCGTGCTTACTTCCCTTCAACATGGGAAGATGTCCAGCAGTGCTATCAGCACAGAACTGCCAGAAACCCGTGGGACCGGGGTACACCCATCTACTGTCTGCAGAAGTCTGGCCAGAAGTGGTCTTCATGGAAGAATTGCAGCCCAAAAGCCATACTTCTGACATGGATACAAGGCTAAGCGACTCACCTATGTACAAAAACATGGGAACTGGAGTGCAGAAAAATGGCATGCGGTTCTCTTGACTGATGAGTCAAAAATTTGAAATATTTGTCTGTAGCAAAATGAGCGAGTTTGGGGTGGAGGAACTTGACTGGCCTGCACACAGTCCTGACCTCAACCCGATAGAACACCTTTGGGATGAATTAGAGTAGAGACTGCAAGCCAGGCCTTCTCGTCCACATCATTGCCTGACCTCACAAATGCGCCTCTGGAAGAATGGTCAAACATTCCCATAGACACACTCCTAAACCTTGTGAACAGCCTTACCAGAAGAGTTGAAGCTGTTATAGCTGCAAAGGGTGGGCCAACTCAATACTGAACACGACGGACTAAGACTGGAATGCCAGTAAAGTTCATGTGCGTGTGTGAAGGCAGGCGTCCCAATACTTTGGACAACAATATAGTGTATGTAGGAAAGTTTGAAAAATAAAACTAGTGATATACAGTGCCTTGAAAAAGTATTCACACCCCTTGAAATTTTCCACATTTTGTCAAATTACAACCAAATACGTAAATATATTTTATTGGGATTTTATGTGATAGACCAACACAAAGTGGCACATAATTGTGGAGTGGAAGTAAAATGTTAAATGGTTTTCAAAAATGTTTACAAATAAATATCTGACAAGTTTGGCGTGCAATTTAATTCAGCCCCTGTTACTCTGATACCCCTAACTACAATCTAGTGCAGGGATATGCAATTAGCGGACCTCCAGCTGTTGCAGAACTACAAGTCCCATGAGGCATAGCAAGACTCTGACAGCCACACGCATGACACCCAGAGTCAGAGGCATGATGGGACTTGTAGTTTTGCAACAGCTGGAGGTCCGCTAATTGCATATCTCTGATCTAGTGGAACCAATTGCCTTCAGAAATCACCTAATTAGTAAATAGAGTCTACCTGTGTGTAGTTTAAGCTCAGTATAAATACAGCTGTTCTGTGAAGTCCTTAGAGGTTTGTTAGAGAACCATGATGCAAACAGCATCATGAAGGCCAAGGAACACACCATACAGGTCAGGGATAAAGTTGTGGAGAAGTTTAAAGAAGGGTTAGTTCATAAAAAAAATATCCCAAGCTTTAAACATCTCACGGAGCACTGTTCAATCCATCATCCGAAAATGGAAAGAGTATGACACAACTGCAAACTTACCAAGACATGGCCGTCCACCTAAACTGACAGGCTGGTCAAGGAGAGCATTAATTAGAGAAGCAGCCAAGAGGCCCATGGTAACGCTGGAGGAGCTGCAGAGATCCACAGCTCAGGTAGGAGAATCTGTCCACAGGACAACTATTAGCCATGCACTCCACAAATCTGGCCCTTATGGAAGAGTGGCAAGAAGAAAGCCATTGTTTAAAGAAAGCCATAAGAAGTCCCATTTGGAGCTTGCGAGAGGCCATGTGGGGGACACAGCAAACATGTGGAAGAAGGTGCTCTGGTCAGATGAGACCAAATTTTGACTTTTTGGCCTAAAAGCAAAACGTTATGTGTGACAGAAAACGAACACTGCACATCACCCTGAACACACCATCCCCACAATGAAACATGGTGGGGGCAACATCATGTTGTGGGGATGTTTTTCTTCTGCAGGAACAAGGAAGCTGGTCAGAGTTGATGTGAAGATGGATGGTGGGGCCAAATAAAGGGCACTCTTGGAAGAAAACCTGTTAGAGTCTACAAAAGACTTGAGACTGCAGAGGTTCACCTTCCAGCAGGACAATGACCCTAAACATACAGCCAGAACTTCAATGGAATGGTTTAGATCAAAGTATTTTCATGTGTTAGAATGGCCCAGTCAAAGGCCAGACCTAAATCCAAATGAGAATCTGTGGCAAGTTTTGAAAATTGATGAACTTGAGCTATTTTGCAAAGAAGAATGGGCAAAAATTTCACTCTCTAGATGGGCAAAGCTGGTAGTGACATACCCAAGAAGACTTGCAGCTGTAATTGATGCAAAAGGTGTTTCTACAAAGTATTGACTCGATGGGGGCTAAATACAAATGCACGCCACACTTTTCACATATTTATTTGTGCAAAACATTTGAAAACCATTTATCATGTTCCTTCTACTTCACAATTAGAGTATGTGCACTTTGTTGGTCTATCACATAAAATCCCAATAAAATACATTTACGTTTTTGGTTGTAATTTGACAAAATGTGGAAAATTTCAATGGGTGTGAATACTTTTTTAAGGCACTGTAGCAAAATGTGGATGAGGATCCGCTTTAATAATATTTTTATTATTTATTCATTTAAGACTAATGTAATTTAGTGTAAAAATTCTTGGTGACAAGTTCCCCCTTAATGGTTAACTATTAATTGTACATTATATGAGAACATAAAGCAAAATACCATGACACAATTATCCAGCACATATGGGGTTGCTTACAGTCTATTAGCAGAAAGAGTACTTTCATACACAGTGCCTTTAACTTGCTGACTCTGGGAATTTACGTTCTCCACGTTCCCCTTCCTCCTTCACCAGTGATGTGCAGGCTATAGTTGGTATCTCTCTGAACACAGCTTTTGTTACCCTGCAATACGTATATTCAGTGACATGACCAGCTGGAGGTGTGTTAACGTCTCTGGTGCCTCGCTTGCTGTTATAAGCCCCGCCGTGCTGAACAAACTCTGTGACTTATGCCCCGTACACACGGTCGGACATTGATCGGACATTCCGACAACAAAATCCTAGGATTTTTTCCGACGGATGTTGGCTCAAACTTGTCTTGCATACACACGGTCACACAAAGTTATCGGAAAATCCGATCGTTCTGAACGCGGTGACGTAAAACACGTACGTCGGGACTATAAACGGGGCAGTAGCCAATAGCTTTCATCTCTTTATTTATTCTGAGCATGCGTGGCACTTTGTGCGTCGGATTTGTGTACACACGATCGGAAATTCCGTCAATGGATTTTGTTGTCGGAAAATTTTATAGCCTGCTCTCAAATTTTGTGTGTCGGAAAATCCGATGGAAAATGTGTGATGGAGCCTACACATAGGTTCTATTACACATTTTCCGTCGGAAAATCCGACCGTGTGTACGGGGCATTACACTGTCACTTTTGCACAAGTTGCTGTTGAGTTATGACATTACTAACATGTAATATAAGCATGGACTGAGCACAATTTTCAGATCTTATATCTCTAAAGGACATAACAGTATATGCTTTATACCTACACTGGTCTTTTATTTTAAAAAATTTTAGTGCCCAAGGCTGCTTTAAAGCGTGTCCATAGAGTAGAATAAGAGAACACAAAACATAAAAGTAGAAGCTGTGGTTCTTTTTTTTGCAGCAGCAGCAGTGGTGTTACACTTTTTTTTTTTTTCTTTTAAACAAAAAAGTGCATAGTGTGCCACTGGTCCCTTTTCGAAGAGGAAGGACCTACCCTCCTGTTACTCATCGGTCAACCACTGCAAGGGAATTAGTATGCAGACCAAGAATCAGGGAATTGTAACTTCAACCTCTGACTTCTCACACAGGTATTTTGCTTCGTGACGGTGGAATTGAAGTCTTATGCCGCGTACACACGACCGGACTTTCCGGCAGAAAAGGTCCGACGGAATCATTCCATCAGATATTCCGATCGTGTGTGGGCTTCATCGGATTTTTACTTTCGAAAAATTCTGACTGACCTAGAAATTAAACATGTTTTAAATCTTTCTGACGGAATCAATTCCTATCGGGAAAACCGTTCCTCTGTATGCTATTCCGACGGACCAAAAACGACGCAAGGGCAGCTATTGGCTACTGGCTATTGAACTTCCTTTTTCTAGTCCCGTCGTACGTCATCGCATTCTAAACGATCGGACTTTGGTGTGATCGTGTGTAGGCAAGTCCGTTTCAGCGGAACTCCGTCGGAACTCCGGCGAAAAAAAGGTCAGAGTTTATTCTGCCGGAAAGTCCAATCGTGTGTACGCGGCATAAAAGTAAACACTGGACTATTCCATTGCTGGTTCCAAAGCCAAAATGCTAAAAAAGCATTAGACTATGCAAATACACTCACCGGCCACTTTATTAGGTACACCTGTTTAATTGCTTGGTAACATAAATTGCTAATTAGCCAAACACATGGCAGCAACTCAATGCATGTAGGCATCTAGACGTGGAGAAGACGACTTGTTGAAGTTCAAACTGAGCATCCGAATGTGGGAGAAAGGGGATTTAAGTGACTTTGAACTTGGCATGGTTGTTGGTACCAGACAGGCTGGTCTAAGTATTTAAAAAACTGCTGATCTGCTGGGAATACAGAGACTGGTTTGAAAAAGAGAAAGTATCCAGTGAGCCGCAGTTGTGTGGACGAAAATACCTTGTTGATGTCAGAGGTCAGATGAAAACGGGCAGACTGGTTCAAGATGATAGAAAGGCAACACTCTTTTTTACAATTGAAAGAAATACAATGACCCAGGGTTAGGGCTAGTACTGGATTGGTAAATGTGAAATGTTATTTACTTTTTTTTCGCATCTCCACCTAGTCCAGTCAGAGAACGTTTTGCTTTTTTTTTTTTTTTTTTATTAAATGGAAAGCATTGGCGATCACTAGAGTTGCGATGTTTTCTTCAGGTATTTCTAGCTTCCAGGGGGTCAGCCAGGTATGGAATATGGATAGTTACATTCAAAGCTGAATGTAACGATGTAAAAAATATTAATACCTGGAGTTCTTCTTTAACCACTTCCCGCCCGCTGTACGTCATATGACGTACTGGATTTTGAGTGAGGATATCTGATTGATGCCTGCAGCTGCAGGAATTACTCAGACATTATTATTTTCCACTGGCGATTCCCTGCACCATAAAAACAACCATAGTGGCTGTTCAGTCACTTGATTGTTTTTACAGGCGGCGGGAGGGGACGTCCCCCCTCCCGCTATCATCTGGTGCTTCTCCCGCCTCACCCTTGCAAAAGGCGAGCCAGAGAAGGAATCCGCCGGAATTTCACAATAGAGAATACCGCAGACCAGCTGGTCCCCAACAGTCTCTGTGACCTTCGGAGGCCAGGTGCGACGTTATGACATCACGTCCGGCCCTGGCAGTTGTAAACACTGCCTTGCATTCGGCTGGAAAGGCTGAGATATTTTTTTCTTTTTTGATCTCAGTCTTTCCAGGCTAGAGAAGAGATGCGGTTCATAGAACCCACATCTCTCTAAAAAGAGGACCTGCCATGCCCTATTCCTATTCCAAGGGATGTTTACATTCCTTGTAATAGGAATAAATGTGATCAAAAAAAGAATTAAAGAGAAAAGTGTAAAAATAAAAAAAATTAAAAAAAATACAATAAAAAAAAAAGGTATCGCTGCGAACGTTAGAGCGAGAGCAACAATTCTAGCCCAAGACTTCCTCTGTAACTGTAAACAGGTAACCTGTAAAAAAATTTAAAGAGTCACCTATGGAGATTTTTAAGTACTGAAGTTTGGCGCCATTCCATGAGTGTACGCAATTTTAAAGCGCGACATGTTAGGTATCTATTTACTCTGCATAAGATTATCTTTCACATTCTACAAAATTGGGGCTAACTTTAGTGTTTTGTATTCCAAAAAAAAACGTGTTTGAAAAATTGCTACACAAATACCGTGGACGACATAAAAAGTTGCAACGACCATCATTTTATTCCCTAGGGTCTCTGCTAAAAAAAACATATATAATGTTTGGGGGTTCTGAGTAATTTTCTAGCAAAAAAAAAAAAAAAACTATGATTTTTACATGTAGGAGAGGAGTGCCAGAATTGGCCAGGTATGGAATTGGTTATGGGACTGTAGGCAGTATTTTAACTAAATAAATAAAAACCAAAACAACTTCTTGGAAGTGAATCTTTATTATTGGCTTAAATAAAACACTTTATTCAAAATATAAAAAAATTTTAAGTTTTAATTATTATCACCTAAAGAAAAGGCTCAGTCACTACGGGTCAAGCCATAAAATGCATAGCATTTAAATCATCCCATATATTTATATATATATATATATATATACAGGCATACCGCACTTTTAATAATGGGGTTTATTTACCAAAGCTAGAAAGTGCAAAATCAGATAGGCTTTAAAAGCCACTATCAGCTTAGTCATAAAAACTCAAGCTGGAAACTTAGATAACATAAGCCCCCCTTTTAACAAAAGGTGACCCAACCACATAATAATAGGCCATGACATAAATAGGGGCGGGAGGGGAGCACCGCAGAGATTCTTCCTGAGGCGAGTGAGCTCCTGGGGTCCGGACCCACTTTAAATAGCCCCCCAACATGTTCTAGAATTTTCCAGGAGGTCCCTTGAAGGGAGAAAAGGGGGGGCTTTAAAACCCTGTAACCCCTCACTCCCTTCAGGCAACCTTGAAACTCCCTAACGGCCACAGTCCCATAGGAAAGGGGAGCCTTAAAACAGGCTTTCCCCTTTTTCCCCTCAATCTTTACTCATAGCTGAGATCCCTCCTGCCCTTTATTAGCTTAGGTGCCCTTCACTGTTCCAGAACATTCCTTTTCTGAACATGTGCCCCAAACTGAACTACATACTGCAGATTAAATGCTTTTTATAGGACCAAACATGTGTGTCCCTCTTTTTTTTCACATGTCTGTGCCAGTTACTACAAGAGGGGGCAGTGCTAGGAGCTTTAACATGTCAGCTCTAATGACTGGGGTTCCCAATTAACTTATAAAACCAATTAGTGATTCTGTCTATTACACAGCTAATATTATAATTATGTATTATTATGAAAAATTAAAGTACTGCACTGACTTAAAAGAACATACAACCCACACTACTACTATAGGAGTGTGATTGTGGATTTGGTAGAAAAATAAATAAAGTTATAAGTCACCTGGACTAATTAAAAATGCCAAACAGAAGTGATTAGAACTGAATCCCTCAGATCCTCCTCAGTCCTTGTTACTAGTATAAGCACCCTGCCACTCATACAGTCCTGCCCCCCATACCCCTCATACAGTCGCCCTTGCTGTTCTGGATGGTGCTGAGTCCTCTGTTTTCACTCCTTGCTCCGCTGTACACCCCCCACCCTAGATTCCCCTTTTTTTTTTCTCCGCTTTCCAAGGAAAGGCTGCAGGATTATCATGTATACGTAGAGAGTATCAGGCGTAAGAAAAGCTATTTTTTCCTTAGCAGTTTCCATGGAAACCCTGATAAGAGTGGGCGGAACAGGCAGTTTTGGGAGCTTTTTATTAAGCAGCTGCATGGATGCCGTCCAGTGGGGGCCATTGAAATGGGTGGCAGGAGGTAACGTGTGTGCTAGTTAACGGGTCGAATTGTTTTCATTGAGATCCCTACAGCCTTTCAACCTTCGACCGCTGCAGCACCTAACACAGTTATTTGTACTTCCCCACTGACCATAATGAAACCTGCAGAAATTCTACATTCCTAGACTCTCCTCGCTCATAAGACCTGCTGGAGAGCTGAGTCTTCCCTGCAGCTACAACAAAGTTCTAGCTTTAACTCCTTCAGCATTGAAGCAGCCTCTGGGCAGCTATTGGCGCTCCATCCATCAGTTGTCTGCAGCCAAAGAAGCGGTTAACAGCGGCTGACTCATCAAGACACTCTATACCGTTTGCCAATATGCTTAGTAAAACACATTTCTCAGAGTAGGTTATTATATACCAGAAAAAAGCTCAGACCTTTCCATTATGAAATATGGTCCGCTAAGGAAAATGATTTTCTTGGGGGAGCTGGCTGTGTTTTAGATTGTCTTCCCTGGTCCTTTATGAAAGGTGAAGCAAAATACAGGTCTGTCACGTACCAGGTGTGAGGCCAAGGTGCTGGGAGGGCTCCCCTTGCGGCTAAGTGTAGTGCACCCCTGGAAGTGGTACAGGGAGTCCAGTGCCCAAAGAAGCACGGTTTGCCAGTTGCTGTGGTTTGATGCGCTGATCACCGGAAGGTTGCTGGAACAAGCAAGATGTACTTTAGGGCAGGTGTACTTGCGGAGTACCAGGTGAACTTGGCAGATGGACAATCCAGAAACAGAACCAGGAGCCAGGCTGGGGGTCATGCACGGTAAATCAGTCAATGTGAGGTTCAGATAACAGAACTGGAACAAGCCGGGGTCATACACGGTGAGAACAGGTTGCAGCAGAGACGGTGAGCCAAGCCGAGATCAAACACAGTAGAGCAGACAAGAGCAAGGTGAGTAGTACAAGTCAGAGGTCAAACCAGGAGATCAGGATAACAGGTTTAGCAAGTCGGGTCAGTAACGGGAGGTCAAAGATCAGGAAACACAGGAGCACAGGGTAGCTGATGATAATCCAGCAATGCACAGGTCTCAGCAGCAGGCCAGGAGGCACCATTGCGTATCTGCGTATGCATGTTAGCACAGTCGCGCATCTGCGGACGCCCGTTTGCGTTGTTGCTCATCTGCGTACGCCAATACGCACGGGAGCGCGCTTGATGCGGCCATGATAGGTGTTGGTAAGATTGCCAGTTCTTTGGCCATTTCCCTGACAAGGTCTTTATTAAGGGGCAAGTAAAAAGCAGTTATAGACTGACACCTTCAAAATGTTATGTCTGAGCCCACCTTCCTCTTGACATGCTACTAATTGACGATACAGTTTACATATACTGTAGAGTTAGAGGAGAAGGTCGGTATTGCATCATGGAGCTAAGTTTTTGAAGCAGTGATCTCCAAACCGCGGCCCAGGGGCCAGAGGTGGCCCTTTGCTTGCTTTTATTCAGCCGTTGGGGCACTGTTTCATTTACTGATACCAACAATGGGGCGTAATTCCTCCCAATGACAGCAACAGTGAGGCACTATTCCTCCCAATGATACTAACGAAGGAGCACAATTCCTCCCAATGACACCAACAGAAGGGCACAATCTCTCCCAATGACACCAACAAAGCGGCCCAATGATACCAATGATGGGGCACAATTCCCCCCAAGTGATGAGGCACAATACCCCCCAGTGACAACAATGGGGCACAATTCCTTCCACTTACACCAATGCTAGGGCGCAATTACTCCCACTGAAACAAACAATGGGATATTATTTTTTCCCACTGAGGTCGGGACCTTTTCTGCTCCCAATGGCCACAGTCCTACTCTCCTATAGTATGAAGGACAGGAAATTGGCCCTTTGTTTAGAATGTTTGGAGACCCCTCCCCTAAAAGAACAGGAACCAGAACCTAAAGCGGTATTAAACCCACAAACAAAAATGTTTATATCTTAGCACACCAATTCTGTTTTAGGCTTTTTTTCCCCTTTAGTTTACATGTTTGTTGGTCAGTAAGTCTGTTTTACTCAGCTTTCTTTAACAGACTAATCTGTCTAGTGACAGGGGAGTTTACAATGGTCAACTTTTATTAACCACTTGAGCCCCGGACCATTATGCTGCCTAAGGACCAGAGGTCTTTTTCCAATTTGGCACTGCGTCGCTTTAACTGCTAATTGCGCGGTCATGCACTGCTGTACCCAAACGAAATTTGCGTCCTTTTCTTCCCACAAATAGAGCTTTCTTTTGATGGTATTTGATCACCTCTGCGGTTTTTATTTTTTGCGCTATAAACGGAAAAAGACCGAAAATTTTGAAAAAAAATGATATTTTCTACTTTTTGTTATAAAAAAAATCCAATAAACTAAATTTTAGTCATACATTTAGGCCAAAATGTATTCGGCCACATGTCTTTGGTAAAAAAAATGTCAATAAGCGTATATTTATTGGTTTGCGCAAAAGTTATAGCGTCTACAAACTAGGGTACATTTTCTGGAATTTACACAGCTTTTAGTTTATGACTGCCTATGTCATTTCTTGAGGTGCTAAAATGGCAGGGCAGTACAAAACCCCCCCAAATGACCCCATTTTGGAAAGTAGACACCCCAAGGAAATTGCTGAGAGGCATGTTGAACCCATTGAATATTTATTTTTTTTGTCCCAAGTGATTGAAAAATGACAAAAAAAAAAAAAAAAAAAAATATTTACAAAAAGTCGTCACTAAATGATATATTGCTCACACAGGCCATGGGCCTATGTGGAATTGCACCCCAAAATACATTTAGCTGCTTCTCCTGAGTATGGGGATACCACATGTGTGGGACTTTTTGGGAGCCTAGCCGCGTACGGGGCCCCGAAAACCAATCACCGCCTTCAGGATTTCTAAGGGTGTAAATTTTTGCTTTCACTCTTCACTGCCTATCACAGTTTCGGAGGCCATGGAATGCCCAGGTGGCACAAAACCCCCCAAAATGACCCCATTTTGGAAAGTAGACACCCCAAGCAATTTGCTGAGAGGCATATTGAGTCCATGGAATAT
Organism: Lithobates clamitans; assembly: GCA_037952925.1. NCBI lineage: Eukaryota > Metazoa > Chordata > Amphibia > Anura > Ranidae > Lithobates > Lithobates clamitans. The sequence goes on from JBBGZY010000562.1 coordinate 4,939,348, forward strand.
TTTATATTTTGACACAAGTTGCGGGAAAGTGACACTTTTTTTTTTTTTTTTCATAAAGTTGTCACTAAATGATATATTGCTCACACAGGCCATGGGCATATGTGGAATTGCACCCCAAAATACATTTAGCTGCTTCTCCTGAGTATGGGGATACCACATGTGTGGGACTTTTTGGGAGCCTAGCCGCGTACTGGACCCCGAAAACCAATCACTGCCTTCAGGATTTCTAAGGGTGAAAATTTTTGATTTCACTCTTTACTGCCTATCACAGTTTCGGAGGCCATGGAATGCCCAGGTGGCACAAAACCCCCCCAAATGACCCCATTTTGGAAAGTAGACACCCCAAGCTATTTGCTGAAAGGCATGGTGAGTATTTTGCAGCTCTCATTTGTTTTTGAAAATGAAGAAAGACAAGAAAAAACATTTTTTTTTTCTTTTTTCAATTTTCAAAACTTTGTGACAAAAAGTGAGGTCTGCAAAATACTCACTATACCTCTCAGCAAATAGCTTGGGGTGTCTACTTTCCAAAATGGGGTCATTTGGGGGGGTTTTGTGCCACCTGGGCATTCCATGGCCTCCGAAACTGTGATAGGCAGTGAAGAGTGAAATCAAAAATTCACGCCCTTAGAAAGCCTGAAGGCGGTGCTTGGTTTTCGGGGTCCTGTACGCGGCTAGGCTCCCAAAAAGTCTCACACATGTGGTATCCCCGTACTCAGGAGAAGCAGCAGAATGTATTTTGGGGTGTAATTTCAAATATTTCCATGGCATGTTTGAGCAATATATCATTTAGTGACAACTTTGTGCAAAAAAAAAAAAAAAATTGTCTAATTCCCGCAACTTGTGTCGCAATATAAAATATTCCATGGACTCGACATGCCTCTCAGCAAATAGCTTGGGGTGTCTACTTTCCAAAATGGGGTCATTTGGGGGGGTTTTGAACTGTCCTGGCATTTTATGCACAACATTTAGAAGCTTATGTTACACATCACCCACTCTTCTAACCACTTGAAGACAAAGCCCTTTCTGACACTTATTGTTTACATGAAAAAGTTTTTTTTTTTTGCAAAAAAATTACTTTGAACCCCCAAACATTATATATTTTTTTAAAGCAAATGCCCTACAGATTAAAATGGTGGGTGTTTCATTTTTTTTTTTCACACAGTAATTGCGCAGCGATTTTTCAAACGCATTTTTTGGGGAAAAAACACACTTTTTTTAATTTTAATGCACTAAAACACGCTATATTGCCCAAATGTTTGATGAAATAAAAAAGATGATCTTAGGCCGAGTACATGGATACCAAACATGACATGCTTTAAAATTGCGCACAAACGTGCAGTGGCAACAAAATAAATACATGTTTAAAAGCCTTCAAAAGCCTTTACAGGTTTCCACTTTAGATTTACAGAGGAGGTCTACTGGAAAAATTACTGCACTCGATCTGGCCTTCGCGGTGATACCTCACATGCATGGTGCAATTGCTGTTTACGTTTGACGACAGACCGCCGCTTGCGTTCGCCTTAGCGCGAGAGCAGGGGGCAACAGGGGTGTTTTTTTTTTTTTTTTTTTTTTTTCTTTATTATTTTTTTGCTTTTTTAATCTTACTTTTAAACTGTTCCTTTCATATTTTTTTTTTAATCATTTTTATTGTTATCTCGGGGAATGTAAATATCCCCTATGATAGCAATAGGTAGTGACAGGTACTCTTTTTTGAAAAAATTGTGGTCTATTAGACCCTAGATCTCTCCTCTGCCCTCAAAGCATCTGACCACACCAAGATCGGTGTGATAAAATGCTTCCCCAATTTCCCAATGGCGCTATTTACATCCGGCGAAATCTAAGTCATGAAATACTCGTAGCTTCCGGTTTCTTAGGCCATAGAGATGTTTGGAGCCACTCTGGTCTCTGATCAGCTCTATGGTCAGCTGGCTGAATCACCGGCTGCATTCTCAGGTTCCCTGTTGAGACAGGAGAGCCAGAGAAAAACACGGAAGACGGTGGGGGGGGGGGCATTCCCTCCCACGGCTTGTAAAAGCAGTCTAGAGGCTAATTAGCCGCTAGGATTGCTTTTACATGAAAGCCGACCGCTGGCTGAAAAGAATGATACCAAGATGATACCTAAACCTGCAGGCATCATTCTGGTATAACCACTCAAAGTCGTGAATGGCGTACCTGAAGACAAAAAAATGGTTAACAATGGTTAACAATAAAGCACAGTAAAGTGTAAATAATTACACACCTGAAAAACAAACATGATAAAACATAATAACAATAACAATAACAATAAAACATTGCAGAATAGAATACAGTAAAAAAGAGCAGAACAATAGAGAGAGAGAATAGAGAGAGAGAGAGAACAATAAAACAACAACTATTTTTTTTTTATTTCATATTTTTTTTTTTTTTTTACACTTTTTTTGTAACTAACTTTTATAACGGTAACCGGTTCCAGGTTCGGGTCTCTCAAAATGCGATGGCATCTTGGGAGACCCTGTGAAAGTGTGCCTAGTCTGTGCAATGCTGTACCCTACGCTAATACTCAACTAGTGAATGGTAGCGTTCAAAACATTCACCAATGCAAAGACCAGGATTGTCAGGACAGGAGGGACAATAATAGCGGGTGTCACGCCTATATCCGCGCTTGCTGCAGACACAATATCTTTTTTGGGGGCGTTCGCTGGGTAGGGGTACTCGGGAGGACATAAAAATGCCTCTCATGCAGCCGACTGCATTTGGTTGGGGATGTGAATGGGGGAAGTACGGGCGCTGCAGAAGCGGTGGGTTCCCAATTAGGATTGGCGAATGCAGCAGGAAGGGCACTATGGGCACGACGGGCCTGTGTTTGTCTTTTTGGTGGCAGCGGGACACTACTTGTGCTTGCCACCTCACCAGCTTCAACTGCACTTATGGGACTCGCCACGTCACCACGTGTTACTGCAGTGCTGGTTTGACTACGACCGGGGTGTACTAGGCCGCTGGCGCTTGCCAGTTCACCAAAACGCTACCAAAAAACTGTTAGCGATCGCAGGGATCAGGCCTGACTCTGCGAACGCTGCAGTTATGCGTTTAGTGTTTTGTAAGTGACAGTGATCGATCGATACTGCACTTGGGTGGGCTGGGCCGGGCCGGGCGGAGGGGCAAAACGCAGGTGCTAGCAGGTATCTGGGCTGATCCCGCTAACACTGCGTTTTTGGGAACCCTAAACTGCTGGTGACGCTAGTATAGATCTGATCGGATCAGATATTGATGCGATCAGATACTATACCACTAAGGGAGGTGTACGGTGCGTGCGTGGGTGTTAGCGGTACTGGCGCTAATCTGACGCTGCCTGGGGCTGGTGCTTGCCAGTTCACCAAAACGCTACAAAAAAAACTGTTAGCGATCGCAGGGATCAGGCCTGACTCTGCGAACGCTGCAGTTATGCGTTTAGTGTTTTGTAAGTGTCAGTGATCGATCGATACTGCACTTGGGTGGGCTGGGCTGGGCCGGGCGGAGGGGCAAAACGCAGGTGCTAGCAGGTATCTGGGCTGATTCCGCTAACACTGCGTTTTTGGGAACCCTAAACTGCTGGGGACGCTAGTATAGATCTGATCGGATCAGATATTGATCCGTTCAGATACTATACCACTAAGGGAGGCGTATGCTGCGTGCGTGGGTGTTAGCGGTACTGGCGCTAACCTGACGCCTGGGGCTGGTGCTTGCCAGTTCACCAAAATGCTACCAAAAAAACTGTTAGCGATCGCAGGGATCAGGCCTGACTCTGCGAACGCTGCAGTTATGCGTTTAGTGTTTTGTAAGTGACAGTGATCGATCGATACTGCACTTGGGTGGGCTGGGCGGAGGCACAAAACGCAGGTGCTAGCAGGTATCTGGGCTGATCCCGCTAACACTGCGTTTTTGGGAACCCTAAACTGCTGGGGACGCTAGTATAGATCTGATCGGATCAGATATTGATCCGATCAGATACTATACCACTAAGGGAGGCGCATGCTGCGTGCGTGGGTGTTAGCGGTACTGGCGCTAATCTGACGCTGCCTGGGGCGACGCATATCACCGCCGGGCGATCGGGGGGCTAAACCTTTATTCGGTAATAAACGGCGGGTGCCCTGACACTATAAAAAATAAACGAACTAACCAGCGTCAACCGTAACGGTTATACGGTGATCAGTGGTGAAAGGGTTAACTAGGGGGCAATCAAGGGGTTAAAACATTTATTAGGTAGTATATGGGGGTCCCTGACGCTATAGAACGCTGACGGCGAACCTAAATATTTACCTCACTAACTAGCGTCACCAGCGACACTAATACAGCGATCAGAAAAATGATCGCTTAGTGACACTGGTGACAGGGGGTGATCAAGGGGTTAAAACTTTATTAGGGGGGGTTAGGGGGGGTACCCTAGACCTAAAGGGGGGTAATATTCACTGTCCCAACACTGTAACTGTCACAAACTGACACTATGCAGTAATCAGAAAAAAAAACAAAAAAAAACTGCTGGTGTCAGTTTGTGACAGGGGGGGGGGTGATTGGGGGGGGATCGGGGGGGGGATCGGGGTGTAATGTGTGCCTGGCATGTTCTACTGTGTGTGTGTGTGTTGGTGCACTCACATTGATGTCTTCTCTCCTCGGGCCGGAACGGAAATTACCGAGCCGAGGAGAGATGACATCATTTCCTTTGCTGCTGTTTAGCATACAGCAGCAAAGGAATGATTCGATTGGCCGGCGGCGATCGCGAGGGGGGGGCCACGAACGGATGGTGTCTCCCTCATCACCGATCGCCGCTGGACAAAAGACGACCGCCTCGGGCACCGGGGGGGGTCCGATCGGACCCCCCACCCGCGGAAGGCAAATCACGTACCCTGTACGTGATTTTGCCTGTCCGTGCCACTTTGCCGACGTACATCGGCGTGAGGCGGTCGTCAAGTGGTTAATGTACATCAAATCCAAAAGGAAGAAAAAACTGTTTCTGCCTATAAAACTGCCTATAAAATGTTAGCTGGAGTTCAGCTTTAATTTGTTAGTCAGATTCATCTAAATCTGCTAGTACACCTAAAGCCTCATACACACGATTGGACTTCCAACAGACTTTACCATGGATTTTGGTCTGAAGGGGCGTTGGCTGTGAACTTGGTATGCATACACACGGCAGAACATTTTCAGCCAACTTTCACCAAATCATGTGGTTTTTCAGCTCTTTACCGCCACCCTTTGGGCAACTTCTGCTATTGTTGTCTGATCTTTAGCATTGGTTCTGAGCATGCGTGTTTGTACTTTGGACTTTAGTTCTATGGACTTGTGTACACAGAATTGGATTATCCTCCATCGGACATTTGTTTCCGGAAAGTTTGAGAGCATGCACAGCGAACATTTGTCCGTTGAAAAACCGAAAAAGAATTGTCCGATAGAGCATACACACGGTCGGATTGTCCGATAAAACAGGTCCGTCAGACCGTTGTTGTCAAAAAGTCCAATTGTATGTATGGGCCTTACTACTACCCTTCCCCAAGACTGACAATACTGCTGTCCAAAGGTGTCTTTGTTGCTTCTCCATAGATGAAGGAGCCACCGTAAAAAAGAAAGTGTGTGTTGCTGGCCAGATTATTAGGTGGAAATAAAGGAAAATAAGCCTTAAAAAAGAAAATGAATACAACCACGCCACTACATTTAAGGATTGTAATATATAAAATTTTTTGTTTTGGGTTTACTATAATTAGGTCTTGCCTCTGTGGCTGTGTGTCCGTAACTTGACAGAAAAGAAGAATCATCAGACTGATGAGCTCATTTCTCTGTCACTTTGCTCGTTTCTCCTGTTAACATGCTCTATGTTAGCTTGTAAGCACTGAAACACAACTGACTGGTTCCTTGTGCTGCTTCACCATTTTCCATCTATAAACATTCATGTACCCTAGTAGCTCCTAAACTTGAGTTTAAGAGCTTTTGGCTTTTTTTTGCCAAAGCTCCTAAACTAAACTCGATAAAAGCATATGTGTCCATGTACACATAGGCTTTTAGCCGAGTTTAGGAAGTGCCGCGTTTAGGTGACCTTCAACATCCCTCTCCTGAACGTGAAAGAATCACATTCAGGATAAAAACGTTTTGACCTCCAGCAACAGGAAAATGCAAAACGCGGCAAAAATGCACCAAAACCGCAGCAAAACCTGCACCAAAAAACGTGCCATGTTTTGCATTTTCCTGTGGCCGCAGTAAATTTAGGCCAAGTGTACATGAAGCCTAACAGTGCTGTACAGGGATTGCAAAAGGCTGATAACAGGTTGGATTATGCTATTTCTATAGCTGCTTTAAAAAAATACACTTATTACAGTGGGTGTATTAAAGAATTGCCCCCCTTTAAAATAATTACATTTTGTTGCTTTGCAGGCTGAAATGAAGACAGAAACAGTTTTTGTTTTATCCAGCTATAGTTACTAGTGTAACTTTTAACATCCAAGTGAAAGATATAACACCAACATATCAGAAAGAAAGGATCACCCCCTTATGTTAGTATTTGCTTTTGCTTTTATTACAGCCTTTAGTCAGTTGGGATATGTCTCTACTAACTTTGCACATCCAGACTTTGCAATATTTGGCAATGCTTCTTTGCAGAATTGCTTAAGTTCAGTTAAATGTCAGGCTACAGAGGAACAAAATGTGATTTTTTTAAAAGGGAGGTGATTCTTTTCTATGCCCACTGTAGGCCTTCTGCACACAGAACATTCAGACATTTTTCTTTACTGATCTAAGTGCAGTCCGTTGTTTTTAATGGGCCTTACATAAAATGACCTCCCTGGGGGGGGGGGGCAGAGGGAGCCCTGACTCCACCAACATTATGCTGGGCCCCACCATGTGCCCTCCCAAAAAAAAATAAAACTTTTTTTTGTATTACAAAAAGGCAATGTCTTTTTGTGTGCATTCATATCGCATGCGCCGCATCTTACTCGGGCCACCGCTGGAGTAACACAGTCTCTATTGAGAGGGAGAACATCCCCAGTCAGCTCCTGCGGGTGATTCCTCCCCCTCCCTCTGCTCGCTGACACTGCATAATGCGAGCGCTGACACAACCACGGCCGACCGATCTGCTCCTTCCCCTGCATCCTCATTGGCAGGGAGAAGAGCGAGTTGCAAGAAGAACTCCACCAGGACTCTCAGTTACTGAAAAAACAGACTGATTTCTCCCGTCCTTAGGACAGGAGAACCAGCCTGTAATTCCAAGAGATGCCAGACCAGCGCTGTCAATAGCAGGGGCAGGACAGCAAGAGGAGGCTGGGGAACCCTACAGTGGCAGAACACCAGGGCCCGGTGGCCAGACAACCTTTGCAACCCTGATAGTTCTCCAAACATCTATCTATCTATCTATCTATCTATCTATCTATCTATCTATCTATCTATCTATCTATCTATCTATCTATCTATCTATCTATCTATCTATCTATCTATTTGCATTTTATATTACCCCCCTATTTTTGTCCCTGTCCCCCCATGTGCCCCCCCTAAATATGAAAACTGGAGACGCCACTGCTTACATAGAGGTATGGAAACTGTGAAATCAGTAAAAAAAAAAACCTGTGTTTCCAGTCAGTATTTTTATAGCTGTACCTACGCAAATACATGCATATGCCACCTTCCCTTGATTTAAAAAAAGTATTTTATGTGTGTATGCACATACACGTGAATACACACAAATACAGGCAAGTACTATACAGCCCATTCTTGCATTTATTCTGCAAGGAATATCTGATGTTCATACATCGGCACCGTGTGCAAGCAGTGCTGTATTCTGGCCTAGGCCGACAAGGCCCAGGCCTAGGGTGGCACTTTGCGGAGGGGCGGACCCGACACGAAAAAAGCCCCCCTCCTCCTCCGGAGTCAGTCCATTCACAGCGTGTGCTTACAGTTCCCCCTCCCCTCTCCACAGACAAGAAAGCAGAGAGCATGGAGAGCAGAGAGCGTTGCACGTGGAGCCTCTAGATCGGTTGGATTGTGGCTTCAGCTGGCAGACCCAGCTACATTCTGCATGTCTTGGAGGGAGTGAAAGTAAGATACCGATCCTCCTCACTGTCTCTCCTTACAAACCTCACACCTCAGATTTTACTTTGTTTCTCTTATCTCCTGTTATCTGAAATATGGATGACTGTCTGATAATGAACCCTCTGTGTACTTGGTGCTCTTCTCTGCATCAATGGACACATGTACACTGATGCTTATATATATATGGTTAACTCTTTACAGCTCAATAGTTACAGGCTGGTGCTTCTGGAATCAATGGCATTTAACACCTTAGGCTACTTTCACACTGAGGCACTTATAGAAATAGTGCCAGTAAAGCGCCTCTCCTGTCACTCCAATGTGAAAGCCCGAGGGCTTTCACACTGGAGCGGTGCGCTGGCAGGACGCTCAAAAAAGTCCTGCAAGCAGCTTCTTTGAGGCGCTTTAGGAGTGGTATATATACCTCTCCTAAAGCACCCCTGCCCAATAAAATCTTATGCAGGACGATTTTAACCCTTTTTCGGCCGCTAGTGGCCAAAAAGCACCGTAAAAACGACGGTAAAGCGCCCCTAAAAATAGCGGCACTTTACCGCCGACGCCCCCCACGCCTCAGTGTGAAAGTGCCCTTAGTGTTTGCTTGTATATATGTGGTAACCTTTCATAGCTACCTGTATGGCTAATGCTGCCTTCAGACATATGAAGAAAAGTGTCATTTCTGATCATAGATCAGTCTGGATTTTATTACCCATCCTGCTGACTACATTAAGCCCAGGCTCACACTGATGTGGGTTAGAAATCATGTGGGTTCAGCTGAACTTGCACAATTTCAAACTGGCAAAGCAGTCTGACTTCGGGGGGCAATTTGACAGAAATTTGTGCGGGTTCTTGCACAGATGTCTATACAAATCGCACCCAAAGTCACCAAAAAGTAGTACAGGATGTACTTGTGGAAATCATTGCAGCGCCACAAAGTCAGCGTTGCACCAATTCGGACGATGCCTTTTTTGCTTTCTGGGGACTCCCTGGTCCCCTCTTTCTGTTTTTGATATAGTGCCATTGCTCATAGGGCAGGTGTCCCATCACATATTGACGAATCGGCTGGTACTCTATTTGCTGATAGCAACTTTGGTGAGTGTGGATTCTAGGACTTTTTACCCCCCATTTTTTGCAGAAACTGCAGTCTGCTCACATAATTTGGTACGATTAGAATGCAATTGGAGACTCTTATTGGGTACCGATGAGGCTGTGCTGATGGGCACTGGTGAGGCTGCATTGATGGGCACTGATGAGGCTGCGCTGATGGGCACTGGTGAGACTGCATTGATGGGCACTGGTGAGGCTGCATTGATGGGCACTGATCAGGCTGCAATGATGGGCACTGATGAGGCTGCGCTAATGAGCACTGGTGATGCTGCATTGATGGGCACTGATGAGGCTGTGCTGATGGGCAGCTTTGATGGGTACTTATGAGGCTGCCTTGGTGGGCCCTGATGAGGCTGCACTTGGTACCCACTTTTAAATGTACAGGGAGGAAGCGGTGGGGCTCTAAGAGGAAAAGGTGGAGCCTAAATAGGAAGGGGTGTGGTTTACAGATGACAGGGCGGGTCTTAAACAGGAAAGGACATGACATTGACAGGAAGGGGTGGGTCATATTTAAATTCGGGGGTGCACAAGTTTAGTCAGGCCTAGGGCAGCACAAAACCTAAATACACCACTGTATGCAAGTACCCTAAAAGCGGAGCTAAACACCATAAAATACTCACCTCCACCTTCCAGCCATCCTACGCCAGCCATTCTCACCTCCACCTTCCAGTCATCCTTCGCCAGCCACTCTCATCTGCTCCCCAGGCTGCTCCTGATTGCTGGGTCTTCAGTCTCTTAATGGGTAAGCGGGAGATGACATCATCTCTGCACATGCACACATGAATCAGTCATTCTGGCAGTGTTCTGGGAATGAACGCTGAGCTGCGCATGTCCAGCACAGTATACATACATTAAAAGACTGGGAACAAGCAGGCAAATGTGTCTTATTGCAAGAGACACATAGCATGTCCGTTCTGAAATAATGAGCTGCCTGCTTGCATTTTTTTCAAGTGTTACTAAACCCACAACAGTAAAATCAATCTGTATATGCAATAAAGTCGGCTTGTTATTCTCACTGTGGAACCTAAAGGGTTAATCCTCCACATTGTGTAAAAAGGCTGTTTGATCCTGTCATCTTCCCCTTCTTCCACTGCCCATAATCCATCTCCTGATAAGACAGAGCCTTTGGAGTCACTCTGCACATGCTCAGTTTGGTGTGTATTGCTAGAGAGTTTTTTTTTCTTGGGAGGGTGCATATAATCAGCACAGGGCCAATCAGCAGTGTTCAGACAGAAGGTCAGGGGTCCTGCAGCCTCATAGGACAGTCAGAGGAGAATGGAAGCTCCTCCTACAAGCTTTAACCAGTCACCAATAGACGTCACATTACTGCTATATACTGCTGATGAGAAACGGTATTTAGCAGTTTATATTTACTAAAATAATTTCCATGTTCTGTGTATTGTGGAAGACCAGATATAGTGAATGCTGGGTCCTGGGTTTAGTAACAGTTTAATTATAGGTTTATTTCCACTTTAGTGATTTTTTTTTATTTTTAAGAACACATACCTGCCCAAATTGATGTTTTTTCCTATCTGCAAACTATTATATGATCCTTTAATTCTTCATTAGATGGACACTGCAGGACTATATATCGCAGCACGAATTGGCTAAAATAATGTTTAATTATATTTATACATTTTTGTATTGTATTTAATGTCACTAAAATGTTAATCAGATCACATTTTTATTGTTCCCTTCATCATTACACCCTGCTAAGCTCCTGATGCTTTCAGCACCATGGACAGCACAGGACATGCCACTTATTACATTTCTCATTTACCAGGTATCTACTTCAGATGAATACAAAATTAGCATGCAGTAATTCTCGCTGCTGCAAATATCTGCAAGCATATGTCAATAAAGTGGAAATTGAGAATTGATCATAAGTGTTACAGTTGTTGTATGGAATTGCTTCTCTTTTTTTGACATTATACATAAAAGCATAGGGGGTTATTTACTAAAGGCAAATACACTTTGCACTGCAAGTGCAAACTACAAGTGCAAAGTGCACTTGGAAGTGCAGTCACTGTAGATCCGAGGGGGACATGCAAGGAAAATAGAAAACAGCATTTTAGCTTGCACATGATTGGATAATAAAATCAGCAGAGCTTACCCTCATTTCAGATCTACCCCTCAGATTTACAGCGACTGCACTTCCAAGTGTACTTTCAGTGCAATTGCAAGTGCACTTTGCACTTGTAGCTTGCACTTGTAGTGCACAGTGGATTTGCCATTCGTAAATAACCCCCATAGTGTCACTTTACTGTTTCCCATAAATGTTAGGCCTGAGATGACTCAATACCTCTTCAGAAATGCACTAATTATGAAGTGTTGTAAATGTGCTATTTGTTGCTGTTTTAGGACAACATATTCTTATAGTAAATAATCCTAGTTATTTCAGTGTTTGTCCTGAAGGATAAATGAAATGACTTTGGCCTGGGACTTATAATGCTTCTAAATGCATGAGCTAGCTTAAAGGACAAGATACAATACCTTCCAGCCTTCTTTCCTGATTTCCTAAACATTCACAGCTAAACCTTTCCCCAGCAAAAGCTTGGCCGCCTCCCACATTTTTTTGCCACCCGCTGGTAACAATCGAATGCTCGGCTGCCTGCACATGCGCTCGTATGTCCCATAGACTTGAATCGGACATACCTATACTACAGGAGCAACCTCCCAATCAAGTCATTGTTTATTATCAAGGACATTATTGTGCAGGTACAGAGTAGGTATGGAAACCCTTGTGGGGGATGGCTCAGTGAATATAATGAGAGAAAGGCTGTGAGATTTTTTGCAAAAAAACCCAGAATTTATAATTTAGTCTGGGTTCACACTAGTATGAATTGGATGCGAGTTTGCCTGCATTGGATTCGCATGACAGGAGATTGTGACCGGCTCTCTATGGAGCCAGTTCACATATCTCCAGGGTGGCTGCGGAGCGGCTTGCACAAGTATCCTGTGCATCTTTAGATCCGTTTCAGGGCCGAATTCAGCCAAAAATTCCTCCCTGATTCTTCCCTGAAATGGAGAACAGGAACGCACTGGACCCCTGCCATGAGCCGCATTTGGCTTAGATGTGAACCCAGCCTTAAACGAACAAATTGTTAGAAATTGTTTTTTGTAATTTTTTTTTTGGTGTATGGCCTCATACAAGTAATGCATGCTGTCATTCGCCTCCTAAATGTGCACAACAACATAAGTGCCCTGTAGTTTCTTACATTCCTCCTAATTAAAGGACTTGGTTTTGACAGTGCGTGTTAACAGCTAATATCAGGCAGTTGGCAAAGCAGCAACTGATGGACCTTAGGGCACCTCTGACCTCTAATTCCCAGGTTTAGAGTCACCCTCAAGAAAATATAAATTAAGCTAAAGAATCGGAAATTGGATGTGAGCTTATTGGCTGAAAGTCCGACTGTGTGTATGCTTTATTGAACATTTGTTGTCGGACTTTCCACCAACAAAATGTTGGCTAGCAGGTTCTCAGATTTTCCACCAACAAAACTTTGTTGTCGGAATTTCCAATTGTGTGTACACAAGTCTGACGTACAAAAGTTCACGCATGCTTGGAATCAAACAGAAGGAGCCGCACTGGCTATGGAACTTCCTTTTTCTCGGCTCGTCCTTCGTCTTGTACGTCACCACATTCCCACGTTCATAATTGTTGGCCAACTTTTGTGTGATCGTGTGTATGCAAGACAAGTTGGAGCCAACATCCTTCGAACAAAAATCCACGGTTTTGGTGTCGGAAAGTCCGATCGTGTGTACAGGGCATTAGACTGTTGTCACCAGAACATGTGTCCCCATTTGAAGCTTATCAAATACAAAAGTGCAGTGCAACTTTACATTACAAAAACACAAAAGTTATAAACGTAAATGCCAATAAATCACATACAAAAAACAATTTTGATAATGTCAATTCTTTTCACGGGGCGTAACGCGTATAGGTGGGAGGAGCCGAGTCCGTGACGTCATACCCAGGATACTGTGGATAATTTAATGCATGCTTTTTCATGGAAGTTTGTAAGTGTTTTTAGTACCTTTTTATACTGTGAATAAATGTTAAAATAGAGAGCACTATGGTTCTCCTTCTTGTGTTGTTCATTATTTAATTAAAGAGTGGAGCCAGAGGAGGAGGAATGTGGATCTGATGCCTGAGCACAAAGAGAATGTTACAATAATAAGTGTAGAGAAAGCTCTTCATCTGGGACATTTGCAGCAATAAAAAACTTTTCTAGTTGAATGGGGAAATGGTACAACCGTTGTCAAGCTCTGATTGTTGTTCTTGTCACTGTTGCAGAGATTGCCTAGGAGCTAGAAGAGTTTACTGATATGAATATTGTACGGAAATTTGCAGTACATTCGATGACATGATTAATGTCGTTCAATAGTACTTTACAATTTCATTTGCTTTGATCATTCAATTTTGGAATAAATGGACTTTTCCGAATGAACACCTTATTCACTGTTAGATTTTTTTTTTTTCGTTTAACAAAAAAATTTCCATCCTGCTCCTTCAAATTTTCTTGTTACTGAAAACAAATTTCAATTTGACCCCACTGATGATTAGAAAATAAAACAAACACTCTTAAAAATTAAAAATTTCAAACAAAATTCTACTGGTGTTTGGCCATTTTTAAAGTGGGACCCAGATTACAGTAAACAATCATGAAAGAACTTCTCCATATCCCAAGTGCCTGTAAACTATGGTATGTTTTATACAATCCTTGACTTTCAGCTGAAGTCCATAACTGGAGAACTCACACCTAACATTTCAAAGTGCTTGCTTCTCTGTAGATGCTGGACATGAGGAACACATCACAAAACTGCTCCCCAGCTGATATTAGTAGATGGTTCTGCTTTTTTAAAGAAACACAGGTATATGTTGGCACCTTGAGATGCCTGCTGTTAGAGAAATAACACACATGCTATGTTTTATCATCTTAACTTTTATTAGTTTGTAACGCCAAAGCGCAGGCCTTATTTGTATCCAAACAGCAATGATGACTGAATATTCTTGATGTGATTAAAGCAGTGTTCCGCTCAAAAAATAAAAAATTAAAAGCCAGCAGCTACACATACTGCAGCTGCTGGCTTTTAACAATAGGACACTTACCTGTCCTGGAGTCCAGCGATGTTGGCATCGCAGCTTATGTTTCCATCAGCTGTCGGGTGCTGCCGCCGTCATTGCGGGTAAGGGTACCCGGCAGTGGAGCCTTACGGCTTCACGCCGGGGACCCTACTGTGCGTGCGTGAGGCCCTGCTGCTCTCTCCTACTGGCCCAGCGACAGGGAGAGGAGGAGGGAGCCCCGCAGTGCTGTCACGGGCCACGGCCTGGACTCCCGTAAGTGGGAACAGGATACCTATCAAAGACAGGTATCCTGTCCCGCCGCCCCCCTACCCCCGAAAGGTGCCAATTGTGGCACCGAAGGGGAAGAGGAGACAAATGAGCGGAAGTTCCACTTTTGGGTGGAACTCCGCTTTAACATACCACTCTTTCTGTTAGGCTAGCTATGGATAAACATAGCTTCTGGAGATCTGTAGGTGTGGTGACATCTTTCCATCATCTGTAGCATTTGGAAATGTAAATGGAAAGACTCTACTATATATGTAACAATGAGCACATCCAACTTTGGTAGCATTTACTATCACTTCCTAGGGATACACCTAAATAGCCAGGGAGTAACATGTGATCATTGGATTGGGGGGTGAGATTAAACCATTTATGGCTTGTTCTGGAAGCTAATACACCAAGCAGTATATTGTTGGATTGTGGGAGTAAACCAAAAAGCAATGCCAACCAAACATAATGGAACTGTCACGTACCTGCTGGGTAGAGCCTGGTTATGCAGAGGAATGCCTCTCTTACACCTTTGACTCGGGGCCCCTGGTAGTGTATACAGGTAGCGCAGGAGTGCAGAGACACATGAGTGCCGGTTAAATGTGCTTGCTGTTGGGTTGTTGATCCAGTAGTTCGCCAGATGGCAGCAGGTCTTTGTGGGCAGGATCAGGCTGGTACTTAGCCGAAGAAAAGGTCCCAAAGGTAGCAACTTGGCAGCTATGGAGGGGCTGGAACTTAAGCAGAGTAAGACAAGCACAAACTGATCAGATCAAGTACAGATGCGGAGGCAGGAGAATGGTCAAAGGACAAGCTTTCAAGAGCAGATACAGGTAACAGGATACTCACAGGACACTATAGATGAGACAGCACTGATCCTGGGTGCTGAGCCAACTTAAATAGCTAATTTACCACCCTTATCTGTCACAGAATGCTCCGCGCACATTCACGCATGTTAGCACAAGCTAATGCACCTCTTCTTCTAAGCATTCGGGGAACAGGGATTCTTCTGTGGCTATTATTTTGTCATCTGACAGAGCCTTCCTGACAGGAACTTTCAAAGGAATTGCAGAAAGTGACCACAGAAGGAAATGAACAATGTATCTTATCACTTAATCTCAAAACATCATGGTGACCTTGCAGCATTTAAGACTTGGGTTAAAGAGTATGTGCTCCTTTTCAACAAAAACCTACATAATTGGTTCTTTGTATTTTGTGAAGCACTTTGGATTTTGCCAACACCATTTAAGCAAAGCAGATAAAGAAACAGAGCAAGTAGGTCACTGTTTGCCATGGCTTGCTGATAGACTAATTTCAACAATCATAATTGTGAAGAACATTTCCAGATGTATAATAGATATTCATAGTTCAGTACCAGGTTTACGGTTCCATGGAACTATGCTCTAGTCTATTACTAAGAAGCACAAGTGCTGTATGAGCAAATGCAGAAACATAGCATAATGCTCCAAGACATAATAAAGAAAGTGGTTTTTGCACAATCTGGTGTGCCTGCCATATTGTATATTTTTTTCCCTTTGAGTATGTTACACCCTGAGGTTAGCAGGAATGGAAATCAAAGCTAATTATTAAGTGCTTTAGGGGATGGACCCTTCTGCCCATGGGAACTGGTTATGAACACTTGTCCTTGGGAATATGAATTCTAATACCAACACATTTTATGCATGCTATAAGGGGGCATATTAAGTAAAACAGAAATGTATTAAGACAAACTGACAAAGTGTGAACTCTGGGAAGCATTTAAGAAACAAGTACAAGGCTAAAATCTGCCCTATAATGTGCATTGTACACTTTTTTTGCAATTGACCTCTTTTCTTTTGTATAACTGCAGGCATTATTAATATTCAGGAGGTAGTTTGTTTTTAAGTAATAATTGTAACTGGGAACTGGGAAGAGCCTTAAAGCTTATCTATGTTGCTTAGCATGTATGACTGTTTCCTGCTGTGAGTGCTTCCCTTGTAGGAATAAGTGGGTATTCATTATGTTTGCAGTAATCTATTTATAGTAATGTATGCATTTCACTCTACATGGTGAGATGATGAGGCTGGATCATTTAAAAGTTATAGTGCTATACAGTTCCTGTACAGTACTGCATATTTTTGCTCTTTATACTTGGATAATTAGAAACACAATACAAAGCAGATTTGGAAGACTCAGGTTTATTAAGACAGTCATTCTATAAAGATGTATAATGACCTATAGACTAAATCCAGAATTAGCAGTTAAAGTATACCTAAAGGCAAAACTTTTGTTTTAGTTTTGGAAAGAGTGGAGAGGGATTAGAGCACATGTCAATTTGTATTGCTGTCTGTGCCCCCATTAGGGAGATTTCCCCTCTCTATTTGTCCTGTTTACTATTATCATTCAAAGTGAAAGTAAAAGAAAACCCCAAATCTTGGGTTGCCCCTAGAAAAGTAATAGAAGGTAAATCTTCCAATGGGGACAATAGTTCTGCTCACGTGGGGGTCCCCAAGAAATTCTTTTAATTTGCAGGGATTTTCTCTCACTTCCTGTTTGGCTATGGGACAGGAAGGGGTAATCAGATCATTTCCCTTCGTTCCACCTGCTGGTTGAATAAAAGAAAAACAAAAACAAAAGATTAATGGATGGGTTGCTTTAGCTGATACAATGGACCTATTCTACTTTTTTTAACCATGGTTTCATGAGACCCTAAGGTTCCTCTAGAGCAGTGGGTCTCCAATCAAAGGGCCAGTTTACTGAAATGTAGACTTAAGGGGGCTGGACTGTGGCCAGTGGGAGTAGAAAATGCTCCAGCAGCAGTGAGAGTAAACAATGCCTCAGGCTTTGTAGTTAATGGGAAGAATAGTGCCACATCGTTGGTGTAAGACTAATGGAGGGCTTGACTGTGACCAGTGGGAGTAGAAAATGCTCCAGCAGCAATGAGAATAATGCCTCCGGTTTGATGACCAATGAGAGAAATAGTGCCACATTGTGGTATCACTGGAAGGAGAAGTGCACTGCCATTGCTGTCAACGGGGAAATAATTCCCCATCATTTGTGTCAATTTTCTTATCTTGCCATTATTTCTGAGGGGATTAAATTCACAAACTGTACTGCATTCCAAGGCTACTAGGTAAATTTCATCAGGGCTTAGCCAATCCCTGGAGAGGTGTGCACAGATGGTGGCTGGGAAAGCTGTCAAATAGTCTGAAGCCCTGGAGAGATTGTCTTTCCCAGAAAGAAGAAGTTCCCAGCCTTAGACGGGCCATCGTGAAGACATGGTCTTGGGAAAGATTTTTCTCACTTACTGGTGGTGTTTAGAGGAAGCTGGAATATGCAGCTGTCCTGGAGACTTGTAAGTAATGACCCTCTACTGATTGCTGGTAACTGTGTGTGTTTTGGATATAAGTGCCAGAAGTTGCTCTGACTAAGACTTCTCTTATGGTCTCAGGTACCGGCCATTCTCCTGTCCCCAGTAGGATTCTGGACAGCTGTGCAATTGTGCAGGGTAACCAGGTACCAAACAGACTTGCCTCAAGGGACCAGCTGTGAGGCTTTAAAAGAGAAGTATGGGTTTAGAAAAAAAAAAGTCGTACTTACCTATTTGGAAATTGGAAGTTTAGGAAGAATGGACTTTTTAGGCATACCATTATGTAAAATTGTATTTTACAAATGCTATAATAAAATTCCAAGACTCAGACAAGAATAGAAAGCATTTACATCAGTGAATGTGGTTTAAAACATATCTCATTGCTCAACCAATCAGTCCAGAGTCCAAATGAACTCAGTGGACTGAACTGGTGAGCCAAGAGATTTTAAGGCTCGCAAATAACCCCAATATAGTAGAATATACACAGGGCTTTTTTTCAGGGGGAACTTGGTGGAACTCAGTTCCACCACCTCTGGCTCAGACCCTTGTGCCTGCTGGTGCCTGCTCACCACAATCACTTGTAAACACAGAAGTCTGGTTTCTGTGTTTACAAGTGACAGCTCTGCACTGGAATGTAATGCAATCCTGGTATTTAATGTGCCTTTAAGACCCTCCGACTGTTTTCGTGAAATTTGACTGAACACACCCACTATTTGATGTGATTTGGAGGGTGTGTGTAGGGGGAAGGGTTTTGTGGGGCCATTGTTAAGTTCCAGCACCTGTTGTTTGAAAAAAAAAGCCCTGAATATACATAAACTGATTTTAACAGGTATCTTAGTAAGATAATGTATAAGGGGTTAATGGAGTCCAAACCAGGATATATCAATTCTGCTTATTGTTCAAGAAACAAACTCAAAACATGCTAGACTAGTTTTGCGCTCTGGACGCACTTCTTCTGGAGCTAGGTACATATATGTATAATGCAAAACATTTATGTCACTGGGGTGAGGCAATCAGGAAAGCAGAGACTCCCTGGAGTGTATCCTTGTCCCTGGAGTCCCAAAGAGTGAATGTATCCTGCCTCCTTGGGACTCCAAGGACAAGGATACACTTAATGGGTCACGGACACTGAGCCACGGACCATGGGTTTAATACCCAGCTCAATTTGATGCCATTGTACATCTATATTTCATACTTACCCAGTTACTTACCAGTTGTTGCCTGTCCCAAAGTACCTTAATAGTCCCAGAAGGAAACATATCAGAAGATTTTTTGAAAGTGAACACCCACTCGATCTATTACTACAAGGGGAATTACTGATCCCACAAAAGAATCTATGTATATTTAGACTCTGATGTGTTCCTTACGTACCGCACACCCATAGCTGGCTTGTATGACCTGGTGGTCTCCCAGGGAGTCTCTGCTTTCCTAACTGCATCACCCCATTGACATAAATGTTTTGCATTATACATATATGTATATATCAGTTTATGTATATTCTACTATACTGGGTTTATTGTCAAGCTTTGAAATCTCTTGGCTCACCAGTTCAGCCCATTGAGTTTGAACTCTGGCCTGATTGATTGATCACTGAGATATGTTTTAAACCACATTCACTGATGTAAATGTTTTTTATTCTTGTCCTGAGTCTTGGAATTTTATTATGGCATTTGTAAAATAAAATTTGTCTTTTAATGGTATGCCTAAAAATTCCATTCTTCCTAAACTCCAAATTTCTATAACCAATTTAGGATGCAGCATAGTATATCACTTAGTGTGTTATCCACAGTGCCACCCTGTGGTGACAGAATCTAGCATTATCAATTATCCATACTTTCCTATATAGCTGCAGCACTGATCCCAGCTTCAGCTGTCAACTGCCGCCTCTAAGACCAAGAACTGAGTGATCAAACACTGCTGATCACTAAGCTCTCGGACTTAAGCCTACAGAGAGCCAGTGAATGCCAATCACCAGCTCAAATCTGATCTGCCCCTCCAACGCTCACTGGAGCAATGAAGGCTGTGCAGGGGGCAGATGCAGCTGGCTTAGGCTCTCAGCAGTTTAGTGAGAGGCTGAGCTAGCTGCCGGTTCAGGCATCTGGGTGTATTCTGACCATATGTTCAGATCTTTTCAGAGCCTGCACCGGGTCTGTGACGTCAGACGACAGCAGGCTTTAGCACAGGAGTGCAACTAAGTGCACTCCTGTGATCTATAGCAGGGCTCAAAATGAGCTACTAGCCAGGCCTTAAGGGTTACTTGCCACCAGTTGCCCCATCCAACCCCTACCCTGCTACTGCGGTACCATGCGATTTGGTGCAAGCAAATGCACTGCTGTTGTGATCTGCGTTTGGGGGTGTCGTTGGGTATATATTGACACCTGTAGCAGATTGACAACCAGTGCATTTTGAACGTGGTGCTGGCAAGTGGGTTTCCTGCACTGCCTTCTGGTGTGAACGGGTCCTAAAGTGCTTCTTTTTGCTTTCCTCTGAATCAGCTGTGGGTAACTGGGTACAGGATTCTGTATGTAAAGGTTTTTTATTTATTCTTTTTTATTTATTATTTTATTTCTATTGATTGAACTAGATAGACTCGTTTCCTTTTTCAACCTATGTAACATTTCTTTCACTTTGAAATGACGCTTACAGTAATATCTGCCCTATGTGTCACATTTGTCATACACATATATTGTGCCAGGCTGAAATGACACATCTGTGTTTCCAAAGGTGTTACCCTGGTATCACAAAACTACTCCTCTTCACCCCTCCTCAACTCAGGTACGTACAGTGGATATAGAAAATAATCATCCCCTTTAAAATAATCACATTTTGTTGCTTTGCAGCCTAAAATGTAGACAGAAACAGTTTTCGTTTTATCCAGCTGTATTTATTAATGAAACTTAAGAGGAGGTCCACTTAAACAAAGAAATATTAAATGCCAGCAGCTACAAATACTGCAGCTGCTGACTTTTAATAAATGGAAACTTACCTGTCCCAGGGTCCAGCGATGTCGGCAGCCAAAGCCTATCGATCGCTCGTCTCTCGGCTGCCCTCACCGCCATCCTCGGTCAGGGAATCAGGAAGTGAAGTGTTGCGGCTTCACTGCCCAGGTTCCCTACTGCACATGCGCGAGTCGCCCTGCGCGTCTACACTGGTCCCCGTCGTGTTGTGGGAACTGTGTAATTCCCAGAACACAACGGGGGTGGGCGGGCATTTGCGGCTAGCTGCGGCTAGCTATTCCCGGAAGTGGGTGCAGATACCTGTATTATACAGGTATCTGCACCCACCTCCCCCCTGAAAGTTGCCAATTGAGGCACCGGAGGGGGGGGAATCCGATGAGCGGAAGTTCCACTTTAGGGTGGAACTCCGCTTTATAACATCCAAGTGAACGCTATAACACCAACATGTCAGAAAAAATAAAAATAAAAAACAGAATCACTGAATTGGAAAAAGGATCACCCTCCTTGTGCCAGTATTTTGTTGGACCCTTTCTTCTTTAATTACAGCCTTTTGTCTTTTGGGATATGTCTCTACTAACTTTGCACACCTAGACTTTGCTATATTTGCAATTCTTTGCAGAACTGCTGAAGTTCAGTTACATTTGATGGTGACCATTTTTGGACTGTAGTCTTTAAGACATGTCATAGATTTTCTAGGGGGTTTAAAGTAATTGCAAGGTCTCTGGGGTTTTTTTTCTATAAAAAATAACAAACATGTCATACTTACCTGCTCTGTGCAGTGGATTTGCACAGCGCAGCCCAGATCCTCCTCTTCTTGGGTGCCTCTTCTGTGCTCCTGGCTCCTCCCTCCTGTTGAGTGCCCCCACAGCAAGCAGCCTGCTATTTGGGCACCCGAGCCAAGTCACAGCTCCCTGTGTCCATTCACTCTCCAGGAGTGGGAGCCACTGCTATGTCTCAGCCAATCAGGAGGGAGAGTCTCGGATGGTCAAGACTCTTGTGGACATCGCTGGACAGAGTTGGGGCTCAGGTGAGTATTAGGGAGGCTGCTGCCCACAGGTGGCTTTTTATCTTAAAGTATAGAATGCATTAAGATAAAAAAGAAACTCCTGACTTTACAACCTCTTTAAGTCTGGGCTCTGACTAGGCCATGCAAGGACATTCACCTTTCTCTCCTTCAAACAAGGAAAAGGGGCGCCACTGAATATGTATCAAATGAAATTTATTGATAAAAATAACATCCACTCACATGTGGGACTGAAGTGTAGATCTCAGGTACATCTTATGGCACACCATGGAGGGAAGAACTACAAATGCCAGCAAGTCCAAGAGCACTGGTATCTCCTCTGATGGACTCAAGAGAAGTGGCGCTGGGTCAAAGTAGTATGTGGGCACACCACGACCGGGAGGGTGAAGGAGCCGTCTGGGGTGGTGAGGGTTCCAAAGGTAGAGGATGTGAGGGCGTCCAGCCAGTTGCTGTGTGTCTGAGGCGGAAGTCCAAGCGAATCGTCCGGCATCCGTGATGGTAGGGGAAACCACGGCCGTGTAATCGGAGCCAGAACGAGGCTAGGATCGCAAACACTGCGGCGCCGGGCTGTGACGTCACTCCTGTGCGACGCGTTTCCGAGATAGCTCGCTATCGATGGAAAGGATAGCGGCACTCCTTTGTCAAGCATAGGGCAATGATGTGTAGCGGAAGTGTTATATAGTCCATAAGGAGGAGGGGCCTTGGCAAGGAACATTCACCATTAATTACATAACATTAACAAAGGAAAATAATAATAGGGGAAATAATAATAGCGGACATCCTATGGACATATGATAAAAACATGTATATTAAGCAACATGTGGGTCATAGAAAGAAATATATATATACTAATGACAGGTGAAAAAAGCAGCATGAAAAAGGCTCTTGACAATAAAAGTACAAATACATGGAAGGGATCAAAGCATGAACAGTCTGATTCATAAATATAAAATATATATAAGTGAAAAATGATAATAATAATAATGATAATGTACGATAAATAATGACTGTGTACACTAAAACTGGAGCTGGATAATGATCATAATAATGAAATAATGAACTAAAATACTAGGTGGAAAACTAATATACAGTATATATCAGTATTATAGCGATCAATGATAAGAAGTGAATAATGGTAGTGGTGACTCAGGAATGATAATCCAACCACATGCAGTATCAGTGTGTATAAGTAGCACAATCTATAGGGCAAAAATAAATATGTGGGGCAAATTAAAGTGTGTAATCTTCAAAGGATAGAATGAAAATTAAAAAATTGATAAATTAAAAAATTAATTAAAAAATTTTTTAATTAAAAAATTTTTTTATTAGATGATTAAAATTGTATTATATTCAAATATAGTATTTTGAATGTGCTGAATATAATACAATTTTAATCATCTAATAAAAAAAAAAAAAAAATTTTTTAATTAAAAAATTTTTTAATTAATTTTTTAATTTATCAATTTTTTAATTTTCATTCTATCCTTTGAAGATTACACACTTTAATTTGCCCCACATATTTATTTTTGCCCTATAGATTGTGCTACTTATACACACTGATACTGCATGTGGTTGGATTATCATTCCTGAGTCACCACTACCATTATTCACTTCTTATCATTGATCGCTATAATACTGATATATACTGTATATTAGTTTTCCACCTAGTATTTTAGTTCATTATTTCATTATTATGATCATTATCCAGCTCCAGTTTTAGTGTACACAGTCATTATTTATCGTACATTATCATTATTATTATTATCATTTTTCACTTATATATATTTTATATTTATGAATCAGACTGTTCATGCTTTGATCCCTTCCATGTATTTGTACTTTTATTGTCAAGAGCCTTTTTCATGCTGCTTTTTTCACCTGTCATTAGTATATATATATTTCTTTCTATGACCCACATGTTGCTTAATATACATGTTTTTATCATATGTCCATAGGATGTCCGCTATTATTATTTCCCCTATTATTATTTTCCTTTGTTAATGTTATGTAATTAATGGTGAATGTTCCTTGCCAAGGCCCCTCCTCCTTATGGACTATATAACACTTCCGCTACACATCATTGCCCTATGCTTGACAAAGGAGTGCCGCTATCCTTTCCATCGATAGCGAGCTATCTCGGAAACGCGTCGCACAGGAGTGACGTCACAGCCCGGCGCCGCAGTGTTTGCGATCCTAGCCTCGTTCTGGCTCCGATTACACGGCCGTGGTTTCCCCTACCATCACGGATGCCGGACGATTCGCTTGGACTTCCGCCTCAGACACACAGCAACTGGCTGGACGCCCTCACATCCTCTACCTTTGGAACCCACACCACCCCAGACGGCTCCTTCACCCTCCCGGTCGTGGTGTGCCCACATACTACTTTGACCCAGCGCCACTTCTCTTGAGTCCATCAGAGGAGATACCAGTGCTCTTGGACTTGCTGGCATTTGTAGTTCTTCCCTCCATGGTGTGCCATAAGATGTACCTGAGATCTACACTTCAGTCCCACATGTGAGTGGATGTTATTTTTATCAATAAATTTCATTTGATACATATTCAGTGGCGCCCCTTTTCCTTGTTTTTATCTTAGTACATTGGATCTGGCTTTGGTTCCTTCCGGTGGCTGCCTTGAATGACTTATTATACTTACATATACAGGTCATATATATGTTTGTATGGACCCTGCCTCTGTGCGTATAGGCTACAGTATATAAGGTATATGATATTGCGCCTTCTTCTACTTGTTTATTATTTCTCTCCTTCAACCACTCTGTAGTCATGTTTGCTGTGTGCTTTGGGTCATTGTCATGTTGGAAGGTAAACCTTCTTCCCATTAACAACTTTCTGGCACAAGGCAGCAGATTTTCATCAAGAACTTGACTGTATTTTGCCCCACCCATGTTTCCTTCTTTTCTGACAAGTGCTCCCGTCCCTGCTGCAGAGAAACTCCCCCATAACAGGATATTACCACCTCCATGCTTTACTGTAGGAATGGTGTTATTTGGATGGTGAGCCGTATTGGATTTCTGCCAGACATATCGTTTGGTTTTGAGGCCAAATAATTCAATTTTAGTCTCATATGACCATAACACCTTTTTCTATGTGGTCTCAGAATCTTCAAGGTGCATTTAAGGGATATGCTCACCACATATCCAAGTGGACATAGTCCTTCATTCAAAGAGGAGGGGGCCAGACCTATTGGGTACCCTCCCTGTGACTTCACACAAGAAGGTGGCAGGGCAGGATCTGAGCGGTGGCAAAAAAGAGGATCTCAGTAGGACAACAATGGATCTGCTGAGTGGATGAGTATCTTAACTCTGAAGAACCTGCAACCTGTTAAGCAGGGGTTTAAAAAAAATAGGGGGAGAAGGTGAAGATCCCTTTTAAAGTGGTTCTAAAGACTAACTGTTTTTTTTTACCTCAATACATTCTTTGCATTAAGGTAAAAAAAAACACCCCACTAACTGCCCCCCCCCCCCCCCGGTCCCTAAGCACTTTCTTGAGTCCTCTTTTGCTCCAACACTGTTCCCGGTTGCAGCAGCGCTGCTCTCTCTGGTTTCACAGGAAATTCTGAGAGCAGTGGAAACCATGGACTCCTGCTGCTGTCAGTGAAATCCTGTGAGGAGGACACAGGGAACGTGGCTAAGCTGCACTGTGTGTCTATGGACACACACAGCGCACCGGTGTTGTGTTGTGTACAGGGCAGGTAGAAAACAATCAAGTGCAGAAAAATGCAGGTCTGTGTGCTTGGTGTGACCAATGCGGAGTGGCTTTTTAATGTAGGGGCCCTGGATACAGTTCTCAATAGGGTCACTTACCTCCCGGAGCTTATATGTTCTGTGTGTTTGAGTTTCTACCTGGGACTGTTGTTTCTTTCCACAATCCAGAAATATACCAGTAGGTTTGCATTGAAACACAACGGCCCTGGTACGTTAGAATGCAAACATCAATGAGGGCAAGAACCAATGTGAACAAGCAATTAAATGTGTATAAATTAATACACTGGATGTAATTGGTCACCAAGATTTTCCATTATACCCAAAATGATGTGTCCCTCCCCATGGTTGATATCATGCTTATGTGTCAGGGCCTGATAGTTGTTGTAGAGAATACAGTTATCATTTAGGATTCTCCTGTGTGAATTACACCATGCAGCTGCTGTCTTTCACCCTACAGTAGAAAGTGTGATTTCATGCAGTAACTGTCAATCAAGTGGAGGTGTAGTCTGCAGACAATTGCTGGCAGGCAGAATTTATTTCTATTAGCGGTGACACACGGAGGGATGGGGGAGACAACGAGAACCTTCTGGGCTGGCATTTTATCATTTACTGTAATCTAGTTATAATCTATTGGGGCAGAACATGATTTCTAGCTTGTCTCGGTTCTACCTGTGTTTTAGGATGGAGGCAATGATAAAGAATGAGTGTGTTTTCTTAAAGATGGGATCACTTTTTTAAATCAACATATTTCCCGTACATTGTTTTTGGATTTCAAGATAAACTTAGAGCAATTATGGACAATCTGCTGAGTAATCCAGTTGTGAAGTCATAAGAAATCATATCTGTAGGAAAGTTCTCCCCTAAGCAGTTACAGCAGCAAGTGTCTTTTTCCTTTATTTTTAAAAGAGAAATAGGTTGCCATACATTTCCGACTTTGTCTCATTCAGCCTGCCAGCTGAACAAGAGAAAATCAATTGATTCCCCCATCCATGGGGGTGGCAAAAATAGCCACTTTACGTAGCATCTTCTCTCACTACGACCCTGCTATCATTGCATTTACCATTGACTGCATACAGGTAATGATGGGTTTTGTTGCAGCTGTTTTACTTGCATAATTCTACTCCATCTGATTCCTTTGTAAGCAGTAGGTCTAGAATTTCTCTGGAATCTGCTACCATGGGTCATTGGGAACACTTGTGGACTTTACTGGGTCCTGATAAATGGGGAGTGTGTTTTTTTCCCTAAAAAAGGTCTTTGCAGTTTTGCGTGTCATTAAGCCTGGGTTCACACTAGATGTGGTGCAAATTCACAGGGAATATGCTGCGGATTCGGCACCGCATCTAAATCGCAACCCGTCCATGTGAACCAATTGCGGAGTGCATGTTATGTTAACGACACCCCACAATCAGTTTGCAAACACTGCATGATTTGCAGAATCAGATCACGTGGGTGTGAACACCTATGCAATATGATTCCGGTGAAGACAAAAAAAGGGTCCTGCACCAATCTGTGGTGCATTTTGAGTCATACAAATCCATGGCTGAAAATGCACCCTAGGGACACCGCATGTAATTCGCACAAGAATGTACTGCGATTCCTGTGCGAATTATCTACGATGTCCTGCACTGCAACAGTGTGAATCCGGAAGGGGTCAGAAAAAATAGGGGTTAACACTAGGGGGTGATCAAGGGGTTAAGTGCGTCCTAGGGAGGTGCTCTAACTGGGGGAGGGAGTTACACAGGAGGAAAACAGAGATTGTGTTTCAGCTTGGCTGAGACAGAAGATCACTCTTTTCCTCACTGACAGTTTACATAGGCACACGGCTGCTCTGTGTCTCCTGTGAACGATCAGCGGGTCGCGGCAGCCATCGCGGCCACCAGACCTGCTGATTGGCTTCCGCTGTGTCCAACCACAGCAGGGGCGTTGCTCCAGCAGCGTGTGCATGCTCCGTACACCGCATGCAGAAAATCACATACAGTTACGTGATTTTGCACAGCCGAGCCGCCCTGCCACAGTATATGTACGGTGGGTTGTTTAGTAGGAAGTGGGTGGAAGGCGCGTGATCAGACGCTTACATCAAGAAATGTATGGTTTATTTATGTAAAAGAATACAGGCATATAGTCATATAGATATTCAGAAATGGGGGCCCCATACAGCTGCTGCTACAGCTTTAAAGGGTTGTATTGAAGAGATGCAAATTTGCAGGGAACACAGGAGAGAACTTGCTATAAATGCAGGAAAAAGATAAAGCTGGAGTTCAGACTTTAGACAAGCACTTTTCTTTAACCCCTTTATTACCTGGAGTATTTTGTGCCTGTGTGATTGACATTGTTTTTTTCCATTTTCTTTAACTTGGACAGCTTTAAATTGTACACCCATAGTATATCTATTTATCTTGCTCTGCCATTTGTCATTATGCCTTTGTTCAGATGAGCACCAAAAGAGAGCATTTTCAACACCTTCCAAGCACCCCCAACAGCCTTGCTTGAAAGAGTATAGTAGGGATGACCAGCTTAGTGATTACTTCTGTGCCCTTTGGGCAACATGTCACTGTGCGCAAAAACATTCAGGCTGCACTTGGACATGCACTTCAATGGCTTTCCCTGATGTCACCCAAACCGCGCTGTATGGTCTTGGCAACCATGCTGCAGCTCAGTTTCAGGGTCTCGGCAATCTTCTTATAGCCTAGGCCATCTTTATGTAGAGCAATTTTTTTTTTCAGATCCTCAGAGAGTTCTTAGCCATGAGGTGCCATGTTGAACTTCCAGTGACCAGTATGAGAGAGTGAGAGCGATAACACCAAATTTAACACACCTGCCCCCCATTCACACCTGAGACCTTGTAACACTAACAAGTCACATGACACCGGGAGGGAAAATGGCTAATTGGGCCCAATTTGGACATTTTAACTTAGGGGTGTCCTCACTTTTGTTGCCAGCGGTTTAGACATTAATGGCTGTGTTGAGTTTTTTTGAGGGGACAGCAAATTCACACTGTTATACAAGCTGTACACTCACTACTTTACATAAGTATAACACACAGCCATTACACTTTAATGGCTGTGTGTTGAGTTTTTTGAAGGGAAAGCAAATTTACACTGTTATACAAGCTGTACACTCACTATACATTGTAGCAAAGTGTCATTTCTCTTATATATATATATATATATATATATATATATATATATATATATACACACTTGTTCTTTAACCACTTCTGCTTTGGAGGATGATCAGCCCCCTTCATGACCAGGCCATTTTTTACGATACAGCACTGCGTTACTTTACCCAAATAACATTTATGCCCATTTTCCCCACAAATAGAGTTTTCTTTTGGTGGTATTTGATCACGTCTGTGTTTTTTTTATTTTTTGCGCTATACACAAAAAAAGACTGACAAAAAAGTCAAAAAAAGACTGGGACAATAAAAAAAAAAAAACATTTTCTACTTTCTGCTATAAAACACATCCAATAAAAAATGTAAAAAAAATGAATTTCTTCATCAATTTAAGCTAATATGTATTCTGATACATATTTTTGGTAAAAAAATCTCAATAAGCATATATTGTTTTGTTTGCGCAAAAGTTATAGAGTCTACAAACTATGGGATATGTGTATGGAATTTTTTTTTTTACTAGTAATGGCGGCGATCAGTGATATATATTGGGAATGCACTATTGCGGCAGAAAATCGGACACTGACACTTTTAACACTTTTTTGGGAACCAGTGACACTAATACAGTGATCAGTGCTAAAAATATGCACTGTCACTGAACTAATGACACTGACTGGGAAGGGGTTAACATCAGCAGGAACTGGTGGTGGCACGCATTGGCGCCCCCCTACCTACTAGGAGCAGGATGACGTGTATATATACATAGTTCAGCATACAGCGACCACCCTGTAGCAATAAAACTGCTATGGGGCAGTCAGCAAGTGTTTAAAGACAGGGTTGGATTTTCCACAAGGCCACTGAGGCCAGGCCTTGGGGTGGCAGTGGTGCAGGGGCGGCGACTTCTCGGTTTCTTAGTCCTGGCGAGCAGGGGCGGGCTGGGCCAGGGGCGTGTGACTGTGTTATACAGTACTAGCCGCCGACTGGCTGGCTGGCTGCTGCTGTGCTGCACTCTGGGAGTTGTAGTCTGGCCTCACTGGCGGTGGGAGGAATTCAGCAGCGCAGCAGACTACAACTCCCACCTTGCAGGAGCCTCAGAGGCAGCCGGCACGTCACACATGACCTGAGAAGTTGGGCTGGGACTGGGCGCTGGCTTGAGGAGTGGCAGAGAAGAGAAGTGACTGGGATTTATCACCCCCTCCGAAGAGGCCGCACAAGGAGAGTAAGTACCTAGCTGTAACACAGTAGTGACTGGGAGTAGAGAGAGATCGATGTTCCTGATCACTAGGAACAGCAGATCTCTCTGACTCCCCTGTCTGAACGGGGATGTCTGTTTACATTGACAGATCCCCATTCTGTCTCTCTCAGGAGCGATCGCAGGTCGCCGAAGGATATTGCGGCCGCTGGCCACGCGCATCGGCTCCAGCGTCATGCTGTGAGCGCCGGGAAGCTAACCTGCTGCCGTATAACGACGGCAGCTGATCAGCAAGGTATTAATGGGCCACTTGACTGGACTTGCCCCCCAGGCCTAAGGCTGCCAGCCCTCCCCTGCTGGCGAGGGTGTCAGATTGCGTGCTCTGTGTGCATTTGCAAAGGTCTCCGAACTGACAATGCTTCTGAGATGAAGATAGTGTGTTCCTTGCTTCTGGGCTCAAGGAGGAGAAGAGGAATCCACCAGCCGACAAGATGAGATCCAAGGCGAGGGCAAGGAAACTGGCCAAAAGTAGGTTCCTTTTCTTTCCTTGCAGCCCCCCCTGGCAGGCAGCACAGCCTCCCCCAGAGCTAATCCCTTCTGGCAGCAAGGCTGCACCTTCTTCCCAACTCTGCCTAGGCAGGCAAGGCTTTCAAAAAAGGGATAAAGTATGTGCTTCTATTTTCCTAACCTCCAGAGGAAGCTTCCCAGGCAAAGCAGTGAGCTGTGTGCCCTGTGCCAGTCCCTGTGGAGCATTAGGCAGCTCCCCTGCACCATCCCTGGCACCTACAAAAAGCCCAATCCGTGCAAAAACGAAACTTAGATAAAAGTTGACGAGAGCCATGGGAATTTTCTTTTTCTCTCTCTCTCTCTCCTTCCCTTTATTGAAACGTTCCAATTCTTGTGAAACTCTATTCCTGGCTTTTGATATAGTGGGCGCTAGAGGACTGCCCACGAGTCATCAAAACTGACTGAGCTGTGTGACACAAGCCCAGAGCTCACTGCTGCCATCCACTCCTGCCTCCATTTTCATTCATTTTTCTGCCATCATTTGCTGCTAATCGCCAGATCTAGGCTGCAGAATTTGGGCAGGAGGAGAAAGAGGGGGGAACTGGGGGGTGCAGGAGTTTTTTTTTGTGTGTGTGTGTGTGTTGCAATTTATGTATTGCTTTGCACCCTTTGAAATTCCTTCATGTGTTGCTTTTGGCTTTTGTTTTGCGTTCTATGCAATGTTGTGCAGTGAAGTTTGTAGGTGCATTGTGTTGGAGATTTTCTTTTTTTATTTTTTGTTATTAGGCATTGGGATGTCATAGTGCTGTAAACTGCCAGCTGTTTTGTGGAGTGTGACAATAGGGGCACAGATCAGGGCTGTCAGTGTGTTTGTGGCTTTGTGCAAAACAGCTGGACTGTCCTGCAATGCTGCCTGGGTTCTGATCTCTATTATTATCTTTATTATTTATCATAAAAAATGCAGTACTGGTTAGGATTTGCACAGTGCACTGTATTATTATTATTATAGGCATTTTCTGCATTACAGAGTATTTTCAGTCTGTACAATTAAAGCCAGTTATTTTCAGTGTTCTCGTGTGTGGAGATATGTTTTTAATTGATTTATTGTAGCAGTCATCGATAAAGGACGAAAATGGAGGTGTGTGTGTGTGCGGGGGGGGGGGGGCATTGAAGGAACCGGCTTAGGGGCGGCAAAGGGAGTAAATCCAGCCTGGTTAAAGAGTTTATACAGCCAAGACACTTTTGTTTTGGATAGAGTTGGAAAGGTCTAGAATCTTTATTATTTTATTGATGCACGTGTACAAATGGGTACATTCAAGTTGGACATACACTGCTCAAATTTTGGCCAATTTCTGCTAAAGTTTGATGAAATATTGAGTGGGGGTGCCCTTGCTGAAATACTGTCAGTTGAACAGTGACAGTTGGACCCACAGCTGCCGAATACAACTGAGAGGGGAGATTTCGTCATCCACAATGTTTAGCATGGATGGGGGAATCAACTGATTTCTCTGTTCAGTTCACAAGGCTAAATGAGAGAAATCTAAAGGTGTATGACTAGCTTAGCCCTCCTTGTTTCTCCTGGTGACCATTCCTTTTGACAGAAAGATATGGGAAATTCACGATGTTAAGGTTAAGAACAGGAAGTTGAGGGTAAATAATGCTTCAGTGACAGTTGCCCTAGGGAGATTTCTCCTA
Organism: Lithobates clamitans; assembly: GCA_037952925.1. Classification (NCBI taxonomy): domain Eukaryota; kingdom Metazoa; phylum Chordata; class Amphibia; order Anura; family Ranidae; genus Lithobates; species Lithobates clamitans. Next base: position 4,971,370 of record JBBGZY010000562.1, read on the forward strand.
AATTTGAAGAGATATCCTCTGACTTCATGTTGTTTCTCTGTGACAGAAAGTGAATGGAATTGTTTTCAGAACAAAAACTAAACTGACAAGGGTTTTAATCTAAAATTCTAAAGAGAAAGATGGGATATACACATACACTTAAAAAGATTGAAGAGAATCAGTCACATCTGTTTTAGAAGACCCTGAAAGAAACTGCCATTTTTTGACTCTCAGGCCTCCCACTTTGGCTATGAAGTGGTTCCTATTTAGCTGCACTACCTGTGATATCACTGTCCCAGAGCTGACATGCAGCCTCTAGCAGAACCTTCTGAGACAGGCGCTTAGCCTCATAGCAGATTCTCCTTGACCTCTAAGCCAATTTTTTTCTATTATTGGCACAACTTGACAGTTACCTTTTCCATTATAAAGAAATCCAATTCCAATTTTAGTAACATACTGCCTGATAACCAGAGGAAATAAAGAATCATACTTATCTGTCAGCTAGACTCTGAATGGAAGTCTATTGTCAGGCAAGATGTCTTCTAATCCAATAAGTTCCATTCTACTCTACTAGTAATTTGTGGTTATAAGCCTGCAGGCCAATAAGTCAATACGGAATGCAGGAATTCTGTTCTAAGCATATCTTTCTACCAGAGCTGGAAATGTGCAGGCTAACAAAAAGCAGTCTTTAGATGTTCCTGCATGCTTTCTGTCTCTCTCAAGGTTGCTGTGATTTGTACTGCAAATAATGGACATTCAGAATTCAGCTACGATGGTTCCAATTGCTATTTGTACAAGCTGTGGCTTTGTACATGCAGATAATTCATCGCACCCAGTAACATTTAAAAAGTAGGGGAACCGTAAGGACACATAAACGAGAACACATGTTAGAGGATTAAGATCATTAAAGTAAAGATGAGGCCAAACAGCTAAATGCACAAATAAAATACAAGGGTCAATATGTGAAAAGAATTGCGGTTTTGTTATGACACTCTTACGATTCACACATTTCGGACACTCTATCTGCCCACAGGATTCTGATTGGTCAATCGTTGTGCTCCACTTCACTAAGTAAAATACAGTATTAGACCACAATCTCTATGCAAGGCTGTGTGTAGGGAAATTCTTATAAACACATTTTTTAGATATTTCAGATACCCTGTTTCCCGAAAAAAAGACCTAGCGTGATTGTCATTGATGGCTGCAATATAAGCCCTACCCCCCAAATAAGCCCTAGTTAAAGTCCTTGTAGGTATTATTTTCAGGGTAGGGCTTATTTTCGGGGAAACAGGGTAGGGCTTATTTGGGGGGTAAGGCTTATATTGCAGCCATCACCGACAATCACGCTAGGTCTTATTTTCGGGGAAATAGGGTACTAGCATTATTTAAAAACACATTTAGGGCCCATTTACCCTATGTCACCCCAATACATTTATATAATCAAGGAGTGATCCCAGCAGTGTTATAAAGTACAACTTGCCCCAATCACTGTTACTCTTGCTAGGCAGCCTGGTGTAAATGTAATGTGGAAAAACTATAACTTTTTAAACAAAAATGTTAATGTTAAATGCTATTGTCACATGTATTTACCACATACCGTTATCAGAATACAATATTTCCAAGATAACAGTGCCATATATATATATATATATATATATATATATATATATATATATTTTTTTTATTATTAGACCCAATAGAAAAGTGGAGTTGCAAAGTATGGTCAGATAGGAGTTGGTATGTAGGTGACCTCTGATCTACCGTGGTCATAGTAATTTAAAGGTTGAGTTCACTTACATTGGAATCTGAATCATGAAAACCTCACTGCTTTGGTGTAATTTATACAATATCTGCAATCAGGGTTTACTTCCTCTTTAATACCACCTCTTCCCAGTACAAATTCACCCTCCTGCTGAAATCCTCCTACCAGTACAAATCTTTGTCGTCGTCCCCCCCAGCACAAATGCACCCCTCCAAAAAAAACCTTTCCTAGCACAAATCCTCTACCCCTAAAATTTCCCCTTCAAGTACATATCCTCTCCAAATCCCTTTCCCCCAGCACACATCCCCTCCCCCTCCCCCCTCCTAGTACACATCCCCTCAAAAAATGTTTTCCCCCAAGCACAAATACCCCCCCCCAAAAAAAAAATCCCTTTCTAGCACAATTTCACCCCCCTCCCTACCATACCTCACCTCTTCTAGCACAAAACCCCCCAATCCCCCCTTCTAGCACAAATCCTTTTCCCCCATTCCCCCTTCCAACACAGACCCATCTAAATCCCTACTGCTAGCACATCCCCCCAAACTTCCCCTCCTAAAACAATTCTTACCGCCTGCTGCCCCCTGCCTCACATGATACCACAGTGCCCAGGGCAGCTGCCCCTCCTGCCCACCCCTTGTCCCGGCCCTGGCTGTTTCACATGTGACAGGTTTGCAGTACCGTGATGCCATTTATCTGTGACAGTCCCATCCTTAGCTATTAGAAAAGGTAGATCTGACCCATCATGTGGAATCCGCAGCTTTGTCAATCTATAACACTGAAGCAAGACAGCTCAGTCTTAATGCTTCCATAACCTGTTCTATGCTGGATCTTCAAAGGCCCACTTACATGCTGTCATCAAGCTCCTGCAGTATTCTACTTGTGCACACTCCCACTTTCCAATGTCCAGATGGCCCTTTTAGGTCACCTTCTTGACACGCTAACTATATGATATCTCCAAGTGCAAATCCTTATCCCTCTTGATTATGCAATACCCAAATGTAAAGGGAAACCCTAAAATCCATTACAAAACCACCACATATGTAGTTGGAACCTAAGCTCACAAGGCTGAATGTTTAGCTGAATGTTCAGGTAACTGGCCATGTAGGTACAGCGTGCTAGTAGAAGTTTTCAAGTAATCCCTTTTCTGATGTAATAGATGCTATAGTGGAATAAACACTGTAATTTAATTTAATTATTTTGTCTGTATTTTTGCATTCTGAAGAGTTTAATTAGTTCTTCCTGCTAAAACTGGCAAAATAACATATCACATCTCAAAGTCATTTGTAACTTGTTTTCTGGCAGCTATATGGTTCAATACAGCCTGGGTGACAAATTAATGCAGAGTAATTACATTTATGATAAAATGAACATTAGAACTGTAAGTTAATGGCTCTTAAAGTCTTTTTCCTCCACTTTGTTGATGAAAATCAAATCCCCTCTAAGTGAGCTATAAAAACTACAAGGATTATAACAGACGTTTTAGCAGATTCAAATTCTTCACTGTTCTGAAGAAAAAAATACTGTTTATTTTACCATTGTTGTAACTGAATTATGAATGGGAGGTTCTGACTGCATTGTAACCTCTTAAAGTGGAGTTCCACCCACTTTTACAACTCTTCAGCATCCCTCACTAAACTGTGCACTGTAAACAAATTAGATATTTTTTAAAAAAATTTCTCAACACCTACTGTATATCTGCTGTATTCATTTTTCACTTCCTCCTCCTTGGCCGTGGCCCATCGCATCATTTCCTGTTTGCAATGCCTTCTGGGAAGGGCGGCAACTTCCTCTGACACTGCCGTTGCTATGGGAACCTAACCTGAAACCTATTACACTGCTTGTGCTGCACTGAGCATGTGCGAGATCTGCAAGGATGAGATCCAGGAAGAACTACAGTCTGGCTTCAGATGCCCACACTTAAGATGGCCACGGCCTGCTGTAAGTTTATAAAATAACAAACTACTGCTATAAACTAACAAAACAGACCTTGGTTTACATACTAACTTTACTAGAATACATTAAGCTCGTGTATTATAGGGGTATTTTTATTTAAAAAGTATAATTCCGGCTGGAACACCACTTTAAGCAAAGTCAAAGAAAACTTCAGGGTCTACTAAAACTGGAGAGTGCAAAATCGGGTGCAGCTCTGCAGAGAAACCGATCAGCATTTCGTTTTTTTTTTTTGTCAAAGCTTAATTGAACAAGCTGAAGTTAGAAGCTGATTGGCTACCATGCACAGCTGCACTAGATTTTGCACGCTTCGGATTTAGTAAATCAACCCCACAGTGCCTTAGTAAATGAAATATCATTTAGTGTGGGTTTATATCAGTGGCGGCTAGTGCTCAAGATTTTTTTTTTGGGGGGGGGGGCGGCAAACCAACCCTGCCCCCCCATTGGGAGATGGTCGGGAGATGGACGGAAAGGCAGCTATCATCCCACCGCCGTGGGGGACAGACGGAAGGCGGCAATCAGAGGCCTCCTCACTTTAGGAGGCAGATGACAAGGATCCGGGGTAGGGCTGCTACTCCCCGCTCTAGCTTCTCCTCATTCCTGAGCCATTGCTTCTCCTCCTGGCCAAACAGGAAGTGGGTCCTGAGACCCGCTGGCCAATCGGGTCTCAGGACCCACTTTCTAATTGGTCAGGAGGAGAATCAAGAAGACGATAGCGAATATTATTTCGTTATTGTCACACAACTGGGTGGGCTCGAGGTGCAGTGCTCTGCGCCCTGAGCCCATCCCTTTTTTGAAGCCAGTTAGAGCCTCAGGCTCTAACCTTGTGCTTCAAAAAAACAATAAACCCCATTGAAATCCATGCGTCCGGTGCCCTGCATGTAGTTTAGGGGCCAAGCACATGGATGGATTAGGGGGACAGTGCCCCTGTGGCCCTTATGGATGGGCCACCACTGGTTTATATTTAATTTAACCACCTCAGCTCCAGAAGGTTTTGCCCCCTTCATGACCAGAGCATTTGTTGCTATACAGCACTGCGCTACTTTAACTCACAATTACACGGTCATGCTACACTTTATGTAAATTTAATTTTTCTAATTTTTTTCATACAAATAGAGCTTTCTTTTGGTGGGATTTCATCACTGCTGGGTTTTTTATTTTTGCGATATAAATGAAAAAAGACTGAAAATGTAAAAACAAAAGATATTTTCTACTTTCTGTCATAAAACATATCCAATAAAATCAAATTGCTTTATAAAATTAGGCCAAAATGTAATCTGCTATATGTCTTTGGTGAGAAAAAAAATCCCAAAAAGTGTATATTAATTGGTTTGTGTGACAGTTATAGCGACTACAGACTATGGTATATATACCGTATATACTCGAGTATAAGTCGTCCCGAGTATAAGTCGAGGCCCCTAATTTACCACAAAAAACTGGGAAAAATTTATTGACCCGAGTATAAGTCGAGGGTGAGAAATGGCAGAGGGTCAACAATGCCCATCTGCAGCTGCATGCCTCCCTGTGTCCTGTGCAGCCTACCTGTACCCTGTGCATGTGTCCTGTACATGTGTGTGTGTCCTGTACATGTGTGTCCTGTACATGTGTGTCCTGTACATGTCCTGTGTCCTGTACATGTCCTGTGTATGTCCTGTGTGCATGTGTCCTGTGCATGTCCTGTGTGCATGTATCCTGTGTGCATGTGCAGCCTACCTGTGTCCTGTGCAGCCTCCCTGTGGCGATCTCCATCCTCAAACGGCGGCCGGCGTGTGATGATAGTGTTCGGCGGCCATTCCACAGTTCAAAAGCCGCGCCTCCTCCTCGTCTGTGATAGGCTGACCGCTGACTGCCTATCACGGACATTCTCTCATTCTCATACCATGGACGAGGATGAGAGAATGTCCATGATAGGCTGTACACTGACAGCTGTTCAGCCTATCACAGATGAGCAGGAGGCGCGGCTTTTGAAAGCTGCAATAGCCAGCGCACAGTATCATTACACGCCAACCGCCGTCTGCCTGCATGACACGCTGATCATGCAGACAGACGGCAGGGACTCGAGCCCAAAAAAAAGGGCTGAAAAATTCGACTTATACTCGAGTATATACGGTATTTGAAAATTATTTCAAATGAATTAATTGATTATGATTAATTCTGATGTTCTAATGACCTCATTTTTTGAGACCTTTAAAATGCCTGGACAGTACAAATATCCCATAAATGACCCCTTTTTGAAAAGTAGACAGTCTGAAGCATTTAGTAAGAGGCATGGCAAGTTTTTTGAAGTTATAATTTTTTGCAACAATTTTTTTGCAAATGACGAAATTGAATAAAAAAATGTTTTTTCCACCATTTTTTATTTACATACTGTCGCCAGTACAGTACAATGTCATCATATGATTGGTGTGGCAGGGATCCGGGATACTGACTTGTGACAGTATGGTAAAGTTTCTAAAGTCTCAAGGTTTTTCTACCTTAATTAAAGGCTCAAGGAATCCTAGGTGCCAGGTCGCTATGTGTACAAGAAATTGCATCCTGGTACCTGGACTGCCGCACAAATTCTTCCACACACCCGTGCTTTGCCCCCACTATGTATACTGGGCTCTGCTTGCCCATCTGTGAGCCCCAGACCGGCATAGCTGGTGCCATCGGGTAGAGGGGAGGGAGGAGAGCAGCCTCCCCTTCTTGTTGCTGATCCGGAAGTAATGTGTATGACGTCACTTCTAGGTCCCCGCAGGGGCGGATCCAGGGGGGGCAATGGGGCAATTGCCCCCTCCGAGAAATGCAGGTGAGTGTCACTGTGAGAGAGCCCGCCGGGCGGCTCCATAGGTGAGAGAGCCGCCGGGCGGCTCCGCGAGTGAAAGAGCCGCCGGGCGGCTCCGTGAGTGAGAGAGAGAGAGCCGCTAGGCGGCTCCGTGAGTAAAAGAGCCGCCGGGCGGCTCCGTGAGACAGAGAGCCGCTGGGTGGCTCCATAAGTAAAAGAGCCGCTGGGCGACTCCGTGAGTAAAATAGCCGCTGGGCGGCTCCGTGAGTAAAAGAGCCGCTGGGCGGCTCCGTGAGAGAGAGAGAGCCGCTGGGCAGCTCCGTGAGTAAAAGAGCCGCCGGGCGGCTCCATAGGTGACAGAGCCGCCGCTGACATGTGCCGCTCGATGTGTTTGTGAGTGGCTGCTGGCCAATCAGGGAGCAGGCAGGCGGGGGAGCAGAGAGATGACATCATCTCTCACCGCCCGGGGCCCGCCCTGCATCCCTGCAGTTCCCCCCCACCATGCAGGCAGCTGCGGCAGCAGAGAGATTACATCATCTCTCTGCTGCCTGTCTCTGGGACACAAGAGACCACCTTAGCAGGTGGCAAGTGACAATCTGCATCTGGTGACAGGCGACATGGCAAGTGACAATCCGCAACATGTGGCAGGCGACGTGGCAAGTGACATGGCAAGTGACAATCCGCAACGTGGCAGGCGACGTGGCAAGTGACAATCTGCATCTGGTGACAGGCGACGTGGCAAGTGACAATCCGCAACATGTGGCAGGCGACATGGCAAGTGACAATCTGCATCTGGTGACAGGTGACGTGGCAAGTGACAATCCACAACATGTGGCAGGCGACGTGGCAAGTGACATGGCAAGTGACAATCCGCAACGTGACAGGCGATGTGGCAAGTGACAATCTGCATCTGGTGACAGGCGACGTGGCAAGTGACAATCCGCAACATGTGGCAGGCGACGTGGCAGGTGACAATATGCATCTGGTGACAGGTGACGTGGCAAGTGACACACTTGGGGCTCCCACTGATTCTGCATTATGGTGAGTTAAACTATTTAATTTTTTATGTAATAATAATGTAATAATAGTAATAATGCGCTTCAATCATCCTGACACCATAACAACCATGGTGCCGTGATGATTGAAGCGCCAACACCAGCCATTTCCCCGATAGATGTACCCCCAAAAAAATATATTTTCTGGCAGTGCCCCTCCCGAGACTAGACTCTGCATCCGCCCCTGGGTCCCCGTTGACAGTTTTCCCAGCCATCAAGGCCAGGAAAGAATGTGATGCAGTGCGTTATACGAAGGTTTAATGTTATTTTTAAAAAAAATAATAACTTTTTATAACATTTTTGAAACATTTTTTTTACCTTTTGATTGCTGTTACAATGAACAATGTTTTGTACTGTCATGAATGGATTTAATTCATAACAGCTCCGATTATGAGTGATCTGTGATTGGCTACAGCTAATCACATGGTAGAGGGTGCTGTGATTGGCCCAAGTGCTATGTGATAGCTGTGGGCCAATCACAGCATAAGAAACCCAGCTGTTATGAATGACATTGATGCCCACAGTCGGCAAGTGGTTATACTCTTTGAAATAATTACAACATTGATAGCAGCTGTTGTGTTTTTGCAACCTTTTAGAAAAGTTATATTGTTAAAAAAAATTCTTTCTCAAAATGAGTGGACTTCTCTGGCCATTCTTCAAGATTTTCAATTGGTTCTGCCTAGGGTTCAGGCTCCTGTGATTTAGAACAGTGGTCCCCAAACTGCGGCCCGGGGGCCAGATGTGGCCCTTTGCTTTCCTTTATCTGGCCCTTGGGGCGCTATTCCACCAACTGACACCAATGATGGAGCAAAATTTCCCCGACTAACACCATCAATGGGGCACAATTCTTCTCACTGATATCAACAATGGGCCACTATTCCTCCTATTAAAGTCAATAATGGGGCAATGATGTTGGAGCATTTTCTACTCCCACTGGCCACAGTCTGGCCCCCTAAAGCCTGAAAGACAATAAAATGACCCTTTGCTTTGAAAGTTTAGAGACCCTTGATTTAGAAGATAATGAATTCCTGGGTAACTGTTATACCTATAACTAATGCACTTTTTACTTTTTTTTTCTCTTTTTCATTCTCATCAGTCTCCTTATCTGATCCTAGGCCCTGACAGTGCTGCTTACGCAATACTGTTAACAAAGCTACAATTTCCCCTATAAAGTTTTCTACTTGAAACCTTTCTACTGAGTGTTTTGTTCAAAAAGGGTGAGATATTTTTCTGATTTTTTGCTCCTGGAAAAAATGAAGGCCGCAAAGGCCACTCAACGAATATTTTTGATTCATAGGGAGTTTTGTCATTAAAATGGATCAAGGAGATAGACTAGGTGAATTTGTAGGCAGGGAGTATTTTAATATAAAATATTCTTCTCTTAATTAAGCAGTAAGCACATATTCGTGTGGTTTTATAGATGCAATTTGCAATGATTAATAAATAGAATCATAAAAGGTCCATTTAGGCTAAACATAGGAAAAATTTTGTTTTTTAATATTAAATATAAATTTCAGTTTGTTTACCATAGTCAGGAATTTTAGTCACTTTCATAAAGCAATTCTATTTCATTAATTGTGCTAAATTAAATAGTGAAAACATAAGATAGAAGGTAAATATTAGATTAGATTAGCTAGAAGCAGACAGAATCCACAGTGTGCCTGCAAGCAGATGCATAATGAGGTATTACTGTGTTGCTTATGTTATTTATTTCTTTGGATAAGTTTGTTTTCTACTGTGTGAACTGCACTGTGTATGTAATATTGCCCAGCAGAGGTGGTGCTGTTTGGTAGGTATAGGTTTCAAAAGTGGAACTTCTGCGTTAAGCACTCCTCACCCCCTTACAAGCCACATTTGGCATACATTTTTTGGGGTGGGGGAGTGGGTACCTGGTTTTGACAGGTACTTCCTGTCCCACTGGCTCCTTCCGTCTTCACGCCACCTAGGCGACTCCTCCTCTCCCGCTGGATGGCTCCTCCTTCTCTGCAATCTTCTGGGACACGTCACAGGTCCCAGAAGATTGCCTGGCCACTAGGAGAGTGCAGCACGACAGTGCGTGCCCGGCTGTGAAGCCGCGAACTGTCACAAACGGGTGCCCACAGTTGCAATGATGGAGCCACGGAGAAGAGGAGTCGAGGAGCGAGGCTTCAGGCAGCTGTATCGCTGAACCATGGGACTGGTGAGTGTCACTTTTTGAAGCTGCTGACTTTTAATAAACTGAAAAACTATTGGAACTCTGCTTTAACACTAGCTAGCAAGGTTTTCCCGGGCTTTTCTAAAGAACACAGCTTTATTCAGCATATAAAAAGGGAAACTGTATCTAGGTAAAAGATCTATGTTCTCTGTGTGGGAAAAGAAGGAGAGTGCTGCTGAGGATGTAATAGGCCACTTTGTCACTTTACCACCCCTTGTGTAAACCAAGTTGGGGTTCCAAGGGATATGGACTCTGCTGCTAAATGAACTAAAATACTTTTTCACCAAATTCAGGTATGCCTAAATCATGGGGCATAAGAGCACACCAGGGGACACACTAAAAGGACACTTAGAGGACTTTGTACAGGAATATATAGGAAAGATGTTTCTGGGAACTGTTCAGCTGTTACTTTTAACTAGTCCAGTTATAGGACTTGGTTGTTAAGTTAATCTGCCTCATCTGAAGTTACTAAAGTGGTGCATGCATGGAATATCAAAGAACAGGGCTGAAAATTGTGAGGAAGAGACGTCAGTGCAGACACTTTACAAGGGTCTGGAGAAGAAAAAGAGGCTGATTTACTAAAACTGGAGAGTGCAAAGTCTGGTGCATAGAAACCAATCAGCTTCCAGTTTTTTTTTGTCAAAGCTTAATTGAAAAAGTTAATGTTAGATGCTGATTGGCTACCATGCACAGCTGTACCAGATTTTGCACTCTTCAGTTTTAGTAAATCAACCCCATAATGTCACTGGGTGAAGTAACATGTCGGGCTGCGCTGTTGTTGTTGTTGTTACAGAGCATACAAAGGTGAGGTGTGCGCAATAAGGAAGTGACACATACACAAAAGGTTAACTGTACAAGTAAACTATGCTTGCTTATATATCAGAGTACCAACTTAACAACGATTTGACATGACAGCCTTCTCTGCCTGTGAATACAGGCATTAACAAGTTCTACAAGTGAGTCCTATCCACATACCTTTACTTTGTATAGCAAAGAACTGGGTTTTATCCTGGTGTAGCACTATTGACCAATTTAATATGACATTAACCTATATTATCATATAGGTATAATTAACTTAGTAATTGAGATTAACCTTAAAGTAATGTCTCTTTTTTTATTTCTTTAAAAATAACAAACATGTTATACTTACTTGCTCTGTGCAGTGGTTTTGCACAGAGCAGCCCAGATCCTCCTCTTCTCTGGTCCCTCTTTGGAAGCTTGCTATGGGGGCACTGGAACCAAGCTGCAGCTCCATGTGTCCATTCAGACCCCTCTCTCTCCTCATTGGTTAACTTTGATTGGCAGGAGCGGGAGCCAATGATGCCACTGCTGTGTCTCAGTCAATCAGGAGGGAGAGTCAGGGACAGCAGATGCAAAAAAGAACGGAACAGCATTTTATAAAAACATGCCAGTTGTTTACCTGCTTGCCGCCCGCCCACAGTACATTTACTGCAGTTGAACGTTACAGGTAGGCTAGGCGACGTACCATGGTCACAGGATTACAATGTCAACAAAACAGTCATGAATGGCTTCCATGGTACCTGGGCCAATCACAGCACCCTGTACAATGTGATTAACTGTAGCCAATCACAGCATGTCAACAGTTAGCAAGCTGTCATGAATGGAAAGCCATTAATGATAGTTTCCTTTTGCTTATAACAGTGATCATTACTGTTATAAGAAATAACAGTGTGCGAAATCTATAAAATCTCCCAAGTAATACAGTGTTACTATGGTGACACTAAATTACTCTGATTAAAGTATGTAAACACAAAAATAGTAAAAAAAAAGTTTAAAAAAAAATGTATATATATATATATATATATATATATATATATATATATATACATATATATGTATATATATATATATACATATATATATATATATACATATATATACATATATATATATATATATATATATATATATATATATATATATATATATATATATATATATATATATATATATATATATATATATATATATATATATATATATATTATTTTTTTTTTTTTTTTTTTTTTTTTTACATACTGTCACCAGTCAGAATCCCTGATCACCTCCACACCAGTCATATGATGACGCTATACTGCACTGGTGACAGTATGTATAAAAAATAATTGACAAGTGACAAAAAATTACAACTTCAATTAATTCATCATTCATTTTAGCATAGTCAGATTAACTCTTTTATATTTATGCTTGAAACCATTAGCTTGTGGAGCCGCTGCTTTTGATACAGAATAAGGTAAGTAATTCTCAGTGGGGGTTGATTTAGTGATTTGTTTAGTTTAGGATTTTGGTTAGGATACTGTAGTGTTAGTCATTTGCACAGGCTTTTGTTTGCATCTGATTTGCTTTCCTTGGCCATACAACTCAATATGAATACAAAATCAACTCAGACCCAGATCAAACAACTCAAAGGGAAATCAACGTAGCTCAGTAGCAAATCAATGCACTTGAACTCATACAGAATTTAACCTGATATTAAAGAACTTCAAGAAAAAATAAGCCTTTAACATTTGATAACAAGAAGTTAAGTGCAAGAAAGTATATGCCACCTACTGGACACCTCTTTTGTTTTTACAATTTACTGGTTCAATGAGTACAGATAGTACAGCTTTTGATACAGCTCTCCGACACAGCAGACACTCTGCCTGCACCTTCACTATCCTGCCCATTCACAGAAAGCTTCAGATTTTCTAAATGGGTTTAAAGAATGCACAATAGTCTGTGATTGGGCAAGAGGAGAGAAGAGGCGGGTGGTGCAGCTGCAAACAATGCTATGGCTGCTGTGTAGGACACTCATAGCGGGGTGTTGGTGTGCTGAAGTATAGTAATGGTTATGCAATGGGCACCCAATGAAAAAGTAAATTAAAAAAAAAAAGAGTTCTAGAAGGTGACATAGATCCTGTTGCACTTCCTTGCACCTCCTTGTGTGCCAGCAGATTTTAAAAACATTTCATTGGGCTGACTTTTCATTGGGTTACAACCTACCGCTTGCATCTAAATGGAAGAGAGTCTACTATGCTGGGGGAGGTTTAAGGGAAGCCTGGAAGAGTATTTAAACTAGGACTAAGGGGGATAAGTGAATTAGAATATAATGGGGCAGACAGGTCAGACAGGGGTCAGACCCAAATGGTGGGTGAAATGGAGAAACATGGGGAAAGGCTATGGCAGGTGATATGAAGGTCCCTATATTACAAACAATCATTGGAAATAATAGACTTATTTGTATTACAAAATAAATTATGCAAAACCCAAGTGAAAAATGCGACAATGAAGTGTTTGTTCACTAATGCCAGAAATCTGCCAAGCAAAATAGGTGAGTTGGAAGCTTTGGTGCATAAAGAGAACAATGATTTAATGGTATTGCTGAATCTTGGCTTCATTCTTCACACAATTGAGCTATTAATATTCCTGGCTATTTCCTCTTTTACATAGACATAGTAAACGTAAAGTTGGTGGTAACTGTCTCTATGTGAGACGTGATCTCAAAGCAAGTGTGAAAGAGGACCATTTTGATGGAGAGTGTGATGGTGCTGGAACATTATGGGTAGAGTTGCATATGGGAGCGCGCACTTCAAAGTTAATTATTGAGAGAAAGGATATGCAACAAGTACAGCAAGAGCCGCCCCCTTGGACTTTTAAGGCAGAAATGGAAGTAACAGAGTAAGTAAAAGGCAACAAAGTGCCACTTTTATTGAGTGCACAATATAATAAAATTTGTGAACATAAGCAATAACATTAAAATATACAAAGTATACCAATGAACCAATTAATAAATATGTATATAACAAACCCAAAGCGAATAATCCAGGTACTGCCAAAGTCAAGCTGAGGTCAGTACATGAAGATTTATAGCATGTAACCCAACATGTTTCAGAAATGTATTGGTATGTATTTTCCTTCATCATGAGGAGGTTTACATTTGGGTGACTTTGTCTTTATCTGAAACATACATATAGTTACATAGTGTTTGCACTATAGTACATAAGAGCAAGTAGTTTTACATAATAAACTATATAGTATTAGACTTAGAAGTACTTACATAAAGGGTTCACTGAGAGAACATGAGGAAATGATAACAACAATTACAGGGGATCCATGTTGGCTGAGAGGGTCCGCGTGGACTAGCCACTGATCCACATCCACAAGAAACACCCTGATGGCTGCATCAGTAAAAAAGTAATAATGTCTAAAAGGCCAGAAAAAAACGAAAGGTGATTAAAAAAAGTATTGAGATTAGTACACAGACACAGCCAGTGTGCTGTGACAGCAAAACAGGGGCATATATTGCCCAGAGTTGCCTGTGTTCAAGAGTACATTTACCTCTCACTATGCTGGTGAGAGTGCAGACATCACAGCGGCCGTGCTCGACCCGAGACATGCCAGCTGTGTAAGAGCACTATAAGTAGGGAGTAGCCCATTGAGGGAGCCAATCCTTGCAGGGGATGGTGTTTGGTGTCCAGCAAGTGAATAACAAGTAAATACCATATAGACATAATTTACAATAGGATAAACAATCCATATTACATACATGTAGTTATAAAGATAATCATGCAGTCAAAAAGCTGTGCTATGAGAGATATACCACAATATGCATGAATTATGGTGTCACTGATTATAGTATCCCCACAATATCAGAAAGGCACTCACATAGCTAATAGATCTATGGAACCATAGTATAGAGAATATAGCACAAAGCAGAGAAGTTAAGATGTCACTGAACATAATATATCCAAGACTCTGAAAAGGGAGCTATAAATTAAATTCACAGCCCTCTGAGACAAAATCTGGAAGAAAAGATTTAAAATGTAATGCCTCATTGAGGCCAGGTGGTGAAGTGGCCTATAAATTGAATATTCATCTCAACTCACATTGGAGGAGACGTTTATTGAAATCACCACCTCTGGAGTTGAAATGTATACAATCAAGTGCCAGAAAGTATACCTTAGGGATGGATTCTGGGTGAACCAATGCCATATGGCGACCAATAGGTACATCAGTGTCTTGTTTGCGTATAGTGGATAAATGTTGGTATATTTGTTTCCAAAATTCATTTATAGTCTTCCCGACATAGTAGCACCCACATTCACAGGTACGTAGGTACACTATGCCGGGAGTCCTACAATTTACATAATGTTTGGAAATTATGCCCATTGGGTAAATCAATGTGTCTACGCCTATCCATGTATTGTCAGTAGCCACATCCACCACACACAAAAGTTCCTAGAGTTTTAAATATGTCACCTTAGGTAGATTTGTATTCGCTTGCTTCCAACCTGTCGCCTACAGAGGGGTCCTCTTGTAGGCAACAGCTGGCAAGCCAGAGGCAAACGGGGCAAGCAGGGGGTCCATAGCTAAAAGGTGCCAGTACTTGTTCAAAATACGCCTAACCTGTTTGTGCTGTGTCGAGTAAGTAGTAATAATTCTAGTTGTGTTGTCATTTGAGGGTTGTTTGTGTGCATTTAGTAATTCTTGATGGGATAAATTGATTGTCCTTCTATAGGCTTTCTTGAGACAGGCACTGGAGTATCCCCTTTCCAGGAGTCTAGTTCTCAGAGTGTCATCCTCGATCTGGAAACTGGCATCATCTGAGCAATTCCGGCGAACCCTCAAATATTTGCTGTAAGGAATTGATGGAAGTAAAGGTTTCGGATGGAAACTTAATGCGTGTAATAATGAGTTCCCTGCTGTAGATTTACGGTATAACTCACTGGGAAGGCCGCGATCTGTCTGTTTTTTAATGAGGACATCTAGAAAGGTAATCTCAGTTGTGCTATGTGACATGGTGAAGCTTAAATTGAATTCATTGATATGAATACAGGCCATAAATTTGTGTAAAAGATCATCTGATCCATCCCAAATGAGAAACACGTCATCTATGTAGGGGTGTCATGCAATTACATGGCCCGTGTACATAGATAACGAGTCATTGGTAAGCAGTGAAATTTCCCACTCCCCCAGGCACAGGTTGGTGTATGATGGGGCACAGCATGTCCCCATTGCCAACCCCTGCACCTGGAGGTATTGGGAACCATCAAAGCAAAAGGCGTTATGATGAAGAATGAATTCAAGGGATGTTAAAATGAAAGCAGTATAATGGGGTTCACATTCACTGGATTGTGACAACACATGACGTATCACTGCAAGGCCCTTATCATGAGAAATGGTACTATACAGGGCCTCAACATCTAATGTGACCAATTGAGTGTTATCATCAATGTGCATATCTTGAATGATTTGCAAAAAGTGGATAGTATCCTTTACGTAAGATGGCATACTTGTTACAAAAGGTTTAAGATGACTGTCCACTACACGACTGAGATTTTCAGTTAGGTTGCCACATCCAGATATACCTGGGGGATTCGTGGAGTGCTTATGCAGCTTGGGCAAAGCATAAAGAAGCCTACGCTTATGAATTCCCATATTTGTTTGGATATGACATTATGGTAAAATGCCCCATCCACTATCAGGTAGAAGTCTTGAGTAAATTTGTTTAGCAACGACCTAGGTATAGGTCGGTACCATTCAGGGTTACTAAGTATTTTCATACACATTCCAATATAGTAGACACTGTCCATAACCGCGACATTGCCACCCTTGTCAGAGGGTTTAATGACAATGTTGTGGTTACGGGCCAGTGAGTCCAGCACCCTCTTCTCATTATGATCGAGATTGGGGTGTGGTCCAGAAAAGTTTTTCATTTTCTGGACATCAGCAGATACCAATTTAAGGAAAACCGCTGCATTATGATTAGAGCTAGGTAGAGGGTGTTTAATAAATTTCTTTTTTAGAGAGGGATCAACATTGTATGTGCTAATCTTTGCATTGGATATATTGTCCATCACTACAAGAAGAGCCTCTATATAAGTTAAATCAATAAGATTTTCCAGCTCATTTTCTTTCAGTAATGATATCAAATTGTCCAACGTCTGTATGTCTTGATTGGTTTGCCCAGGTTCTCGAACTTGTTTTTTTAGCATATAAGCTCTTAAGTAGAAAGTTACGTATAAAGAGATGGATGTCCTTAATGGTCTCAAACTTGTTGACAACAGAGTCTGGACTAAAAGTGAAGCCACGTGCCAGAACAGCTATCTCATTATGATCCAAAGGATATGAGGACAAATTCACAACATTTAACGTGGTTCGTCTCCAGTAACAAACTAAAAATTATCTAGTAAGGGGCCTACATGCTCAGACCTTACCTTTTTTATGTTAAAATATTTTTTCGAATTTTTGGGGGTTTGTCCTACTTTCCTTTTCAACCTGTCATTCATTTTAAATTTTTGATTACCTTTCCACATAATGTGCTATATTCTTTGTACCATATATGGTTAATGCATGACATTTGAATGGGCTCCATCCACTTCTAACACACCTTAAGAAAGCACCTGTCTGAAGATAATGTAAATACTTCAGAGGGGGAAGGTTAGATGACAAAAGCAATAGAGAGATCCTGATTGCGGAGAGGGTTGAAATCAATAGAGGAGCAGTAAGGACCAGATTATTTAGGTGTAGAAGACCGGCTTTGAGGCCATTGTGTTAACAATTGGATGTTTTCCAGAGAGGGAGAGAGCTGGGTTTTCTGCTGTTTACATGGGAGAAGCACTAGTGGGCCCCTATTAAACCTATGGTAATATCCTGCCAATGACAAGCTGAGGAAACACCAGTAGAAGTTCATTAAGTTTTAGGCCTATTGAGGTTTTGTTTAGTGCTATGGAGAGCATGTAGTGCCGGGCCCATGTGTTTGTGAGATGCATCTGGAGGGCTGTGGTATGGAATACTTGATGTGCAGTTTCTGGCGAATTATTCCTGATCTGCCCTGTTGTAGTATGATTGATACCCAGAGAAGGCTTTCTTCCTGCTGCATGGCCACCCCTTATAACCTACGGGTGATATTTGGCTAACACCATCATATGTATGTGGCTAGCATTAGACTATTCTCCAATCAGGCACATAACAAATGGGGCCCATTGCGAGACTGCAGGATTCTGCTTGTATTTCTGATCTTTCACTTACATCTATGAATATATTAGGGGTGGTGTTATACTAATGTACTTTTATAATTAGTCACACAATTATAACTGGCTTGGGCCTTTCCCTAACCCTGGACTGAAGGCATGTGGATAGACATATTTTTTATTTTTAACAGATATTTGAAATTCTTTTGATGCTGCAGTGTAATGATTGGGATTCCCTCTGCTGCTGACAATTATTAGTGAAGGAATCTTGGCTTTTCAAGCCCCCACCTGCTCCTAAGCTGCCACACATGTTATAAAAATGATGTTCTTCCTTAGAAATATCATGATTATACCATTATTCTGCTCTGTTGTTTCTATGGAACCAATACAGTCATGTATATTATAAAAAGATCCAGCAGAGAGGACTGCTCCACTATTCATAATTTACTATGTGACAAAGGATTCCTATGTCACCAGAAAGCCCCATATAAATGAAGCCACTTCCATTTGTGGTACAGGAATTATCTTCGCTCTTCTGTGTCTGACAATACATAAAAGCATGGCAGGCTGAGAGTTATGGCAGAGCGTTCCTTGCCCAGGTATCTCTTCTGCAGTTCCACAGCCTGCATCTCTCTCAAGGGGGCTGTAGATCTGGTATCACACTGCAGCTATCCCACATCCAAATGCAGGCGTAAGAAACTGGAATCCTCAAGGTCATCATGACTGGCTGCCTGTGCGCAGAATCACGCATCCTTTCTGCTTCTGAATGATGACCCCAGTGGGGAAGGGATTGTTTTGCTGTGGTGCCAGGATCCAGGCTATTCTCTTTCTTTCTCTCTCTCTCTCTCTCTCTCTCTCTCTCTCTCTCTCTCTCTCCCCCTCTCTGTTGTTTTTGTTCCTTCATCTCCCATTTTTTGTTCTTTCAGGAATGTCCTTCTCAAGGTAACCATAGGACATCTCCCTGCAGGATTGTATACAGATTAGCACCTTTAAAGCTCAAGTTCATATTTTTTTATATTTTATATCTGTGATCGTTTACCAGGTGACTCCAGCCAAACCTAACATTTTACATGAATATACATATCCTGGGTGACTACATCTTATGGAAACCCTTAACAGTAAAGGGTGTACATTTCGTCTTTTTTTTTCATATTTAGACTGTATTCACAGCATTGTGTTGCAGTAACAAGCGGCACCAGAACCTACCAGGTATTTACACAATTTGTATTTTTTTAAAATAACAAGCATGTTATACTAACCTGCTCTGTGCAGTGGTTTTGCACAGAGCAGCCCCGTTCCTCCTCTTTTCAGGTCCCCTGCCGGCGCTCCAGGCGCCACCCCCCCTGCTGAGTGCTCCACAGCTAGCTGTTTGCTATGTGCATACCTCCCAACATTTTGAGATGGGAATGAGGGACACCTACTAGCAAAAGTATGTAGGTATGGGACATGCCCATGCCACGCCCCCTTAAAGGAGAATTACCAAAAAAAAAGATTTGTTACATCCACAAGGGCTTTTTATTTACCACTACCATTCCTTTATATTGGCTTTTAAAATCTACAAATGCAGCAATTTAGAATTTGGATGAAAGGTTTAGCACTGGGAACCACTTTTTGAAAGATAAATAGTGCATTTTATATACAATTATATAGATCAGACCAAAATGAGGGAAAAATGAGGAGGAATGAGGGACATTTCTCCAAATCAGGGACAGTCCCTCGAAATCAGGGACAGTTGGGAGCTATGTATGTGGGCACTCGGTTGTGCTCACTCCTGAGCCACCTCAGTGTTTCCATGGAACACATAGAGTGGGACTCAGTCCTGCCCTCTCCCCAGTCCCTCCTCCCTGGCTGTGATTGACAGCAGCGGGAGCCAATGGCTGATGTGTCTCAGCCAATGAGGAGGCAGAGACCCAGGGAAGCAGCGGCTCTCATGCACATCGCTGGATTGCAATCGGCCTTGGGTAAGTATTGGAGGGGGTCTGGCAGGAAGTTGCACGCAAAAGGTTTTTTAGCTTCATGGAAAGAATAAACAAATGAAAAAAAAAAAACTTTTGCCTTTAGAACCACTTTAAGAGAAGACAAGAATCTTAGTCAGCTTTTTATTTCTTGTGTCCCTGTTGCAGATTTTTCCTGTCTGCTGAAACCACTGTAACCAGGACATTCAGGAGGTGATACTGCTGCCTCCTAAAAGCCTTTTTTTTGACAGCTAAATGGGAATACTGTTCCGCAACCACTGGCCTAGTATTTGATTTGAGGTTGCCCCGAGGCCCCATTCACTTAAAGTGATTCTAAAATTTTTTTTTTTGTTTTCTTTTAAATAACAAACATGGTAAATTTACCTACTCTGTGCAGTGGATTTGCACAGAGCAGCCTGGATCCTCTTCTTCTCAGGTCCCTCTTCATCGTTCCTGGCCCCTCCCTCCTGTCGAGTGCAACCACAGCAAGCAGCTTGCTATGGGGGCACCTGAGCCGAGCTGCAGCTCCCTGTGTCCATTCAGACACGGAGCAGTGGTTCGGCCCCCGCCCCCTGATTGACTAACTGACTTTGATTGACAGCAGTGGGAGACAATGGCGCTGCTGCTTTGTCTCAGCCCTCACTCAATCAGTAGGGAGAGTCCCGGATGGCCGAGGGACTCGTGGACATCGCTGGACAGAAATGTACCTCAGGTAAGTATTAAGGGGGCTGAGGGGGGGCTGCTGCACACAGAAAGTGTGTTAACCAAATGCATAGAATGCATTAAGGTAAAAAACCTTCTGCTTTTACAACCCCTTTAAAATTGGGCACGTTTGGCAGGGGTACTGCTGGCCAAACACCAGAGGGTTTATCATTTTTGCTGCAACACACTACAAAGCCATGCAACCGCCTCTGTGCGTACAGGGTTGTCTGGTCACTATTAAACCATGTGAGAGATGCAGCGGTGAGTAGCAGAAGAGCTTTAAAAACGCTCCTCAATCGCTCTACTTCAGCACAAGTGTGAACTAGGCCTTCATTTTTGTTTTGTTGTTGGAGATGTTCTCTTACATACTGTCTGGTGAAACATCGAGTTGTGTAAAAGGGATTCTTTTAGCACAGTCAAAAAGTAATAAAGCGAATGAGCTCTAAACTAGATAGGAAACTACATAATATTACTATGTAATTCATATTTACTGATCTTAAAATAAGAAAAATATTTAGCCTCCAGTGATACCCATCAAAGCAGTCTAGTCACCATTACAGGCAGTCCTCGGGTTACAAACACAATAAGGACTGTAGGTTTGTTTGTAAGTGCAATTTGTGTGTAAGTCGGAACAGTGCATTTGTAAGTGTAACTTCGGCCCGTGCATGGATGTGGGATGTTCCGGGTGCTTCTGGGCATGCAGTTATGTTATCTGGGGCTCTTCTGGCCATGCAGTACATGTAGTACTGCAGTGTGGGATGTGTCAGGCGCTGCAAGATAGCTGCTCAGAGGTATCCAGGACCAGCGTGGAGCACAAGCAGCTGGCATTGAGGTCCGTTCGTAAGTAGGAGTTGTTCGTAACTCGGGTGTTCGTAACTCCGGGACTGCCTGTACAGGCAGAAGTAACATATGCAGAGCTAATGTGGAGCAGACACGGACACAGCCCGCTCTGCTCTATAGGCAGTTGGATGTAAAACGACAGGCTGTCCGTTTACACTCGATCTGATCCAGCCAGGCATAGGAGAATGGATCCCCTTACATTTGTTTTTGCCAGATCGTATCGGATTGGAGGTAGGCAGGTGTAAACGGATACAGGTCCGTTTACATCTGCTGCTCCATAGAGGAGAATAAAGGGTCCAATCATGTCCGCCTGAAAAATGGACAGGCGGACACATTAGACATGGTTTTGACAGGTACCCGCTCCCACTTCCTGGTAAGATCCCCGCATGACAATCTACGTCATCTCCAACCCCTCCTCCTTCCCCCCACTGCCTTCTGGGACACACAGAGGTCCCAGAAGATGGCAGGACCATTCAGTAAGCGCAGCACTACTCCCGCATGCGCAGAACGAAACAGGCTGTGTAGCCACAAGGCTTCACTTTCTGCTTCCTTTACTACAGATGCCAGAGCCTGCACTAAAAGTCAATTGACGAATTGTGCGGACATCGCGGGATCCTTTGACAGGTAAGTGTCCTTATATTAAAAGTCAGCAGCTACAATATTTGTAGCTGCCAACTTTTCATTTTTTTTAATTTTTTTTACAGACTGCAACTACTTTAGGTTTCTTTCTTCGTTTTAGTCTGATATCCAAATTGCATGTTCAAAATAATCAAGTACAAGGCTTGAGGTTGGAAAAGGTAACTAGATGTAAAGCAATGTGACCAGAAACTTTACTTGCAAAGTCAAATAAATTATTAATCAAAAACAAAATATAGTGAAGCGCTCTTGTTTTCAATAAACTAAAAATCAGTGCACAAAATAGCAGCAGCAATCCTCATAACATGCGTTACCATTTGTGCCATGCGTGGACATACATCACATAAATAAATCAAACCCAGTACATGTAGTACATGTAGTGAATATCAAATATATCTCTCTAATATAGCTTAGTGTCCTTCAAACAGTTTTAAATAATTATTCCAAAAATGCTCATGAATTTATACCTTGTGCCAACTAAAAATCCTTAATGTGACTTTAAGTGATGACCCGAATTCTGCACACCACGCCAACACAATGCCACTCAGGATATGCTCTAACCTTAAAAAATGGAGGATCTTAATTTTAAAAATAAGAGGTCAAAAGTGCTTTAGAAATAATAAAGCTGTTCCTTGGATCACTCTTCCTGGGCAAATGGTTATTCACATGTACACACCAAAAAAGGCATAACACGCCCCTCTGATACGTTGCGTCCCCCCCGGACTTTCTCAAAGGTGAAACAATGCAACTATGTCGGCTAAGGCACAAATGCTATACACTATAACAGCCTAACAGAAAATCACTTAATGATAAACAAATTGGCATGTACATGTTGATAACTATTTGCCCAGGAGGAGTGATCCAGGGAGCAGCTTTATGTTTTCTAAAGTGCTATTGACCTCTTATTAATAAAAATAGTCCATCGTCTAAGGTGAGAGCACATCCTGAGTGGCACAATGGTGGTGTGGTGTGCAGAATTTAGGTCAAGTCACATTAAGGATCCTCAGCTGGCACAATATATAAATTCATGGACATTTTTGGAATAATTATTTAAAATTGTTTGAAGGACACTAAGCTATATTAAGGATATATATTTGATATTCACTACATATTTATTTGGTTTAATTTATTTATGTTATGTATGTCAACACATGGCACAAATGGTAATGCATATTATGAGGATTGCTGTTGTTTTGGTACTATTATTCTGCACTGATTTTTAGTTTATTGAAAACAAAAGCACGTCACTTTATTCTATTTTTATTTATATTGTTGGGTAGTGATAGCACATATTGGTGATAGCAGCTCTTGATCATAAACTAATTAGTATTGGTATTTTTTATCTAGGGTGTAGCATGGGGGTCATATTCTCATAAATTATTGTTGATTGATAAAATTGGACTTCAGCATAGCATTGATGCTGGGCATATGTAATGGCATTTTTTTTAGAAAATATGGCCCCTGTACAGAATTTCTGGGTAAAATATGGCACAGGGCTGGAGCCACAATTGCACATGCGCAGCTCTTCAGTAATAAAAATGAAGAATTGACACCGGCCAAAAGAAAACGTTGGGATTCAAAAAATAGCACCACTGCATGGCAGCAGCTATGGCATCCATCAAAGTGCTGTCCATGTCCCCATTGGAAGATTTACCCAAACATTCTGTTCCAGTGACAACTGTGATATTCTGGATTTGCCATCACTTTCTGTCCTATGTAAGTTTTTAATAAGCCCGAAAGATAAACAGAAATTACAATTTTAAATGAGAATTAATTCCTAACACATACACATGTAAACACTGATAGATTCCTAATTATTTTGCTATTTTGGAGGTTGGCAATGCTGACTTTTTCGCAATGGCTAATTGCTTGGCCATCACACTGACCCTCTGGCTTCAATACTTTGAATCTTTAACCCAGAACAAGTGTGGAGATAAGAAGCTTTGCATCCGCTCTCTTTCCTTATATATTTTCCACGGCACTAATGAAGATTTAGAATCTTGTTATAAAGAACCAATACATTTAAGAAGGACATAAAGACAAATGAATTCATTAATTTCATCCAGTGTATATGGTCAGATGTAGCACCCCCCTGAACCTCAGAGGCAGGGTGGGCTAGTATTGGACCCCAGGTCTGAGTCCAAGTGAGTGATTGGGGGTGAAAAAACATTAAGCTCCAACCACTTTGATAATGAATTGTATTTAATTGGTGGCATCACTCAGAGCGATAGAGCGTTAAGGGCATCAGATACCCAAATCACAGTTCTGCATACAGACACTAACCTCTGCTTCCTGTTTACAAAATGGGTGCCTTTAACCCAGATAGCAAGCAGTTGAGCTGCAAGTTTGAAAATGATGCTAAGCTATTGCTAGACTTGCCAGGCTTTACAAGTTTATTGCACAATTGCAGCAAGTCCACATTGCATCACTCTAGATCAACTTTCTTTGCAAACAATCTGCAAGTCTGATGCACATTCAGGTTCAGTTATGTTGTGCAATAGTCATCCCACCACAGGGGTCACAATGGCTGAATTTTCATCTTTGCTCCCTGCTGTTTCAACCAGAACACTCAGAATGCTCAGTGGATGTGACAACGGCTGGTCTACACATTCTCAGGCTGCAGAGGGGACACAGACAGGAAGGGAGGGACAATGAACAGCAGGATCAACCAGGTTTTTTGCAGAATACAGAAAATGAAACCCATAGTGACTGAGTTCGAACAGCATGTACTGACAGTTTTTAATGATGTGGGTTTAATGACAAATTTTTTTTTTTTTTTGAAAAATTCTGTTTATTTCTTGTTTTAAAAGACATATAAAAACAACATTTGGACGTGTCATTTGGACACCATCCATACTTGGTCAACACGACCATATCCCTATCTAACAGAGACCTACTAACTAAACACATTCCCCTCCCCCAACTCCCCCCCCCCCCCCGAACCACAGCTCGACATAACACGGATCTTCAGTTTTCCACCCGTTCTAGAACAAGAATTTGTGCTTACATTTTTAAATACGTATACTAGTGATAATTTCAACAGGCGTTCCCCTAGTCAAAACCCTCATATTGCGTATTTCCGCCAAGGGACATGTTATGTATAGTACTTCTATATCTATTCAGTACTCTCCTCCACTACCCCACTGTGTTGTTGGAATTAAACCACGATTGCCATACCCTATCAAATTTTTTCCTACACCCCCTGGATTCATAAGTAGCTTTATAAAAGGGTAGCATGGAGTTCACTTGGCTTTTCCAGGAGGAGATACTCGGTGCCTCTGGTCTTTTCCATGCCAGTAAAATAGCCTTTCTACCATAAAAAAACAGAACATTCAGCATTGTGCGCATGGCCCGTGTGGGTACTACCTCATCTACCAGTCCAAGCAGGCAAACCCTTACTGTCAATGGGATCGGTGTTGATATTAATTCCGCTATGCAGGTTGTGATATCAGTCCAAAATCTTTGAATCTGGGAGCATTGCCAAAAGATGTGGTTAGCATCTGCAGGTGAATGAGAACATCTCCAACACTCTGCCGAGGCTGTGGGAAAAATCTTTTTTAATCTAGCTGGTGTGTAATAGCTTCTGTGTAAAAACTTGAACTGAATTAATCTGTCCCTTGCAGACACCAGATGTTTGAATGGTTGAGTCCATAGATCATCCCAGTCCTCACCCTGTATATCTGGAACCTCCACCTCCCACTTTTCCCTACATCTGGTAATTGCCAGTGGGGTTACCTTGAATAGTTCTTTATATGTGTTTGAAAGGGGTTTGGTTAGGTTCTCATAGGCTAGCAGCGTTTCAAGAGACGAAGGCAAGGATTCCACCTTCCTCTCTCCAAACTGCGTCTGAAAAGCGTGTCTAACTTGTAAAAAACGAAACAAGTATGAGTTGGGGAGATCGTGTCTCGACTGCATTTGGGAGAAGGTCAGTAATTCACCAAAGGTTGTTATGTCTTTTAATGTCTTGATTCCTCTACTAGTCCAGATCATAGGATCTGGCAAGTTGTAAAATTGGGGTAAAGTCGGGTTCATCCAAATAGGAGTTGAAGGTGACACCCCCCCATAGCTAGGGCACGCCAGTTTTACTGCTGTCTCCCAGGCCTTAATAGTGGCTTTCATTGTTAGCGTTAGGGGCAATTCTGACCTGGTACCCCTAAACAAAGCAAAACGCAGACTGTCGTAGGATCCCAGGTGAGCCGCCTCCAAGACTGTAGCCGCATCTCCATCATCTGTTACCAACCACCTGTGTGCAAACACCATCTGCCCCGCTATGTAGTACTTGTGCCAATCAGGCAGTGCCAATCCCCCTTGCTCCCCCGGTTCTTGCAGTACTTTGAGTCCTATTCTGGGAGCTTTAGGAGCCCAAATGAAAGATGAGACAATACTGTCTATTTTCCGGAAAAATGACCGTGGTATCCAGACAGGTGCATGTCTCAAGAAATATAGTATAACCGGTAAAAATTTCATTTTTAGTAAACTGATGCGCCCTATTAAGGATAACGGAAGTTTTTTCCAAGTTTGTACTTTTTGCTTCAATACCGTTATCAGGGGCAGTAAATTAAGGGCCATATAGTCCTGAACGTTTGGGGTGATCTGTACCCCCAGGTATTTAAGGGACGTGACCCATTGTAGCGGTAAGTGGGGATCTGCTCTTTCCTTGGCCCCTGAATCTATTGGTAGGATGGATGATTTTCCCCAATTTACTTTTAGACCCGAGAAGGTTGCAAAATGATTTATGATTTCTAGTGCCGCTCTTAAGGAATCTCCCGGATCATCGAGGAATAGTAGTAAATCATCTGCGTATAGTGCCAGAGTCTCTTCTATT
The DNA here is from genome assembly GCA_037952925.1 of Lithobates clamitans. Taxonomy (NCBI): domain Eukaryota; kingdom Metazoa; phylum Chordata; class Amphibia; order Anura; family Ranidae; genus Lithobates; species Lithobates clamitans. The sequence continues at coordinate 4,998,005 of JBBGZY010000562.1, forward strand.
GTACCCACTCGTATGGATCTAATTAATGGAGAGGATCTAAGTGCTACCGCCAGTGGCTCCAGGGCAAGGGCGAACAGGAAAGGGGACAGCGGGCAGCCCTGCCTGGTTCCCCTACCCACTTCAAAGAAATCCGAGGTGGACGTTCCCAGTCGGACCGCCACTTTCGGACGTCTATAGAGCATGGCCACCCATTTCCTAAAACTTGGGCCGAAACCCATAAACTCCAAGACCTTAAACATGAATGACCAATCTACAGAGTCGAAGGCCTTTTCAAAATCAATAGAGACCACCACTCTAGTGTTGGAAGCCCCTGATTGTATTTGTAAGTGAGTGAACAGTCTCCTTAAGTTAGTGTCTGTTGATTTCCCCGGCATAAACCCTGTTTGATCTATGTTAATAATAGAGGGGAGTACTTCCGCCAGTCTAATGGCCAAAATCTTTGTTAAAATTTTTAAGTCTGTATTCAACAGAGCTATCGGCCGGTACGATGCACATTCCTTTGGGTCTTTCCCTGGTTTTAGTAGAAGAACCATGTAAGCCTCTAGCATAGAGTCCGGCAGGGCATCATGTTTGTGGCAGTATTCTAAAAGTAAGTTAAGTCTAGGGGCCAAGACTTCCACGTTAGCCTTATAAAAATCAATTGGGAACCCATCTGGCCCAGGGGCCTTGTTCTGAGGGAAAGTGAAAATTGCTGTCTGAATTTCTTTCACTGTAATTTTAGCCTCTAAATTGTCCATGTCGGTCTCTGATAATTTTGGTAGTGTTAGGTCTCCTAAAAGGGAGTCCAATTCAGTTGAGTCATAGGAAGGAATAGGTGAGTATAGAGAAGAATAAAACTTAATAAATTCCTGCATGATACTTTCTGGTTCGTTTAGCAAGTTTCCCCTCTGGTCTTTTATGACTGGGATGTTGGTTAACGGGTGATAATCAGCAACCAACATTGCTAACAGTTTCCCGTTCTTATCCCCCTCCGCAAAGACTGTGTGGTTCCTCTTTGTCATGTCGGCTCGGGCTTGGCTCGTAAAGTGTATGGATAAGGAGCGTCTCGCCTCCAGTAAGGCGTCATACGAGGCCCTCGTGGAAGACTCCGCATGGGCCCTGGCACATTCCCTTTCCCTCTGTTGAAAGAGCTCCGTTTCTTCCCTGTCCTGCTTTCGTGCTGTTTTTATAGCAGATATGTATTCTCCCCTTGTCACTGCCTTAAAAGCATCCCATACTATATGAGGATTTGCTGTGTCGACATTGGATGACCAATAAGACTGGATGGCCTCCGTCACCTGGACGGAGACCTGCTCGTCCTGTATCCATCCAGGGGCGAGACGCCAGCATCTTCCCTTTGTTTCCGCAGTGAATGATAGGGTAACCGCAAGGGGGTTGTGATCTGTCAGACCACCAGCCATATATACGATATCTTTTACATAAGGTAGTAGTAGATTATTCCCAAATGCTAAATCTATCCTTGCAGAAGACCTATGAGCCGTTGACACATGTGAGAAACATTTATCATCTGGGTGCTTCCATCGCCACAGCTCCGTAAGCTCCGCTACAGTCCTCCAACCACTCAAGTCAGCCGAACCCCCCCTAGCCGGGTTGGAGGCGTCCAACACCGCATCCAGAATGGCATTGAAATCCCCCAACACAGCCACAGGGAGGTGGGCATATGGCGCCATTTTCGTCAAGAGGTCATATAGCATCTTGACCCGAAAGGGCAGAGGCATATACACGTTCACTAGTATGATAGTTTTGTGACAGATTTCTATAACTATAGCCACATATCTGCCTTCTGGATCAGTAAACACATGATGGATTGTGCACGGTATAGATTTGGAAATTAGAATAGAAACACCTCTAGCAAATGTGGAGTATGTTGAATGTATGGCTTTTTGAACCCATGGTTTACGTAGTGAAAGTATTCTACTGCCATCCAGATGTGTTTCCTGTAGAAGTATGATATGCGGCCGGATCTGTTTGAGGTATTGGAATACTGAGGCCCTCTTAAGTTTGTGGTTAAGGCCTCGAACATTCCAAGACACAATCCTAATATCATCCACCATTACAACTCTCATTGTCAAATGTTGGCCAGAGCAACGTCCGCCAAGGGGGACTAGCCCCAATTGAAATATCCAGCATATCTGTGAGGAAAACATACTTATAATAATAACCCCTAAGTCGAGCTGTGGCCCTAGAACATCCCACCCTTGCTTTTATACCAGCAACCAACCAAACAATACCAGTACATAGCTTGATCCCTGAAAAAAACAACAGCAACAAAAAAATTGCGGTGAATTCCCGCCGCAGTAATCGAAAGTTCGGCAGTTCCTTTTGTAGTCCATGTCCCCTCCACTAGCTCCTGTCAGAAGAAGTGGATGTGCTTATGATATTACATAAGACACTGATTAAGTGAAATTCTCAGGTAATATGTAGACAGAGAAGAGAAAAATCATAAATAAATCAAGGAGAGCTTAAAAAAACAGAATAGAAAATAAAGAACAGGATTGTGATCCCCGTGATAACACAAAAAAAACCCCTCGTTGGCCATTGCCACGGTCTGCAGTGTGTGAGGAGAGGGTGTCGGTTATACCACCAGAGTTGTATCCTGGATATTGAGACTTTCCTCATGCATTGTACCTGCGCTGCAGGGCTCTTAGACAGTGAAGGCTGGGATTCTCTTGCCCCTTCATGGGAGTAGAAAATTTTCCCCCCTCACAAAAAAACCCCCCAAGAAAAAAAAACAAGCAGCCAAAAAGCAAGAAAAACAAAAACAAAGTTTACCATAAGGCATCTCCTCTTCACTTGCCTGCCAGCATGTCGTTTATTAAGACTTTAGAGCTCTTTATCCATCCATTCAGAGGCTTCCTCTGGGTGTTCAAAAAATTTCACCGACCCTTTATGTTGTATTCTGAGCTTGCTGGGATACATCATGCTGTATTTGACTTCCTTCTCTCTCAGGCGTCTACGAACTTCAGTAAACGATCGTCGCTTCTGCTGCGTCGCTGCTGAGAAATCTGGGAACAGCATCACTCTTTCATTTTCATGTCGGAGCTCTTGTATTTTCCTGGCTTGGGACAGAATCATGTCACGATCTCGGTAATTCAAGAAGCGAACCAAAAAAGGTCTAGGGTATGCTCCTGGGGGTCTGCGGCCTGCTGGAACTCTGTGAGCTCGCTCGACTACGTAGGTAGGAGGCATATCCTGCAGGGACAGAAGTTGCTTGAAAAGCCGTTCGGCAAATTGGGCAGGTTTGTCTCCTTCAGCTCCCTCTGGAAGTCCCACCACGCGGATGTTGTTTCTCCTCTGGCGGTCTTCTGCGTCAATGGCTTTGTTTTGTAGTGACCTAACTTGGTCTCTTAGCTCAGCTATTTGAGCACCATGGTCATGAGAGGTATCCTCTATTTCAGAGACACGTGTCTCCACTGTGGTCATCCTGCCTCGGAACTTATCCAGGTCATGTCTTATTAGGTTACATTCAGAGGAGAGGTGATCTATGCGCCCCATGAGTTCTGCTTTGCTAGCACCTATCGCCTCTAATATTGGCCTGGTAATCGCTTCTATGTCCACTGATTTTGCCAGTGCATTCTCTGATGTTTCTCCCTCTGTATCTTTAGCCTGTGCCATCTTACCAGCAGCCGTCTTGGCGCGCTGTTCCTTCGGCGGAGAAGACAAGATGGCGGGGGCGGGGCTAGGCGCCGTTTCCTTTATGGAGCGAGACTGTCTCTGATCCGACGGTGCCTTAGCAGACTTCTTTGCGGTAGAGGATGGCATCGCTAGATTCAGCGTTCTCTCCTCTATCCAGTGGTAAGCTCGGCAGGTTGCTGTGAACACTCCACTGCCGCGGATTTCATACAGGAGAGACGGAGCTGTGAAGGGAGGCTTGCTGCCGCGATCACATCCGGCCGGAAGTCGGTTTAATGACAAATTAAGTACTAGCCGAATGTCACCATGCAGGCAGCACTAAATTTGGTGAGACACACCTCTTTAAAATAGAGTGGCTATAAGGGTTTGGGTAGGTTCCTCCCCCTCACTCATCAATATGTTAAAGACAAATTCCAGGTAAAGATATTTTATACATAGTTTTAATGTTCTAGCATGGACAAATGTAACTGTATATAACATACCTGACTGATGCTCCTGGAAGCTGGAAATCAGTGAAGCAGACACTGCTACTCCAATGATATCCACTTGCTTTCAGGTCCTACGCCATGCAGCTGCCCTGCTGCATTGTGAGCATGGGCGCCATTCAGAAAATGCAAAGCATTCTTTGATTAGATGAGATAGAGAGCATGCCATTACTGCCCTTCCACGCCACCTCATCCAATCAGAGAATGTATTGTATTCATTCAGAACAGAACATTCATGCAACAGAGCAGCTATACATACATTACTGCAAGCTAGACCGATGTAACCATGCATAAAATGGAATTGTTATTTAAATAAAACTTGCTTTCATTAAAAACCTTATTTTGGACCCCATCATTTCATCACTGGTTCTCAGTGCTTCTTTATGCAATCCAGGCAGATCATGGCTTGTGGGAGAGGCTGACAGGGTGCTGTAATGTTCCTGAAGATATTACAACACCCTAAATTAGTAGTCTTCTTAAGATCCCTCATCCCTTATGTGAGTAGTAGGCTGTTTTTTGTGAGGAGTTATGCAAATATATCTGGAGGAGTGGGAATACCTAGGCAGGCTTCATTTGGGTGCAGACTGTACTAGATAAAAACCCACATGTGATGCTGAGCATCCACAAGTTAAAGATCTGAAATCCAGCAAATGAAAGGGGTGGGCCAGGGACAGTAAGGCCTGGTAAGCAAGAGCTAGTTGATGCTTAATGCCCTTCAGCCAAGAAATAAGGCATATTCATTTTGACTTGCTGTGGCTTCTAGTGCGCACTGTGAGAAGCTCACAAAGTGCAGTGAAATATACTATATTGTCAAAAGTATTGTGATGCCTGCCTTTACATGCACATGAACTTTAATGGCATCCCAGTCTTAGTCCGTAGGGTTCAATATTGAGTTGGCCCACCCTTTGCAGCTATAACAGCTTCAACTCTTCTGGGAAGGCTGTCCACAAGGTTTAGGAGTGTGTCTATGGGAATGTTTGACCATTCTTTCCGAGGTCAGGCACTGATGTTGGACGAGAAGGCCTGGCTCGCAGTCTCCACTCTAATTCATACCAAAGGTGTTTTATCGGGTTGAGGTCAGGACTGTGCAGACCAGTCAAGTTCCTCCACCCTAAACTCGCTCATCCAAAATGTCTTGGTATGCTGACGTCTTAAGAGTTCACTGGAAGCCCAACCTCTGCGTACATTTTACCATCTCATCTGGCAATGCTCTATGATCCAGACATTCTGGATGCAAGTGATGTGATTCTTACATGACACCATGGGCTCCCCTATAACAGTGCAGCCTAAATCCTGTTTACTGGGAATATTTCCAGAACCAGAACTAGATAAGTTTACTAAAATATTCCTACATGAAACTGTATTCTCTGCAAGGAAGGTCATAGCCAGGGTATGGATGAGACCCACTCCACCACTCTCTCAATGGATAGTGGAAGTGAATAATACACTACCTTACAAGAAACTGGTATACTCTCATAGAGATTGTCCATCCAAGTACAAGAAAATATGGGATAGATGGCTCAAGGCTTCCGAGACCATAATATCAATCGAAAATGATGTAACATATAGCTTTTAATGACAAATGTGCAGCACTCATCCAAACAAATGTTTGGCTAATCCAATTAGTAGCCACAACGTCTTATGCTCCTGTATGTATCTCTACGAAAAGATGTCATGCAAAGTCTACGTTTTATACTGTTCACTATGTCCGTGATTTGTCATGTACGCTCTCTCTTTTATCAGTGTATGTTTTCTCTTGTTCAATAAAACATTTTTTTTTTGAGGAAGCCCAACCTCTGAAAAACAACCCCACACCCAGGGGCGGACTGATAATTGAGCCACTCGGGCACTGCCCGAGGGCCCTGGGCCACTAGGGGGCCCCATCAGGGTTGCCAGCCTCAGTAAAACCAGGGACAGTATGTATAAATCTGTGTTTTTTTTAAATCTGTCTGTGTATACTGTGTGTACATGTATGTGTATACTGTGTGATTGTATACTGTGTGTGTTTATACTGTGTGGCCCCATAATCTCTGATTGCCTGGGGGCCCCATAATCTCCTATTGCCCGGGGGCCCCATAATCTCCTATTGCCCGGGGGCCCCATGAGTTATCAGTCCGCCCCCGCCCACACCATAATCCCCCTCCACCAAATGATTTTGGTGTATAGTAAGCAATCTCAGTGCAGGAGAGGAGTCTGTACAATTGTCCGGGACTGTTGGAAAGGTTATTTTTAGCTTGAAGTCTAATGTCTTGTATCAACCAATGAGAATTCATATTTCAGTGAGCAGTCTTCAGTAAGCTAGAATCTTGGTTGCTGTGGATTATGTTACTTTATTGATAATCACTTCTGTTTGCACTATCTCAGTGAATAAAGCTGCCTGTGTGTGAGTGTGTATCATGGGAAAGTGCTGCAAGCCTGCGGAGTTCACTGACTCATCACTGAGAATTTCTTGTCTGTCGCTGATAGGTGGGGGCTGCCATATAAATAGAACACTGTACGATTTATAATGAGATTCCATTTCCATGCGATAAACCTGGGAAAAAGTCATTTTTCTCCTTAGGTATTAAAGGAGTTTGCGGAAGATATGGTTAGATACAGCTGATGCATGCAAATTAATATAACAGAATACGTTTTTCAGTTTACAACACGGCAATTAATAAAATACGCTGCTGGTTAACTTGGTGAAATCTGATCTGGTCGTTATTGCTTGTGCCATTTTTCACGCTGACCTTGTTTTTTTCATTTTAATTAAGGGGTAACAAGCCACAGAGGTATGAAGACGGTCATTGATGACCCCTCCGTTCTAAAAATTCTAGTTTAGGGTTTTTTTACCCTATGGATGTTATTTACAAAAGGCAAATCCACTTTGCACTAAAAGTGCACTTGTAAGTGCAGTCGCTGTAGATCTGAGGGGAAGATCTGAAATGAGGGGAATCTCTGCTTATTTTATCATCCAATCATGTGCAAGCTAAAATTATGGGTTTTTTTTCCTTGCAAGTTCCCTCTCGGATTTACAGCGACTGCACTTCCAAGTGCGCTTGCAGTGCAAAGTAGATTTGCCTTTCGTAAATAACCCCCTATGTGTCCAAAATAAAAGGGATAAAAGGGCAAACACATGGCGCAATTCGTTTGGTATGGTTGGGCCGACCCACACTTGGTGCAACAATCTTTGCTGATCGTTTGATTATAGTACAGTGGTTTTTCTTGGGACTTGTAAAACCATCATATGTTTGGATTATTACCTCTTGTTAACAAAGTTAAGTTGGGTTTTTACATTGTTCCTGATAAATATGGTCCGCCTTTAAATGATGGAGTTAGATTCCTCGGTTTTTAGACGTTTGTGATCTACCTGTGTGTCCCCCATGCCCGCCGGGGGGGGGGGGGGAAATGTGGCTTTCTGGGCTGTTGCCCTGGATGGGATGATCCATGTCTCAGCTCTGGATGCTGTGAATCCCATCTTTCCTGAAGAAGCTCTTATTGCTGAAATACATGTAGAAATACATCAACTGTGGAACTGTTTCCCATGCGTCCAACAATGTTAATATATTTATAAATGTCCATTGAGTATTACTGGTTTATCAAATATCTTGTATAAGTATTTACCCTACACATGGGTACAGTATTGCATTTGCATGAGAGCATTTATAAGGTATGTTGACCACTTGTTTTTAGCAAACATTTTGCAATAAAAACCTCTTATGATAAAACTTAAAAAAAAAAAAGTAGTTTTGTCATGAAGTCTTTAAGGGGGTACAGAGAAAGTCCTGGCCCTCATAAAACATATTTTGTTTGTATGCATCTCAATCCTGAAGCGCCAAAGGATATTGAGAAACAGAAAGAAGTGTCAGAGTGTCTATTGTCATTCTAGGCATGAGAAGGTTAAAGTGGAACTTTACTTGCTACAAGAAGCTGTGCTCTCTCCCCAACCCCCCCCCCCACATGCCATTGATAGTAAACTTTTTTTTCGGGAGTGGGTACCTAGTTTTGACAGGCACCCGCTCCTATTAGGCTCTTGGATTGCCTATGTGATCTGAGCGGAAAATCGGACCCTAATGCCGCGTACACACGAGCGGACATTACGGTGGACTTTGCCCGGCGGACTGGATTTCGTCGGACAATTCGATGTGTGTGGGCTCCAGCGGACTTTGTTTTCTCAAAAGTTCGACGGAATTAGATTTGAAACTTGTTTTAAATTTATCCGTTGAAATCGAGTCCGGTCGAAAAGTCCGCCGTCTGTATGCTAGTTCGACGGACAAAAAGCCACGCTAGGGCAGCTATTGGCTACTGGCTATAAACTTCCTTGTTTTAGTCCGGTCGTACGTCATCAAGTACGAATTCGACGGACTTTGGTGGATTGTGTGTAGGCAAGTCCGTTCATTCACAAAGTCCGTCGGAAAGTACGTCGAAAAGTCCGCCGGGCAAAGTCCGCCGTAATGTCCGCTCGTGTGTACGCGGCATAACTCACCGTCCGCAACATCCTGGGACACATCAAAGGGCCCAGGAGGCCACGGGACAATTCACAGAGCATAGTGCGGCTCACGTATATGCAATGGGAAGCTGGCTATAAAGTCACAGCCATCACTAAAGACCAGTGATGAACTGGCCGGGGTGAGGACAGCACTGGATCCCTGGGCTAGTAAGTGTCTTTTTATTAAAAGTCAGTTACCGCAGTATTTGTAGCTGCTGACTTTTATTTATTTATTTAATTTTTAAATGAAGTTCCACTTTAAAGGCTTTGAAACAAAAATGTGAAGAAATACATGAATGGCTTGTGGTTTCTAACCTGTCCCCTAGTGGTGAACTCCATGTCTCAGTGGCACTGCCCACAGGTTACAAGTTTTCATGTTGCTTCATCCTTTTTTCTGTTGTGCTAGTATTTTTTTTAGTATTCATATCAAAATTTCCTAAAGAAAGGCTGCCTAGTTTTTTTTTTAAATAGCATGTATTCTAAAAAGGACCCTTAAGCCTAGTTCCTACTGTTGTGATACTGAATGCGATTTCTGCTGCTGCTATTGTTTGCGGATGTCAGTGGAAATGTCCTGTGCTTTTCATACAATTTCAATGCAGTGCATTTCTGGATGTGATTTTGGAGGACTACTACAACTACTACTACTCTAAAAAATTGCATCAAAAACGCATGAAAATAATTTTTTTATACGTTTCCATTCTAATTCCAAGTCTATGGCCCACAAAATTGCACTGTATCGCACCAAAGTAGCACAGGACCTTTCCCCAAACTTGCATTGCAGTCGCGCTGCATTGATGTGAACAGACACAACTTGAAGCAAGCTATTTCCATTGTCATTGATTCAGTGTGACTCAAACTGCATCACAAATTGCACTAGCGTAAACCAGGCCTTAGGGCCTATTCACGCTTGTCACACTTGCTCTTTCATTTTGCTGCACGAACATAAATGTCAAGTAAAAAATCCCATTCTTTACAATGTGGCTGGTTCACATCTATGTGGTCCAGTATAGTGTGAAATGCAAACAAAACTCTATGGTCCCATTCACGCCTACACCATGGGTGCGTTACAATATGTGCCACATGCACATGGAACCTAGTCAGGTTTTTCAGCAAGGCTCTTTAGTTTCTTTTTGCTTTGCTCTGTGTGATACTATCTGTTGTTTCCCCCGCAGATCCCAGGTTGTATGGGGAATAGAATAGGACAACAAAATGGTCGCACTCTGAGAATCCAAATTTCGCTTGATGTTACTTTTATTGTCATCAATTTGTCAGACAGACACGGGAAAAGCAGTTGACGCGTTTCACATGCGATAGCTTGTTTGTTCACAACAACAATGGCACTCACTAAGAAGGCTATTTGAGGAGTTTAGCTACACCTAAAACCACTTGATTCAAGTGGTGCTACGTGCAAAAAACATTTCAACTGACATTCTTAAAAACATTACAATGTTTAAAAAATGTATATATATGTATAAACATGCACATACAAACACTGACAGACAGCAAAAAATACAATTCATCATTTTAACCATAGGCAGGACAAAAACCAAAATCAAAACAAAAAACACAGAGAAAAGAGGCCAGTACACTAATGTTTAACCTCTTATTTTCCAGAGACAATATATATACACATATCAAATCAAAAAACACCTGTTGAGTTAATGTAAAAATGTATGAATAAATAATAAACGTACAGGGGTAGATGATAGAAGGGTGTATAAAGCGAGACGTAGTCACATTGAACTACTCATATGCCGCGTACACACGGTCGGATTTTCCAAAGGGAAATGTTCAATGTGAGCCTGTTGTCAGAAATTCCAACTGTGTGTAGGCTCCATCTGACATTTTCCGTCGGAATTTCCGACAAACAAAATTTGAGATCTGGATCTCAAATTTTCCAACAACAAAACCAGTTGTCGTAAATTCCGATCGTGTGTACACAATTCTGACGTACAAAGTTCCACGCATGCTCGGAATCAAGCAGAAAAGCCACACTGGCTATTGAACTTCATTTTTCTCGGCTCGTCGTACATGTTGTACGTCACCGCGTTCTTGGCGATCGGAATTTCCGACAAGATTTGTATCAAGACAAGTTTGAGCCAACATCCGTCTGAAAAAAAACCCATGGATTTTGTTGTCGGAATGTCCGATCGTGTGTATGCGGCATTAATGTTAAGGTTTGTATGGGGACTAGGACCTGCAGTTTTTCATTTTATCTGTGGCACAGCCTACTGGTGAAAATGTATTTTTCTGCAACTTTATACAAATTGCAGCCTTAACTTACCTGGGCCCACCATTGCAGCCTCACCTGTGCCCACCATTGCAACCTCGGCTCACCTATGTCCAGCATTGCAGCCTTAGCCTACCTGTGCCCACCATTTCAGCCTCAGCTCATCTGTGCCCACGATTGCAGCCTCACCTCATCTGTGCTCACCATTGCAGCCTCATCTGTGCCCACCATTGCAGCCTCACCTCATCTGTGCCCACCATTGCAGCCTCATCTGTGCCCACCATTGCAGCCTCACCTCACCTGTGCCCACCATTGCAGACTCAGCTCACCTGTGCCCACCATTGCAGCCTCAGCTCACCTGTGCACACCATTGCAGCCTCAGCTCACCTGTGCCCATCATTGCAGCCTCAGCTCACCTGTGCCCACCATTGCAGCCTCAACTCACCTGTGCCCACCATTGCAGCCTCACCTCACCTGTGCTCACCATTGCAGCCTCACCTCACCTGTGCCCACCATTGCAGACTCAGCTCACCTGTGCCCACCATTGCAGCCTCACCTCACCTGTGCAGAGGATCATCACGGGGATCAGAGACTGGAGGAAGAGGAGAGCTGCCGGAGTACAGAGCCGGATAGCCCCCATTACAGCTTACATTAGAATAGCCTCTGCTCGTGATTACACACAGCCCTCCTGACCCTACCCCTGTGATAGACAGAACACATCCCAGCATTGGACCAATGTTCTGTCTATCACAGGCGCAGGTCAGGAGAAGGGGCTTTGTGTAACCACGAGCAGACGGCAATTGCAATGTAAGCTGTAACAGTGGGCTACCCCGCTTTATGATCTGGCAGCTTTCCTCTTCCATCATGCTCTCTTCCCCCAGGGCGATCACTGGGAGAGCGGCTCCTGATCAACCCTGCATGCTGGCGGTACTCGTCCCCGCCCCCTGCTCCCAGGCAGCCCAGCTCCTCGCCAGAAACAATTTTCCACTATTGTAGGCGAGTGGAAAATTTGAGGGCTATATAGATAGATAGATAGATAGATAGATAGATAGATAGATAGATAGATAGATAGATAGATAGATAGAAACATAGATACATAGATAAATTAGATACTGATCTTCTGCCATTGAAAGAGGTAAAGTACCTCCAAGTACATGCATGTCAGATCCTGTTGGGTGTTGTAGAACCCAAGAAAATTAAGGAGACTTTTAATATGCTTCTGTAGTGGCTATATCCCCCCACTCCCCCAATGTCTTTTTTTTAATTTAAAGAAGGTTGTCAACCTGTTTGCAAAACATTAAAGACCAGCAGCACACGATGGGTGCACATGCACATAGTAGCCAGAGGTGGCAGTAAAGAGCTCGATGTCTGAGCTTAATGACACAGAGAACAGCAGAAGCTGCGAGATTGTTTCTATAGAGCACAACACGGCTCCCCTTCACCCTTCCTGCCTTCTTCCGGCCCGGGCGGGCCCCTCGGACACCGGGGCCCCTTACAGTTGTATCGGCTGTACCCCCCCTAACCCCCCCCCCCGCTGGCGGCCCTGGTAGGTAGGCCCATTAAGTACATATGAATGCTTGAGTGTAGCAATAGGGTCATCAAAATCCTATCTTCCAATGAGAGGGGGGGAAGAGGACCTATAACTGCATTGTTCCTTGGGAGATATGAAAGGTGATAGTGCCTAGATATACAAAAATAATCAAAGACTTTTTTTCAAAAACTCTATACACAATATGACAACTTAGACCAAGCAATTCATTTTAGAGTAAACGTTTATTCATATACAAGGTTGTATATAGGTGTCCAAGCAATCAGTTCCCGAAAAGACCCACTGTGGAGAGCCCCCAAATCCCATAAGGGGGTGAACTTACTGTGGAATAGCCTAGGCATTTTGACTGGAAATGGGAGTGGGTACCTACCAAAACTAGGTACAGTTCCGCTTTAAATAACATCATCAGTTAGTTATTTGCACCACTGTGTGAGCGTAATTTAGGCAAACCTGGCTCTTTACCGTAAATGCAATAAAATTCTAAGAATCAAAAACTGCGACAGATGGCAGAGAGGAGTCTGGGAGAAGACCCGTACAAGGAAATACTTTTGTATTTGAGAGGATTGTGTAAAGACAGAAGATTTAATATTCACATACTTTGTAAAATGTTAATTTTCCGGGGTAAATCCCCCAAAGAAAATTAACTTCGGCTTTCATTTCTGACCTCAGAGTTGCAGCTACAGTAACAATCTCTATTCTACAGCTTCAAAGGGTTTTTGTTTTAATACCTAAGGGTTCATCCTGTGAATCCTGTTCCAATTTACTAAAAACATGTTAAACCTCATGGAATGCTCACCTACACAATGTAGCTGGAGATCAGAGTGCTTAGTTATATTCATGTATCCAGCTGATGTTCAGCTGTAAAGGTCACACTGAAAGTTAATGTACAGATAAAAAAAGAATACGGGGAATTCACTAGCAACGGCACAATAGAATGGTGGGCTTTATTTTAATGATATTTTAGTTGCATTATAAATGATATCATATAATATTTCTAGGGTTTTTTTAGTGGTGGGGAGGGGGAAGAGTGCACTTGGATATGCTGCACAGTACTATAGCCTCGCTGCTTTTCACACTAAGATCTTGAATAAGACAACACCAACAATACTCAACAGGCATACAGTCTTCGGGCTCTTTCAGATGGCGGATTAGTGCTGTCCTCCATGCAGAGCTGTCAGCAGATCTATGTACATCCATGTTGGGGCTGTGGGCAGCAGCCTATAGAAGTGGATGCACATGCAGTGCTGGCTGGCATGGACACAATCTCATGTCAAAGTCTGACGTGCGTGCAGGAGGGGGTGCACAGCTCAGAACGCAGAGTCGTTTTTTTCATCTTTTGGGATAAAGGTTTTGCATAAATGATTAAAAGCTGACCGTTGTAAGTACCCCTGTCAGTGGTAAATGGTTTGTCTCAACCCTCTAACTGCTACTTTGTCTGGACAGCTAGGTCTGTAAAGGAAGCTGAAAAAAATAGCATACCTACTATCTGGATCACCAGGTAAAACTTCAAACTGTTGCTATGCAGGACTACTTCCAAACAGACGGGCAACAAAATCCAGCACTGATACTTTTAAGCAGCAAATCTTCCTAAGCAGGGAGTGAAGGTCTGGCAATAGCTGGCCCTCCTAAATGGCTATCTTGGTGTTGCCCCTGGCCACCTTCTCCTATAGGCTGTGGGCAATGAACAGAGATTTACTCACTTAGTCCTTAGTCTGCTTTAGCAGGCATGGTAACCTCTGATCAGGCCTCCTGCTGAACAGGTTCCACATGCTCCCAGGGTGTCTCAGCCAAGCCTGGCTGAGACCGAATGGGGCAAGGGTTCCGCTGAGCCTCCCTCCATCTCTCCCTCTTTCTCTGGCACCTTCTGCCTGGAGGAAAGCCCCCCCCCCCCCAGCTCAGGGGTCCCCTCAAGGCCTCTGGATCCCAAAATCTCCCCCACACAGCCAGGCTCTACAATATTTAAGGGCCATCTCCACACCTTCTGGGCTGTCCTTACTCAGTGATTGGCAGAGTTCCCTTGAATATTCAGGATCTCATCTCCATACCCCCACCCACTAAGTTATGGAACTTACTAGAAGCTTCCAGAACCCAGGGAAAGACAACAGAGGCTCAGCCTTTAGATGGGGTTGCCACTGCATCCCTATAACCCGAACACATATTAATTACACAGGTTCTGAGGCTAATTTAATGCAGATAAGGCACCAAGTGAGTTTAATTATCACCTCTATCAGCCACAGAACCTGTGTAATTAATATGTTTTTGGGTTTGAAGGGATGAGGTAGCAACCCTACCTGCAGAGCATGTCAGCTAAACTACACTGAACTTCACTTGACCCAAATTGAACTGACTTCACAGACCAACGTGAAGTCCAACTAAATTTGCCTAACTTATGTCATCTATGTACACAAGGGGGTGCTACAGGTGCTCCGCAGAAGAAGCAATTGCAATAATACATAGTATTAAAAAGTTTATACAGTGGTACTTTGGATTACGAGCATAATTCGTTCCAGAAGAATGCTTGTAATCCAAAGAACTCTGATATCAAAGCGAGTTTCCCCATAGGAAATATGTTAAACTCAGATAATCCGTTCCAGTGGCACTGCTAGTGTATGCAGTACCACATGTAACCAGAGGTAGGGGGGGGCGGAGATATTTGGAAACACTCGGAAAGGCTCAGAGACACTCGTGAATGGAGTGTTTCCGAGTGGCTCCGAACGGCTCTGAGTGTCACTGGCGCCCCCACAATGTGGTACTGCACACCCCAGAGGCTTAAATCCTACTCGTTTTGCGAGACAACACTCGCAAACCGAGTCAGGATTTAAAAATAATAATAGCTCGTATTGAGAAATGCTCGTAAACCGCGTTACGTGCAATCTGAGGTATTACTGTACATAGAAATAAGGTCGTTTTTCATTTTTACCTGGAAGTCCACTTAAAATTTTCAGTATTTACTAAAATCTAAAACATCACTTTTCTTTAAAAAATAGATTTTTGTCTCTTAGCACAGTCACTAACCAGATTCATATATTCAGATACAAGGTTACATAGTCTGAAACTCAGGACCTTGGTGGGAAAAACATACAGTGCTTGTGTAAGGAACTTCTATAAATGAAGGACCTTTCTAATCCTGTGTTGGGCTGATTTGAGCTTGTGTACATTCAATATTTCACTGTAGTCTTTAGCCCACAATGCTACCAAATATGACAATGATGTATAGCTACAAATAAGGCTGATCATACATTATACAATTTTCTTGTACAATTTTCCTTTAGATTTACCAAAACCATATAATATGAGGTCAAACCTAAACACTTTCAATTTGTATGCAATCTGGCAGGCCCTTGCACTACAGAGTTGAAGGTAAGCCTAAAGGAAATTGAATAAGAAAATTGTATAATGTATGGCCAGCCTAAGATACTTGTGCAGTGTTGCTCTTTTGCCCATTTGTGGATACTTTGGGGTTGGTTTACTAAAACTGGAGAGTGCGAAATCTGGTGCAGCTATGCCTAGAAACCAATCAGCTTCCAGGTTTTTGTTAAAGCTTAAAGCGGAGGTCCGCCCACCGCTGCTAAAATTAAAGGCCAGCAGCTACACATACTTGCAGCTGCTGGCTTTTAATAATAGGACACTTACCTGTCCTGGAATCCAGCGATGTTGGCACCGCAGCTGATGTTTCCATTAGCTGTCGAGTGCTGCTGCCGCCATTGCAGGTAAGGGAACATGACAGTGTAGCCTTACGGCTTCACGCCAGGAACCCTACTGCACATGCGCTCCGCTCCGCTCCTCTCTCCTACTGGCCCGGCCACAGGGGAAGGAGGAGGGAGCCTCATGGTGATGTCAATATCCGCAGCTGAGGCTCCCGGAAGTGGGAACAGGATACCTGTAAAAAACAAGTATCCTGTCCCCCCTCCCCCTGAAAGGTGCCAAATGTGGCACTGGAATGGGGGAGAGGAGACAAATGAGTGGAAGTTCCACCTTTGGGTGAAACTCCGCTTTAATTGAACAAGCTGAAGCTAGAAGCTGATTGGCTACCATGCACAGCTGCACCAGATTTTGCACTCTCCAGTTTTAGTAAATCAACCCCTTTTTGTTCTTGCAGCACATTTTAACACTATCAATAATTTATAATAATCCAAGATAACCAGATTGTTAATCTGCAGTAAACAAGATGTGTTTAAATGTAATAGCATCCTTTAGTATTTTGAAGCTTTACATGCTGCAAATGATCCAATTATAGGTCTCCTAATTTGCCTTTTGAATGAAGAATGTCTTCTTTCATATCAATAAAACTCGCAGGTACTTTCATGCAACAGTCATTAAAACAGGCACAATAATCAAATCCACTTTTGTAGTGAGTAAATAGGAGTCATAAAAGCTTTAAAATCCGATTGGAAATCTCTACTAAAATTATCTTAATTTCTATTTAAAGCTGAACTTCAGGCGAGCAGCTAAATGCAAAGATGTACAACATCTATGAGAACTGTTTTACTTAAGGCCTCTTTCACACTTGTGCGACCTAAAAGTCATGCGATTTTGCCGTGATTTCGATGCACTTTTAAAATTAAATATGAAGAAAGCATATTCTTCTGTAGTGTGTACGTGAGTCAATTAAGAGCGTTAAGTGTCATTTCTGTCTGCTGCTTTATTCCTCTGCTATCAGCATGAGTCAATTCTGACCAGTTTTCCTGACACCAAGAGAAAAATGGTGACTATAAGTGGGAGGGATCTCCAGCTGATTGACAGCCTCAGCTCTGTTCCTGTGTGCTGTGCAGAGGGGGAGTGTCTCTTCCCTCCATTCAATTCTTAGAGCTCTCCTCACTGAGCTCTGCAGAATGTAACTTCAACTTTCCGCCCCCTTTTTTCTGAGCTGTCAGACAAGCTTTATAAATTTGACATCTTGAACGGCTGTAGAGAAGAGAAGACTGCAGATAGACAGGTACAACTTATGTAGGAGGCTGTGTTTTATCTTTGTGTATCACCCAAGGCCAGTCACTTCTTTGGGTATATGTAAGGGTTTACAACCACTTTAAAATTAAGGGGTTTGTTAAAGATAAAGCCTAGAGTCTGTCAAAACTTTTTTTTTTGGTCTGTATACAGTGTTAAAAGGTTAGAACCTTCTGTATTTTAATGTTTAATATATATTATATATTGATACCATTGAGACATTTCTTCTTACTACCTTTCTACTTGACAGAACAGGAAATGGGGGAAAATCTCGCCACCTATCTGTTTGACAGGTGTAAAACAAAACATGAAGTAAGGGGAAATTCTTCCTTTCCAACAGGGACACAAACAACAAAAAACAGAAAATTGTTTCATACTTACCATAATTTTCTTTTGCTGGTGCCTATCCATGGCAGTATACCTGTTACAAGCTCCACCTTGGCTCCTCCCTCAGGACCAGTGAATATTATAAAAAAAAAGATTAGTGCTCTCCCAGCATTCTACGTAATATAGTATACCGAGGGTGGGATTGTATGCTGTCATGGATAAGCACCAGGAAATGAAAATTATGGTAAGTATGAAACAATTTTCCTGGTGCCTTCATGGCAGCATACCTGTGACAAATAACTAGCTGAAATGGGTGGGATGATGCATAGTCAAAGATTTATTTGAAAAAGAATGACGGCCTGATAGGCTGTCTGCCAGATTCTACAGATGAGAAAGCTGCCGGGTCTACTCTGTAACGTCTCGTAAATGCATGTTGGGATGACCATGATGCTCCCTTTTAGATCGTTTTGATAGATACGTTTGCTCTGGCCGTCCAAGAAGCAGAAAACAACCGGGTGGCATACAGCCCAACTGAAGAGGGGGTTCCGGTCCCCTATCCCTGTACACCTTCTTAACTGACTTCCATGAAACTTTTGTACTAGAGCAGGGATCTGCAAACTATGGCTCCCCAGCTGCTGCAGAACCACATATCCCATGAGGTATTGTAAAGCTCTGATATTCACAGATATGACTAGACATGATGGATACTGCAGTTCCGGAATGGCCGGAGGGCCCCAGATGATGCTTCTTTGCCCCTGTCTTTTTTTTTTTTTGGAGTATTACAAATATGTTATATGAAAGTCTGAAGGGAGTTATGGCTTGAAGATAGTGTCTTAGTACCGAAGTAATATCGTCTTCGTGAAGAAGGTCAAAATTGGATCTGAAAAGATTGGCAGGGTCCAAGGCTCAGAGATAGTAGAGGAAGAGGAGAACATAGGGATGAATCCATGTACCGTTCTAAGTTCCACTCTATCTGAGTACAAAAAATAATATTATTATCTTCTGATTCCAAAGCCTGAAGTTCTGATACTCCCCAGCCCGATGCCATCACCACAAAGAAAAATAGTTTCCGAGTGAGATTCCACAGGTATGCTGAATCAGATGGGGCAAAAAGCTGTTTGGATAAAGGCTCCAGAGTGATAGAGAGATTCCAAGTAGGAAATGTTTGTTTTATTGGGTGGGCTTATCTTCTTGACTGTCTTGAAGAATTTGATTATTAAAGGATCTTTGGCCCATCTCTTGTTGTCACAGCAGAGATTGCCACCAGCTGTACCTTTAAGTTGCTTAATCCTAATCCTAAATCAAGGTCTGCTTGAAGGAAGTCAAGGAGTTGGGAGGAAGAGGGTACATCAGGATTGAAGTTTTGCGGTTCGCGAAAGATCTAAACTTATTCCAAACCTTGTCACATGTATTGTTCATTGAAGGCTCCTGTGCTTTGAGCAGAGTTGAAACAACTCTGGAGGAACATCCTAATGATTAAAGCCTCTGTTTTAACATTCTAATGTGAAGGTTCAATCTGTGAGGATTCTGATGGGTGTGATGCCTCGAGACAGCAGAAAGGGTATCAGAGGAATATTTACTGGAGGCTGGACTCTAAGAAATATTGCCCAAGGGAATTATAGGTCTCCCTGCAAATATGGCAGGACTGTTATTACGGTTTATTGTTGATATTGCAAGTCTCGAGAGAATTTTTGAGTTAGTAGACCGGAGGAGGCCTAAATTAGATTGCATTCCCAGTGACTTGATAGGGCATCTATTGCTTCTGCCCAAGGATGAGGTAGATGTGAAATAAACCTCCGCAGCTTGGTATTGCTTGTTGTAGCAGAAAGATGCAGTTCAGGAAAGGTCCACTGGCCCACAATCCAGCTGAATAACTTTGGTTGTAGGGACCATTTGTTGGGATCCAGGAATCCTTGGGATAGGTGATCAGCGTCTGTGTTTAAGTGAGCTGGAAGATAGACTACTCTTAGTCCTTCAGATTCTCCTCTGCCCAAATGAAGATGGGTTCCACTTCCCTTAGTAAGTAACTGTTGTTGGTTCCACTTTGGTGATGTATGTATGATATTGCAGCTGTATTTTCTATTTGAATCAGAACTGATTTGTCCTTGATCTGAGAGAGCAAATGCTGTCAATGCGAGATAAGCCGCCTGGATTTCCAGGATATTTGCGATGATGTCTGCCGCATTGAACTCCCATCTCTCTTGAACCAACATCTGGTTGCAATGTGCCTCCTAGCCTATTGCATTGATGTCTGTGGTAACTGTGGTCCAGAAGACATGCCTTAATGGATGTGGCTTTACAGGCATCTCCCTCTTTGTCCACTAGTGCTACCCCTGTGCATCAAACTTGTTTTATATATGAAGAGAGACAGTTTGCTCCATTGCTTCAGGAATTCTAGCTAAAAGGTGCCTGAGGTATCTATGTGCCCATGGGACCATCTCGATACATAAAGACATAAATCCCTATTAAGTTGACTTAGCTCCGGGCTGTTATGTAGGACCATGTCCTCACTCTCCTTACTTTATGAATGATCGCCCACACTTTCTGAATGGCAGGGACACCGTCCCTTTTGCAGTGTTAAATAAGGCGCCTAAACTGGAGAAAAGATGACTTGTTTGATGATTTACCATCCAACCGTATCTTGATAATGTAGGCCACAACATCCACCTGTGTTTCACTAGCTGGGCTGGATCTTTTGATAAAAGGAGGATATCGTCTGGTTAGTGATAAGAACTGAGACCCAGCTTTCATAAAGAAGCTTGGATAGTGATCCGAGCCCTCGTGAGAGCTCTAAAGGGAAGTACAGACCCCAAAGGGGAGACTGGAATTGTAGATGGTCGACCGAAAATCTCAGATATTTCTGTAACAGTTGTAGTATGGGTGCGTGCAAGTAAGCATCCCTGAATCCCCGGGTACATCTAATTCTGCAGTTCTGGGGAATCAAGTCTGACTTTCCTCCTGTGACGCGGGAAATGGCTTTCTGTAACCTTTCTGAAAAGAGTGATTTACCATAAAAAAAGAGTATTTACCGTATATACTCGAGTATAAGTCGTTCCGAGTATAAGTCGAGGCCCTAATTTACTACAAAAAAATGGGAAAAACTTATTGACCCGAGTATAAGACGAGGGTGAGAAATGCACAGCTACTGTAAGTGGAAAAGAGGGTCAACAATGCCCATTTGCAGCATCACTGTGCCCATTTGCAGCCATAGGTCCCCTGAACTTCAAACTCGGTAGTTAAGGGTTCCTAGATGCCCCCTAGCTGCAGCCAAAATTTGGGGTCTCTGAACCCAAAGGGTCCTGAAATGACATTGCTGCAGATGGACACATTTGACCGAATTTGGGGCCCTGTATCTCGGGGACACTTAGTGCTAGGAACCCCAAATTTGGTGTGCAAACCCAGTGGAACTAGCACCATAAAATCTCCAAAGCTGGGGTTTCTAGCACTAAGTGGCCCTGAGATACAGGGCCCCAAATATCAGTTCACTGACTTTTCTGCAGCAGAGAATGACATTTTCCAAACCGGTTTTGGGGCCCCATATATCAGGGCCAATTGGTGCTAGGAACCCCAGCTTTGGATATGTTATGGTACCAGTTCCACTGGGTTTGCACACCAAATTTGGGGTTCTTAGCGCCAAGTGGCCCTGAGATATGGGGCCCCAAATTCGGTTCAGAAAATGTCAAGCACTTTTCTTCAGCAGAGAATGACATTTTCCGAACCGATTTTGGGGCCCCGTATCTCGGGGCCACTTAGTGCTAGGAACTTCATCTTTGGATATGTTGTGGTACCAGTTCCACTGGGCTTGCACACCAAATTTGGGGTTCCTAGCACCAAGTGGCCCTGAGATACGGGGCCCCAAAGTCGGTTCGGAAAATGAAATTTTTTGCTGCAGAAAAGTGCTTGACTCAAGTATAAGTCGAAGGGGGCACTTTCAGCACAAAAAAATGTGCTGAAAAATTCGACTTATACTCGAGTATATACGGTATACTAATTTTGTTTTGACACAGTGTCAGCTGCCCGTAGTTCTGATCACAATACCCATATGGCTATCACAAGCAGTGATATTGATCTTGCGAAGTAACGAATTGTATGCATCGCCGTCTCACCAGTGAAGTCTGCTGAGAGCCATAATTCGTCCAAAGCCTTGACTATATTTTCCCTAGGAACATTTTGATGAATCACTGTTTCCATGTTTTTGGTCCATGCCCACAGGGCTTTGGATACAGATATGGCAATTGGTGACTTCCAGGCGTTTACCTGCCATTTGGTAAGCTCCTTTAAGTTGGAGTCTATTCATCTGTCTAAAGGATCCTCAATTGAGGCTGAATTATCGATTGGTGAGATGAAATTTTTTGTTTTCTTTGAAACTCTTTGTTATACGAACAACTGCCGCGTCTACCTCCGGCGACCGCCTGGCCTTGCAGAATCTTTTTCCGACCGTGGATAAAGTTTTTTTAGGCAATTGAGAGGAAAAAACATTATTTTTTATTTTTTCCTTTCCTCTTCAACAATGTCTCTGATATCATCCATCAGCGTAAGCCTATGTTTCCACTATTGCAACCTGAAAGTTGCACGATTTTGCCATGATTTTGATGCGACTTGAAACTATGCCTGTGTACTCTTGAGGTCTATAGACCTCACGTCGCATCAAAGTGGGACCAAAGTAGTGCAGGGACTACTCTAAAGTCGCTCCGACTTGAAATGGCACAGATAAATGGCACACTTTGGAAATCATGGGGTACGACTTGTCATGCGACTTTGCAGTCCCAAGTCGCATGACAAGTCGCACTAGTGGAAATCGAGCCAAAAGAAGGAAACCTGCTTCTTTAGAAATGGGAAGTACATCTTTTGACTACTCAGATGTAGTGTCAGCTTTCTCCCAGCCAATAGCTGGCTTTACAGGCTGGACATAGGGCTGAACTAGGAAAAAGTTGAAGTCCGAGGGCTGAGCTCTTCTGAGGAATCCTCAGATGGCCCCCATCATCCAGATGTCTAGGAGGGATACTTGCTGCGTGGTGAGAGGATTATCTCAAGGATGGGCCAGGAAAAGTAACTTCTCTGTAGGAGATTGAGCTGATTGTTGCAATAGAACTGCTGTGGCTCTTCCTGCTATGTATCCCCTGCCCATCTTTTGAGTAGGATAGCTTACCTGGTAACCCTCTGACTCTCTGTCTGCTGCATAGACTCTAAAACAGCTTTTGCAGACCAATTGGCTGGTAATGGGATGACCCCGTATGCTCGGCATTTAGGGACTTGAGAGATTGAATGTGAAGAACTAGGTTTTTCACGGATGAATCCTTGCCGCTTACATGGTATCCTGATCTGTTTGGGGCCTTCATAGGTTTGTTTATGTCGCCTTGATGTCCGCTTGGACATCTTCTGGCGTACAAGGCTGAAATACATAAACTTACCAGCATAAGTGGTCTTTTTTTTTTACCCACCTGGACGACAGTCCCTACCTTAAATGTTGGAGAGGGTCTTGTTCGGGCGGCATACTGCTTATTTTAGGCAACAGACAGAAAAAGCAGCTAGAGAAAGATAAAGGAGTTAGCGGCTGGTATTTCAGCTGGAAACGGTATTCTTGAGTAAAGAAAAAGAAAGAAATTACATTTACCTTTAGCAAAAAACAGGGTCCCCTCCAGGGGCTCCCCGCATAGGCAACCTCATCGGATGATGACAACAGGCTGCAATGCAGAAAGCCCCCAGTAATAAACAATGGAGAGGAGAGGGACATCTTGTAGAGGATACAACCCTCTAAAAAATGATTTCGACAAACAAGGGCAAAAAATGTAAAATTTGCCCCTATTCAAGATGGCCACCACGACCTCAGGCCAGACCGCGCATGCGCGGCCGACGGCAATAGGACCTATGCGGCCTACCCGACTCAGCCTGGCCCAACGAGCCGGCTCCTGACGTCCGCGTATGCGCAGAGTTGGCAGGAAGACGCTGAGGGACTCACAAAAACCAGCATGAGGTGCACGCCGCCCACTATAGTAACCAGGAATGAAGGTACAATATCACAAGGAGGGGAAGGTGGTGGGGGAGGAAGAAAGCGAAAAAGAGAGAGGAACGCAAGGAAAGGAAAACGAGATAGAATGGATTACAGAATGGAGAAATGGAAGGATAAGTGAAAATAGATATAGCTGCTTTCTCTGCTGCAGGCTTGAGTAAATGCCAGTATATAAATACAGATAGGAGCCCTTAGTTAAGAGACAACTGCTGTCCCAAAAGACCCACAGAAGGGACTCCCTATCTAATCAGCGCATTTAGGTGCCTAAGAATATGGACTGCACCTGGGAGAGGCTTGAACCAAGCTGGAAGCTGCCGACTGCAGAGGTAAGGGACGTTTGAACATCATTCACTGACCATGAGGTATGAGGAAAAAAAAGAGAATGCTGGGAGTCCACTAATCGTTTTCTTTTATAATATTCACTGGTCCTGAGGGAGGAGCCAAGGGGGCGCTTGTCACAGGTATGCTCCCATGGAGGCACCAGGGAACAAACTTTCTGATAGAGTGAGCAAGTTGTTTAGAACAACATCCAGAATTTTATTGTTGTCACCATGAGAGAGAATTCTCTTCATTTTTTTTTACAGTTGTAGGGCTCACCCTCAAAGGGCCTGCTAGAATTAACTCTGGTCTCCCTTACCTGTTCATGGGCTGCAGGGCCCGGATACCAGTTCCATATCACACCGTCAAACACAGTCTCGGGGATGTTCTTTTTGTACTTTTATTGCAGTACTTGAACAGGAGAGAGGGATGAAGGTGCAGTATACTCCAAAAAATGCAAGCAGGTACTAGAGGACAGATCACCAAGCAAAAATCGTTCAAAGTATTGCTGGAGGTAGAGGGGACAGCCAGTCTATCTGCATATAGTTACATAGGTACATAGTTAGTCTGGTTGGAAAAAAACACAAGTCCATCTAGTTTAACCAATAAAAGGAAAAAAAATCATACAATCCTATATACACAATTCTATACCCACAGTTGATCCAGAGGAAAACAAAAAACCTCAGTAAAGCATGATTCAATTTGCTCCAGCAGGGGAAAAATTTCCTTCCTGATCCTCCGAGGGACAATCGCATATTCCCTGGATCAACTTTACCTATAAATGTTAGTACCTAGTTATATGATGTACATTTCAGAAAGAATCCAGGCCTTTTTTTAAGCAATCTACTGAGCTAGACAGAACCAGCTCTTAAGGGAGTCTATTCCACATTTTCACAGCTCTAATGCCCCGTACACACAGTCGGATTTTCCGCCGGAAAATGTGTGATAGGACCTTGTTATCGGAAATTCTGACCGTGTGTGGGCTCCATCACGCATTTTCTATCTGAATTTCCCGACACACAAAGTTTGAAAGCTTGCTATAAAATTTTCGGACAACAAAATCCATTGTCGGAAATTCCGATCGTGTGTACACAAATCCGACGCACAAAGTGCCACGCATGCTCAGAATAAATAAAGAGATGAAAGCTATTGGCTACTGCCCCGTTTATAGTCCCGACGTACGTGTTTTACGTCACCGCGTTCAGAATGATCGGATTTTCTGACAACTTTGTGTGACCGTGTGTATGTAAGACAAGTTTGAGCCAACATCCCTCGGAAAAAATCCTAGGATTTTGTTGTCGGAATGTCCAAACAAAGTCCGACCATGTGTACGGGGCATAAGACCCTCTCACAGGTGTTTTTTTTTTTTTTCTGTCCCAGTGACAGAAAGTTAGAAGGGAGGAGAAAAGGCCCATGATAGGGAGAGCTGGGAGGCAGGAAAATCTTTAAGAATGGATGGGGAATAGTTTAACGATATGATGTAGGGAGCAAGAAGGAAGTGGTTAGAGGTTAGGAAGAGAATGAGAATGAATTGGTTTAGTTAAACTGGAGAGTGCAAAATATGGTGCAGCTCTGCATATAAACCAATCAGCTTCCAGGTTTTTTTGGCCAAAGCATAATTGAACAAGCTGAAGTTAGAAGCTGATTGGCTACCATGCACATCTGCACCAGATTTTGTACTCTGCCGTTTTAGTAAACCAACCCCATTGTATTGTCATTTTGTGATGCCAGTCAGTACTGTATTCTGATGCCATAACAGCTATTTTGATTATTATATTTGATTATCCTATTATAACTTGCCAATTCTGACATTTCTCTCATATATGTAAAAATCTGTGTTTTTATTGCTGGAAAATTACTTAGAAATCCCCAAACATAATATATATACTGTATATATATATATATATATATATATATATATATATATATATATTTTTTTTTTTTAATCTGAGACCCTAGGGAATAAAATGGAGGTTGTTGCATATTTTTATGTCACATAGTATTTGCGCAGCATTATTTCAAACGCATTTTTAAAAAAAAACACATTCATGAATGAAAAAAAAAAAAACACAATATTTACCCCAATTTTTTTGTATAATGTGAAAGATGATGTTATCCAAGTAAATAGATACCTAACATGTCATGCTTTAAAATTGTACATGCTTGTGTACTATACCTAAAAATCTCCATAGTCAAAAAATTATTACAGGTCACCTGTTTAGAGTTACAGAGGAGGTCTTGGGCTACAATTATTGCTCTCACTGTAACGCTCATGGCGATACCTCACATGTGTGGCTTGAACGCCATTTACATATGCAGGCGCGACCTTCATACCTTCATATGCGTTCGCTTCTGCATGCAAGCACAAGAGGATGGGGGCGCTTTAAAATTTTATTAAATTATTATTTTATTTTTTTACATTTTTTTTTACACTTTCCCCTTAAAAAAAAAATTGATCAGTTGTAGTCCTATTACAAGGAATGTAATAGAAATAGGGCATCAAAGCTCCTCTTTACTGAGAGATCTGGGGTCTATAAGTCCCCAGATCTCTCCTCTATGCTGTAAAGCCTGAGGTAAAAAAAAAAAAACGTACTCAGGCTTTCCAGTAAAAAGAATGGTAGTGTTTACATCTGCTGGCACCAAAAGTCATGACGTCGCTTCCAGCCTCCGAGGGTCATAGAGGTGGCCCCAGGCCAGCTCTATGGTAAACCGCTGCCGATCGCACGGGAGAGACCAGAGAAGCACCGGAGGGTGGCTAAACAGACACTATAATGGCTTTTTACATTTACAGCTGCAGGCCAGGCATCATTCAGATTTCTCGACTTAAAGTTATATGACGGCCCTCAGCAGGCAAGTGGATAATACGATGCCACAGTATTTATTGTGTTTTCTCCAAGAGTATTGCAATATCAAAGCATTAGTAAATATAACTTGAAAAAACGGACAGAAAAGAGTAAAATCATGTGGGAGAAGTCAAAGAAACTTCCCCTATCTGACAGAAAAATCTATAAAAAATGATAGATAACTGATTTGTGTGGCAAGCTTGTGTAATCTTTCCTAGGAAGAACATGAACTGACCATGCCCTTAGTAGTCACTGAGGTTACTGAGAAACTTGAATTCACTTAAAATTATTTCATTAATGAACATGCACACAAAAATCAGATCTGGGTCACAACTGAGGTTTCATAAATTCAATGACATTACTAAGAATAAAAATTACATACAGTACATCGTCATTGCTTAAAAAAGAAATATTAAAAAAATATATATTTTAAAGGTAGAAAACTACACAATGATTCCAAAAGCATTCTGCCCCTAGATTGTATAATCTCAATCTTATTCCTAATCAATGGTCATTAATCAAAGTGATACATTAATTAAGAAATATGTAAAAGTACAGGTAAATACTGAAGCCCCCATTCAAACCTGTCCATTGTCGTGCATTGTGTTTTTACTGCAGTCGTTATTGAATGCACGATGGTCCCAATAATGCTCAATGGCATCCTAACACATCAAAGCAATGCACCTCTGAGGCACTTGCGTTGCAAGGCATGGTAAGTTCCAAACATATGTTCGGGTGCACTGCATCAGAATAAATGTTGCATGTCTGATGCTCTATTTTGGTGAGTTGGCAGCCATTCAAATGAATATGCTGCGCACAGATCTGAATTGTTAGGGCCATAAGAACTATAAGAGAACATGCAGTTACTGGTGGGGATGTGAAAATGGATGTACTGGGTATTAAAGAAAAATTCATGACCAAAGTAGAGCAACAACTAAAGAATGTGTTTATACTTGGAATAAGAGTATAACAATTACTGCAAAGCACAAATGGAGCACTCAGTAGAAGACTCAAGCCATGTGCTCTGGATACAAGGCTTTCAAAACCATTGTGGACACCAAAATGATGTCACAGACATATAGTGGTGGGAAATCTCCCCAATCATCGACAGCAAGAAACAGCTGGCAGATGTTCTAACCTTTCCCAACTAAAATTTAAACAATAAAAATATTCTGGCTGAAGTTGAGCTTTGGTTCTTTTGGCCTGGCAGAGGCTCCTTTAGTGGGCACTGTTTTAAAAGTACACTTTTTTTTCAGGCTCAACACCAGGAAAAATAAAAATTCTCCCTTGCAATAGGGCCCCCCTGCATTTCAAGCGTTAAATGCTCATGTATGCCTAGGATTCCAGTAATAAGGACTTTTACCTCATACCTCACTTCCTCAGCAACTGACACTTTCCTCTTCTCCCTGATGCTGCTGCTTGTGGGTAGTCCCTTGGTGTCCTCATGTACAATGAAAGTCTATAGGTCCTGCATTGTACTTGATGACGTCAGAGGGCCTGAACTTTCTGGATCACCTTAGAGAAGAGACTGCAGGGCCTGGTTGCAAAGCTGCAGGGAACCTGTGGGAGTGAGAAATTAGGTAGGTAAACGTTTTTACTGGTATCCTAAGTATGTTGGCAGGTGTAGTGTCTCTTTTAGAGATGCCACTCTCTGATGATGTTAGTGGATGGAGTCTGTGGCATTTACCATCAGGTGCAGGTGAAGCTCTGGAGTGAAGGGTGCATAAGAACATGTCACCCCCGACCAAAAACATGCAGGTCTGTGGCCCTATGGACTGAACTTTCAGGACTCAATATGAGGACCCATGTTAAGAAGGACTCACAAAAAAGGAGGCAGAAGGAAATCTGCTAACCCTGACCCATGTCTTGCAGATCTGTATGCTGGAGTGTGTATGCCTTCTGGTCCTGGGTCCTGCAGTAGACCCCAAGGGAGGACTCACAACTGAGGAACTTATAATGGAGTTCCTGAGAAGGTGGCTGCTGTTCAGTAAGGTGTACTTGTGCAACTTTTGTGCTGTGCAATGTAAGGATTGATAGAACTACGGTGTTATGTGCTGTACAGCGGAAAACATGTCTCAATGCCAGTGAATTATGCAAGTTATTTTGCAGTAAAGCATTGAAAAAGCATCCTTTATTCCAGGGAAACAGGCTTCCGGGCACGAATATGTGAGTACTGTGTAAAGGGTGGGCCTCAGGCCTGGAGTGTTGGTGAGTGACAGACTGTCTAAAAGTAGGTGTGTGCGTGTATCCTACCTGGAGAAAAAAATGATGGGGGGGAAACTGGGGGGCCAGCTTGGTGGAAACTGCTGTCCAATCGGGTCTCTATCAGGCATAAACGATCATTGAGGCTGGGTTCACACTAGTGTGAATTAGATTCTCCTGAAATGGAGAACAGGAACGCACCGGGCCCCTTCTGTGAGCTGACCCAGCCTTAATCCTTACAGTGCAAAGGGAGCCCAACTGCAAGGGAGGATATTTCATTTCCCTGAAATTCAGCTTTATTATCTTTCACATTTTTACACGTTTAGCATGTTTCTATCACAGTACTATGTTATGTACTGTGTTTATATATAGGGTAGAGACTAATAGATATCAATATGTACCCAATGTGTATAATGGGTAACAAATTACTGTCTGATCAATAAAGATCGAAATAAAAACCTACCCATATACTGTAGGTCTTGATTTTCTAGAGTGTGAAAAATGTTGATACAACTTGCGATCATGTGCTTTTTTAAACCCCTCTGCATGTTCCAAAAATTTTGAAGTGCACTTGACTTTTCTTACATTAATACATACTTTATAATTGTGCCGGTCAGCATAAATCAAATAATCTAGCCTTACACAAGGCATTCTGTACACTGTACTGTGTGGCTGCCAGCAGAGGTATAAAGATGAATTTGCTGTGCTGTACATTATGTGCCTGCCAAGACCAGGGTAAAGAGCAGAAATGACTAATACTTTTACAATGGTAAAAAGCAAAAATTTTCTAATTGCTGTCCTTTTCTAATCTACGCTATACCATGGATTGCCTTTCAGAGGTGCCGTAGTGTTAGCCGCACGTCTAAACATAGCCTAAATCCCGTCATCCTTTTTTTCTCTTAAGTTGTCCCTCGTTTTGGTCTGGTATATAGACCTGTATAATAGCTATACTATTTACCTGTCAAAAGTGTTTTACAACACTAAACCTTTTATTTACCTTCTAAATAATACCATTTATTATTTTAAAACCCCAGTATAAGGGAAAATAAAGCTCATGTCAGTTTAACTATTCTTTTTTGACTAATTTTTCAAAGCTGGCGTAACTGGCAGCATGTCCTTTGCCTACATATTTTGTACTTTGTCCCTCTTTCTCTTCTCAAAAAATTGGGACGTATGTTTCCATTGTAAGCTACATGGCTCTGTCATCCAAGCAGTAAAAGTGCCTATTTATTTGTCTGGGGCATGACCAGTGTAGATCAGGTGTCCTCAACTTCTTTTTCTGCCCGACCATAAGTACTCATCCCACCCCTTCTCATTACCTAAATTAACGAGACCAGACATGAACTGGAGAACAAATGGCCATAGCAACCTTTTTATTAACAAACACATATTCCAATAACATTCTTTTTTCATCAACATCTGAAACCAAACTAAACAGTCCTCAGGCCTTTTTGGTCTATGACGGCAACCCAAAAATTCCAAGACATGTTCCACTGCTACACTGCAGGACCTTCACTATGATAAGGCCTCCAGTTGTGAACACCAGCTCGGAGACAACCCCACTACCCGCAGTGCAACCATTACCCTATTCCAGCTAAACCATTTTAACTGGAATCCACCAGAGAGGCACATAACACTGATGAGTCCCCCACACTTCCATCCCGTAAGTATTTGCTTACACTGTCAAAGACCAAAACTACCGCCATCCGATCACCTGCCATGACTTCACCTGCTCATACCACACCTGAAAGAAAGAAAACAGACAAACAGACAAACACACAGGGAGGGTGGATGGGAAACTGCCTGCTTCTTCCACTTTTGCTCACCCTCCAATACTGCCCGAGAGCCCCGCCTCCCCCTCAAATAAACTACCAACACCCCCTCCCTATCCTGCTTCTCCCAGCCAATCCTCTCCTTCCATGCTTCTACAACTTTACCTTCCTTAACCCCTTTATTGCCTCCCCTTCTCAATCTGTCATGCCGGCCCTTCACTACCTTCATTCTATTTCTATCGCTCCGGGCCTCACTTGACCAGTGTAGATCAGATGCTCCCAACTTCTTTTTCTGCCTGACCATAAATACTTACCCCACCCCTTCTCATTGCCTAAATTAACGAGACCAGACATGAAGTGGGGTACAAATAGCCATAGCAGCCTTTTTATTAACAAACACTTATTCAAATAACATTCTTTTTACATCAACATCTGAAACCAAACTAAACAGTCCACCCCAAAATTCCAAAACATGTTCCACTACTACACTGCGGGACCTTCACCATAATAAGGCCTCCAGCTGTCAACACCTGCTCGGAGACAACCCCACTACCTGCAGTGCAACCATTACCCTATTCCAGCTAAACCATGTTAACTGGAATCCACCAGAGGGGCACATACCACCGATGAGTCCCCCACACTTCCATCTCGTAAGTATTTGCTTACACCGTCAAAGACCCAAACTACCGCACTGCCTGCAAGGGTGGCACCTCCACACCCTTAAGGCATGTTGAATCCCATCCTGTAGACCCAGGGACCACAAATCTATTCCCACCACCAATAAATGGACACTATCGACCCTTAGGTACAGCCCAGTATCTGACTCTAATTACATATGGCGAATTACCATGCCCCCATTTCAAATAAAAAATCGGTCCACCACTTTATTGACTTTTATGCGAGTCTTGTTGAGTCTTGCAACCAACCTCGCAATGCGCCAAGTCGTCCGAGCCACCATGTCAGACCACAAGACCAGCATATCGGGGGAAGGCTGTACGGAGCCGCGGGAAATCTAACTTGATATCCCTACTGGAATGAATCCCCAGATCGTTCCCTCCAACATGGAGTACCATAATGTCAGGCGGCCTGTCAAGGCATGCAAAATGATGCACCTCTGGCACAACCCTGTTTCACATCATCCCTGCTACACCAAGCCAGCGAATACACGCCTCCTGCCTTGAAATACCCAGCGACGGCTCCAAGGCAATCTCCCATAGCCAACCCGGACAAGGAACCCCCCGAAGTTCCACCGCTGGTGCCAGCTCTCGAAACCTGTCCCACTGAAATCGAGACAAGGAGTCAGCTAAAGTATTGTCAACCCCCGGGAGGTGGACAGCATACAGAAAAATATTCATCTGCAGGCAGCGGAGCACCATGTGGCGACGCTGAGATGCGGTTAATGACTTGAACCACCCCCAGGTTGTTGCAATTCAACCGAAGTTTCAGATTCCTAAACTATTCACCTCAGATTTCCATCGCCACAGAAAAAAGCTCCAGGAGCACCCAGTTAAGGAGAAATCCTGCGTCTGACCAGGAACTCGTCCAAGGTTCTGCGCTCTAGTGGCCCTGGTAGAATGCCCCATAACCTGTCGACCCTGCCACATCCATTAACAGCTCCAAATCAAAATTGCTCACCGCCCCGACATCCAAACTGATCTCCCATTATAGCTTTCCAAAAATGTGTGCCACATCCGCAAATCTTCCCGATGTTTCTTAGTGAGATGAATAAAATGGGTAGGAGACCTAACCCCTGCTGTCGCCGCCGACAGCCGTCGGCAAAACATCCTACCCATAGGTATAATGCGACATGCAAAGGTAAACTTACCCATCAGGGATTGTA
Source organism: Lithobates clamitans (assembly GCA_037952925.1). Classification (NCBI taxonomy): domain Eukaryota; kingdom Metazoa; phylum Chordata; class Amphibia; order Anura; family Ranidae; genus Lithobates; species Lithobates clamitans. The sequence goes on from JBBGZY010000562.1 coordinate 5,030,626, forward strand.
GCCTCCGAAGCTGAATCTTGCGCAGTCCCAATATCCCACAAACCTCCGTCTTGAGTGCCAACAATTTATCCTCCAGCAAGCGACATTTCATGGCGTTCGAGTCCAGTACTATACCCAGGAAACTGAGCATGGTCGTTGGACCCTCCGTCTTGTCCTCAGCCAAAGGAATACCAAAACTCCCTGCAATGTGCTGCAACGTGGATAAGAGTATCGCACACACAATAGAAGCAGGCAGACCCACGCAAAGAAAATAATCCAAATAATGAATGACTGAATTCAACCCCGACAGATCCCGAACCACCCATTCAACAAAGGAGCTGAGTGTCTCACACAGAGTGCAGGAAATGGAACAGCCCATGGGCAAGCAGCGATTGACAAAAAAGTTTCTTGCCAACAGCACCCCAGCAATCAAAAACTGTGAGGATGCACTGGGAGCAAATGAAAACCCAATGTCAGATTTTACCATTAGAGCCCCCTTTCCGTAGCAGCGAACACAGCCAACTGCTGCATCAAAGGAAGTATACAACACACACACAGAACCCCCTCCGGCAATGACAGGTGATGGATCAGGCAGAATTTGTGTAGTTCCTTCTTAGGCACCACCCCTAGTGGCGAGATCAACAAATTCGGCAGAGGCTTCACCAGAAAAGGTCCACCCATGTGACTCAGCGCCACCTCCTTAGCCAGTTTTTCAGATACCACCCCTGCTGCAATGCCGAACGCAAACTATGCGCCATAGCTGGCACGGCCGCCAAGGAACTAGGGATGCGAAACCTTCCAAGAATCCCTCCATCAACAGTCGCGCAGCATCCCAGTCCGGATATCTACTTAGGAAAGGATGCATCTTTTTCCCCCTCACCGGCGTCGATCCCCTTGTTCGCAAAATCTCCGGCGTGGCCCTTGCCGTTTTTAAAGCAGCGGGACACGAGGTGCGAACCTCCGCAGCCAGAGCACTCATGTTTAAAATGGCATGATCCCCCAAACTTACATGATCCCTCGTTGTACTGTCAGCATACACCCCATTTTTTATTGACCGGTTGTGCCGGTAATGTCCTTGTGGTCCCAGCGAAGGGACGGCCGGATAGCCCTACGCTGCCAAAACCGCTAGTCATAACATAGCCAATCAGTTCCCCCATAAACTCTGTGAGCATCCCCGATGGTGTCCACGTAGCAAAAAAGTGCCGAACAATGTTCTGGATTTCTGGATTTCTATCCCCAATGACGCTCACCATAATGGCAAACACTTGCAGCCAGTTGGTAAAAGTCCGCGGAATCAATCAATACCACAGCTTCTCCTCGTCCTCCTTTTTAGTGTCTTTGCTTGGCCCTGTCCAGGTTAAACTTCTCTAAAGGCAGCAAGGAAAAGATCTCCACATACTCACCCTTGCAGATCTTTTCTCGGACTTCCTGTTTTAAATGTGCCCCCAACGGCCCCTCAAAGCATACATAAACTTTGCTTTTTGCCGCATCGGCTAACCGCACGGCATCCGTTTTCCCTGCAACCTCCTATGATGCTCCATTCTCCTCTGCCACCGTGAGAGCAGCCCCTGATGCCGGGGGCAACACTGAAATCCCTGTAGCAACCGGGCCACAACCGGAACCAGGGGGGGAGGGGGGGCACCGCACTGGACCTTGTAGCTGCCCCGTCCACCACCGCCCCGCCCCCTGGCTGAACCCAAGGCGATCCATTTTTTTTACATTGTGGAAACAAGCTAACAGTTTTGCAATGCTATTCATTTTAAACATTTTAATGCCACCCAAATGCTCATCCCAACACACCTCTGCGGACCTTTGGATTAGTGCAATACAATGTATGCAAATCTTTACATTGTGGTACACACTGTAGCAATGCGGGAACCAGCGTGATTATAGTGCCGGTTCCCACATCTCTCCTGCAGACAGTTCACACTTCCCTTTGCAAACCGCTGCGGGTGTCAATACAATGTTATTGACACCTCCAGATTGGTTCACAGATCGCAGTGCGAACTGTAAACTTGCACAGGAATCAGATCGCATGGGTGTGGACACCCATGCGATCCTAATCCAGTGCAAGAAGAAAAAAGTCCTTGCACCTTCTTTATGCAAATCTAATGCGAGTTTAGCCATACAAACTATATGATGTAAGGGTGTGAATCACTTCCGATGTCTGTGTTCCCTATAGTGTGAGCCCGGGCTTAAAAAGAAAAAGGTGCAGATGGATTATTGTAGTGCATTGAAAGTCCATTTAAAGTTGATTTACACCTTCACTATTTTTTAGGTGGGCCCCAGGAGCTATTAATTGTCATGTACTAGTATGTACAGCAAACTTACCTGGCAGGCATTTTTCTAAATTTCAATTTCACATTAAAATGAGTAGGGTGCCTTACTGCAGTGTACATTAACACGTGAAATAACGCACATTAATGCATGTGTGGCAACACATCACAGATATGAGTTTTAACATTTCAGTCCTGCTATTATCCTGCAGCCCCTTTGCAACCACTTCCTGTCTATATTCTCATACTCTAAAAATGGCTGTATGACATTTCACAGGGTGGGTTGTCTGATAATGAAAACAGTGGACCATGCCTGTTTAATGTGTGGTAAAATGTCCACTTGTAGTGACCATTGGAAGCCCGTGTGACAGGATGACAATGCAGGAGCATAATTAGGGAGACAGGGATAGGATGTTGCCACACTGGGGGACAATTACTAAAACTGGAGCACTTGTTGCACTGGTGCAACTGTGCATGGTAGCCAATCAGCTTCTAACTTCAGCTTGTTCAATTAAAGTGGTTCCAGGGTCAGAAGGTTTTTTATTTTAAAGCATTTTTTGCATTATGATAAAAAACCTTCAGTATGCAGCAGCCCCCCCTCAGCCCCACTAATACTTACCTGAGCACAGCTCAATCCAGCAAAGTTGCACGACAGTCTCCTCTGCCTGAGACTCTCCCTCCTCATTGGCTGAGACAACAGTGGGGCACCATTGGCTCCCTCTGCTGTCAAGTAAAGTCAGTGAGCCAATGACGAGGGAGATTGGGAGGAGCCGAACCACAGCTCTGCCTGTCTGAATGGACACACAGAGCCGTGGTTCATCTTGGGTGCCCAGATAGCAAGCTGCTTGCTGTGGGGGCACTCGCCAGGAGGGAGGGGCCAGGAGCGCTGACTGGGGACCCGAGAAGAGGAGGATCAAAACCATTGCACAGAGCAGGTAAATATAACATGTTTGTTGTTTTTAAATAAAAAAAAAAATAGACTTTAGTATCACTTTAAGCTTTGAAGCTGATTGGTTTCTATGCAGAGCTGCACCATATTTTGGACTCCCCAGTTTTAGTCTTTCCAATCTCCACTAATGTAACAGGAAGTGTCTGAACATTAGATTAATGGATGAACTTGTGTCTTTCTTTTCAACCTGATTATCAATGTAACTATGCAGTATGCAGCACGGACTTTTATTCACTAATCATTATTTTAATCAAAGTTGCAGTTTTAAATTTTTTTTAAATTTGTTTTAAAATTGTACATGTTAAAGCTTGATTGAGATCTTCATATTGAATTTTTTGCATACTTACCCTCTAACTACAAGGACAATGAAATAACTCTTAATTAGATTCCAGACATTCTGCTTTAAAATTGCCTATGTCCTTTGTCTTTACAGGTTTGGTTAAACTAGGTGTACACTGCATAACGGGACAGAAAGTGGCAATAAAGATTGTAAACCGAGAAAAGCTTTCAGAGTCTGTCTTAATGAAGGTAGGTCACTGCTGAGTTTGCATTTTCCACATTCTATATTAGACTTATTATCAAATAGTACTATAGCATTTAATTAAAAAGCAGGTGTCCATCATTTTATAAATAATTTGCCAATCAAATCAACTTTGCTGTCAGCAATGTGTAGGACGTTAGCTTGAATATCAGTTGGACAGGATAGGAAGTCTTGTTGCTTAGTGATCACATCTACTTGTGTATGCAGTCACTATGGGGGTTATTTACTAAAACTGGTGCACACAGAATCTGGTGCAGCTGTGCATAGTCACAATCAGCTTCTAACTTCAGCTTGTTCAATTAAAGCGGGATTCCGGCCACTATAATTTTTTTTAAAAGCCAGCAGCTACAAACACTGTAGCTGCTGACTTTAAATAAGTAGACTTACCTGTCCTGGGTGCCCGCGATGTCGGCCGCCCGAGGCTGACCCGTCCCTCGGCTCTCAGGTCCCGGCACCGCCATCCTAAGTAAGGGAAACAGGCAGTGGAGCCTTGCAGCTTCACTGCCAGTTTCCTACTGCGCACGCGCGAGTGGCCCGGCGATCTGTGAATGGCCCCGTGGTTTTCTGGGAACACACACAGTTCCCAGAAGGCAACGGGGCCACACAGCTAGGAGCAGAACACGGTGCGGAATAGGAAGAGGCAGATTAGGAAGACTGCCTAGCAACAAGGGTTCAGGTAAGTTTAAAAAATGTTTTTTTTTTTTCAAATTTTTTTTTTAAATTTTTTTAAAGATTTTTTATGCTATTTTCTATTTTAGGGTGGCCCTCCACTTTAAGCTTTGACACTTAGGCCGGGTTCACACTGGTACGACAAACGCTCCGACATTGGGAGCTCATGTCGCATGACATGTGAAAATCAATGTTTCCCTATGAGAGCCGTTTTAACTGCTCCGACACAAGTCGGTCCGACTTTGAAAATGCTCCCCGCACTGCTTTGGTTCAACTTTGATCCTACTTCAGCTCAATGAATATCACTGAAGTCGGATCCCGTCGGAGTTCCACCGAATTTTGAGAGGTGGTCTTAAATGAAAGACCACCTCTCCACCGCTCGTTTTTGGCTAGTTAAAAAAAAATTTTCTTCAAACTTACCTTTTTTATGAAGTACAGCCTGTACTTTCGATCCATGTGGTCCACGGTGCAGGACGTCATATCCTCTTTTTCGGCAAGCCCCCCGATGTCTTCTGGGACATGTGTAAGTCCCAGAAGACAGCCGGGCATTCACAAAGCGCTGCGCAACTCCTGCATGCGCAGTAGGAAACGGGCAGTGAAACCGCAAGGCTCCACTGCATGTTTCCCTTAATTATAATGGCGGTGCCTGCACCCGATCCGATGGACGGATCAGCCTGGGGGAAAAACATCGCGGGCTCCCTGGACAGGTAAATGTCCCTATTAAAAGTCAGCAGCTACAGTGTTTGTAGCTGCTGACTTTAAAAAAAACAAAATTTGCGGGTGGAACACCGCTTTAACTGACCGGACTTTGGCATGCGACTTGTGCTATGAGGATCCTGAAGGGGAACTCCACGCCAAATTTAAAATGAAAAACAGCATGGGTTCCCCTTCAAGACCATACCAGGCCCTTTGGTCTGGTATAGATTTTCAGGGGAACCCCGACGCTGAAAAAACGGCATGGGGTCCCCCCCAAAATTCATACCAAATCCTTATCCGAGCACACAACCCTGGCAGGTCAGGAAAGGGGGTGGGGACGAGAGAGCCAAAACCGTACAAGGTGCAAAGATTCCGGCCTCCCACCCTATGTGAATGAGTATGGGGTACATTGTACCCCAACCCATTCACCTAAAAAAATGTCAAAAATAAAACACATTACAGAGGTTTTTAAAGTAATTTATTAAGGCAGCTCCGTCGTCTCTTCCGCTTTCTTCTCCCCTTTCCAGCTCTTCTCCACTATCCGCTGATGTCTTCTAGCCCTCTCTGGTTCTTCTCCCTCTGTCCGCTGTCTTCTCCGCTATCTTCTCGCTCTTCTGCTGAGTCTTCTCCACTGTGCGGGTTCCTGCACAGATGTCTATTGAAATTGCCAACAAAGTCGCTAAAAGTAGTTCAGGAACTACTTTTTGGAACTGCAAAGTCGGCATCGCAACTATTTGGACGGTGCTGTTACTGGCACTAGGCAGCTATTTGACATGTCAAATCGGCCTGATGTGAACAGGGATTAAAACTTAGAAGCTGATTGGTTACTATGCAGAGCTGCTCCACATTTAATAAAACTCCCCCCGTGTGTCAGTTTTCATTTGCTCTCACAGTTTAGAGGTTTTTTGAACATGTTTGTGTATAATCCACATACAGCAATAGTGATCCAAATTTTTAAAAAACTTTGCTTTGTTGTTACTTAACCTCCCTGGCGGTATGATTATTTCGGATTTTAGGTGCTGAAAGCGGTACCATTATTTTGCATGGAAATTTGGCGTTTTATATTGTAGGCCTGTAATTCTTAGAAATAACTCACTTAAATCTGTCCAAACCAAAGTCTAGTAGACATTACGGGTATGATAAAGTTTGAAACACAAAATCATAAAATTATAATATAATAAATAACTATAAATAATTATAGAAAATAATAAAATAATAATAATAAAAATTATTCAATAATGTAATCAAATCAAAAACACTGAAATTTGCTCAGTTGCAGAATTGTCGCTGTCATTACTTTCCGTGTTTGATGACGAATTTCCCTACAAATCACTATTGCTCAATTCTGCAAGTGATTCTAATTTATTAAGAAAATAATAAAGTGTGGCGCTAAAAAGGTGATATGATCTGGAAGGTGTTGATACCAAAAATGATAAGTAGATGTGCACAGTCCCGGGGTATGTGCAAAGAAAAGTTTGGTGAAGTGAGTATTAGGAGGTGGTAATCCCCAGAGAGATATATACCAAATATACTAGTGATGATCCTAGGAATGTATGGAGGGATGATATCTTCCCCACCCAAAATATCTTATAAACAAAAATCAGCAATGGTAAAATTACATGTGCAATGATATAACTCAATCTATATATCAACAATGAGTGAAAAAAGTGGGGTGATATCCAATAAATCAATATTGGATAAAATAACTCAACTTTTACTTGAGTGTTCAAAAAAAAAATTTATAGAAAAATTGGAAGTAACACAGTGATGTGTATTAAATAACCTACAACCCTACAAATAGACCAAAATATAGAATTAAAAGTCCATCACGGTAATAAATATAAGGATGTTTTTTAGAGTCCACCACCATATGATGGGATGATTCTGGATCGTTTCATATAACTCTAGGTGCAGACAGTCCTTTTAAGTGTGACAAAGCAGGAACTATTGGCCGTATCCTTGCACATAGGTCAATAATTCCCCTAATATGGTGATATTGGCTCAAAGAAATAGGTGTACAATGCCCTTACCAGACAAGGTGGACTCACAGGCCCGTGGCGGTGAGTCAAACGAGCTTGTACCGTCAAGCTGTGTGGGGCTGTAAACCCGTGAGGTGGTCTTGGATAGGATCTCCCCTGGTATCGCCGGATGGCACGCCTCTAGCCCAATAGAGCTCGACAGATGTCATCTAGTGGTATATCCTCGGCAAGACTCAGCTGGAATCCCGGGTCGGTCTCAATCCTCCTCTGCTGCCACTTCCAGTAATGTGTTCTCTCTACTATGGAACGTCCTGCCTGAATCTGACATCACTTCCTGTCTGTATTCCATAGAGAATTTATTATCGCTGTTTTCTAGCTGGTCTAAAACCACTTTCGACGTAAACTGACATTTTTTGTTTGCTATGGACAATCTCCAGTTTCCTGGCAGAAAGAATAGTATTTATAATATAAAACTGCATGCAGGACACTAGACAAACCACTAGGGACAAAGGGGATGTGAAATGATTTGATACAGTACTGTAATCTGTAAGATTAAAGTATACTGTATATATACTGTGTTTTTTACTTTTTGAATTTGGCGCTGAACTCCGTCCCGTGCGTCGCAACGCTCGCAGGGAACGGAGCTCGGTACTGTGAATCGAGTGAGACACGGCGGCTCGCAGATCACAGCGGGGAGACATCGCACGATCCAGGAGACAAGGTAAGTATCCTCTACATGGACCCTGCAATGCGATCCTGAGTCTGGCTGTGGGTTACCGCTTTTGGTACTGAAATCTCACCCCGAGCCAGACTCGGGAATACCGCCAGAGAGGTTTACATGGTTTCCCTGGTTGGACTGACTGATGTGTGTATGGGCAGTTTTATTTGATAAGTGATTGACCTTATCATTCCAGATGGTTGCCTGATACTGAAAATTAGTTTTGACACCAAAAATTGGGGAAAATACACAGTTCTGTACATGTCCTTAATCTAACCCGGATGAAAAATACCACTTTGAAAGCGATCATACGATAATGGGATCATTAGCACAGAGCTTTCGAGAGCCGATCATGACAGTTCATCCGATATTATCCGATTGGACAAACATGACATGGACATGAATACCAGATCGTACGATTTTCGTTTAATCAGTACAGTTGACGTCTGAAAATACAATAGTAATACACTACAACACATGACATCATCTCAGATTTTTTTATTCTGTTGTACGAAAATTTTCGTCACTTTAGTAACCTCTCCATTTTCGATATGCGACTAGGATGCAAAAAAAAAAAAAACGGACGATCTGTCGTCCGATTTTCAGATCCTGTGTACGGGCTATTACAGTGACTCTTACAGTTAATCCCTTATTTTATTCAAACCCTAAAACATGCATTCAAAAGCATCAACAACATTGTTGATAGGGCCTTACCCTGAAACTCAAACATTCAATATTTACCCAGACCCTATCATTTAACCCCTATTTCACGATAAAAATGAACACACAACCTTACCCTTAAAACTTAACACGATACTTATGTTAACCCTGTAGCCCCCATAGCCACCCTGGAGGTATGATTATGTCAGATTTTTGCATCTCAAAAAAGGTACAATTGTTTTGCATAGAAATTTGGAGTTTTATATTGTAGGCCTGTAATTCTTAGCAATAACACACTTAAATCTGTCCAAACAAGAGTCTAGTAGACATCTCGGGTATGATGAAGTTTGAAACACAAAATCATAAATTATAATATAATATATAATAATAATAAAATGAATTTCCCCACGTTTCACTATCGTTCAATTCTGCAAGTGTTCTAATTTACTATCGCTATTTTCTAGCTGGTCTAAAACCACTTTTGACTTAAAGGGACACTTTTAAGTTGCTATGGACAATCTCAAGTTTCCAGAAAGAACAGTATATATAATATAAAACTGCATGCAGGGCACTGGACAAAGCACTAGGGACAAAAGGGCCGTGAAATGTGAAATGATTTCATACAGTAATGTAATCTAAAAGATTACAGTGTACTGTATGTGTTATGAATTTTCTATTTTTTGAATTTGCCGCCGGGCTCCGCCCCATGCGTTGCGACACTCGCAGGGAATGGAGCCCGGCACACAGAGGCATCGGGCGGAGGACACAGCCCGCAGACACAGCGGGGGGACATCGCAGGATCCTGGGGACAAGGTGAGTAACCTGCACCAGGATCCTGCAATGCAATCCCGTGTGTGGCTCGGGGTTACCGCTAATGGTACTGAAATTTAACCCCGAGCCACACTCGGGGAAAACCGACAGGGAGGTTAAACTTGGAACCTAATCCGGTTTTGACAGTTTCCTTTTCTCCACTGGAGCACCTTCCCCAACACAGAGCACCCCTTAATTACCTCCCCCAAAGAGATGAGTTCATGACATCCTGAGCTAACAGAAAGCAGGTTGAATAATACTGGACATTATTCTACCCAGAAGTGGACAGGTGTTGGACCATGGAGTGGTGAGTCTGTGGGGGACAGCACCAGAAACAAGGCAAATATTTCAGAAGATGCAGCATTTTTTATTTAACAAGGGCTGGGTAGGGACAAGGTTTGGGTTTGAGGCAAATCCTGCAGGTTAAAGATTCACACACCTTGGAAATGTATGTTCAGATTCATCCAGAATATTTTTTTAAGCCATAATGTGGTCTTTGAACTATGACCAGCAGGCATATTATTATTATTACACAGGATTTATATAGCGCCAACAGTTTGCGCAGCACTTTACAATATAAAGGGAGACAATACAGTAACAATACAATACAAAAGGGTTAGGAGAGCCCTGCTCATTTGAGCTTACAATCTAATATGGAGGGGCTGGTTAAAAAAAAGGTAGTAACTGTGAGGGATGAACTGATGAGGGATGTGGAAGATTCGGCTGTTAGCTGAAGGCAGGATAGGCCACCCTGAAGAGATGAGTTTTCAGGGACCGCTTAAAAGTGGCCAATCTGGAGTCTTCTCGGCCAATTGGAAAACGGCTCTCACAACCGCTTCTGATTGGCCAGATTAAGGATCAGTGTTTCAACAGCCAATATTCATTGGCTGTTGTAACACATCTGGGTGGGATTGGAGCGCATTCTCTGTGACCAGAGCCCACTCCATTTTGGAGCCTATTAGAGCCTCTGGCTCTAATCGGGTGCTTAAAAAAAAAACACCGCTGTAATTCATGCTCCCGGTGTCCTAAAAGGAGCCGAAAGCATGAATAGAGGGTGGCTGCTGTGGCCCTGGATAGATTCATGCTATGCATGAATTTATCCATTGCATATAGGGGTGGCGTGGAGAGAGGGGGCAGCGCCCGGGCGCCCCTAATGGACAGGCCACCACTGGTAGGAGTACTTGGGATGAGCGGAGAGGATGGTTTGGGTGATATTTGGAGACAAGATTGGTAAAGTAGCTCTGGGCAGAGTTGTAAATGGCTTTGTATGTCACTGTTAGTATTTTGAATTTTATTTGTTGGGCAATGGAAAGCCAGTGGAGGGTTTGGCAGACAGGGGTGGCGGACACTGAACGGTTGGTAAGGTAGATGAGTGGGGCAGTAGCATTCATGTTAGACTGAAGAAGGGATAGTTTGCAGAGAGGTAGGCCAATGAGGAATGAGTTACAATAGTCAAGGCAAGAAATAACAAGGGAGTAAATAAGTTGCTCAGTGGTTTCAACGGTTAAAAAAGGACATATTTTGAAGATGTTACGGAGGTGAAATCTGCAAGATTTGAACAGCGATTGGATTAGGGACTAAAAGGACAGGTCAAAGTCCACGATTACACCAAGCACCCTGGCATGAAGAGAGGGAATAATGGTTGTATTTTTGATCTTTATGGAGAAGTCGGGGAGGAGGCGCAGGCTGGTGGAAAAATTATGAGCTCAGTTTTAGAACGATTGAGTTTGAGGAAGTGGTGTGACATCCATGCTGATATGTCAGTTAATAAGTTAGTAATGAGAGAGAAGACTGAAGGATTGAGGTGAGGAGTAGAGAGATAGATTTGTGTGTCGTCAGCAAAGAGATGGTACTGGAAGCCATGGGAGTTTGTCCAGTGACCAGAAGAGGAAACCTTGGGGTACCCCTACAGAAAGAGGAAGTGGAGAGGAGGAAATAGAGTTATAGGTACCACTGAAGGAGTGCTGTTATAGGTAGGAGGAGAACCAGGAGAGAGCAGAGTCTTGAAGGCCAAGAGTGGAGTTTTTTGAGGAGGAGGGGATGGTCAACAGTATCAAAGGCTGGAGAGAGGTCTAGTAGTATGAGTATGGAATAGTAGCCATTGGTTTTAGCAGTTAGTAGATCATTAGTGAGTTTCAGTAGGGCAGTTTCAGTGGAGTGTAGTAAGCAAAAGCCAGGCTGTAAGGGGTCAAGAAGGTTGTTGTGAGTGAGGTAGAAGCTCAGCCTAGTACACACAATCGGATTTTCCGCAGACAAAATGTCTGACTTTTGTCTGAAGGCATGTGCCTGGATTTTGTCTTGCATACAAACGGCAAGGAATTGTCGACCAACAAACACGAACGTAGTGACGTACTACGTGTTTTTTCAGCTCTTTAGCGCCACCCTTTGGGCTCCTTCTGCTAATTTCGTGTTAGTAGAAGTTTGATGAGTGTTGATTCGTGCTTTTCAGTTCGCACTTTTCATTTAGCAACCAGCCATGTTGCGAAATCGGAGGAGATAACGTGTTATTTATTATTGGCCTTGGAGTTATTGCTTTGACCCAAGTCCAGTCCAGGAACAGGAGGAGGAGGATTTCTTTGACCAAAAATTGGTTGCTTTATTAATCTTGACCAATTATGTCATATACCTTTGCTGCGGGAGCTCCAGGAGAATAATCCAGATGATTTTTGGAATTATCTCCGGATGACGGACCCCTGCTTTCACCAACTCTTGGCATTGTACGTGCCGTTGCTTCAGTTAGACTGTGCAGTTACCGGCGGCTCCCGTGCGCATGCGCGGGAGTGACATCATCACGGCTCTGGCCAATCACAGCACCAGAGCCCGCGATACCCGTAAGTAACTCTGGGAGCCATGTCGCCGGCTGGGACGGTGAAGTGGACCGCTGCGTGGGGCTTCGATCTAAGGTAAGTAATACATAATGAGCTAGTATGCTATGCTATTTTTTTTTTAAGTGGGTTTACAACCACATTAAGGACGCGGCAGCTGGCTTCCTCCTTAGCAACCAGATACATACAGTGTACAAAAAAATGCAAATTGCGGCAAAATCGCTGTAAAATCGCGGTAAAAATGCATGTCCAAAAACGCGGCAAGCACAGCAGAAAGCACTGCAGAAACGCTCAAAAGCAACATGCACAGATGTGAATCGAGCCCACAGCCCAGTGTGAGTGTTTAGGATATAACATAAAATGTTCCAATGACTGGTTCATACCAATAGCTACAGAATGGAGCTAAAACATGAGTTGAGAGTGTTAGCTGACGGAAATAGAGAGGAGCAATTTTCATATATAAGGTCATATATGACATCTGACACATCACTATCAGTACATTTTCTTAAGGGCAAGTCAGTTTATATATGCCAAACCTTCTTTTATCTATACAACATGTACATAGTCACTGTGTAACGTTTAAAAAGCTACACAGTGCTGGCATGAAAAAGATAACTGTAGGCAGTCATTAAAGTATAAAACCATAAGGCATTAAAGTATATCCAAAGCCATAGCTTTTTTTGGGATAGAGTGGGAAATGGTTAAAATCTCTATCTGGTTTTATTTTTGCTGTAGGTGTCATTTGGAGATATTGTGAAAGTGTGAAAAAATTAGACAGTTGTAACCAGTGTCCCCACTGGAAGATTTCCCCTCTTCTCTTCTAGTTATAACTGTACAATGTTGAATTTGCTATCACGTCTGTTCTTGGGACAGTGGTTACTAGGACAAACAAAGGGGGTGAATCTACCCAGCGGGGGCACGGACAGAAAAAAAACCTGCCAGGTGTTTTAACCGTTTTAACCCTATTGAAAAGTTGACAAAGGCTTTTCCGAAAACAGAATAAATGAAAGAAGATTTATCATTAGATTTTTATAGTTATGTCTCATATGTTATGTCCATACACATAATACTTTGTCCATTGTTTCCAAGTTCTTTCTAACCCCAGTTGTGAGGCCTAAGAGGCTTCGCCCCACCACCACCTTTTGCTGCAGCTAATTTGACAACAGCTATGATAGGGATGGCTGATTCACAGCTCCAGCGTGTCTTGCTTATGATCACTTTCTCAAGACAAACAACGACAAGAGGAATACAGTGTAGGGGGGGGGGATGTCAGCCTCTGCATTCATCTTGACGTTGCTTGTCTTGAGAAAGGGCTCACAGCTGAGACAAGCTGCAGCTTTGAATTAAAAATCTCCTTTATAGCTGTTGGATTGACCGCAGGGGAGGGGAGCAGGTCAGATCTAGGGTTAAAAAGTGCTTAGAAACATGTACTTTGTGCTATAGGGCTCAGAACTGTAAAAAATATAATGATAGATTTTCTTTAAACCATATCCTTAAAGTAGAACGTTAGGCAAAAATATTTTTTTCATTTTGGATAGAGCAAGGGAGAGGTTTTTTCACCATTCACCATTTCAAAGATCTAACTTAACTTCCTGTCCCATAGCCAAACAGGAAGAGAGAGGAAATCCATGCAAATTAAGGGAATTCCTTGAGGACCCCCAGCCCCCAGGTCACCAGAACTGGTGTCCCCATTGGAATATTTCCCCTCTATTACTTTTCTGGGGACAATTTGGTTTTTTTTTTATCTTTCACTTTCAATGATAATGGTAAACAGGAGAAATAGAGAGGGTGAATCTCTAAAGGGGTTGTAAACCCTCGTTTAAAAAAAACAAAAAAAAAACAAACATTTCATACTTACCTCCACTGTGCAGTTCGTTTTACACAGAGTGGCCCCGGTCCTCCTCTTCTGGGGTCCCTCAGCAGCGCTGGTGGCTCCTCCCCACATCGAGTGTCCACGTTGGGGAAGCGCTCTCCTTGGTGGACACCCGTGCGGGCGCACTCCTGAGTCCCACATCTGTGTCCATTCAAACAGAATGCAGGACTCTGCCCCCGCCCCCGGCACCACGTCATTGGATTTGATTGAAAGCAGCGGGAGCCAATGGCTGCGCTGCTATCAATCTATCCAATCAGGACACGAGGCACCAAGTAGAGCTGGTGTGCTCGTTCCCGTCTGGAGAAAGATCGGGGTCAGGTAAGTAAAACGGGGGTTTGGGGGGGCTGCAGCACCACAGAAGTTTTTCACCTAAAGGCATAGAATGCATTAAGGTGAAAAACCATGAGGGTTTACAACCCCTTTAACATGGGCACAGACAGCAATAAAAACTGAAAGGTGTTTTAATCCCTCTTCACTCAAACCTATGTTCAAAACTAAAGAAAAAGTTTTGCCCTTAGTTATACTTTAAAATAGTAGTTATATTTTCAAATCTATTATAAGTACAAGTAACTGCTGGTTCAGTGCACTCTTGTCAGCCTTTAAAATAAAATGGCTAAAGGTTATATGAGCTACAGGGAAGCTTCTTGTGTCTTTCAACAGCTTACTTACCACAAGAAGGATGGTTTATACTACACAGAAAGTATTGGTATGTACATAGTGCAGTTATCGTTTCCATGTTTTAAATCATGGTGGATTGGAGATGGAAATACATGGTTCCCTTTAATTCCATTGAGACTCATAGGACCTCTGCAGATTTTAGCCATCTGTTCCTTTTCTTAGCCTGAAGCTTTATTTCTTTCTAGGTTTGGCCCATGCTGTTTGCTTCTGTTAACACCGTACTCTTCCATGTCAGCTTCGCCCTACCACTGCATCAACTGCTTTGGGGGTTTGCAGTCAAAAGCTGCTTTCGTAATTGTATCACCTGTTCTTCTAAAATGAGCAGTAATCAGCATGGATTCATGAAGAATCGTTCTTGCCAAACCAATCTATTAACCTTCTATGAGGAGGTGAGTTGCCATCTAGATAAAGGAAGGCCCGTAGACGTGGTGTAGCTGGATTTTGCAAAAGCATTTGCCACAGTTCCCCATAAACATTTACTGTACAAAATAAGGTGCGTTGGCATGGACCATAGGGTGAGTACATGGATTGAAAACTGGCTACAAGGGCATGTTCAGAGGGTGGTGATAAATGGGGAGTACTCAGAATGGTCAGGGGTGGGTAGTGGGGTTCCCCAGGGTTCTGTGCTGGGACCAATCCTATTTAATTTGTTCATAAATGATCTGGAGGATGGGATAAACAGTTCAATCTCTGTATTTGCAGACGATACTAAGCTAAGCAGGGCAATAACTTCTCCACAGGATGTGGAAATCTTGCAAAAAGACCTGAACAAATTAATGGGGTGGGCGACTACATGGCAAATGAGGTTCAATGTAGAAAAATGTAAAATAATGCATTTGGGTGGCAAAAATATGAATGCAATCTATACACTGGGGGGAGAACCTCTGGGGGAATCTAGGATGGAAAAGGACCTGGGGGTCCTAGTAGATGATAGGCTCAGCAATGGCATGCAATGCCAAGCTGCTGCTAATAAAGCAAACAGAATATTGGCATGCATTAAAAGGGGGATCAACTCTAGAGATAAAACGATAATTCTCCCGCTCTACAAGACTCTGGTCCGGCCGCACCTGGAGTATGCTGTCCAGTTCTGAGCACCAGTCCTCAGGAGGGATGTACTGGAAATGGAGCGAGTACAAAGAAGGGCAACAAAGCTAATAAAGGGTCTGGAGGATCTTAGTTATGAGGAAAGGTTGCGAGCACTGAACTTATTCTCTCTGGAGAAGAGACGCTTGAGAGGGGATATGATTTCAATTTACAAATACTGTACTGGTGACCCCACAATAGGGATAAAACTTTTTTGCAGAAGAGAGTTTAATAAGACTTGTGGCCACTCATTACAATTAGAAGAAAAGAGGTTTAACCTTAAACTACGTAGAGGGTTCTTTACTGTAAGAGCGGCAAGGATGTGGAATTCCCTTCCACAGGCGGTGGTCTCAGCGGGGAGCATTGATAGCTTCAAGAAACTATTAGATAATCACCTGAATGACCGCAACATACAAGGATATGTAATGAAATACTGACACATAATCACACACATAGGTTGGACTTGATGGACTTGTGTTTTTTTTCAACCTCACCTATTATGTAACTATATAACTATGAACAAGCCCCATTTCTTCTGCTTGGTCACTAAATTGGACATTTCCCTGCTTGGTTCTTATTTTCACATCCTCATTGCTAATTATTCTCAGTAAATATGGCTGCCCCTGTGTGCAGACATGATTACAAATTATACCAAGAAACAAAGTTTTTACAACATTAGAACAGATAATTTACATCAAGTTGATCTGCTTACATATTTATCAAAAAAAATAATTGAAACTATTATACATTCCCTTTATACCTGCACTTTGGCAAGAACACCAGGAAACCTACAGTAAATCTTATAGGGCTTAAAGTATATCTGTATCTTTTTTTAAGTTTTGGATAACATGGAAAAGGATTAGAACTCCTGTCATGGTTTTACTGGTCTCCTGGGCCCAGAATGATTTCCTCTCATTTTCTGCCCTGGGAATAACCTTTTCAGCAGACAGGAAGAGAGGGAAATTCTTCAACAGCATCACAGACAGAAGTAACATTTTTTTTTTTTTTTAAGGTAAATAGGGAAAGGCTAGAACCTCTGTCAGCTCTATATTGTTGTCTGTTTTCACTTCCTCTCTGGTTAATCACTTCCCACCTGCCAATGTACTGCAGACGATAGGCCGCTGTAGGCAAATCGATGTACCCGTATGTCACTGCCTAATTCCAGGTTTTTAGGGCACACGCATGCGCGCCCCTCTGCTAGCACCTGCTGTGATTGTACACAGCGGTAGCCTGTCAACATGTCTCGGCCAATGATTCATGGCTGGGACCTGCTGATCCGCTGTGTACAATCACAGCCCATAGCCCTGTGACAATCAATGCAGAGCTCTGTACAGTGACAAAAATCTCTGTTTCTCATCCCTGCAAATCAGGGGTCAGAAACTTAGAGATCTATAACTAAAAGCAGCACACCCCTTGTTTGCCCTCATTTTTACTTTTAAAAGATTTTATTTTTCAATTAGAAAGAAAAATAGCGTAGTACAATGACATAGAACATAATGTGGAAAATGACTCTGCACTGTAAATGTGAAAGATCATACCAATAGAAAAATTGCATTAACAGGTCTGTAAAATACATTTGCTGGCAAGGAGATAGGGAGCTAAGGTGGTCCCCCAGATAGGTTAGTCATGGGATAAAGCCCTGAGGGGAATGGCTTCGGCAGAGGAAAGGGGTCTTCCCTGCCCTTGGCACCCCTAATGGGATCATCCTGTGCCAGGGGGGGAATTTCCCCTCCACCCCCTCAGCCCCATCTTGAGGCCGCCTAAAAAGGACTATCACTGGGGGAATTAACATCTGGACAACACTTAGGGAAGACTCGCCAGACCTTTGCATTCACATTTCTGCAAAAGATTGTGAGCCAAAACATGGATCTTCTCCAGACATAAATCTCAAGTAAGGTGAGTAGGGGATAGGAGAAGTATAAAGAAGGAAGAGAAGAAGAAGAAGGGTATGTGCCAAACACTAGGCTGTGGAAGAATGTAGACTTGGTAGAAACACCTACGAAGAGGGCCCAGGGTTCCCATATCATTTCAAAATTCTGAGTTGTGTCTGCTAGAATACTGGCTAGTTTTTCCTGGGCCATTATCAACTAAATTTTCCTTCAAGCTGCCATGATGGATGTTTTGGGCTGTTTCCAGGTTTTGGCAATGGTGAGTTTTGCTCCTAACAAAATTTAGTGAATCAGTTTTTGTTTAGCTTTGGGGATCTGTGGGATATGGGCATTGAATAGGGCCACTGATGGGGACCTGGGGACCATGCATTTGGTAACCTTGTAGATAAGGTTAAAGATTTTGTTCCAGAATGAGCGAATTCTAGGGAACTCCCACCAAATATGCGCCATCAATCCCAGGAGTTGGCAGCCTCTGAAAAATAACAGATCTGCTGAGGGGTAAATGTACGCAAGTCTGGTAGGGGTTAGGTACCATCTGGTTAGGATCTTTAAGCTGACCTCAATTAGGGAAACGTTTAGGATTCCTTTGAAAGTTTTAGCACATGGTCTCCAGGTCCCATTGGCATTGGAAGTCAGCCTCCCAGGATGCCATATATGAGGATTTGTCTGTCGGGAGAGTGAGTGATAAATAGATAACGGAGATGCCTCCCCTTTGCTCCATGGCCTGCCCACACCAAAGTTCATATGCTGTGAATTTGGTTTGACCTTCCATACTTTGTGTAGGAAATGTGATATTTGTTAGAATCTGAACCTTTCAGAGTTGTGTAGTTCTAATTTGCTAATGCAGTGGCTAAGGTTGATAGGTCCCGTGGAGGTGTAGAAGTGTCTCATACGGTATAGGCCTTTTTCCAGCCACCACTTGAAGGATTTAAAATGTAAGCGGATGTCCTGTGGACACCAGAGCTGGCAGAAGTGTGAGGGGATGAATTTGGGACTATACCATACAGGAAAATGAGTCTCTTGTAGCATGAGAATATCTAGATTAAGGGTTTTGTAGCTGTCAAAAACTTTCCTTCGTTTTATAGGAGAGTTATCTTTAGCTTTCTTTGATTTCGCCTTGTTCCTAGAGGTCTCTCCTGTCAACGGATTTGGACATAGGAGGGGGTTCCCGGGTGTTAGAGGGTGCCGTACCTGTTAGAATCTCTGTTCCCGGAGTGCTGTGTAAGGTGCTATGGGCGCCGCTATGCTGGGGTGGTGAGGAGCTCCCTGCTTAAGAAGCCATCTTCAGAGCCCCGCGCATGCGCACTCGTTCGCCCTTGTTTTTAACCCCTTCCCAGCCAGTGTCATAGGGTGAGTACATGGATTGAAAACTGGCTACAAGGACGAGTTCAGAGGGTGGTGATAAATAGGGAGTACTCGGAATGGTCAGAGGTGGGTAGTGGGGTCCCCCAGGGTTCTGTGCTGGGACCAATCCTATTTATTTTGTTCATAAACAACCTGGAGGACGGGGTAAACAGTTCAAACTCTGTATTTGCGAATGATACTAAGCTAAGCAGGGCAATAACTTCTCTGCAGGAAACCTTGCAAAAAATATCTGAACAAATGAATGGGGTGGGCAACTACATGGCAAATTAGGTTTAATGTATAAAAATGTAAAATAATGCATTTTGGTTGCAAAAATATGAATGCAATCTATACACTGGGGGGAGAACCTCTGGGGGAATCTGGGATGGAAAAGGACCTGGGGGTCCTAGTAGATGATAGGCCCAGCAATGGCATGCAATGCCAATCTGCTGCTAACAAAGTAAACAGAATATTGGCATGCATTAAAAAGGGAGATAAAATGATAATTTTCCCGCTCTACAAGACTCTGGTGCGGCCGCACCTGGAGTATGCTGTCCAGTTCTGGGCACCAGTCCTCAGGAAGGATGTACTGGAAATGGAGCGAGTACAAAGAAGGGCAACAAAGCTAATAAAGGGTCTGGAGGATCTTAGTTATGAGGAAAGGTTGCGGGCACTGAACTCATTCTCTCTGGAGAAGAGACCCTTGAGAGGGGATATGATTTCAATATACAAATACCGTACTGGTGACCCGACAATAGAGATAAAACTTTTTCGCGGAAGGGATTTTAACAAGACATGTGGCCACTCATTAAAATTAGAAGAAAAGAGGTTTAACCTTAAACTACGTAGAGGGTTCCTTACTGTAAGAGCGGCAAGAATGTGGAATTCCCTTCCACAAGCGGTGGTCTCAGCGGGGGGCATCGATAGTTTCAAGAAACTATTAGATAAGCACCTGAACAACTCCATCATACAGGGATATACAATGTAATACTGACATATAATCACAGACATAGATTGGACTTGATGGACTTGTGTCTTTTTTTCAACCTCACCTACTATGTAACTGTGTAATTAGTTTTGTGATAGTGTATAGCAGTATAGTGTCAGACTGCCACCGGCACTATTGCAGTCCCATTATAGGTCGCTGATCACCGCAATTAGTAGTATAAAAATTTAAAAATAAATGTGTGTATATGTGTGTATATATAGATATAGTAATATATATATATATATATATATATATATATATATATATATATATATATATATATATATATATATATAATAAACAGCAAAGTGCAGCGCTAATATAATGTATGAAAAATAAAAAAATGAATCTCAGCAAGTGACATGAAAATAATCAGTGAACAAACATATAACAATTCAATCAATGATGAACAAAAACTTAAATCACAAGTGCGTGTGAAAAAATATAAAAAGAAGTCCAAAAGTTCTTGATATATCCACAAATAAATAAAGAACACCCATCCAGGAAGAGATGTGACAAAGGTGCCTATAAATGATCCACCAAAACGTGTGTGAGTAGAATCTGCTTACCGAACGACGATGACTGCTATTACGGCAGTCTCGCCCAGCATAGGGATTATGGTCTCCCAAAACCAGGGGTACAATTCAGGATCAGTGGTTCTAACAATCCATCAAAACCGGAAATACAAAAGAGAACACTTCCATAGCGCAATATTGTATGATAAAAAGGATTTTATAATAAAAAAAGGAATCACACTTACAATATTGCAGGAGATATGCAGCATGTAAAATATCAAGCAGAGTGGCGGCGTCTCCGTGTACCGCGATTCACTTCCTGCGTTCAAAGCCCATCCGAGAACGTGATGACATCACCGTCGCAGGCTCCTCCGTCGTCTGGGGATTGGCCAATATATATATATTGTTATTATATATATATTTTATATCATATTAGATCATTTCTTTACTGTTTTTGCTGGACTTACCACAGTAGCTTCCACACGGCTTTTTACATTTGGTCTACACAGCATTTTACCTGTGTTTGGGAAGCTTTTCCCCTGTATCACATTTAAACTTTTATCACCCCATATTTATCACTCATGTGAGTTTTACATTCATTATAGTTTGGTTGCATAGAACAGCGCCATTTCCCTTTCTTTGAATTTATTATTGTAGATTTCACATTGTGAAGTTTGTTTTAGGGAGGCAGCAGTTCGCATCACTCCTAAGCGCGGAATCCTTGCATACTACATATTCACCTATACCATTTCATCATGGCATAAGTTCAGTAACCAAGCCCACAGAATAGATTTGGCTGTGATCATTTTATCTGCACAGTGAAACTTTGTAAATGTCTTTTACCTATTTATGTATGTATTTTGTTTGTGTTTTTATAATTTTTGACATCAGATTAAATTTTATTATGATTATGTTTGTTACTTTTTTTACATGCATACATAACTGTGTATAGGATTTCTGCTCTATTCTATAGTTAAAAAGGAACACGTTTTGCAACACGCAGGAAACATTGGTGAATTGCTTTTTTTTTTTAAATTTCATCTTACAAGTTCTTTTAGAATTGACCTCTGTTCTTCAATTTTTCTCTGGCAGGTGGAAAGAGAGATTGCTATCCTGAAGCTGATTGAGCATCCCCACGTTCTCAAGCTGCATGATGTCTATGAAAATAAGAAATATTTGTAGGTATTTACAGACATTCCCTTGCTTCCACCAGCTTGCGGAGCTTTGGGCATCTGTATTCCTTGGCATGAGAGAAGTGCATGCATTGTCACTGCTTTAGGCAGCCGCTACTTCTAAGCTTTGCTTAGTAATATGGATGTTATGTAAATCACAAGCCTCTTGCTTTTAATGCTTTGCTGGGTTACAGAAACATATCATAACCATTTGTTCTTCTTTTGTGAGGCTTACATAAAATATTCAAAAGTATTTCAGAGGAAACTGGCCTGCCAAAACTGGTGCTTTCCCAATGTGTTCTTTTATATATATATATGACTTGTGGCTACGGGTAAATACGCCTTTTATCTGTATGGCTGTACAAGTAAGTAGAGATAGCATATGATTTTAAAGGTTCACTGCATTGTTATTAAATACCCCCACCCCCAGAAAGCAGATAAAATCTGGGGCTTAATAATAATAATCTTATGATTCTGCAGCATACAGTAAGCCCCAATTTAAAGTGTTACTAAACCCACAACAGTAAAATCCATCTGTATATGCAGTAAAGCATGCTTGTTACTCACTCACTCATACTCACTGTGGAACCTTAGGGGTTAATCTTATCCTCCACCTTTGATCCTGTCTTCTCTGATCCTCTCATTTTACGGTCCCCAATTCATCTGCTGATAGTACAGAGCCTTGGGGGCACTCTGCACATGCTCAGTTTGGTGTGGGGTTGGGGGGGGGGTTGCATATGATCAGCACAGGGCCAATCCATATTGTCCAGACAGAGGGTCAGGGGTCCTGCAGCCTCATAGGACAGTCAGAGGTGAATGAAAACTCCCCCTATGAGCTTTAACCAGTGCTCGGCTGGACACTAATAGAAGTCACAAGACTGCTATATACTGCTGATGAGAAAAGGTTCCATGTTCTGTGTACTGTGGGAGACCAGATATAGTGAATGCAGGGTCCTGGGTTTAGTAACACTTTAAATGAGTAATCTACAGACTGGTCCTCCATTTCCCCTCTGTAATGACAACAAGACATCATGGTCAGAGAACTGCACTTTCTAAGTCTGGATAGAGCTGCATTCCTTAGTCACTTAAAATGGAGTCGCACAAGTGTGAAAGGGACCTAAATCTGTGTTAGTGAGCATTTCTCCTTTGCCGAGATAATCCATCCACCTCACAGGTGTGGCATATCAAGATGCTGATTAGTATGATGATTGCACAGGTGTGCCTTAGGCTGGCCACAATAAAAGGCCACTCTAAAATGTGCAGTTTTATCACACAGCACAATGCCACAGATGTCGCAAGTTTTGAGGGAGCATGCAATTGGCATGCTGACTGCAGGAATGTCCACCAGAGCTGTTGCCCTTGAATTGAATGTTCATTTCTCTACCATAAGGTGTCTCCAAAGGCATTTCAGAGAATTTGGTAGTACATCCAACCGGCCACACAACAGCAGAGCACGTGTAACCACACCAGCCCAGGACCTCCACATCCAGCATCTTCACCTCCAAGATCGTCTGAGACCAGCCACCTGGACAGCTGCTGCAAAAATCGATTTGCATATCCAAAGAATTTCTGCAAAAACTGTCAGAAACCGTCTCAGGGAAGCTCATCCGCATGCTTGTCGTCCTCATTGGGGTCTTGACCTGACTGCAGTTCGAAGTCTTAACTGACTTGAGTGGGCAAATGCTCACATTCAATGGCGTCTGGGACTTTGAAGAGGTGTTCTCTTCACGGATGAATCACGGTTTTTACTGTACAGGGCAGATGGCAGACAGCATGTATAGCATTGTGTGGGTGAGCGGTTTGCTAATGTCAAAGTTGTGGATCAAGTGGCCCATGGTGGCAGTGGGGTTATGGTATGGGCAGGCCTTTGCTATGGACAATGAACACAGGTGCATTTTATTGATGGCATTTTGAATGCACAGAGATACCTTGATGAGATCCTGAGGCCCATTGTTGTGCCATTGATCCACGACCATCACCTCATGTTGCAGCATGATAATGCACGGCCCCATGTTGCAAGGATCTGTACACATTGCTGGAAGATGAAAAAATCCCAGTTCTTGCATGGCCAGCATATTCACTGGACATGTCTCCCATTGAGCATGTTTAGGATGCTGACGACAGCGTGTTCCAGTTCAGCAACTTCGCACAGCCGTTGAAGAGGAATGGACCAACATTCCACAGGCCACAATCAACAACCTGATAGACTCTATGCGAAGGAGATGTGCTGCACTGCGTGAGGCAAATGGTGGTCACACCAGATACTGACTGGTTTTCGAACTCCCCCCCCGACCCTACCCAATACAGTAAAACTGCACATTTTAGAGTGACCTTTTATTGTGGCCAGCCTAAGGCACACCTGTGCAATAATCATGCTGTCTAATCAGCATCTTGATATGCCACACCTGTGAGGTGGATGGATTATCTCGGCAAAGGAGAAGTGCTCACTAACACAGATTTAGACAGATTTGTGAACAATATTTGAGAGAAATAGGCCTTTTGTGTACATAGAAAAAGTCGTAGATCTTTAAGTTCAGCTCATGATAAATAGGGGCAAACACAAAAGTGTTGCGTTTATAATTTTTCTCAGTGTATATATATGTTTTACTTTTTACTCTAAAACATATCCAATAAAAAAAATGTAAAAATCGAATTTCTTCATAAATTTAGGCAAATATGTATTCTGCTATGTTTTTGGTAAAAAAAATCTCAATAAGCATATCTTAATTGGTTTACGCGAATGTTATAGCATTATAGCGTCTACAAACTATGGAAAATATTTACAGAATTTTTATTTATTTTTTTATACCAGTAATGGCAGTGATCAGCTACTTATAGCGGGACTATGATATTGTGGAGGGCAATTGGACACTTTGTGGGAACTAGTGACACTAAAACAGTGATCAGTGCTTAAAATATGCACTGTCCTGTCACTATACTAAAGACACTAGCTGGGAAGAGGTTAAACATCTAGAGCGATCAAAGGGTTAATTGTGTGCCTAGCCAGTGTTTTGGTGTACTGTGTTAGGTGATTTTACTAAGAGAAGAGATGGATTCTACTTTACAGGAACACAAAATACACCCCCCCCCCGGTCAGAACTGATATCTGCCTTGTTTACATAGGCAGATCTCAGTTCTGTGTGTGCCGCGGGACATCCAGTGCCCGACACCCACAGATCAGCTTCTGCTGTGACACAGAAGAAGCAAGCCGCTGGCCGCACGTGCCACGCCCCCTGTAGGCAGAAGTGCGGAATCATGTATATATACAGGATTTTACGCAGAAGAGCCACCCTGTAGCAGTAAAACTGCTGTAGGGCGGTTTTAAAGTGGTTATACAAACAATTTTATATACTTTACTATATTATAATACAATATATTATTGTTATACTATTTTTGTATATTTTATTCTATACTATATTATTTGTACTGCTTTCGTATCATACAACAATTCCCAATACATTAGACG
Organism: Lithobates clamitans; assembly: GCA_037952925.1. Classification (NCBI taxonomy): domain Eukaryota; kingdom Metazoa; phylum Chordata; class Amphibia; order Anura; family Ranidae; genus Lithobates; species Lithobates clamitans. Next base: position 5,055,736 of record JBBGZY010000562.1, read on the forward strand.
ACTTGACAAATGTTGTTAAAAAATACTTCAATATTGAGTTTGCTTTTAACATTCAATTTTGAAGTTAATGGTTCAACCCACCCCCCCATTTTTTTTGTTTTATTTTTTGTGGTTTATTACCCCTTTAATACACAGATAAAATACATATACATTGAGTTGTATGACCTAACAAAGGATTTGTATTTCTGTCCATCCAGTCCTGAGACTTATAGATAAAACCTTGTGAGCTGCCACACTAAGCCTAAAATAACCTAAATATCATAAATTAAACTAAAAACAGCTGCCCACACTTCCCCGAAATGTAATAATATAATATAATATATATAACACACTGTGCAGCGCTAATACTTGACAATAAAACCAAGTGTTATAACAAATACAGTTGCAATAAAAAGTATGTGAACCCTTTTGGAATTATATGGATTTCTGCACAAATTGGTCATAAAATGTGATCTGATCTTCATCTAAGTCACAACAATAGACAATCACAGTCTGCTTAAACTAATAACACACAAAGAATTAAATTTTTCCATGTTTTTATTGAACACACCATGTAAACATTCACAGTGCAGGTGGAAAAAGTATGTGAACCCCTAGACTAATGAGATCTCGAAGAGCTAATTGGAGTGAGGTGTCAGCCAACTGGAGTCCAATCAATGAGATGAGATTGGAGGTGTTGGTTACAGCTGCCCTGCCCTATAAAAAACACACACCAGTTCTGGGTTTGCTTTTCACAAGAAGCATTGCCTGATGTGAATGATGCCTTGCACAAAAGAGCTCTCAGAAGACCTACGATTAAGAATTGTTGACTTGCATAAAGCTGGAAAGGGTTATAAAAGTATCTCTAAAGCCTTGCTGTTTATCAGTCCATAGTAAGACAAATTGTCTATAAATGGAGAAAGTTCAGCACTGCTGCTACTCTCCCTAGGAGTGGGCATCCTGTAAAGATGACTGCAAGAGCACAGCGCAGACTGCTCAATGAGGTGAGGAAGAATCCTAGAGTGTCAGTTAGAGACTTTACAAAAGTCTCTGGCATATGCTAACATCCCTGTTAGCGAATCTACAATATGTAAAACACTAAACAAGAATGGATTTCATCGGAGGATACCACAGAGGAAGCCACTGCTGTCCAAAAAAAAACATTGCTGCACATTTACAGTTTGCACAAGAGCACCTGGATGTTCCACAGCAGTACTGGCAAAATATTCTGTTGACAGATGAAACCAAAGTTGAGTTGTTTGGAAGAAACACACTATGTGTGGAGAAAAAGAGGCACAGCACACCAACATCAAAACCTCATCCCAACTGTGAGGCATGGTGGTGGGGGCATCATGGTTTGGGGCTGCTTTGCTGCGTCAGGGCCTGGACGGATTGCTATCATCGAAGGAAAAATTAATTTCCAAGTTTATCAAGACATTTTGTGGGAGAACTTAAGGCCATCTGTCCACCAGCTGAAGCTCAACAGAAGATGGGTGTTGCAACAGGACAACGACCCAAAGCATAGAAGTAAATCAACAACAGAATGGCTTAAACAGAAGAAAAAAGGCCTTCTGGAGTGGCCCAGTCAGAGTCCTGACCTCAACCCGATTGAGTTGCTGTGGCATGACCTCAAGAAAGCAATTCACACCAGACATCCCAAGAATATTGCTGAACTGAAACAGTTCTGTAAAGAGGAATGGTCAAGAATTACTCCTGACCTTGTGCACGTCTGATCTGCAACTACAGTAAACGTTTGGTTGAAGTTATTGCTGCCAAAGGAGGTTCAACCAGTTATTAAATCCAAGGGTTCACATACTTTTTCCACCTGCACTGTGAATGTGTACATGGTGTGTTCAATAAAAACATGGTAACATTTAATTCTTTGTGTGTTATTAGTTTAAGCAGACTGTGATTGTCTATTGTCGTGACTTAGATGAACATCAGATCACATGTTATGACCAATTTGTGCAGAAATCCATATCATTCCAAAAGGGTTCACATACTTTTTATTGCAACTGTATGTATTCAGTAAATATATATAATGTGTAACAATTAAAACGTGACATCCAATAAATAAAGTGCTTGTGCTTCGTGAATCACACACAGTCCATGTTATTGTATTAAACTGAAAAACAATAGTCCATAATGACAGCCTCAACCATGTGATAATAGTGTCTTCATACAGTGTGCACACTTCCCCCACCAGGTGTACCCTCACCCTTAGGGGCTTAATAAATAAGCCTGTGATTATTGGCAATAGCCTTTGTTTCCTTTATGATTGTGGAACACAGATCACTTCCTCCTCCTGGTAATAGCCCAGCTCAAAAGCCACTATTGTCTCCTGGTATGCTCAGAGATCCTCCTCATATATATCACATGCAAAAAATGACAGAGGCATGCAATAGCGTGATACCGTTAAAAAAAAGGTTTAATTGCAAAAAAAAACTCCACATACAATCAACTCACATTTCAAATAAATAAAAAAGGCTTTTTTGAATACCAATGTACGCCATAATTTTCACATATTTATTTATAAAAAAAATGTAAAAACTATTTATTATTTTCCTTCCACTTCACAATTATGTGTCACTTTGTGTTGGTCTATCACATAAAATCCAAATAAAATACATTTACGTTTTCGGTTGTAACATGACAAACTGTGGAAAATTTCAAGGGGTATGAATACTTTTTCAAGGCACTGTACAACATAGTGCTTGTGTGGTGTGATTTATCCTCTGTATGCCGTAAAATACCTGGTTGACCTTGCCAGTTCCTGTGTCCCCCTTAGTGTGTTGACCACGGTAATCATGGCTCCTGATCCATGATGCTGTAGTCAGTTTTCGTGCTTCCGTCATCCTGCAGTCTCTCCCTCTTCTCCTCCCTCCCTGCCTGTCAGCTCGGGAGTCTGTATGTCGGTCATCTTCCCGCCCCTCCTCTCCCACCGCCATGGCTTTAAAATCACAAATCCCAAATCCTGGAAGCCCCTCTGTTACAGAAGGATATACTGTGCAGTATCTGTGTTTTAAAAATCATGCAGTGAAATACCTTATTTCAGAGCGGTGCTGTGCGCTCCTTCTCTCCTCCCAGCTGACATCAATGGGGAATCTCAGCCCCTCCCACTGTAGTTCTCAGATCGAAAAGCTGAGCGCTGGGAGGTCACTGCAAAAAAAAAAGAAAACAGCTACTGCACAGTATACTGTACCTTTTTGTAACAGAGGAGCTTCCAGGATTTGGGACTTTACAATCACTTTAATGTTACAGATTTGTGCTACAGTTCCTGTGGATGCTGCACCACTTTTTTTTTTTGCAGAGCACTTGTGGTACGCTGTGAAGCAAGTGGGTTTCAGTGTGCTGTCTAGGCACATTGAGATATCATATACAATGAATTGTGCACGGTAAATGCGTGTATTTAATGCATGCTACTGCAAAGAACTGTTGTGAATGGGCCTTTACTGATACCTAAGATGTCAGATTCAAAATGACAATCATCAAAAACTGTATCAAATCAGGTCTCTTCAGTATTCAGGTCCTCTGTAACAAACACTTTCTGTCAAAGGCATTTTATAGTGTCTCCTCGCATTTTGCCTAGTCTGTTTTGGCTGGATTCTTTTTCAGATGGCATGCTGCTGCATGGAGAAAGCTCTGGGCATGGTCATCTAAGGACATGGAAATGTTATTCATTGAGCGCACAGAACATTGCAGATTTTTAGTTGTAAATGAACTGTCTTGAATGGCATGTTGATTTCTTTTGATACAAGAACAGATTTCTTCATACTGAGGACAACCCTTGGTTTATTTAGGCTGGATTCACATGCAGTTTTAGTGCTTTTTGCATTTTGCAGATTTGCACTACAGTCCATTTAACATGGTTTCCTATGGAACACTTTATGTAGTACAAATCTGCAAAATGCAAAAAGCATTAAAAAATGCATAGGTGTGAATCCAGCCTTAGATGTATTCTTTCTATAGCTGGAATGATAATTCTGTAAGCATAAGGTACTGCTGTTATTAATAAACACACCCCTCCTCCTTTTTTTTTGCATGACTTTCACTGATTGGCACTTTTAAATGGAAGTGTGATGATTCCTGGTGTCACCTAATTTTTGTAATGGCATGCTTGATATTCTAATGCCCCGTACACACGGTCGGACTTTGTTCGGACATTCCGACAACAAAATCCTAGGATTTTTTCAGACGGATGTTGGTTTAAACTTGTCTTGCATACACACGGTCACACAAAGTTGTCGGAAAATCCGATCGTTCTGAACGTGGTGACGTAAAACACGTACGTCGGGACTATAAACGGGGCAGTGGCCAATAGCTTTCATCTCTTTATTTATTCTGAGCATGCGTGGCACTTTGTCCGTCGGATTTGTGTACACACGATCGGAATTTCTGACAACGGATTTTGTTGTCGGAAAATTTTATATCCTGCTCTCAAACTTTGTGTGTCGGAAAATCCGATGGAAAATGTCCGATGGAGCCCACACACGGTCGGAATTTCCGACAACACGCTCCGATCGGACATTTTCCATCGGAAAATCCGACCGTGTGTACGGGGCATAAGTCTGTTCATAACTTTCACGAGTGCAATGTGGACTCATCACTGCCACTTTATTGTCTAATCAGTAGCCATGAGCTTAGGTGTGTTTGTGTGCTCTTCCTGTAATGGGCCAATCATTTGGGCTGAGGCATTCCCTGTCCTACAGTCGCAGATATACTCATCCATTACATACGTGTGGCTGCAGGGCAGGGAATGCCCCTGCTGCTCATTACAGATGACATCTTCCTGGTTGGCTCAGTCACTTGGGTTCGGAGAAGCTTCCGAACATGCCCAAGCCCATTTCTGCTAATCAGCAGGCTGGGTTGTGTTTCTAAACAATACTGTGCTTAAAGCTGCATTCACACCTGAGCGTTTCAAAGTCTTTTACCACGGTTTTGCCGTGGTTTTTAACGTGTTTTTGCCTCAATTTTGTAGAAGACAGAAAAACGCCTGTAATCTGCCCCAAAGAAGCTCATGTTCTTTTTTGAGCTTAGGGCGTTTTTCAGGCAATTTGCTTCATATGACAAAATACTCAGATGTGAACAGGTGCCATTGAAATTGGGGGTACACCGAATGGGTTTTTTGGTGTCAAAACCGAAAAATACACTAGGCCGAAAACCGATACCACAAATGACCAATACCGAAACGTATTTAAAAAAAATATTTTTATACAGGAGATGGTCAGAGACTGGGGACATGGTACAGGAGATGGTCAGAGACTGCAGACATAGTACAGGAGATGGTCAGAGACTGCGGACATGGTACAGGAGATGGTCAGAGACTGGGGACATGGTACAGGAGATGGTCAGAGACTGCAGACATAGTACAGGAGATGGTCAGAGACTGCAGACATAATACAGGAGATGGTCAGAGACTGCGGACATGGTACGAGAGATGGTCAGAGATTGCAGAGATGGTCAGAGACTGTGGACATGGTACAAGAGATGGTCAGAGACTGTGGACATGGTACGAGAGATGGTCAGAGACTGCAGAGATGGTCAGAGACTGTGGACATGGTACAGGAGATGGTCAGAGACTGTGGACATGGTACAGGAGATGGTCAGAGACTGTGGACATGGTACGAGAGATGGTCAGAGACTGTGGACATGGTACAGGAGATGGTCAGAGACTGGGAACATGGTACAGGAGATGGTTAGAGACTGAAGCCTCACCAGTGCCCGTCAGATGCAGCCAGCCTGTGCCCCCAGTAGTGCAGCCAGCCTGTGCCCCCAGTAGTGCAGCCAGCCTGTGTCCCCAGTAGTGGCCTGTGTCCCCAGTAGTGCAGCCTGCCTGTGTCCCCAGTAGTGCAGCCAGCCTGTGCCCCCAGTAGTGCAGCCAGCCTGTGCCCCCAGTAGTGCAGCCAGCATGTTCCCCGCCGCGCCCGTCATATACAGCCCCTCCCCCTTGTCCAGGCACTTTGATAGACAGATCACCCACCCAATCCTGGGACGGGTGATCTGTCCATCAAAGTTCCCCGGACAAGGGGGAGGAGTTGTATGTGACGGCACGCGGCGGGGAACACAAAGCTATTGAAATGAAAGCTGTGATGTTCTCGGCGCTGTAATCAACCAGGTGATGGCGGCAGCTCTCCTCTCTTCTGCGCTATAGGGCATCCCCGTGATGGGCGGCACCAGGGGCGGGGGGCAGAGCCCTGTGCCCACCCAGGCCCGCCCCATTTTCGGCTCCATTATCGGCCATTTTTCTCTTTCGGCAAATTGCCAAAAAGGCCACTTTCGCCCAATATGTTTCGGCGGCCGAAATTTCGGTGCATTCCTAATTGAAATTATTGGGATTTTGCTTGTTGGGCGTTTTTCATGCGTTTTATGAGCATTTTATGAGCTGAAAATGCTCAGGTGTGAATGCAGCCTTACAGTCCTGTTTCAGCAATGAAGTTCCAGTGGTTCAGGATCTGACTGTGCTTTGCAGCAGGAGTGCCTGGGACACAAGTGTTGCTGAACAGAGTTACACATTTCTAGACAAGGAGGACATAAATGTATATATTTTAACTATATAATCAATGATATCAGAGTGTAAAAAAACACTTTGATCCTAGCGCTCAAATGGATACTTAATAATTTTACGCACTTAGAGCTACCGCTATACAGTAAAATTGGAAAAAAATTTGGGGAAAAAATTTAAATCATACATTCTAGTAGTAGAATAGTATTAGCATCACTTGCATTAAATATTCATTCATGCTGATAATTAGTCATTAAAGTGCTATAGATTTCCCTTGCTGTTATACCAATGCAGTCCTGCATTGGCATAACAGCAAGGGAAATCTATAGCACTTTAATGACTAATTATCAGCCTGAAATAAAACTTTCAGGTGGAATAAAGTACAAATATATCATATGCAATGTCCAGCTCATGTGCAGTAAAGAGGATGTATATCCCAGGGGTAAAGTCCCAAGCCAGAGTGTATGGTAAACAGTGGTGAATGAACTTTGAAACTGATATTCAATAATAGTCCTTGAAAGTGATGAACCTCCACCGTATCATCTCGTGCCCTATCCCTTGGTATAAAGGCTTGGTGTCAGTGGGAGGAATAATGCCCCATCATTGGTGTCAGTGGGAGGAATAGTGCCCCATCCTTGGTGTCAGTGGGAGGAATAGTGCCCCATCATTGGTGTCAGTGGAAGGAACAATGTCCCATCATTGGTGTCAGTGGAAGGAATAATGCCCCATCATTAGTGACAGTAGCAGAAATAGTACCCCACCGTTGGTGTCAGTGGGAGGAATAGTGCCCCATAGTTGGTGTCAGTGGAAGGAATAGCACCCAGTCTTTGGTGTCAGTAGAAGGAATAGTGCCTCATCGTTGGTGTCAGTGGAAGGAATAGTGCCGCATCGTTGGTGTCAGTAGAAGGAATAGTGCCCCATCGTTGGTGTCAGTGAGAGGAATAGTGCCCCATCGTTGGTGTCAGTAGAAGGAATAGCACCCAGTCTTTGGTGTCAGTAGAAGGAATAGTGCCCCATCGTTGGTGTCAGTGGAAGGAATAGTGCCGCATCGTTGGTGTCAGTGAGAGGAATAAGGCCACATCATTGGTGTCAGTGGGAGGAATAGTGCCCCATCGTTGGTGTCAGTGGGAGGAATAGTGCCGCATCGTTGGTGTCAGTGGGAGGAATAAGGCCACATCATTGGTGTCAGTGGGAGGAATACTGCCCCATCGTTGGTGTCAGTGGGAGGAATAGTGCCCCATTGTTTGTGTCAGTGGGCGGAATAGTGCCCCATCATTGATATCAGTGTGAGGAATAGTGCCTCATTGTCGGTTTCAGTGGAATGAATAGTGACCCATTGTCAGTATCAGTGGAAGAAATAGTGCCACATTGTTGGTGTCAGTGGAAGAAGTAGTGCCCCATCATTGGTGTTAGTGGAAGAAATATTATTTCAACATTTATATCAGTGGGAGGAATAGAGCTTTGTATCTGTGGGAGAAATCCCCAAGGACCAGATAAAGGCAGGCAATGGGCCGCAGTTTGGAGACCACTGCTTTAAACGGATATAAAAGTCCTATTTACTGTAAGATGTTTGTGTTATACCTTTATCTGTCTTTGCAGCGACCTTCAATTTTCAAAACAAAAAGGGCCTAAGGGATACTACTGGCCCTTCATATCCATGTCTAGGGTCTGTTCAGGCTGAGACATTTGCTTAATGATAGATTTCAACAAAGAGGAAAAATAAAGGACACATTTATGACCCAGACTATTCCTATAAATACCAATAACTAGCAGGAACCCAAAGGGCAGACGTGTAATATGTAAAATATATTGTCTAGGCTTGTTGGCCGTGAAGTAACTGGAACCTATTCTGCATATAATCATGAAACTGTCAGGCAAAAAAATAAATACTGGTTTGATTGATGCTTGCAAATGTAGGAAAGGAGGGAAGAGATTAATGACTAATGCGTAATACCATGGAACTCAGATGATCCTGTCCAGATGAGATATTGCAATAAATATGTGTTTACATTGTTCTTGTGCTAAATAAAACCAGATTCGGTCATTGGTAGTGCATTTGAATCAGGTAATACATTAATGATGTTCCATGTAAGTCAATATGTGTGTCTTTATTAAAGCTGAACTCTGGACTGGAACACAAAAATATCCATGCAGTCCATTGGAAATCCACAGATCTACCAATAACCCAAATGAAAACCAGAATTAATAATATTTATCTCATGGAAAAAAATTCCACACTTTACACAATACCATTCATTTACTTGAAAAGAAATGGAACCCTTGGTTTACACACTCAGACCACCTTTTAAATCCTGTTTAGAGAGTCCACCTTCAGCCAATATCACTCAGTAAACACTAAAACCATACTTAAATTACTACCTGATTATTTGTCATGTATTAAATATAAGAATTAATTATTCTTCTATGTTTTTACTTTGCCATAATCCATATATTTTGATGATTATTACAGTGGCTTGCGAAAGTATTCGGCCCCCTTGAACTTTTCAACCTTTTGCCACATTTCAGGCTTCAAACATAAAGATATAACATTTTTATTTTTTGTGAAGAATCACCAACAAGTGGGACACAATTGTGAAGTGGAACAAAATCTTTTGGATTTTTGAAACTTTTTTAACTAATAAAAAAATGAAAAGTGGGGCGTGCAAAATTATTCGGCCCCCTTGCGTTAATACTTTGTAGAGCCACCTTTTGCTGCGATTACAGCTGCAAGTCGCTTGGGGTATGTCTCTATCAGTTTTGCACATCGAGAGACTGAAATTCTTGCCCATTCTTCCTTGCAAAACAGCTCGAGCTCAGTGAGGTTAATGGAGAGCGTTTGTGAACAGCAGTTTTCAGCTCTTTCCACAGATTCTCGATTGGATTCAGGTCTGGACTTTGACTTGGGATCATTGTCTTGTTGGAAGATAAATCTCCGTCCCAGTTTCACCTCTTGTCCTTCAATGAAGAAGAAAATTGAATTCTTGTACTCGCCATAAAATCTTTTTCTCAGAGTTCATTGAAGGACACAGGACCCGTTTTTTGGCTATCATGGAGTTAGTGTCCTGTTACTGTTGACTACTAACTGAATCCTGTCTTGCAGATTGGGGGTTTGGCCACCCCAGAGGCCACCTCTTAAGCATGCTTTAGTTGTAACTTACAGTGTCTTGTTCCTGAAGGTGGTGGCATCAAACCCATCTGTGACAGAATTCAGCTGTGTTCTTTAATGAATTTAGAGAAAAGGATTTTACGGTGAGTACAAAAAAATATATATTTTTCCTTTTGGGTTCAATGTTTTTCATACTGTTTATGAATAAAATCTGACCATTGTAAGCACCTCTGTCACTATTAAGTTCGTTTTTTTTCAACCCCCTAAATGCCACCTTTGCTAGAGAGCTTGGTCTGTTAAAGGAAGTAAAAAAAAATTAACAGATTTGTTGTCCAGATCACCAGGTAAAAAAATTAAGAAAAAAAAGCTTAACAAAAGGAAACTAAGGCTTTTGCTGCTGCAAAATGTTTTTCATTTTTGTTTTGGGGTTTATTACTGTATTAGGTCAGATAAAATAAAGATTCATTGTAAAATAAAGCTTTCAGCTAAATGACCACCTCATATACTGTAAAAAAAAGATCCACTTCAAATGACATTTTTGGATTGAGCATTTTTGGAAAAATTTTAATGATGAAAAATAAAAAGTTACAAAATAATTATAAAATAATCTATTTTAGTGAATTTAAGGTAATGTCCCATTGCAGGTAAGCATTTCACATCATACTGCAAATAATATAACCCAGCAACAACACATTTTGGCACATCATGCTATTACAGTAAATTATGCCAATATACAGTAACATAGCACATTGTAATATAGCACAATATATCAACCTGCAACAAACAAACAAACACATTTTATATTAAAGAGCAACAACATATCAGACTGCAAAAACACATTATATCACACAACAAAAGAGTACCATGCTGCAAATGCAATAAGCAAATTTAAATTATAGTATGCGACAGAAGCATAATATATGACCGGCTCATTCCCAGCCTCTTCATGTGCAGATCTACTCATAATTATCCAAAATCTGCATCTTTTAATATTCCGACTACGCCAACCTTATATTTAGTCCCTACAAACCTCCTAATCAAAGGGGCTGATGAAACAAGCCGAACAATCTCAATAGACTCACCTACCCCCTTCATAGTTCATAGTTCATAATTCATCACCACTAGCTCCTATCACATTCAACAACCAGCAATTTTAAACTAATGCCAAAAAAAAATCTCCCTGCACATCGGTGGTCACTGTAATCACGTTTGTTATATTGATGATCATCCTAAAAGCTCATGAAAAATTGGTGGTTCGTTTAAATGTCCAATTACTATGCAGGTCAATGTAACCTCATGTCTTGTATATTGGAAAAGATGAAAAAAGAAGGAAAACAGGAAAGGTTACTTAAAAAAATATCAGCACAAAACGCAATCCAGAACAGTATGCTTCTGACCAGGACATGAGAAAACACAGAAACACACACATGTATACAAAGAAAAAGAAAAAAGTGCTAACACAACCAAATGTCAATAAATATACATAATAATCCCCACACCAAGTGAGGAAACCTTCTATATTTGAACAATGTTATTCCAATAGTGCATTAATTCACACCACCAAGAATGCACTCTCACAGCCAACCCAGTGACCTCTAACTTATTAAAGGTCAATAAGCGCTGTGGGATTAGCCAAATACACCTCCAATTTGATCACGCCCTTCCTTAGTAGATCTTCTGAAACATCATCCTATCCTCCAATATTCGCTCCACACCACAACATCCACAACATCAGACCACCAGAGAAATATAAACTAAGCGTAGTACTTTGTTAAACAAATAAAAGCATACAAATGATATTCCACTCACTTTTAAAAGTGCCCAACCTTGTCAGAAATATAAACGACCTTAAAAGAAGCACCACCATGTCTCTGACTGGGAGCCAGTATGCATTTCATACACCAGACGTTCAGGCCGGACACAACGTCAGAACTGGACCCGGAAGTGAAGGCATACGTGGAGCCTCAACTAGTTTCACCAATCGCATCTTCAGGAAGCCACGGAGGTGCCATTTTATATGCAAATTTATATATCCCAAAACCCTCTGATTGGTTATTGAATCTTCATAATAGAAATCGGCTGTGTACATAGGAAACACCAGGAAAGGTCACTAACAAAACAATATATGACCTAAAACAATCAAATATTCATTTATGAACCAGTCATTACATAGAAAAAAATACACCCATATAAATCTCTTAGTTCTTATTTTTAAAATACATGCGCCATCTAGTGGAAGTAGTTCATATTACTATTCACATATACAAAATGAATTTAATAATCGTATTACATTTAAAGTGGATGTAAACCCAATGTCATCCTTTCTAATCTACTGCCATAGGGGTTATCTATAAGGATATACCGTATATACTCGAGTATAAGTCATTCCGAGTATAAGTCGAGGCCCTAATTTAACACAAAAAAAATGGGAAAAACTTATTGACCCGAGTATAAGACGAGGGTGAGAAATGCACAGCTACTGTAAGTGGAAAAGAGGGTCAACAATGCCCATTTGCAGCATCACTGTGCCCATTTGCATGCCTCACTGTGCCCATTTGCAGCCATAGGTCCCCTGAACTTCAAACTCGGTAGTTAAGGGTTCCTAGATGCCCCCTAGCTGCAGCCAAAATTTGGGGTCTCTGAACCCAAAGGGTCCCGAAATGACATTGCTGCAGATAGACACAGTTGACCGAATTTGGGGCCCCGTATCTCGGGGCCACTTAGTGCTAAGTGGCCCCGAGATACAGGGCCCCAAAAATCAGAGAATGACATTTTCTGAACCAGTTTTGGGGCCCCGTATCTCAGGGCCACTTGGTGCTAGGAACCCCAACTTTGGATATGTTATGGTACCAGTTCCACTGGGTTGGCACACCAAATTTGGGGTTCCTAGCACTAAGTGGCCCTGAGATATGGGGCCCCAAATTCGGTTCAGAAAATGTCAAGCACTTTTCTGCAGCAGAGAATGACATTTTCTAAACCAGTTTTGGGGCCCCGTATCTCAGGGCCACTTAGTGCTAGGAACTTCAGCTTTGGATATGTTGTGGTACTAGGTCCACTGGGTTTGCATACCAAATTTGGGGTTTCCAGCACTAAGTGGTCCTGAGATACGGGGCCCCAAAATCGGTTCGCAAAATGAAATTTTTTGCTGCAGAAAAGTGCTTGACTCAAGGGGGGCACTTTCAGCACAAAAAAATGTGCTGAAAAATTCGACTTATACTCGAGTATATACGGTACATGTCTCCTGCATGTATCTTTACCTGTCAAATGTCTCCCCTCTGTCTGTTATGAGAGCTGAAACACTGCAGATTCTGTGGGTGGGTCTGTTGTCTGGAGCTCGGTGGGTGGAGTTGTGATGTCAGTAGACTCCACGCCCACCTCTACACTCCCCTTGTCAATATGCATTTTCTCCTGTGTATTTCTTACACTGAACTTCTGCTATGATCTCTAACATCCAGTGAAAAGACAGGAAAGTAACCTCATGACTTCAATGCCAAATCATGCTGAGGTGTGGAACAGCCAATCCTTGCAGAGCTGCTGGAAGAAAGGAGTGGGGGTGGGAATTAAAAAATAATGCATGTCTTATGCCGCGTACACACGGTTGGACTTTTCAGCTACAAAAGTCCGACAGCCTGTCCGACAGACTTTCGACAGACTTTTGGCGGACTTTCAATGGACTTTCTAACGACCGGACTTGCCTACACACGATCACACCAAAGTCCGACGGATTTGTACATGATGACGTACACCGGACTAAAATAAGGATGTTGATAGGCAGTAGCCAATAGCTGCCCTAGCGTTGGTTTTTGTCCGTCGGACTAGCATACAGACGAGCAGATTTCTGGGTCCGGCGGAGTTACGACGTAAAGATTTGAAGCATGTTCCAAATCTAAAGTCCATCAGATTTGCGGCTGGAAAAGTCCGCTGAAGGTCCGGTGAAGCCCACACACGATCGGATTGTTTGCCGGATTTGGTCCGTCGGCGTCCGTCAGACAAGTCCAGTCGAAAAGTCCGACCGTGTGTACGCGGCATAAGGCTAGTGCCTGAGATATGTAAATCAAATGTCACTCACAGCAAGGGGGAGGATTTGAAGTTTTTTTCTGTTTGTCAAGATTTATCTCACTGAACAGTAAAAGAGGATTGCTCAGAGCTGGATTAACTCTTTGTGGCAAGACTGGGCTCAAATGATAGGAAATCTTATACTCTACATTATGACATCAAAAAAAAAAATTCGGGTTTACATCCACTTTAAACCCCAAAATATAGAAAAACTTTTTTTTTTTACTAAAAATGCTTATTCAGCAACTGGACTCCAAGAATATATAAACATTACATTTTTGGCATCAAACTTTACACTATTGGATAAAAGTACTGCTTCTGTTATTGTTATGCCCCATACACACGATCAGACTTTCCGACAACAAAACCGTGGCATTTTGTTCGAAAGTTGTTGGCTCCAACTTGTCCTGCATACACACGGTCACACAAATGTTGGCCAACAATTACGAACATGGGAATGTGGTGATGTACAAGGCGTATGACGAGCCGAGAAAAAGGAAGTTCAATAGCCAGTGCGGCTCCTTCTGCTTGATTCCGAGCATGCGTGAACTTTTGTGCATCGGAATTCCAACAAAGTTTTGTTGACGGAAAATTTGAGAAGCTGCTAGCCAACATTTGTTGGCGGAAAGTCCGACAACAAATGTTCGATGGAGCATACACACGGTCGGACTTTCAGCCAACAAGCTCACATCCAACATTTTTTGTTGGAAAATACGTTTGTGTGTACGGGGCATTACTATTGGTGGTTCTATCCTGATTGACATGTTTAGACATACTGTAGGTTAAAACTTTAAGCCTACATATTTGGGCAGTTATGTGATACAAATATATGTACTGTAATTGTGCTGGTGCTTCTCAATTATGGCACTCATGTATTTATATTTAGAGACTATACATGGATACCCATTATGGTCTTAGAGGAACCCAAATTATTAATCAAGCTCCCTTATTCCAAGGTTTTTTGCCATATTTACACACTCTTTGTGCCTCCAATGATTTGCATCAGTTATTATAACTGTGAAGCGCTAGGTGTGGAAGGTATGAGGTATTAAACCTTTTAGAACCATGATTTTAAACTGTACCAAGAAAATTCATATCAATAGACAAGATGCAAAGACCTCTCTGGGGTTGACTGAATGAGACTGCTTCCCTGCATACAGTGCTTCTGGGAAAAGACTTCAGCTAAACATCTCCTGCTGTGCGTACATCCTAATTAAGCATATTCCCTGTATTTAACATGTGATGTTAAATACTATTTGCATAATGCGGCTTTAGCCCCTGTGATGATTAAATATTTAACTCATTAGGTGCTGGCTTAGGATGCCGTATCACAACCCTATTACATTGATAGTCCATGTAGAATCACTCTTTCCATTGGGGCTCTCTTTCCATTGGGGCTCAATGTAACTACTCCTTTGTATTGGTGGCAAGTGGAAGAATAGTTCCTTTATATTGGTGTCGAAGAGCAGAAGGTGATGCTACCGTCAACTCGTACCAGTGATACCACCAGAATTAAGCCTCGTACACATGATCAGATTTTTGGACGACTATTCATAAGCTTTTTGTTGTATGCTAGTCTCATGTCGAAAGTGGAGAGGTTACTCACAATACGAAAATTCTCGTACAACAGAGTACAACTTCAGAAGTGAAGTAATGTGTTGAATAGTTTTGTATGTATTCTTTCGTTTCTGATCATGTGTAGTCTTTCTCTTACGTTTTTTTTTATACGAAAACCATACTAATTTAACGAAAATTGGACATTGAGTTCACATCCGATAAAAATGTTATAGTCTGCACATCCAGCTTTTGTCTGACGAAAAATCGTCTGTCAAAAGCACCGTACTAACGATCTGAAAATCAGGAGATTGTTCGTCATACAATATTTTACTTCCGATTTTCATTTTGTGTGTACGGGCCATTATGCAGGTACTTTTGGGAGCAAGGTAATTTGTTAATGCAATACTCCCAGAAATATGACCAAGGTACTTTCATGCAGGCCATTACAGGAAGGTATAAGCTTCCATTCACATAGGTGCAGTGCATTTGCGTGCACATGTTGCGGGTACTGAATTGCAAGGTGCTGAAGCACCAGGTGATTTTGTGAACGTGAAAATGCATCATGTTTGCTGATGTGTGGGGGTGCCATTATGAATCAATGGCACCCCCACGAGTCTGCTAAAGAGCAGTGTGTTTCACCTGATGGTTGGGAGCACCCATGATTTTGCAAGCATTTCCAACTCGCACAAATGGGAACCTAGCCTAAACCTTGTAACCCAGTAAATTTGCTTCTATCTGTAACAGCCGCTAGTGTAGCAAAATATACAGGCTAGACAAAGCCTTAATGCAGTATAGTCATGGAAAAAACAAGACCATTATTTACAACAGTGGTGCAAGAAGGGGAGTAATGTACATAGTAAACATACAAAAGTATGTGTACACTTGCGTATAGGAAAGACTGAAAGTCGTAATTCTCAATGTTCATACCAGTCTATCCATGGTTTCCAGGTTTTATCAAAGGTCAGCAATGTGCCAATGGCTAATGCTGCGTACACACGATCGGAAATTCGGCCAGCAAAAGATCGATGAGAGCTTTTGGTCGGAAAATGCGACCGTGTGTATGCTCCATCTGACTTTTGCTGGCCGAATTCCAGCCAGCAAAAGATTGAGAGAACGTTCTCAATTTTTCGGTCGGAAAAAGTTCCTATCCGAAAATGCGATCGTCTGTAGCAATTCCGACGCGCAAAATTCCTACGCATGCTTGGAAACAATTTGACGCATGCTCGGAAGCATTGAACTTCATTTTCTCTGCTTCTTGGTGCGTTTTTGACGGTCGAAAGTTCAGTGAACTTTTGTGTGACCTTGTGTATGCAAGGCAAGCTTTAGCGGAATCCCTTCGGAAAAGCCGTCATATCTTTTTCCGACCAAAATCCCAATCGTGTGTACGTGGCATTAGGCTCGTTCATAGGAGTAATGCAGGTGAGTAGTACGCAAAGCTTCTGAAGGGTTGGGGGCAAGATCTTTTTTCCAGTTACGAGTAATAGTTAGGTCTTGCGCATATCAATAAGTTGGTTATGACTTTACGGCACTGAACTGGGAAGAAGTCAATCCCACCTATCTGTAACTGTTGAAAACAAAGCCCCATTTATGTGCAAAATAAAAGACAATGAATAAAATAAAAGTTACATCTAGGGTTTAGATTTGCTTTAAGACTAATTTAATACACTAACGTTATAACAGACATAATGCTTTTAATATTTCACTGCCAGTCCTTTTCTGTTATCTATTTTTTAAATCTCTAAAAATCTATCTCTCTGTGATCTGAGGCATCTGTCTCGCCTTTGTTCAACTGGCAAAAACCAAAACATTGAAAAGACAGGTAGAAAAACAGCTGTTTTGCACATTGCCTTAGGTTTTCTTTGTTTTTATTCTTTTCACACATATAACTGATAATTATTACATTACTGCCCACACAATAGCTTTGCTGCTTCTGACAGAAGAAATAAATTGGTGAAACCCCTTATTCTGTTTCAAAAAATGTGTCTTTCCTTATATTAAAAGTTGCCGTTTATGAAACAGACAATGTACAGGCAGTCATTTAGAGGGCAGTATCCTTAGATAGTACACACCAAATACCAGTGTTGCCTACAACAGTGAAAAAGATGATTTTAAATTGGGGGACTTGGAGTCAGAGTCAGTAAGTGAAAAAGACATATCTGAAACTAAAAATAAAAGATTTGATGGGCAAAAGAACACAGATTATGGATGGATGGATGGATAATGGGTGTAAGTTTGAGGTGGCAAAGATGTAGAGCAATTTAAAGGATGCTGGAGTTATACTTGAGGATGCCTTCTGTAATACATGGTAGAGGAAATGTAATGATATGGATCAACTTTGGTCTGGTAAACCAGTCTTTTACAACATCATGCCTGTGGTCAGCACTGGATTGGTGAACTTTTCATCATGCAATGAAAAACTATATGAAGCACATTCTAATATATGCAAAGCCTATATGGCTGTGTAAGCAAAACACATATAACACACTACCTTGCATTGTGGGGTGCCGCACTGCAAAAAAGGGTACAGGTCTGTTTGATTGCACATTTTGGTGCATTGCCAGCCTATGCAGTTTAAAGAGCTACCTTAATGCAGTGCACAATAATGTGTTAACCCAATGGACAAGGGTGCCAAGAAGTGAATGTACTCTTATAGGTTATCATACACCAAAACGTTTTTTTTTCTGTTTTAAATAGTGAGGAAAAATTAGAACAACTGTCAAATGTTTATTGCTGCTATTTTCCCCACTAGGGAGATTAGCTCTCTCTATTTTTCCCGGAGACTACGGACATGGTGACTTGGGATTAATCAAATATACCTGGGCTCTGTTCGAGTCAGGTTCACAGAACATTAATAAAGTTCAGTGCCAAATCCAGACCCCACTGAAATCTATGGGAACTGAATGGTAAAAAACATTGATGCCATTTTCTAGTCCAATAGGCAAAGGATTGTTAAACTAATGGCATGGGTGCTGGGCAGTGCCCTGGGGAACATGTACCAAGGCCAAAAATCTTCATTTAGTGGGGAGCTCCAATTTTAATAATGCTTTAAGGCCAACATTAAAATGCAAAATTTCTTTAAATAACAAGCCTGTGGAATGTCCTTTATCTGCCTATGAAGTGGCGTATCTGTATGACGTATAAAACCTACTACAGCAAAACTGACATTTAAAAAAAAAATCTGTTTAAACCACAGGCAACTCACATTTTAGGTCGCTTTACTTCTGTTTGTATACAAATGGCCGAGCATTCCCTTCATCTATACCAGATCCTTGTTATAGATGAAAAAATGCCATGGTGTCCCGCTGAATTCCCCCCCCCCACACTCCCTGTCACAATTTAACAAAAATGTGGCCATGCGCCTGCCCACGTCATTTATTTCTGTGAATGTGAAAACTACAAGTACCGACAGCCTTTGCGGCTTTCAACTTGTAGTTCTCAATTAAAGCGGAGCTCCACTCAAAATCTCCTTCCCCCTCCAGTGCCAGATTTGGCACCTTTCAGGGGGAAGGGGTGAGCGGGTACCTGGTTTTGACAGGTACCAGCTCCCACTTCTGGGTGATCTTGCCGTGGCGAGATCACCAGGAAATTCGGCCCCGCTCCTCTTTTCCCCCACTGCCAGGCCATTGAGAAAGCACAGCGCAATTAGCGTATGTGCAGTAGGGAACCGGCTGTGAATCTGCAAGGGTTAACTGCCATTTTCCCTTAAAAGCAATGGCAACGGCAGCACCTGAGAGCCAATGGAAAAATAGGTTGGGGTGCCGACATCACTGGATTCCTGGACCCAGACCGGTAAGTGTCCTAATATTAAAAGTCAGCAGATACAGTAGCCTGGAGCTCCTCTTTAACTACCATGGTGCTGTTGGCCACAGGCCTCAACCTGGGGGGAGACCTGGCTGGAGGGGGGGAACCCAGAGCCTCCCCCAGAAAAGCACCTTGTCTCTATGTTGATGAGATCAAGGACCTCTTCCCTACAACCCTTGTCTGGTGGTTTTGGGGGGGGGGGGTCTGTGGGCAGAGGGCTTATTGGAATCTGGAATCTTTCATTTATGATCTATTTATTTAGTCCCTGCCAAAGGGAAGTGTACAGTCTCATGTCCCTAGCATAATCACATAAGCATAAACACATTCTAATAGAATGTTTTTACATTGTGGGCACACACAAACATGCAGTGAACATACAAACTGCAACAAACAAGACCCCTGGAGCGTTTTAGCCGCAAGACCCCAAGATATCACCACTAAACACTTCTGGGAGACTTTGCCATATATATATATATATAAATGTAATATGAATCTATATGAATCTATATTTCTCGCAAATATTTTTGGCCTTGTAGATTTCTTTCTGCTACCTATTTTGCAATTTTGCTTTTAATTTCCCAGGGGTATTAAAAACCAACTAGCGTCCATAAATAAATCACTGACAGGTGTAGCTTACTTTACAGCTTCCTTTGTGTTATGAATCTCTTTTGAGGTTTACTTTAACTCTGTGTAAGAATCAGTTTATATAATATTGCCTGTCATGGATTTGTTGGTGACACAGTGACATACAGTAGTATGTTCTGGAATACACTTATCAATTAATTGCTGACAAAAGGGGCAACATATTACGTTGTGGATAGAGTGGAGAGGGATTAGAAAATATTTTATGTTTACTAGGGATGCACAGATACATCAGCCGCTGAAAACACGGTTATCAGCGCTTTGTCGATAGAAAAATTAAAAAAATGGTACTGATGATGTGTTCCATTGGCTTCAATGTAAAATCACGTCCCGTTGACTTCAATGCAAAATCGCATCCCATTGACTTCAATGCAAAAATGCCTCCTAGTGACTTCACTGCAAAAATGCCCCTTAGTGACATAATGCAAAATCGTGTCCCATTGATAACAATGCAAAAAACACCCCCATTGATTTCAATGCAAAATTGCATCCCATTGACTTTAATGCAAAAATGCCAGCCACAGAAATTAAATTAAAACTTTTCTTTTTTAAACTGTCTGTTTGAGTTTCGTTTTTTAGCCAAGTGCATCCTGAATTTTCTATTTCAGTTTCGAAATTGGAATTTTCATTTCGGTGCACCACTAATGTTTGCCCTTTATCTCTGAAAGTGAAAAAAAAGTTTTGCCTTTAGTTCTACTTTAACGCTATATGTATACTGGTGTTTAGATCATGTTTGCATTGTATTTGGAGATGTTTGTCGCTTTCAGCCTCTAATAGAGTCTTACAAGTTGGCAGCAGCGGGGCTGGACAATGTGCTTTCCACCCACACCAAATTGCCAGCATCTCATGCACCAGAGCTAAACGCTCAATGTGCATTAGGCCACGATGAGACAGCATTACTGATTACAACAGTAAAGGTCTGATGAGGCCTCAAACTCTTCAAACTCTATCCAAAGTAAAGAATTGGTAGAGTTACACTTTAAACAAAGTACTGTATGTATTGAACTAATATACATTTAAAAATCGGAGGCATCTATCCTGCAAGTCCTAGTTGACTGTCCTCTTCACACCATTCCCCCAAATGGCACATGCAGCAAGCAGAAGACCCCAACTACAGTTTAAATATGGATCCAATTTACTGAGAATCCTAATCAATTGTAGAAGAGATTGTAAAATATTGCTTGATTAGCAGTCACTGGATATGGAACAGTAGATACAATCACTATAGTGTTCATACAGAAGTACTTGTAGCTAGTTGCTTAAGACTAGTAGGCAAGGAAACATGACAATGTACAGAAAAGGCAGGGCAGGCTAAAGTGAACAGCAATTGTAAACTTTTATAAGTCCATCCTAAAGGTGGTCATGCACCTGGTGATATATGATTGGTCAAGATAGGAGCAATTGCAAACAAGCAATTTATCATTGATTAAAATATTGGAGAATGCAAAACACACAGTATTGTTCTGCACTTTGCGACTGACTGAAAATATGATCGATCAGTAATGCATGTAAATGATCAATTAAAAGCAATTGTTTAATCAATCTGTATTATAATAATTTCTCCAGCACACATGCAAATATATGTTTGAGAGATCAAAGAAAGCGACAAAATTCAGCTATGACTGATCAATGTGGCAGAATCACAATCAAGAGCTCTCCAATCTAAAGGTGACTATACATTGGTAGATCAAACATTAATTTGAAGAATTTTGTCAGTACACTGGATAATGCCATCAGAGACTCAACAAAATGTTATTCAAAGGACTTCAAAAATGTTGTTTGATTCTAACATTCGATTTTGGAATGAATGTCATTTCCTCGACAAAAAACGCATAAACTGAATTTTGTTCATTAGAAAAAAACTTTACCTTGCCCTCTTTAATTAAATTTTTTTTGTCACATGGTGTATGGCCATGTGACAAAAAAAAATTGAAGAAGGCAAGGAAATGTTTTTCTCTAATTAACAAAATTCAGTTAATGTGTGAAACCAAGGGTCTCTGGTTTGCGATTCAGTGCAATCAGAGTACTCCCAACATATGATTGAATTATTTTATCAATACCTGTGTTGTCCCCATAAGACCAGGTCTGCCATTTCCTTTGTTAGCCAGGGAAGCCTTTTCTGTGCTACCCTCTGATCCTGGTTTACCTTCTATATGAAGGGTTCAACTCTCCTGGCTTTGAGCCTATGTTGTGCCTCATAGAGGTTACCCCCTTCCAACATCACTACCCTTGTCAAAAAAAGTGTGTTAAAAACTTAAAGTGGTTACCTGCTCTGTGCAATGGTTTTGCACAGAGCAGCCCCGACCCTCCTCTTTTTGGGTCCCCTGTCAGCGGTCCTGGCTCCTCCCCCCTGCCGAGTGCCCACAAGCCTCTTGCTATGGGGGCACTCGAGCAGGCTCACTCCCAAGTCACGCTCCTGTGAATAGACATTGTCCATTCATACACTGAGCATTGTCTCCTCATTGGCACACTGGCTGTGATTGACAACAGCAGGAGCCAATGAGTCCCACTGCTGTGTGAGCAGTGAGAAGACAGAGATTCGGGAGAGCTGTTACTCTCATGCACATCGCTGGATTAAGATGGGGCTCAGATAAGTATAAGGGGGGTTGAGGGGGGAGCTGCACCCAAAAGGTTTTTTACCTTAATGCATAGAATGCATTAAGCTTAAAAAAACGTCTGCCTTTAGAACCACTTTTATTACTTTGATGACTTTGATTACTTGTAGTCCACACATAAATACTTGTAGCACCCTCTAGTAGTGTGCTAGAGAGGTTAGGTAAATTTAAGAAATGTAAGCAGGCCTGGCTGGTTGCTAGGCCTGCTTGTTTTCATTCTGGGCTGGGAGTGGCTCAGGGTAGGGCTGGGTGAATCACAGATGGTGTCATCAGGACCTCCCATTTCTTTCCAGAGGCTTCTAGTGCTTTCTGGAAAAAAGGGTGGGAGGGGAGGTGGAGCCACCTGGGGTGTTTTAGGAGCCCAATCTGGATTGGCAGGGGGTAGGCCTCCCTAAATACCCAGGGTTAGCCCAGCTGGGGAGGAGTTGTCGGGTGGAAGAGCTGAAGTGAGAGGGTGTGGAGGCTGTCAGGGCCTTTGAGGGAGCTCAAAGGCCCCGACAGCCTGGACCTGGGCTCAGGTGCAGTCGGGACCACTTTCAGGAACACATGAAGAGGTCCTGGACTGGAGGCACAAGAGAGAGCAATGAGAGGACAGCGGGAGAGAGCACTGCTAAGAGACTCCAGGGAGGACAACTGGTCGCAGCCAGGAGGACTGGTGAGTGAGGCACAGTCAGGAGGACTAGGAGGCACGCCTGAGAGGACTGGGAGCTTGCAGTCCGAGATGGGTGCAGAACCAGAAGTGTGGACTGTGGTGGAAGGGGCAGTGGAGAGAGGCAGCTGCAACCAGGAGGCTGGCAGGGCAGCTAGCACAAAGACTTTTCTGCTACACCATTGGGGCCTGCAGTCCCAGCCTGCAAGGGGCATGTGCTGAGACCTGGCTGATTCAGTGTCAGGCCTAACCAACAGTAAGTGCTAGCTGTTTCTGGGGAATCAAGTGAAGTGCTGGAGGTGACTAGGAGTAACAGTCTGCAGCAAGTGATGTGCTGGTGGAGTGAGAAGTAATGAGCTTCAAACAAGTTTGTGCAGGAGGAAGCTGAAGTAGTATGTACAGGGAGTGTACATAGTTGTTCCAAAACCAATTTCTGTTATATTGATCCATGCTAGGCATCCCATAGCTTCCATCCCCATCCAAGTTATACCCCTCAATAAAAAACAAAAAACAAAGTTCACTGACTGCTTTATGCCTGGGAGTGAATGCAGGGCTGGGCAGGGTGACAGATAGGGATGAGCTTCGACTTCAAGTCAAACTCATGTTCGACTCGAACATCGGCTGTTCGTCAGTTCGCCGAACAGCAAACAATTTGGGGTGTTTGCGGCAAATTCGAAAGCCGTGGAACACCCTTTAAAAATCTACGGAAGAAATCAAAAGTGCTAATTTTAAAGGCTTATATGCATGGTATTGTCATAAAAAGTGTTTGGGGAATCGGGTCCTGCCCGGGGGGACATGTATCAATGCAAAAAGAAGTTTTAAAAACGGCCGTTTTTTCGGGAGCAGTGATTTTAAAAGTTCTTAAAGTGAAACAATAAAAGTGTAATATTCCTTTAAATTTCGTACCTGGGGGGTGTCTATATTATGCCTGTAATGGGGCGCATGTTTCGCATGTTTAAAACAGTCTGACAGCAAAATGACATTTCAAAGGAAAAAAAGTAACTTAAAACTACTTGCGGCTATAATGAATTGTCGGTCCGACAATACACATAAAAGTTCATTGATAAAAACAGCATGGGATTTCCCCACAGGGGAACCCCGAACCAAAATTTTTTTTAAAATGCGTGGGGGTCCCCCTAAATTCCATACCAGGCCCTTCAGGTTTGGTATGGATATTAAGGGGAACCCCGCGCCAAAATTTAAAAAAAATGCCGTGGGGGTCCCCCTCAAAATCCATACGAGACCCTTCGGGGGGGGAGGGTGCTTTGAGATAGCCCCCCAAAGCACCTTGTCCTCATGTTGATGAGGAGAAGGGCCTCATCCCCACAACCCTTGCCCGGTGGTTGTGGGGGTCTGCGGGCGGGGGGGTTATCGGAATCTGGAAGCCCCCTTTAACAAGGGACCCCCAGATCCCGTCCCCCCCGTTTGAATTGGTAATGGGGTACAAATGTACCCCTACCATTTCACAAAAAAAGTGTCAAAAAGGTTACAAAACACAAGAGACGGTTTTTGACAAGTCCTTTATTAATTTCTTCTTCTTTCGGCTTCTTCTTCCATCTTCTTTCTTCTGGTATTCTTTCAGTGTTCTTCTTCTTCCTCCATCTTCTTCTTCATCTTCTTCTTCTCCATCTTCTTCTTCCTCCGCTCTTCTCGTCCCGCATCTTCCTCCAGGCTTCTTCTCCGCTCCGTCCGCACGATCCGCCACAGTGGGAGTCTTCAGCCATGTGACGCTTCGCTTCTTCTGACACTTCTTATATAACGGAGGGCGGGGCCACCCGGTGACCCTGCCCTCCTCTGACATACAGGGAATTCACGGGACTTCACTTTTTTTTTTTTTTTTAACTTTGGTTCGGTGTTCCCCTGTGGGGAAATCCCATGCCGTTTTTATCAATGAACTTTTATGTGTATTGTCGGACCGACAATTCATTATAGCCGCGAGTAGTTTTAAATGACTTTTTTTCCTTTAAAATGTCATTTTGCTGTCAGACTGTTCTAAACACGGGAAACATGCGCCCCTTTACAGGCATACTATAGACACCCCCCAGGTACGAAATTTAAAGGAATATTACACTTTTATTGTTTCACTTTAAGCATTATTAAAATCACTGCTCCAGAAAAAACGGCTGTTTCTAAAACTTCTTTTTGCATTGATACATGTCCCCTGGGGCAGGACCCGGGTCCCCAAACACTTTTTATGACAATAACTTGCCTATAAGCCTTTAAAATGAGCACTTTTGATTATTCATGTTCGTGTCCTATAGACTTTAACAGTGTTCACGTGTTCAAACAAATTTTTTGCCTGTTCGCATGTACTGGTGCAAAACTGAAGCGGGGGGTGTTCAGCTCATCCCTAGTGACAGACATACTACAATTCTCAGCAGCTCCTGCAGGGGTACCACTACATACTATTAGGCTCACTTTTTACCAGGTACTCATGTGGCAATCATAGACACTATTGAACACTTTTTAATAGGGATGATTTGGCTTCAATCACTCTAGCTAAAAATTTCAGACCCAGATCCAGGAAGATATCACAATCCACTAACTTTATCAGCTCAGTTCATGCCTATATAATGGGAAAATTAATAAATTCACAGAGATGGTAGCCTGTAGATATTGTAGATATTAAGCCTTCTAGAGAGTGCTATATTTTTACAAGTAATCAATCTTTAGCTAAACACGGTTCATTGTATATCATTGTCTTGCTGAAAATACCTGCAGATGGATCAATAACTAAAGAGATAGAGACTGTGTGCACTGCCATAGCGCAATGTAAAAGCAGAAGAGTAGGACTTGCATATCTTTTAAGATGGTCAGAAAGGTTGCAATCTGATTCTACAATCTTCTTTAGATTTACATTTAATGTGAGGGCCTGTCCAACTGCATATAAACTCAGTATATTGTTTAGACAGAACCTAAACTGCATAGCTGTTAGTAATTCTAACAGTTTGTCAGTTTTTTCATCCTTTAAAAAAAAAAAAATGGACAGCAATGCATCTCTATGGGTTTAAATGATGACTATCTGTTTACATCAGTTTCTGTTTAGGTCTGTTTTTTAGGCCACATTCACACGGGTGATTAGTTGCACGCCCAATGCAGAGCTGTGTGTTACTGGAACTGGGATGCACAGGTGTTATGTGCATCCACGTGTTCGCAGTCTTATAGATGTGTATTGGGACATATGGCTGAACATAAACAGCTGCTGTGCCCAATGCAACATCCATGGCAGAGTACAGGGCCAGGTGAAACCTGTCATGCAGGTTATGAACCATGTGTTTTGAGCTTAAACGTGTTTGGATGTTCTTCTGAAATCATGGGTACACGCCAGGAAGCTGTAACATGTAATGAGCCAATCATCTGCAGTGGGGCATTCCCAAGCATATACAAGGGACATGTATACTTATGGCTGCAGGGCTGGGAATGCACCCGTCACAGATGATTGACCCATTATAAGTGACAGCTTCCTGGCAAGCTCGACCATGTAAATTTGGAAGAGCATCCAAACATGCTCAAGCTCATCACTATCTGCTAATATCTCGGCAGACAGCTCAGATGCCTCTTTCTTCACATACAGACTATGCCTTTCTCCTCCCGTTCATTCTCAGCTGAGCAGGGGAGGGGGGTGAGTAGAGGAATCAAAGTAAGCAGCTCTCCTGCTTTCTGGTGCATACAGTATAGAAAATGCAGCAGATCACTCCTAATTAACAAATGGGTATGTGCCCCCTTCCTAAAGTAATATTAAAGGCAGATTTTTTTATGAATAATAAACTTGTCATTTATCTGCCCCAACCCTCCTCTTTTCGAGTCCTGGCTCCTCCCTCCTGCCGAGTGCCCCCATAGCAAGCAGCTTGCTATGGGGGCACCTGAGCAGGCTCACTCATCACTACATTCAGCATAAATCCTAGGAAAGGGAGGCACGAGGGGGAGTACAAGAACACTACATTTCAAAAGAGCCACCTTTTCTAAACTGCGCTCCATGCTGCAGGTTATTAAATGGGACTAAATCCTTGAATCATTGAACACAGAGGAAAAATGGGGGTGCTATATGAACATATTAAATACAAGTATTACTGAGTGCATTCCAATGGGTAATAAATATAGAAGAACAAAGGATAAACCTGGGTGGCTGAACCAAAACATAAAATGTCATACTAAGGACACAAAAATGTCCTTTAAAAAGTACAAAGTGGAGAGGTCATTATCAGCATTCCAACACTACAAGGAATGCAATAAGAAGAAAAATAAGATGTGTAAGAACACAATCAGGGCAGCTAAAAAAAGACTATGAGAAACACATAGCGGAGGAGAGTAAAAAAAATCCCAAGAAATGTCTCAAATATATTAACAGTAAAAAGGTGAGGTCAGAAGACATAGACCCCATAAAGGACGAGGAAGGGAAGATGGTTACAGATGACAAGGAGAAGGCAGCTGTACTAAATGCTTTCTTATCCTCGGTCTTCACACAGAAAAGGAAGGGTATAACAACCACGGCTGTATGGTTAGTAACACGTCACAGGATCTAACCTTGTGGCTAACAGAGGCCAGAGTCCGGAAAGGATTAGGGAAGCGTAACATAAATAAATTACCAGGACAAGATGGCTTACACTCAAGAGTCCTTAAGGAACTCAGTCAGGTTATAGCCAGACCGCTAGTCCTAATCTTTATGGACAGCATACTGACAGGATTGGTACCAGCTGACGGGTGAAAAGTCGATGTGGTACCAATATTCAAAAAAGGGCAGAGATCTATTGCTTGAAAATACAGGCCTGTCAGTCTAACATCGGTAGTATATAAACTATTTGGGGGTATGATAAGGGACCATATCTAAGAATTTGCTGATGAAAACAGTATAATTAGCAGTAATCAGCATGGGTTTACAAAAGGTCGCTCTTGCCAAACCAATCTATTAATATTCTACAAAGAAGTGAGCTGCCATCTGGACAAAGGTAGGCTGGAAGATGTGGTGTATCTGGATTTTGTAAAAGCATTTGATAGAGTGCCCCACAAACACTTAATCTACAAACTGAGGTCAGTGGGTTTAGACTATAAGGTTTGTTCTTAGAGAGAAAGATAGAAAACTGGCTGTAGGGGCGAACGCAAAGGGTAGTGATTAATAACATGTATTAGAATGATGTAGAGTGCTTAGTGGGGTACCCCAGGGCTCTGTCCTGGGACCAATTCAGTTTAACTTATTTATAAATGGTATAGAGGATGGGATAAATAGCTCAATTTCAGTGTTTGCTGACAACACAAAAATATGTAGGGCAATAATATCACAGAAGGAAATAGACACTTTACAAGAGGACCTGAATAAATGAATGGAGTGGGCTGCTAGATGGCAAATGAAGTTTAACATTGGTAAATGTAGGGTAATGCACTTGGGGGATAAAAGCATAAATGCAAGTTATTCATTGGGGGGAGAACCTCTAGAGGATTCCAAGATGGAGAAGGATCTAGGGTCCTAGTATAAGACAGACTGAGCACTAGCATCCAGTGTCAAGCTGCAGCTACCAAAGCTGGCAGAATATTAGCATGCATTAAAAAGGGAATTTACTCCAGAGATAAAACGATAATCCTGCAACTTTATAAAACTCTGGTTCAGGCCACATCTGGAGTATTCCGTCCAGTTCTGGAAAGGATGTGCTGGAATTGCAGAGAGCCTGGAGAAGGGCAACAAAATTAATATGGGGACCAGAGGCCCTTAATTATGAGGAATGACTACAAGCGCTAAATGTATTCTCACTGGAGAAACGACGCTTGAGGGAAGATATGATAGCAGTATACAAATATCTCAACGGTGATCCCAGCGTGTGTATGAAACTTTTCAGTCCCAGGGAGAAGGTCAAAAAACCTTCAGCCTTTACAACCACTTTAATTAGGAATATGCATAAAAGGTTTATGCCTGCCTATCACTTTGTTAATTCTCCCACAGTATTGCAGCAATTGGGTCAGCTTAAAAGCCAGGTAACTAGCATTTTTACAAGGAAAGCCCAGCAACGGCCTTCACATTTCTCATATGACAGCTTTATTTTAGGCAAAAAAACGATTTACCTGGTTCTATTAATAATACATCCTAGTTAACAATCAGGCCCCCTTGACCCAGGATGCCCAGTTATGTTCTTAATGTTTTGAGCTATTTTCTGCCATTATTGTCCACCAGAAAATCACTGCACAGAATGTCACTCTAAGCCATACATTCATTCTCACCTGTCACTGTGTGAAGGCCAGCGTTACATTAACTTCATTATTTATGCATAAATTACAAGTCTTGGGATGTCATTGCTGGCAGGAGTAAACTTAGCTGGTAAAGCTTAATGATCTGGGCCACCATGAAAACACTCTGATGAATCTTTCCCTGCGGTAAATGTGGTAAAATGTGCACATCATATAAAACCTCTCTATTCACAGAGCTGTCACGCTGCCGCCACATGAATTATATTGCTACGAGGGATGTTCTCTCAGAAATGCTCCTAACATTGTTGGCTTGTAAAGCAAGCAATGAACAATGAAGATGTACAAAATGCAATAAGAGCAAGCAGATTTCACTTTATTTTAGTAACATCAGTAGAAGAATAATTCTGATCAATTCATATTCCCTATCCTTTGCTCTTTACTCTATTAAATATACTTGTGAATATATTTCTACTCTCAATAGGGTACATACAAATGCCAAAATATGAAAGAGCAAGAGTATAAAAAATGATCAATTAGCAAAAAAATTACTTATAGGTAATGTGAGATTTAGCTTAAAGCAGAAAGTCCACAGAGAGGAATTCAACACCCAAGAAACCGTTTGAGGGCTTCTTGCCTGTGTTTACTAGGCATCGGTGTTTCAAACATACACCATCACAGGGATCGGTATCAGTGTCACATACTAAACAAGCATTTAGCCTATGGATTTTCTGTACTGTTCTGGCAACTACAGCCCTTTGGTTTTGGGGCTTAGTGTGTTCCAGCACTGATAGGCCACCACATGCACTCCTGGCTTGTGTCCTCAGTATGTTAAAGCGGAGTTCCACTCATTTAAATGTTAGCAACTACAAAAAGTGTAGCTGCTGACTTTTAATAATCAGACACTCACCTGTCCCACGGTCCAGTGATGCGGGCGTATGAAGCCCCGCTCCTCTCCCCCTCCTCTCTGCAGCACCGGCATTCTAACTGTGGCGCCCGGCTGTGACTTCACAACCGGGCACACACTGCACGTGCACGAGCGCTGTGAATGGCCTGGCAATCTTCTGGGACCTGTGACTTGTCCCAGAAGATTGCAGGGAGGGAGGGGGGAGAGATGTTCTTCCTTCCAGCGCCGCGGCGCCAGGGGAGGAAGTGGGAGCTGGGTGCCTGTAAAAACATTAAAAAAAACATGTCAAATGTAGCATGTCAGGGGGTCACCAGCACTTAAAGCGGAAGTTCAATTTTTGGGTGGAACTCCCCTTTATTCTGCAGCACTGCATTACTTTTCCCAGGCCTGGACACTGACCCACAGGGTTTATACAATGTCCTGTGTCTCTACAGTAGGGAGTACCCATTTTGTGGACAACAACCAGCTAACAATAAGTCTTAAGTAGTGCTACCCCCTAAGGAGCCGCTGAGTGTTGGGTCTCCCTATAGTCTGTACAGTCAGGTAACACGCATTTCCCACTTTAATCCAGACACAAGAAAACAGTCCATGGGCTTATTTTTTTTAGGTTTTATTAGGGATTTCAACTTATATGGGGTAAAGCGGTTATGGGATGCCCAACTTGACTCAAAGAACAATAAAATTGGGAAAATTCCCTTCTCTGGCACACTGCAACAACAGATAATTAAACAGATGATTGTGTTCCAGGCATAAAAACAGCAGCAGCCTTTAGCATAGTAATCCTCTCCTAGGAATTTGAGTGGATTTTTGTCAAGTGACAATGTGTAGGAGCTCTTGGTCCAGTTAGTGAACAAAATACCAGCCCACCTGGCTACGGTATCTGATCCCAGGACAAGAGATTGGGTAAGCAATAAACTGTCCCCTGAAGACTTGCC
Organism: Lithobates clamitans; assembly: GCA_037952925.1. Lineage (NCBI taxonomy): Eukaryota > Metazoa > Chordata > Amphibia > Anura > Ranidae > Lithobates > Lithobates clamitans. Next base: position 5,086,656 of record JBBGZY010000562.1, read on the forward strand.
AAGAACTTGCATGTAGCAGACTTCTCCCTTATAGGCCCTGGAGGTGTAGAGGTACTCACACTGTCCTTGTCCTACAGCTACAGTAGGGACAGAACTGCTGTTAGGCCTTCTGCTGGGCTGATTCCTCTCCAAACCAAGCAGGCTGTCATGAAGTGGAATAATGCCCTTACAGAATGTCTTTAACCTTAAAGCGGGATTCCGGCCAGCTAAAAAAAAATTTTTAAAGTCAGCAGCTACAAACACTGTAGCTGCTGACTTTAAATAAGTAGACTTACCTGTCCTGGGTGTCTGCGATGTCGGCCACCCGAAGCTGATCCGTCCCTCGGCTCTCGGGTCCCGGCTTCACCATCCTAGGTAAGGGAAACAGGTAGTGGAGCCTTGCGGCTTCACTGCCAGTTTCCTACTGCGCACGCACGAGCGGCGCGGCGATCTGGGAATGGCCCCGTGGTTTTCTGGGAACACACACAGTTCCCAGAAGGCAACGGGGCCACTTAGCTAGGAGCAGAACATGCCGCGGAATAGGAACAGGCAGATTAGGAAGACTGCCTAGCAACAAGGATTCAGGTAAGTTTAAAAATTTTTTTTTTTTTTTTTTATGTTTTTGGTTTTTTTGTTTGTTTTGGATTTTTGGTGAATTTTTTTTTTCAGGGTGGCCCTCCACTTTAATGCACTATTTAATTTGGCAACTATGTGATGGACTTATGTCTTTTTTCAACCTCACCTACTATGTAACTATGTAACTATATAAATTAAATTTATTGTTGATGTACCTTCTAGATGAAGATTAACTGAAGGGTCAATAGTTGAGAAGAACTCTGGTGTTCTGGTAGATCATAGACTTATTAATAGCATGTAATGCCAAGCTTCAGTCCCTAAAGCTTGTAAAATACATTTTACCTTCCTCTGGATCAACTGTGGGTAAAGGATCGGTTATATGGAGGTTTCCTATTTTTTCTATTTAGTCTATTTGTTTATTTTCTCTCTTGGTAAAACTAAATGGATGTCTGTCTTATTTCAACCTGACTAAGTAACCATGTTTGTTTCGTATGTATGCACTGTGCTGTCTATGTGTGTGCTTACGTTGCAATAAGCTTTTAAGCCAAGTTTTTGCATTATTATTTTCAAACGCTAGTTGAAAACACACATTATATAATGCAAAGCTAAAAGGAAGCTAGTAACAATTTACTCAGAGTAAGCAGTGGGTACCATGCTGACAAGTAGTCTAAGTTGAGGAGGTATCCCTGTTTATATGAATTGCTATATGTGGTCACTGAAGGGTCACATTATGAAAGTGAAAAGAGAGCACTGGACCCAGCGTGATGGCGTCACAGAAAGAAACTCCATCTTACGCGTTGCATAGGACTCTGGCTAGCCTCTGACATAAGGCATAAGCCTGAGTTTATTGCTGTGACATCATCACACTGGGTAGGTGTTCTGCTGATGGGGAAGGTACAAGCTTATGATTTATCCCATGGCTGATCTGACTAATGGTGTTAGATGTTCGGCTGTTGAGCATGTTTATGCAATCTGCGATGTAAGGGCTTGTTCACACTTGACTAAATTTCTAACGCTTAACAAATAGTCCTATAGCATTAGTATGGGCATTAGACTCACGATAATGAGCTTTAGTATGGGCGTTAGACTGGCAATTTACAAGCGTTAATGACGAGGTAAAAATACTCCTCAAATGCCCTATGGGCAGTTTTGAAGCATTTGATGATAATTAACCTCCCTGGCGATCTGATTTTGTCGGATTTTTTAATGTCCAGCTCTATTTACAGCCATTGATGGTGTTTGGTGGTTCACAAAGATACGTTCGGCAACTTTCCAAATTTAGTCAGAATGAATCACAGGCTTGTCACTTTTTTTAGCAGAATGTAGGCATTCCACAAGCATCGCTCAAGAAGTTGCCTGAAGATCTTCTTGTAGTACTTCTTTTGCTGTTTCCTCATTGCTGTGTAGAATATCATTGCTTGGTCAGCTCTGTCGGCTACTCCCATGGTGTTATTGTAGTCTATCACTACTTGTGGCCTCATGATTTCTTTCCCATCTTTCGTGCGTACCATAACAGAGGAGCAGGTATTATGGAGGTGTTAACAGAGGAGGTATTATGGACTGTACTCATTAGGCACACATCTTTCTTGTCACTCCATCGCAATGCCATCATTTTGCCTTTCTGCCAGGCAACCATTTCTCCAGTCTTCAGCTTCTTATTGCCAAACATTGCATGTCGTGCCGGTTAGCCCTAATGGTTCCATAGGCATCTGCTTTGTTTTGCAGAAGAAACTCATAATGTTCGGGAGATGTAGAAAAGCTGTTGGTTGTTATGCAATAGCCCTGATTTAGCAATGGCTCAGTGAGTGAAAGAAAAGAAGATGTTGCCATTCCATAGTTGCTGTATTTTGGATTTAATTGTGTTCCTTTTCCAGTGTATAGGAACGAATTCCAAATGTAGCCAGTTAACAATTTGCATAGCATGTAGGATTTTATGCCAAATCATGCTCTCTTTGATGCAATGTATTGTACCCAGCTGAGCCTTCCCTTGTAGGCCATTAGACTTTCATCTATGCTGATATCTTTCTGGCACATAGCTCTGTTGGAAATTCTTTAGAATCATTTGAGATACTTCCAAAATTTTCTTTAGTTTTGGTGCTGGATGAGTAGTTTAATCAAATTCTTTGTTGTTTTCAAAGTGTAAATATTTCATGATCAGGGAAAACCTGTACTCTGACATAACCGTTCCAAAGAATGGAGTGGCAAGTAATTTATTAGTTGTCCAATACCACTTCTGCAGTGGTTTCCCACCACTCCCTGAAGTATTATTAGGCCCAAATTTCCAAATGTCAGCTTTGCTCACTGGTTCCCACTTTCTGCTTCTTGGAAACTTACGATGCGTAGAAGCTAATTGTTGCGTTTGGTACCGGTTTGTCTCAGTAACTATTTTTTTAATAACCTTATTGGTCAGAAATAGATGTAAGTATGCCAAGGGGTTGTCAACTTCAATATCTACTTTCATACCAGATGCTCCAGTAAATGGGAATCTTGGGGGCGCTGCGTGATCCGTACCACAGTCAATAAAGCACCAACTTCGCACATTACTGAGTTCAGTGTCAGATGACGAATTTCCCCACATTCCCCACACACATCACTCTCGCTCATTTCTGTGTGATTCTAATTCACTATCGCTGTTTTCAAGCTGGTCTAATACCGCTTTTGACGTAGAGGGGCGCTTTTTGGATGCCATAGGCATTCTCAAGTTTCCAGGCAGAAAGAATGACAGAAAGAATGGTAAAAGTGCAGGCAGGGCACTGGACAAAGCACTAGGGACAAAACTGAGGTTAAATAATTTGATACAGTAATGTAATCCTAACAGATTACAATGTATTGTGTGTGTTATGTTTTGTGCTTTTTGAATTTGCCGCCGGTTCCACCCCATGCGTCGCAACGCTCTCAGGGAACGGAACTCGTAACACTGATGCATCGGGCGGAGGATCCGGCCGGTGGACACAGCCAGAGTACATTGTGGGATCCTAGGGACAAGGTAAGTACCTGTACATGAATACTGCGCTGTAATCCCGAGTGTGGCTCGGGGTTATCGCTCTTGGTACTGAAAATTAACCAGCCACCCTCAGGATTACGGCCAGGTAGGTTAAGGCGCATTAAAACTCCTCCACAAATGCCTATTCCATTACAGTAAACTAACTAATCTTAACGCCCCGTAACCGCACCACAACTGCCTGCCAGAGAAATTGTGAGGTGTTACCTTAGACTTGAATGGGAGGCCTTAAAGGGCTTCAAATGCTTCCTGATTCAACATGAGACTTCAATTTTAAAGCCACAGTCCATATTCCCATCGCACACGTTCCTGGAGTGAGCTCTTTAAGGTAACGGGTGCTGTAGTGACCAACCAACAGCTGGATACTGGAACCTGTGTGATAAGTAGATATTCTCCAGCATACCAAGGATCATCAACACTTTTATTCAAGAAAGATCACATCACAAAATGGTATAGTGCAAAGTTTCAGAGCCACGCAGGACCCCTTCATCAGGCATGTGATAAGTGCATACTGTTGTGCAAGAATATTTAAGTGAACATCCACCAATCAGAACCAGAATGGCCCCTCCCACCCCATAGCAAGTCATCAGTCCCAGCAAAACCATTATATAAATGTCACATATATATATATACCTGCTGGGTACTGTCAGCTAAGGCCGGGAATCATGGCAGTCTGGCAGTACTGGTACTCATAACGTAAATGTACATATGCCTTTTATATTGATCAGGAGCATCTGCCAGATCGGCAAATGTGCCAGCTCAGGAGAGCCATGTTGGCGTTGCTGGTTGCCAAGCTGGGTAAGCCGATCTGTTATGAGATGCCAGGGGCGCATGCTCAGATGCGCCCTGTTTTTGCGATTGTTCACTATGTATCCCGCCCCGCTTTTGCAGCAATGTGACGCTAATGCCCCATACACACGGTCGGATTTTCCGATGGAAAATGTTCGATGGGAGTTTGTTGTTGGAAATTCTGACCGTGTGTAGGCTCCATCGGACATTTTCCATCGGAATTTCCGTTACACAGAATTTGAGATCTGGATCTCAAATTTTCCAACAACAAAATCCGTTGTTGTAAATTCTGATCGTTTGTACACAATTCCAACGCACAAAGTTCCACGCATGCTTGGAATCAAGCAGAAGAGCCGCACTGGCTATTGAACTTCCTTTTTCTCGTCGTACATGTTGTACGTCACCACGTTCTTGACGTTCGGAATTTCCGACAAGATTTGTGTGACCGTGTGTATGCAAGACAAGTTTGAGCCAACATCCGTCGGAAAAAATTTAATGGATTTTGTTGTCGGAATGTCCGATCGTGTGTACAGGGCATTACACTTCATGTTTTGATAGTTTGAACAGCACTGTGTGCTGTCTATTGTATCTTGTGCATAGGCATTTGAGAGGCATTTTTAATGCCTCTCAATCACTTTAATATTATTGATTGATAAGAGGGGGTGTATAGAATTTAGACCACTGCACAATTAGTTCCTCTTTGTAATCTTAAAGCATTGCACTACCCAAGGGAGACCCAATTGAGCTAGGGCCCAACTGAAACTAAAACCTTTGCAAACTGCTTCTGCACCACAAAAGCTAGCACTCTTTATAGATGCAAACACCAGGATTCTCATATCATCTCCATTTTGCACTGCACAGGAGCAAATTCCCATAATAGATATGTTGGCTGTAGAACAAGATTATTTATGCTACTGACTTAACAAGGGCCCGAGTTCTAGGGGAGAAGGGAAAGGAATATAGTACTGATTACTGACATACTGAATTTCACTAAATGAGTTTATAATGCATTAAAATGTTGTCCTGAGGCACTCTGCGCCTGTTATTAAGGGTGCATTGAACTCTGATAATAAACCTCACACACAAGTCAACAGCTTTAGGAGAACTTTGAAATATACCGAAGATTGTGAGATCATTGAAGACTGAAGACTAACAAGCACATTGAAAGTCAGAGGGTTTTCCAGAAATGGGTAACAAGAGTGTTATTGAGTGAAGGGCTGGCATGAAAGCTTTCTAATGAGTATTCTCTATACTGAGAGGTCTAAAGAGAGCGGTATAATGACAATGTGATGTATCCCTGTACGAGTGATACATCTATAATGAGCACAGGCTAAACTGAATCACTAGTGTGAGAACGTCTTAACATGTTTCAGCGATTGCTTGATTCACTGGGGATAATCCATATCGCAGGTAACTCTACCTGTCAAATGTGTTTTTGCTACATGTTGGTTAACAGTGTTCGTGATCTGAGTTTAGTGTCTTTTGTTTATAATAAAAAGGTGAATCCGCAGGCACATTATATTTGTCTACCCGTAAGTTTCCTGTGTTGTAAAGCTATGAAGCTGTGAAATTTGGGTCCACTGCAAGAAAATTTAACATGATAGAAAACATAGAAAATAAAGTGTATCTAAAGCCTAAAATGTAAAGGGGGTGCATTTTTAAGGTGCTTTTTTGTTTCAAGAACCACTCTATGCATTGACATACCTGCTTTAGACATCAGTCCATCAAGCCAATATGGTTACCTGCTGAATAAGCACTCTCAACAAACAAACTTGTTAAAATGCAGTAAATTGGATGCTCACCAGTCTTTTGAAGTGTAAAGAGAGCATAATCTACTAAGCCTTATGCTGTCCACTATGAAGGCTGACTTACTTACTATGGCAACATGAAGAAGGGAGGGTCTATTTAAGGTCTAAACCTACTAGCCCCAACATACAGGTAAAATAGATTATACCATTTGCAGACATGAAAATAACAAATTGTAGTTACTCTGAATTGCCACCAGATATTAGAAAGATATTATTAATGAATTAATAATGAAATCGAGTGCAAGTGATGGATACACAATGTGTTCCAAAACAGGTGCATTGGGGTGTTATTCACAATGATTTATAAATAGACATTGGTTATTATAGTGGTACTTATCGTCACTGTCATCATTATCATCCATTTTACTTATTTTACTTGCTTATCAGTCCAGAACCTGACACCACAAATAACGATGAGCACCTGGCTTTATCGTGATAGGGAGTACATAATGCAAAGCAACAGTAATCAATGTGGTGGGACCTATGTTTATATTCCTGGTCAGAACCAACATAGCACTGACATACTGAGGGAGAGCGTTGATTACACACAACCTTTTTATAGGTTTACTAAATTATGCTATTATTAGATACTGTGGCTAATTTAGAAACAAAATCATTTTATTGGGCTGCCACAGAGGCACTTCCTTTTCTACTAGGATTATGAGGATTGATTCTATACTTTTACCATTAAGGTTACTGGACTGGCAGTATACTTTTTCTGCCAGGCTATCATGGATTGATAGTATACTTTTTCTACTTGGCTTTCATAGATTGGTAGCAAGCTTTTTCTGCTGGGCTATCATTGATAGGTAGTAAATATTTTCTGCATGGATATTATATATTGGTAATATAATTTCTGCTAGCCTTACATGTATGTATGGTATACTTTTTCTGCTAGGTGATTATAGTTGGGTAGCATATTGTTTTTTGATAGGCTGTCATGAAATGGTAATTTTTTTTTTGCTTGGCTGTCATGAATAAGTAATATACTTTGTATGTTAGAGTATCATGAATTGTTAGTATACTTTTTAACTAAGTTATCATGGATTGGTAATATATGTGGGCCACCACCATAATGGTTCTGTACTGTTTCTACTAGGGCATCATGGATTGGCAGTACTTTTTTTAAGGGTTACTAGAGACTGATAGGTTGCAATGGATTGATGCTTCACCCTTTTCCACAATATTTCCAAGAACTGAAATTTCTGCAAGATTCATAAAGACATGGATGAGCAAGTTTGGGGTGGAGGAACTTGACTGGCCTGCACAGAGTCCTGACCTCAACCTTATAGAACACCTTTGGGATGAATTAGAGTGGAGACTGCGAGACAGGACTTCTCGTCCAAGATCAGTGCCTGACCTCACAAATGGGCTTCTGGATAGAACATTCCCATAGACACACTCCTATACCTTGTGGACAGCTTTCCGAGAAGAGTTGAAGCTGTTATAGCTGCAGAGGGTGGGCCAACTCAATATTGAACCCTACAAACTAAGACTGGGATGCCATTAAAGTTCATGTGCGTGTAAAGGCAGGCATCCCAATACTTTTGGTAATATAGTGTATATATACATTAGGGCTGTTACTGATTAAAATTTTCGTGTTTGATTAATCTATCTTTTTTTAAAATCAATGAATCGACTAATTTTGATTAATTATAACGCTTATACAGATCCAACTACTTTTAGCTGATTTAGCACCGTTGTTATGGCAACGGCCGAAGCCGAACATAGCGGGGCATGGCTAGGAAGTCAAACGTGCCCATAATCTCAGCCTTACCGTGCCCAAAATCACAGCCTCACCGTGCCCATAATCGCAGCCTTACCATGCCCATAATGCAGTCCACCGTGCCCATAATCTCAGACTTACCGTGCCCATAATCGCAGCCTCACCATTCCCATAATGCAGTCTCACTGTGCCCATAATCGCAGCCTCGCCATGCCCATAATGGCAGCCTCACCGTGCCCATAATGGCAGCCTCGCCGTGCCTATAATGGCAGCCTCACCGTGCCCATAATGCAGTCTCACCGTGCCCATAATGCAGTCTCACCGTGCCCATAATGCAGTCTCACCGTGCCCATAATCGCAGCCTCACTGTAGTCAGTGCCTGTGCCTGGATTATACAGCCTGCGGGCATCTCCCGCTGTGTGTCTCGGAGCTGAGTGTGAAAACTTTGGCCACACTGTGAGAAAACTCCCGCCCTCCTCCTAGATCAGCTTGTGTGATAGACAGAACATTGTGTATGACAAGCCAATGGCCCTGGTAAACCCTGAAAGATATGACTTTTCCTAATCGTTATAAAAAAAAAACGTTTTTTATATTTTGAATGACCAGGACAAACGATTCATTGTTCTCCTTTATTCATAGTCCAGATTGGGTAATTTAAGATGCATTAATCTGTCCCTCTCACCACCCATATTTTTTTCTTTAATTAAAATGTCTTTATGATGAAGGCAAGTTGACATGATTCATTCTTTTTTCACATATTAGAGGAACGATCCATTAGCACCACCATCCTCAATGTAGAATCTATGAAAAGGTGTCAGGTCAAAAGGGTTCCTCTGTTTAATGAGGTCAATCTAATTGTTTGGGCATTCTTTCACATTGAGTAATATGTGAATTATAAATGATACATGCCCCCTCTTCTGTTTAATAGATTACCATTTTCTTCCATATACTAAAGAAGTCTCATGTTAAGCCCTTAAAGCATCTTAATCATTTGAGGTCACTAATGCTCATAAATATGTTTTATCTTATTAAGGCATAAGGTTATTAAAATACTGAAAAAGCTAAGCTGATTTCATACTACAAAACACTAAGGCCTAGCCAGAATAATATGTTCAAAAGATCCAGCCAGCACAGCTAACAATTGTCACTTATTTACAGCCATAATATTTGTCCTAGATGAAGATTGTACCTTCGGGTCTATTTAGTGACAGGGTATGAAATTCTGTTATTGTATCAATAAATGCACTACATGTTTGATATAAAAAGTGCAGGATATGGGCAATAGAAGTGTGCCTACAGTAGAGTGAGCTATTGACAGTTGGATCACCAGGTATCTTTTATCAACTGAGTACTTATTTATAAATGCTCGTTCACCAGTTAGATCAGATCTTCATCCTCCATATTACGAATGAGAATCAGGCCAATCATGAGGTTATAGCCACCCATTTACAGTTCTTGCACAATTTTGCCATTAATAGAAACCAGCAAGCTATATTGCAATTTCTGGCCTTTGATCTTTGGGGAGATGGTTTAGAAGGACCCATAAGGGGGTGTTTGGGTGAGCCAGCCTCCTCATTATCAACAGTTGGGATCCCAGCAACTATACTGACAATATAAGTAGCTGTGATAGGGAAAGCATAGAAAGTGCTCTAGATAAGGTTCTTAGGGACAGATTAGTGTAGGGTTGGAAGGCACAGGATAGACTCTTCAAGTAGATATAAACCTTTACTGAACATCCTTTAGGCAGCAAACTGCTGTATAGCTTGAGGAATTTGAGGGGGGGAGTGTTTTTACATCTTAATGCAGCTGATGTTCAGCTTCTTTACAGCCTGTCCCTGTCCACATGAACTACACCCACAGTAGTTTGCATGTGTCTTTCACAGGGCATATTTTCTCATTTTAGTTGGTTACGATTGACTTTTTTTCACAGTCTGTTCCTGGTCACGTGCACTACAGGCATAGCAAACTGCGTGCGTTTTTCCCAAGGCATTATTCCTAATTTTTGTTGGCTGCAACTTTATTTGAAAGCTCCTTAAAAACATTGTAATATGTCTGTGCAATGTGCATCAGCTCTGAAGCTTGTTTCTTACTTTGGGAAACAGGGTGATTTACAGGCAAGAGATTGTGGGAATGTTGTCACCCCATAACACAAAGTACCCAGGCAAGGACCTTTTTACCAATATCATCAGCTGCTAAAGCATAAATGAGAGTTTAGTGCTTGGGTTTACATCTACTTTAACAAACTTTGATTCAGTTCTTTCAATTGAAGTGCATTGGTACATTTAAAACACCCCCTATACTCTTTGTCAATAGTACATTTTGGACAATTCTCCCTGATTTAAAAATGACCTGCTACAGAACAATTTTAAGCTGCTGTATCTTCTGTGTTATGTTAGTTTTTGCAGTAAAGTCCCAGCCTGTGCTCTTGGTCACTAATAAATTGGGCCAAACCTTGGTACCTAAAGTTTTGTACTGCTGAAATCTCTTAATAGGTGGCCATAGATGTGTGCCCTCTGTTTGCTACTGCTGTATGCATTGTGCAGGGGCAGTCACTCTATGGGCATAGCTTTTCCCCCTGAAATATTGTGTGGTACCTTCACAGTGCTGGAGATCCTATTTCTCTGCACGGGTTTCCTTTAACATGTGATCCTAAAGCTACTACACTCATTAGCTGAATTACTTTAATAAAGGTAATTCTTATGCAGCGATAACCTTCTCTTATATTGTGAACCATACACCACTTGCAGAGGCATTTCCAGGCTAGGGAAGTGTGCAATTACCATTCAGAAAACTTTTTTTAAATATAGCTAGTATAAGTACTTCATTGTTGACTTGTGTCGCATTTACCCTCAGAGGAGCTGCTTGCTGTGATGGGTTTCCTGTTCTACCATAAATCTATGAACTGCTCCGTCCTCTCTAACACACTTGGTTAGATAGTGGGATACTGCAGATGTAAAACAGTCATAAAAAGCACCTGAGAAAATCCTGAGATGTGATACAATACTGTATCCACAAATCAGGGGTACCGTCTCACCGTTATGATCGGTGGTGCTATTCCATTCAACTCCTAAACACTGACGATACTGGCAGGCACAAAAGGTTGGGGAGGACCCCAAAGGAGTTCTATTGGGAGGAAGAGAATAAAGCAGCCACAGTATCACCCTCTGTAAATAACTTTAATGCATGAAATAGTAACACAAATTATATAAAAAACACAGACTACATGGAAATAAAAGGTTAAGAGACAATGTTGTCACTTAAAGGCACACACTCCTCAGATACACTCACACGGTCTGTACAAATATCATAAGGCAAGTAGACATGCAGTCATACAGTAAGAGGCCAGGTTAGGTGGAGTTGCAGGGAACAACGATGGTGTCAGCCTGGACCAGGCTGTACACAAACAGTGTGGACTTCCGCTCACACCATGGGCCTTGGGCCTAGTCTGTAACTGCTACTGGAGCACTAGGATGTGACAGTCTTCCCTCCCCTGGTCAAGCTGGCAGCCAAGGGGAAAGAGTACAGAAAGTTTACAAAATATCAGAATGGGTACTGGGTGTCACAAGATCCCCTCAAGGTGGGGATGGCAGGGGGGAAGAAGGTATGGAACCCCTATAAACCAAGTCACAATGCCGTGTTCGCTCACAATTCCTTTTAAAAGGAAAATGGGGAAGAATCTGTTCCTCTTGGGCTCTACTCACATTGATTGGATATCAGGAACCAGAAGTTGTACAGTAAGAGGTCAGGCAAGGTGATATAGGCAGGGAACCACAATGATGTCTGCCTGTAACAGGCGATACACAACAGTGTGGACTTCTGCTCACACCGTGAACCTAAGACCTAATCTGTAACTACTGGTGGGCCACTGCGGATGTGATATGGAGATCTTCCTTGACCCTGGGAAAGCTGCAGACACCTGTATGAGCTTAAGTGTTAAGCTGGCCATACATTATACAATTTTCTTATTCAATTTCCCTTAGATTTACCTTCAACCACGTAGTGCAAGTGCTTGCCTGACTGCATACAAATTGAAAGTGTTTCGATTTTACCTCATATTATATGGTTTTGGTAAATCTAAAAGAAAATTGTATAATGTATGACCAGCTTTAGTATATTATCACCACTGTATTAGCATATTCAAATAGACACCAGGCTATGTTATTGTATATAAAGTAAGTATATTACTTATAAGGCAAAATAAATGGAATGCTAAAAGTGATAAACAGGTAAATAAATCCGCTTGAATGCAATGAACTAACTGACATGAATACCAGGCTATAATATTGCAGGTAATCCAGAGCATAGTGGTACTTAGCACAATCTAACTATTAAAGGGCAGTGTAAACATTGAACTGGATAAATAAATGAACAGCATAAAAAGCAAGGAGCAGTCTCACAGTATCTCCTCTGCAATAAATCACTAACAGTTGTATTAGAGCGCACTCTGTATATATCCCCTTAAGTGTACATAGGGATATATATGTATGTTTTTCTGAAAAGGGGTACTCCTGTTAGGTAACTTCTGTATATGGCACCTGACTTGCTACTTAGGCCGGTTAAGGGTGGGGACCAAACTGTGTGGTGGTGCACTTATTACAGTCTGCGTTAAAGTCATTCAGCACCGTGGTGTGTGCAGCTCCAGTCCCCAGCAGCAATAGGAAGTTCTCAAAAGCCCAGGAAAAAACTTGCTCAACTCGTCTCCTATCACAAAGTGTCCTTGGCTCTTGTAATTTACTGCCCTATTCCCTTTCACAGTGCAGCTCTCCTTCTGGACTACATGCAACTGCAAAGTGTCCTTTGCAGTTGCATCATCCAGGAAGGAGAAGAGAAGCAGCTGCATTTGCAAGCCTCCTTAATCCTCACAGGCTCACCGCTCTGCAGAGCCAGGAGGAAGGGGAAGAATGGGCAAAGGAGTGCACATGCAGCCACTCTGCACGGCCAGCCGCAGGGAGAAAAAAGAGCAGGCAAGGAAACACACAGGAGTCACATGCTCCTCCCTTTCCTGCCAAGTACCATCTACACTTGATATCTGCCTCTTGTAAACCTCTGCATAGCAGCACACTGTGTCAACCAATAAGGTTGCATTCTTCTGCATAGTGCTCTCGGTCCAACACTGCTTACAGGAGGAATGATGTCGCTTTTGTTTAGAGTTGGTTAAATTTGGTCTTTAACATTAATTGACAAATTAATGGTGCTCTCCTGGCTATTCAATGTGGAGTGGTGTGAATTGCAAAATCTATATCTCAGCTGTTTGACTAGAGTTCAACTTTAACCCTTATACTGCTATGACTAACTATTGTGCAGCAGTAAAAGGCTGGGAACTTCTTTGTGTTGACATGTAGTGCGATCTTTCCCAACCTTCCATCTCAATTGTTCTAGGACTCCTGCATAACCCCAGACTGTTCTAGGTAGGTCCAGCATAGAGTCCTTTGTCTCCCTGATCAGCACTTCCTGGAAGCAGGGGAGGCTTTTGAGTTTGGGTTTCCTGCTACCCTGGATTTGTAAAGTTTGTAGGTTCGACACGACAAATGATGAACAATCCATAATGCAGTGTATAGCCTTTGCTCCCAGTTAGCTGAGTTCAAAGAGCCAATAATTTAAAGGAATTGATAACCCAGTCTCTTTGTATAAAAAGGATGGGTTCACAGCAGTCATATTGTCAGTGTTGGAACTCTCAGGGGAGGGCTGACAATTCTGTATAGGGAGAGATATTGTTTTTTCTGTTTTGAATATTTTATGCCATTGGTACATTTCCCCCATGGCAGCACCTGTCTTCACATAACTTTTGGTTTGACAATAGCTAGCTCTACAAATGCTCAGAGCTGAATAACAAGATTCAGCTCCCATAGACTTTAACTGAGTTCACCACAAAGTTTGTACATCTCAAACTTTGAGCAAGCTGGGTAAAACTGTTTGCAAACTGAACACAGGCAGAATTGCACATCCCTAAGCAATACATTTGGCAAAAAATATAAATTTAATTTAGAAAATATTAAGATATTATGTAATATTAAAAAAAGAAAAATAAACCTCCTATCCCCGGTGTACATACAAGCACATGCTTGGATGTGCTTATGTATTTAAATTCGTATTGTATTTGTGTGATACGTATTAGGCATCCCCAAGCATGCCAGAGATATAATGATAATTTTAGGTTTAAACTTTAAAACAATGAGTTATATAGGTTTTCAATGTGTTCCCTATTTACAGTTTTGGGTATTATATTTTTTTTTTTTACTGTTTCACAAGCCCACAATATTCTGCGAAATTTATTTGGAACCATTTAATCTTTTTTATTTCCTGGAAAATTTGGAGACTATATTGTATTTGTATCCACTAAAAAGTAGTTTTTTTTTTCACTGAAATTTTAGAGTTCATCAGATATCCAGCAATCCTGATACTTCCATCTTTTATTCAATAGACCCTTTGCCTTAATCAGCTAAATCATTTTAGGGGACTTTGATGAATTAAATAATGTACTGTACATTTTAGAATTTGTTTGAAAAAATTAAGTTTATGAATGAAAAATACGAAATAAAGAGTTCTCATTTCAGCCCTATATATTCAATTTTTTTTCTCCCATTGTTCTTTCAGATACTTGGTGCTTGAACATGTATCCGGTGGAGAGCTTTTTGACTACCTGGTTAAAAAGGGGCGACTAACTCCAAAGGAGGCTCGAAAATTCTTTCGACAAATCATATCTGCTTTAGATTTCTGTCACAGCTACTCCATATGGTGAGTCAGAATTTTTGCTTTACTATGTGAATTGACATGAACAACGCTTGCCAAAGGTTACTGGCATTCACTTTCATAGTCCAGGAATATAAGCTGAGGGATAAAGGCAGGAAGGAAAAGAGTTTTGTCAGAGTTATAAGGAAGCAAGCAGCTGAAACAAATTGTCAACATCAACTCAAGCTGAGGCGCAAAAAAGACAGTGACAGAATGAAAGCAGGCTTATGATGCTGTATGAACAATATATTGCAAAAAATGGACCAGAGGATATAGGAACTGATCTTGTTTTTTGAATTATGATTAATTATTATAATTATATTATTATAGGGTCAATTCACACAAGGGCAAAAGTCTTCTGGGGGTTCATTTAAGGCATACATGTTAACATGCATTAACGTGCGCTGCGTTAAGGCAGCCCATTAATTTAAATCAGCAGCCTAATGTAGTGTATGACAATAGACCTAAAATGGCACCCACTGCAATCCTTTGTATAGCACCGCACTGCAATGCACAGTAGTGTATTACAGTGTCATAGTCTGCTGCAATTCAGATGCACTGTGAAGGTGCTTTGGGGTGCTAATAAAAATGAATGGCACCGCAGTTACCGCAGAGCAGTTGTGTGAACAGGCTCTTAAAGAAAACCTATGTTGAGCAAAAGAAGGAGGTTGCCATTGCTGATTTCTTCTTCAAAAATGCTAGTTGCCTGGCTGTCATCTAATTGTTTCAATATTTCCTGAGTCACTGACCTGGAATTAGCATTTGGATCAGGAATTCTGATTTTGTGAATTATACCTATACTGTATGCCACTGGGACAAATTGTGAGGCTGAATCTTACCATCAGGGACACAGACCACAATAAAACCAGATCCTAACCATTTCACACGCTATCCAAAACGTAAAAAATATGTAGGCCATGCATACACTTTAGCTCATACTTGTTCTGCATAAGCGGCTGTTTTGCGTGAGTGAATTAGGTCAGCTGCCACTATAGTTATCCTGGTATTTATCAGCAAAATCTAAACATTTGTTCTCTGCATTTCATAAAGTAAGACTGGGATCAGTCCCCTATTGGGCTTTCACCCTAATGTAAAGATCTTCTCCCACTCCTTTAATAATTGTGATGGCTCAAGCGTGGATTTTCAGTCTGGCTACTGTTACCGGCTCTATTTAAAAAGTCTTCAGGAGAATCCACTAGTGTGCAAAGATAATCAGATACTGCATCATACATTCTCTAGGTGAATACTTAGAATATATAAAGGACTCAGATGCTGGTGCCACTAGTAGCTTGGATAAAAATCCACATTTAACCTGTCAAGGCACAGGAAAATCTTGCCTTGGTTCAGACACCAGAGAACATTCAAAGGGATACTGAACTCTTCTTCGCTTTACTAAAAATAAGGAAATAGGTTGTAAGAAGAGTTGCTATTTAATATATTTCTCAGGGGGAAAAACATTTGCAAGAAATGGCTGCAATACATATGTAGACGGGACCTAACCAGTGTACCTGAAAATAGAGCAAACACACATGGATATTTATTTTTTTTTATATTGTAGAAATTGACTGCTTACAGAATCAAGACAATTTACATTAAAGGCACCACATATTTTGTAGGTCCTATACTTCAGGCAGAAAAGGGCACATTTTATTCACAAGACCCTTTCCAATAGTAATATATTATGCAGCTACATTCCACTTAATGCCAGAGGACTTCCCTAGGAGGAACTATGATATTCCTTGTTTACACTGCGATCCCCAGATGTCCTTGTACGTTGTAGATATCTGGCTGCCAGTGGGAAACTGTTTCAGGAAGCTGATAGAGTAGACACCCTGTAAGGGGAATCCTACTCTTTCCCCTTCTCAACAGGTACCTCTCGCTAATGCTACTACTACTTTCTTCCTAACCAGTGGGGGCTCTGTCCCGATCTTACTCCCACACTGCAGGCACACACATTATTTTTATAATTCTGTGTCAAGATGGCTGCTCAAGTCTTGTGGGATTTCAGTAAAAATAAAGATATGCCGTCCTCCCCAAAACAGCTGCCTGGAGCCCATAGCAGGGGTCAATTAGTCCTCAATAGGCTCCTGCCAGCCCGAAGAAACAGCATAGTGCCACTTTCAGGTTGGAGGATATACTGCAGCAAGTACAGAAAAATACTTGTTAATTTATCAGAAATGCACTCAGCTCCTAAGTCTCATTGTGGGGCTGACAACGCACAGCTTTTTTGTATACTAAGTGGTGTTAGCACCCCCCCCCCCCCAGGCCTTTTACTAGACTGCTAAACCACTCCCACTTACAGATCTCTACAATATAGAGGCTAATCATTCTGCAGTCCATGATAAGAACTAGGAGGGCTAGCCCATGAGATAACACAGGCAGTGTGCAGAGGACACAGGACGGCTCTGAATTTCTGACCAGATCAACACATTTTTGGCACACTTATTTGCATCAAACAGATATAACAGAATGCTTCCTATGGTATATTTAAGAGACCATAAGGGAGCTAATAAGAGAAGTTTATTGTCAGGGTTTACATACACTTTAAACATTTTAATATGTTGTAATTTTTGTTGCCATTGCTTTTTCAGTGCTATTGCTCTATGCTTAGGGGAATCTATACTCTATAAATCAGTCAATCTGACATTCACCAAACTTTCAATACAGATGAATATTTTGATCAATGTGTTTTAAATGATAGCGATTTATTCACCACCAGTGAATGTTTAGTCAATCTCACGTTCACTGCTTTGTAAATATGCCCCTTAGTATAGCTCACTGATATATTAAAAATGTCAGTCCGCTGAATTGAGCTGGATGGAAGAATCCTCCCTGCTGGGATATTGTATTCTATAAGCGGGACACTCCACTATCAGAATACACTGATCAGCAGCTGCAGCCACGGATTGAGAAAAGTTTTCCAGCATGTCCCTTTGACAAGTTGATCAAACGATCAACTTCAATTGATCAGGGACAGCGGTTCTGCTGAACCGGCAGAGTTTCCATCAGTGTATGGCCAGCTTAAGGACCAGGCAAAATACACAATACTACAGTGGTGTACAAAGTATTGCACTCTGCATCTACGTCTAGTTCCAGAACAGATTGTGATATCAAGGTTTTTGGAAAGAGTAAGTAGGGATAAGGTTTTAAGTAGATTGGTTGACCCCTGCCTGATGAAAATGTTCCATTGTATTTTGCAGTTTTGCTTTATATTTCTCTATCCTCTGAACATATTGTTTGTTCTGCTTGACTATTGCTTCATCTGTAGGAATCAGCTTTTTTCCCATTCCTGGAAATTGCACATCTTGCTTCTGTAAGGAAGTGATTTATCAAATGTATAGAAAATCTGAGCTTTTTATAAATTGGTTTAAAAAGTACATTGGTTAAACCGTTAACCTCCCTGGCGGTATGACTATTTCGGATTTTAGGTGCTGAAAGCGGTACAATTATTTTGCATGGAAATTTGGCGTTTTATAATGTAGGTCTGTAATTCTTAACAATAACACACTTAAATCTCTCCAAACAAGAGTCTAGTAGATATCCCGGGTATGATAAAGTTTGAAACACAAAAACATAAATTATAATATAATAAATAAAAATAAATAATTAAAAAAATAAAAATAAAATAATAATAAAATAAATTTCCCCACGATTCACTATCGCTCAATTCTGCAAGTGTTCTAATTTACTATCGCTGTTTTCTAGCTGGTCTAAAACCATTTTTGACGTAAAGGGACACTTTTTGGTTGCTATGGATAATCTCCAGTTTCCAGGCAGAAAGAACAGTATATATAATATAGAACTGCATGCAGGGCATAGGACAAAGCACTGGGGACAAAAGGGATGTGAAATAACTTCATACAGTACTGTATGTGTTATGCTTTTTACAGTTTTTTGAATTTGCCGCCAGGCTCCGCCCCCGTGCGTCGCGACGCTCGCAGGGAACGGAGCCTGGCACAGAGAGGCTTCGGGAGGAGGACGGAGCCCACGGACACTGTGGGGGACATCGCAGGATCCCGGGGACAAGGTAAGTAACGCCGCCCCAGGATCCTGCAATGCGATCCCGAGTGTGGCTCGGGGTTACCGCTAATGGGACTGAATTTTAACCCCGAGCCACACTCGGGAAAACCACCAGGGGGGCTACAGGATCCAACCTGATTGCAGGACCTTTAAGTTCAGTAGCCAGTTGCAGAATCTTTTCACAAAAGTTCTACGACAGCAGACAGGAACAATATACATGGCTATAAGCACCCATATGATCACAGTACTTTCAGTGTCTGGGTAGACCTCTGCCTTATAGTATGTTTGATGTGCAAATACGAGCAGAGTTCCACTTAAAGTACTTTTAAAGCAGTATTAAAGTGGTTGTATACCCCTTTAGTACATTTTTACCTACAGGTAAGCATATAATAAGGCTTACCTGAAGGTAAAATGAATATCTCCTAAACCTGTACGGTTTAGGAGATATTCACCTTGCATGCAGTCGCTGACATCAGCGGCGCATGCTTTCTGATGCTGTCGGACCTTGCCGGAAAGGAGGACTCCCGCGCGTTCATACTAGCTCATTATGCCTTTGACTTACAGGTTTTTTAAATGTATTTATTTATTTATACAACCGTAAACTCTAAACCAGAAATATAATATATTACAGCTCACCAATCCTTAGATGTGCTGGCTGCATTCATTTTCTTTTCTTAGTCCTTTTCCCTCTGTTGCCCCCTGGTGATCAGATCAGCAACACACCTAGTGGCCCATACAATATCTCACAAAAGTGAGTACACCCCTCACATTTTTGTAAATATTTTATTATATGTTTTCATGTGACAACACTGAAGAAATTACACTTTGCTACAATGTAAAGTAGTGAGTGTACAGCTTGTATAACAGTGTAAATTTGCTGTCCCCTCAAAATAACTCAACACACAGCCATTAATGTCTAAACCGCCAGTAACAAAAGTGAGGACACCCCTAGGTGAAAATGTCCAAATTGGACCCAAAGTGTCAATATTTTGTGTGGCCACCATTATTTTCCAGCACTGCCTCAACCCTCTTGGGCATGGAGTTCACCAGAGCTTCACAGGTTGCCATTAGAGTCCTCTTCCACTCCTCCATGATGACATCACAGAGCTGGTGGATGTTAGAGACCTTGCACTCCTCTACCTTCTGTTTGAGGATGTCCCAAAGATGCTCAATAGGGTTTAGGTCTGGAGACATGCTTGGCCAGTCCATCACCTTTACTCTCAGCTTCTTTAGCAAGGCAGTGGTCGTCTTGGAGGTGTGTTTGGGGTCATTATCATGTTGGAATACTGCCCTGCCTCTCTGAAGGGAGGGGATCATGCTCTGCTTCAGTATGTCACAGTACATGTTGGCATTCATGGTTCCCTCAATAAATTGTAGCTCCGCAGTGCCGGCAGCACTCATGCAGCCCCAGACCATGACACTCCTACCACCATGCTTAACTGTAGGCAAGACACACTTGTCTTTGTACTACTCACCTGGTTGCCACCACACACGCTTGACACCATCTGAACTAAATAAGTTTGACTTGGCCTCATCAGACCACAGGACAGGGTTCCAGTTAACCATGTCCTTAGTCTGCTTGTCTTTAGGCAACTGTTTGGGGGCTTTCTTGCGCATCATCTTAAGAAGAGGCTTCCTTCTGGGATGACAGCCATGCAGACCAATTTGATGCAGTGTGCGGCGTATGGTCTGAGCACTGGCAGGCTGACCCCCCACCCCTTTAACCTCTGCAGCAATGCTGGCAGTACTCATACGTCTATTTCCCAATGACAACTTCTAGATATAACGCTGAGCACGTGCACTCAACTTCTTGGGTCGACCATGGTGAGGCCTGTTCTGAGTGGAACCTGTACTGTTAAACTGCTGTATGGTCTTGGCCACCGTGCTGCAGCTCAGTTTCAAGGTCTTGGAAATCTTCTTATAGCCTAGGCCATCTTTATGTAGAGCAACAATTCTTTTTTTCAGATCCTCAGAGAGTTATTTGCCATAAGGTGCCATGTTGAACTTCCAGTGACCAGTATGAGAAAGTGAGAGCAATTACACCAAATTTTACACACCTGCTCCCCATCCATTTCTGAAACCTTGTAACACTAACGAGACACATGACACCAGGGAGGGAAAATGGCTAATTGGTCCCAATTTGGACATTTTCACGTAGGGGTGTACTTACTTTTGTTGCCAGCGGTTTAGACATTAATGACTGTGTTAAGGTTTTTTGAGAGGACAGCAAATTTACACTGTTATACAAGCTGTATACTCACTACTTAACATTGTAATAAAGTGTCATTTCTTCAGTGTTGTCACATGAAAAGATATAATAAAATATTTACAAAAATGTGAGGGGTGTACTCACTTTTGTGAGATACTGTACATGCTTACCATGGTGCATGCTGCACCAATGTAACTATGCAACGGTTGCCATACTTAAACTTCAGCTTTAATGTAGCAAACCCTATATGACAGAGTGCTATTTATTTTTCATTAGGGAACTTAAAAACATTAATTTTCAGTTTGGAGACATGACTCATTTTCAGACATCTGGCCTGCTCGGCTAGTTCCAGCATACTAAATATTTTTTTTCCATGGAAGAAAGGATGCCACCGCCTAACAATTTGTACCTTCGCCTATGTGGGCTTTCCACATATCTTGACCTGATTGAATCCCTATTGAATTGAAAATAACCGTTTCATAATGCCATGATTTTAAAGAGTAGGAGCAACAGCTAATGTTACACTTATACAGCATTGCATGAATCCCAGATGAATTCTGGGATTACAACTCCTAGGAGAAGGAAAATGTGTTAGGTACAGGGACAGGGCTTCAGGGTCCCTTAACCGCATAATGGACATAAAAATGCACTGAGAAATGCATGTGCATTGCCTTACATTTATATGTATTAATGTGTGCTGTGGTGTGAACAAGACACATATGCCCGTACAGTGACCTGTGTTCGGACCCTTATTATTACCACCATAAAAGGGTCAGATGGGGTTTTAGTGGTAACGGTCATCTTTAAAATACAATCACAAGCTGACCAAAGGCCCATATTTTGTCAAGAGAAAAACATAGAGTCTGCCACCGCTGACCTCTAATGATAACGTTAGTTGCCCACTGAGATTGCAAGAGACACATCTTTATTGCAGATCCAAATTCAAGACTCAAAACATCCTGCCAACTGCTGATTCACCCATAACACACATGTTTTCTCAGGGCATTCGGATCCCAATAAATCCAGCAGATGCTTTTTTACACGTTATTTGCTTGAACCACTTACTTATAGATACTGAACAGCCTAGTACCACTTAGAATTTGCATTATACATTTGTCTTATAGGTATGTTCTCAAATTTAAAATATATTTTGAAAATTTAAGACATACAAATTTTATTAAGATATTATATTTAAAAATGGTCTTGGACTCAATTCATATCAAATTTATGGCATAGCCCCAGTTGATAAATCGACATAGTTAATAAATCATTTCCATCGCAGAAACAATTCTAGTTCCCTCCTGTCTTTAAGCCAAATGGGCCAGTTTCTGACATTTTCCAAACCTACTGTTGAAGTATCATCACCATCTTGACGGGTATATACAGTATCCTGTAAAGACTGTTCTATTTACATTCCCTATATGTACCTTCCAAATATTTTAAATTAAATGTCCCCATGACCACCAATTGAAAGTCTTATGTGGCATAGGGAATTGCCATGATAAATAGGTAAAATACATCTATATAGAAAAATACCCAGAATAAATATACTAGTACATTCTGAATAATTCCTTGATAATCTGTATATGGATTCCAGCATTAAAGTTAATGAACCAGCATGAGAGCCAACTATTTTCTAGAAGGATCTCAATGGCCGCCTACACTATTAGGATGGACTGATACAAGTTCTGTGTAGGATATTACAGTTTACCTGTATTAGATGCAGTTAAACTTACTGTGTGGTCCCCCAAGTCTTGGGCAGCCCATAGATAAGCCCGTTTTTTTTTTTTTTTTGTTCAACCAGCGAGTTGAACAGAAAAACTGTCTAGACTCCCCCATTCACACATTCAAGGTTGATGGAAGAATCCTCCCCGCTGAACTATTGTATTCTGACAGCAGGGAGACTTCCCTGCTATCAGAATACACTGATCAGCATTTCAGGCTATAGCCTGCAGCACTGATCAAACGGGGAAAGTTAGACAGGGTGGTTGTACAGAGGTCAATCTGTAGAACCAGCCCAATTTCGATCCATGTATGGCCGGCATTGTCATTGATCCTGCAAGATCTTGGCGTGCAGCACTGGTGTGCTCAATTCTTTGGAGAGTTAATTCAAGGTACAAGGCCATACTCCAGACTTTTCTAAGATTTTGACAAGCAGCTGTGTGATCTTATTTTATCAAGCAACAATGCAGCACTGAAGAAGCTTAAAGCCGATATCTCACTGAATCAGCAACAGGTGAGTATATGACTGTAAGCGGGATGAGGGTAGGGTGGAGGACTACAAAATAAGTCTATAGTGAACATGTGGCAATGTATCTACAAAGATAAGAGGCATTAAAGTTATCTTAAAACTGCCCCCATTACCTTCTAACTTCTATTCTAACTAGGTAGAAGGAAGATGCTATTCTTGGGGCACCTGATCCCAGCAGCGGCCAGCTTCAGGGGAGGGGAGAGAGCACTGACAACAGCTGGAATGCCTGGGTGGTGACGTCACCCATAGGCTTACTATAGGACATCTGTTGTTGGCTGTCCCTCCTCTCCCCTGAAGCCAAAAGCTAGAGTCCAATCACATGATCAGACTGAAGCAGGGGGGTTAGAACCGTTTTAAACTTAGTTAGAACTAGCTTAAACTTGTACTTTAAAGGTTAAGTTCAACTTTTATTTTATGAATTGCGGTTCCCCTATGTACCAATATACGATTAACCTACCTCTGCTGAAGAACAGAAAAAAACTGTTCCTATATTATAGGGCAGGTATTGTTGCAGCCTTTAGTTTCTCCTATAGAAAACTCCTCCGTGACTTCCTGGTATACATCCTTTGGGATGGGAAATTTGTTGGTGTACTAAGAAAGTACTTCAGCAGCTGACCTCGTTAACCCTGCACCTGCCGCCCCCTTCCAGGAGATAGCTCCCAACCTCCTGTCTAGTTACATGTTGCACTTATTGTCAGTGAGCGCCATTCTTACTGAATACATAGCCAGTGTCTTTCTCTGCTGATTGATCATTTTGTGCCTTATCTTCTTCTTGCATAGATCGTTCATTTGGGATCATGTGAAGGAGCTTAGCGATCACTTTGTGGAGCAGAGCTGTAGTATTGAAAACAGGAGAATTGTTTCCCTGGAAATCTTTAAAGCTCACCATACACTATACAATCTGATTGTACAATCTGCTTTAGATCTACCATCAATTATGCAGTGCAAGGGCCTGCCTAAATTGATACAGAGTGATTGGATAGATAGGTGTATATTGTTTTTGGGAAATCTAAAGGAGATTGTACAGAAATTGAACAATCAGATTTTATAGTGTAGGCCACCTTTATACACCTAAAATAAACATTTTGGTGCTGTTGGTGCCATTAAAGTGGTTGTAAAGTCAGAAGTTTTTTATCTTAATGCATTCTATGCATTAAGGTAAAAAGCCTTCTGTTTGCAGCAGCCCCCCTCAGCCCCTCTCTGTCCAGTGATGTCCACTAGTGTCTCGTCCTCCATAACCTGATGGCTGAGAAACAGCAGCAATGCCATTGGCTCCTGCTGCTGTCAATCAAAGTCAGCAAATCAGGAGAGAGAGAGGAGCTGAACCGCATCTCTGTGTCCTAATGGACACACAGAGCTGCAGCTCAGGTGCCCCCATAGCAAGCTGCTTGCTATGGGGGCACTCAACAGGATGGAGGGGCCAGGAGCATAGAAGAGGGACCCGAAAAGAGGAGGATCCAGGCTGCTCTGTGCAACTCTGCAACAGAAGAGGTAAGTATAACATGTTTGTTATTTTTATATAAAAGAAACAAGACTTTACAATCACTTTAATTGTTAATGGCACCTCAAGCGCGGAAGCAAACACACATTTTGCCTCATGAAAAAAACATGAAAAATTAACAAACACAACAAAATCAGCAGTAAAAACATGCAAACTGCAGCATGGCAAAATGTCCCATGAGCTACTGTGAAGTCAATGGGCCGCTGTATGCGTGTCATGGGAAAAACACGCCACAAAATGTGTGTTCCCACTACGCTAGGTGTAAACGGTGCCTGAAAGTGAAATTGGTGTGTTTACATAAGAATAATGACAGCTGAGTGGCCATACACTATGCAGTCTGATGCAATCTCTAGGGCTGGGAGATTTTCTAAAAAAAAAAAATCTGCGATTTTCTTAAAAAAAACTCGATTCATGATTCGAATCGAGGTTTTTTTTTTTTTTTTTGGGACACTGCGCCGGTCCTGAGGAGCTGTGGGCAGGAGTTTTTAGGCGAGGCCGCGGCTTTGGCCTAGTCCATGGCGTCCGGCCTCGCGGACTAGGCCGAAGCTCCTGCCCGCAGCTCTTCAGGACCGGCGCGGTGAAAAAAAAAAATCTAAAAAAATCGATTTGCCTAAATTTTGAATCGATTTGACCTCTCAACTCGATGCAAGATTTAAATCGATTTTTTCCCCAGCCCTAATCTCTATACAATTGCCTTCAGACGTTGTACCAAAAAAAAAATTGATGTCCTTTTCTTCCCACAAATAGAGCTTTCTTGAGGTGATCAAGTGGTATTTGATCACCTCTGTGGTTTTTATTTTTTGCGCTATTAGCAAAAAAAAGCGAGACAATTTTGAAAAAAAAAAACAATATTTTTTACTTTCTGCTATAAAACATATCCAATAAAAAAATGTTTCTTCATCGATTTAGGTCAATATGTATTCTGCTACATATTTTTGGTAAAAAAATCCCAATAAGCATATATTGATGGGTTTGCACAAAATTTATAGCGTCTACAAACTTTGGGATAGATTTATGGACTTTTTATTTTTTTTATTTTTTTTTTTTACTAGTAATGGCAGCGATCAGCAATTTTTAGCGGGACTGCGACACTGCGGCGGACAAATCGGACACCTAACTGACACTTTTGACTCTTTCTGGGGACCAGTGACACCAATACAGTAATCAGTGCTAAAAAATATGCACTGCTACTGTACTAATGACACTGGCAGGGAAGAGGTTAACATCAGGGGCGATCAAAGGTTTAATTTTGTTTCCTTGGAGTGTTTGCTCACTGTGGGGGAGGTGCTTTGACTGGGGGAAGACAGAGAGCCGTGTTCCTGCTTAGCAGAACTACAAGATCTCCATCTTCCCCTCTGAAAAAATGGTGATCTGTCCTGTTTACATAGGCAGATGTAAACAGGACAACGATCTTGGTAATGATTGCCGGCGAACATCGGGCCTGTCGGACATGCTGATTGGTTCCTGCTGTGCCCAATCACAGTGGAAACGGGTTGCCGGCGGCCCCAGACCCAGACATCGAAATCACGTACAGGTATGTGATTTCGCCGCTGAAGGAGCCTTCTGCAGTAAATGTATGTGGGGCGGTTTGGAGGCGGTTAACCAGACACTGATAGAAGTCACAAGACTGCTATATACTTCTGATGAGAAAGGGTCTTTAGCAGTTTATATTTACTAAAATAATTGCATTTCCATGTTCTGTGTACTGTGGGAGACCAGATATAGTGAGGGCAGGGTCCTGGCTGGGTTTAGTAACACTTTAACATTAAGTTTAGTTACTATGTGTTAACAATATGCAAAACGTGAATATCTATAGTCTGGCTACTAGTTGACTAAAGTCTTTATCAATGTAGTTAGGAGATGTCCTAGGATTGGGTTTCATAACACTATCGCCATCTAGATGTCAACAAAGTGAAAAGGAAATCTTGTTCCATCTTGATTACGAAAGGTAATTTCTGAAAGCTCACAGGTTGGTTCTTCTCTGAATAAAAGATGTATTGTCCTACTAATTTTTAAATACCATGACGCAGCGTTAACTTGTTATGTTGCCTATTCAATCTGTGAGCCCCATTCATGTATAATAATTGTAGGTATGTGGTAGATGTTGTATAGGGGAAGAGACATGGCGCTGGCTGCCACAGCGGCTACCAGGGCTTCTACACTGTTGGATGTACCACTGATACAAATGTAGCTAAAACACCACTTGTCGGAAATGTCATTGTTTAATACTTTTTCATTGTTGTGTACCTAATCAGCCACAGAGACTTGAAGCCTGAAAACTTATTGTTAGATGAGAAAAACAACATAAGAATAGCAGATTTTGGAATGGCGTCACTGCAGGTCGGCGACAGTTTACTAGAGACCAGCTGTGGGTGAGTACACATTTTACATAATGTAGTCATTGTGTTTTTATTGTACAGATATTATTTATTTATTAACGTGTATGTGCCGGCAAAACTTTTTTTTAATAGATTTTGGTTATAAATTAAAACTCAGTCAGTCTCCCTGTTAGAACACAAAGGCACAGCAGGGGGGGGGGGGGTGTCACCTCACTAATATCACGTGTGTTAGTACGAGGATCTGTCAGGGTTGAACGAAAAAAAAAAAAAACTTTGTGTGTACCAGGCGGACAGGATTGGATCGGATGGCCCCAGGTGTCAGCGGACATCTTCCGCCCAATAGAGGACAATGCAGTGTCCGATCAGGTCCGCCTGGAAAAATGGCAGGAGGACCTCATGGGACAGCCCATGGTAAAGGACTCTTAGGCTACACAGAAGCATGGGTGAAGATAGTTTGATGCGTTCAGAAGCTGCTAAACGCCACCTCTGGATGCAGCAACACTCTAAGCTATGCAAAGTATACTTTGCAAGCCTGAACTCCAAACTGCAGCCAGTTGTATGGCCACAACTCTTCAGAAATACCAGGGTCCAGGGTTGGTCAGAGGCTCTATTTGCATGTAATCTTTAAGATGAGGGATTACATTCAAACAGCAGAGGCACTGACCATTGATTTCCACAGAGTACAAATCCGACAGCTGCTGCTGGTCTCACACAGCCTAGGCAGTACCACTGGTAAGATTCTGAGTCTCACCAGTGGCCACCAGTAGCTGCACCCATGTGCTCTTGTGAATGGAGCCTCATCAATATTTCTTTTTCCAGTAATAACTGTAAAATGTTAGATTTTCCATAGCTATCTGTCTCAAAACAATCAGGGCAATAAGCAGATAAATATCCAGTAATTCTGCAGATGCGGCAAATACCGGTAAAGCCTCATACACGCGGTACGATTGTTGGCCAACCGAGCGTCTGATTTTTGTCTTAAGAGCGTGTGCCAGGATCTCGTCTTGCATACTAACGGTACACAATTGTCGAGCGACAAACACGAACGTAGTGACGTGCTACGAGGAATTTCAGCTCTTGAGCCCCACCTTTTGCTAGTTCGTGTTTGGTTAGCATTGATTCCGAGCATGCGTGTTTGTACTTTCGACATTTGTGTGACGGATTTGTGTACTGATCATACGAAAATCTGATGTTGTCAAACCGTTGTCCGTCGAAAATTTACTAGCCTGTCATCCAACATTTGTTGGCCAAAAGCTGGACAACAATTGTCAAAAGGAGCGTACTAACGGAAAGATTTTAGGACAACAGTCTGTCAACAGACAATCCCCTGCCAACAATCGTGCCGTGTATACAAAGCTTAACTTACAAATAAAGGTTTTTGTTAACCACTTGCCGACCAGCCGCCGCAGTTGTACTGCAGCAGAATGGCTAGGCTGGGCGAAACGACTTTATGTAACGTCGCTTCGCCCTGTGGCCACTAGGGACACGCACGTGCGCCCCCTGCTCGCCCACGGAGCCGATGTGAGTGCCCGGCGGTCGCGATCACCGCCAGGCTCCCGCGATCGCTCGGGGCACAAGGAGAACCGGCATCTGTGTGTGTAAACACACAGTCACTTCTCTGAGGGGAGAAGTGACAGATCCTGTGTTCATGCAGAGTATGAACAGCGATCTATCTCTTCCCCTACACAGTCCCATCCCCCCTTCAGTTAGAACACACTCTAGGGAACACATTAACCTCTTGATCGCCCCCTAGTGTTAACCCCTTCCCTGCCAGTGACATTTTTATAGTAATCAATGCATTTTTATAGCACGGATCGCTGTAAAAATGCCAATGGTCCCAAAAATGTGTCAAAATTGTCCGACGTGTCCGCCACAATGTCGCAGTCTGATAAAAATCGCAGATCGCCGCCATTACTAGTAAAAAAAAAAAAATATAATAAAAATGCCATAAAACTATCCCCTATTTTGTAGACGCTATAACTTTTACGCAAACCAATCAATATACACCTATTGCGATTTTTTTTTTTTACCAAAAATATGTAGAAAAATACATATCGGCCTAAACTGAGGAAAAAAATTGTTTTTTAATATATTTTTGGGTGATATTTATTATAGCAAAAAGTAAAAAATATTGCGTTTTTTCAAAATCGTCGCTCTTTTTTTGTTTATAGCGCAAAAAATAAAAACGGCAGAGGTGATCTAATACCACCAAAAGAAAGCTCTATTTGTGGGGAAAAAACTACGTCAGTTTTGTTTGGGTGCAATATCGCACAACCACGCAATTGTCAGTTAAATCAACGCAGTGCCGAATCGCAAAAAGTGCTCTGGTCAGGAAGGGGGTAAAATCTTCCGGGGCTGAAGCGGTTAAAAAAGCTTTTTTTGACTGAAAAAAGCCTCTTATACTGTATAGTAATGGGTATAAAGAATGTGTAGGCGCTTTGCTTGAGCCTTTAGCCTGTTATATCTTCAAGAAAATCTCTTTGATTCCTAAGAGTTATAATTTAATGACCTAACACAGGAAAGGTCTAAAATGTTGGAGGAGAGCCCTCCATGGGAAGGACAATGTGCAGGAGATATACTGCAGGGAGATAAGAGGTGAATCCAGGACTAATCTTTTGGAAGGCTGTATGCATTAGGTGAGGAAGCAGGTTAACAGAAAAAAAGAGCATTTTCTATTATATGATATGAGCACATATGTGAACTGTGTCCCTAACTTATACCAGTATGTCTGTTAGTTCCTAAATATGTCCTACTGTAGTCAAAGTTGGGGTACCCCTGAAAAAATTATGCTTTTTCTTTTCTAGCTCAGTCAATAAACTCTGCAAGACATTATTTTAAGCTGGAAAAATCCAATAAAATGCGATACTGCAATACACAATTTGCATTAAGGCGCTTTCTATTTGAAATGACACCCAAAAAACACCTTGCCAGCACACCACAATGTAAAGATGGGAACTATCTGTGCATTGTGGTTTGTTTAGTTTAAGTTTATTAAGTTTCAAATTAAGTTTATGTATGATTTTGTTGTTCATAGTTGTTTATTGGCAGCCTATTTAAAATATATGGTCTGATTAATGAGCAAAATAAGACACTGCAATGTACTGAACAATGTGCATTGGGAGAAGAAGTGTGCATACATTGTACAGTAACTGTGCATTTTCAATGCTTCGAGCTACAGAGACACTTTTTCTAGGGCCCCCTTATTTTGTACACTCACTGGCCACTTTATTAGGTACTCCTTGCTAGTACCAGGTTGGACCCCTTTTTGGCTTTAGAATTGCCTTAATTCTTCATGGCATAGATTCAACAAGGTTTTGGAAAAATCCCTAGAGACTTTGGTCCATAGTGACATGATAGCATAACGAAGTTGCTGCAGATTTATTGGTGGCACTTCCATGATTCAAATCTTTCGTTCCACCACATGGAACTGTGGAGGCCATTGGAGTACAGTGAACTCATTGTCATGTTCAATAAACCAGTGGTGAGATGATTTGAGCTTTGTGACATGGTGCATTATCCTGCTGGAAGTAGCCATCAGAAGATGGGTACACTGTAGTCATAAAGGGATGGGCGTTCAGAGATGGTATTCTGCATACCTTCTTTGTAACGAGTCATGACCTGTGAAGGACTTACTTCAGTCCTAAGAGCTACCCCTTATAACAATTACCCTCTAATACCTCCCACAAATGACGTGACAAGGTGGTGGAGTAAATGGCCTTGCCGGCCTTTTATTAATAAAATATAAAATCAATAAATAACATTTATAAATAACTTTTTAAATAACTTTTAATAATAACTTCTCAGAAATTATTGGAGTCTAGGAGGGGAATACACCTACAGGTCACTGCATAAGAACTCGTAAACTTTTTAAGGCCTCCAGTCGCTAACCCCAGACTGTGAGACAGTACCCAACCTTCTCCGTGACCTAACTTTTCCCCTTCCTGGTTAACCCCTCGTAACCGGAAGGTACATAAAACAGCCCATATTATATATGGGTACCAACCATGTTATTTTCATACCATCAATCTCCTCCTCCTCACAGACCCAAACCACTGCCCAACTAACACCAATGTCTCCTATTACCATAAGCCTCAGGGAGGGTGGGTGGGAATCTTCTTCCCCCGTCGCTCTCCACTGACGTCACTTCCCCCTCTTCTCTTCTAACTTTCTCTCCTGCATCCTCCTCTGCTCCAGCCCCTCCCTTATTCTTAAAGGGGAAAAAACGATCAGTGCATACAGCGTGACTGTGCAGTCCACACAAGTCATGCTGTCCCTGCGCTGATCCCCTGCTTCTCTCTGCTCCGGGACCCTCTTGACCTGTGAAGGACTTACTTCAGTCCTAAGAGCTACCCCTTATAACAATTACCCTCTAATACCTCCCACAAATGACGTGACAAGGTGGTGGAGTAAATGGCCTTGCCGGCCTTTTATTAATAAAATATAAAATCAATAAATAACATTTATAAATAACTTTTTAAATAACTTTTAATAATAACTTCTCAGAAATTATTGGAGTCTAGGAGGGGAATACACCTACAGGTCACTGCATAAGAACTCGTAAACTTTTTAAGGCCTCCAGTCGCTAACCCCAGACTGTGAGACAGTACCCAACCTTCTCAGTGACCTAACTTTTCCCCTTCCTGGTTAACCCCTCGTAACCGGAAGGTACATAAAACAGCCCATATTATATATGGGTACCAACCATGTTATTTTCATACCATCAATCTCCTCCTCCTCACAGACCCAAACCACTGCCACCGCTCACAAGGGGTAAAACCTTACCCTTGCGAGCACCTCCACACCTTCAAAGCTCGCTGTACCCCCTCCTGCAAACCAAGCGCCCAAAGATCAGTGCCCACATCATTAAGATGCACCCCATCACTCCTAAGGTACCTCCAGGTATCTACCTTCAACTCCCTATGCCGTATGGTCACACCCCCATTCCTCATAACAAACCTGCTGACCTCCTTGTTTACTTTTACACGGGCCCTATCAACCTTTTTATCAGACAAAGCCCAGCGCCATGACCTCCTACCCACCATGTCCGACCATACTATCACCATCCCAGGAAATGCCGCCTGTAAGCGTAAAACATCACATTTTATATCCCGGATAAGGTCCCTCATGGACCTGACCCCCATGTCATTCCCCCCCACATGCAAAACTAAGACATCCGGAGCCCTGTCCCACCGAGCAAACTTGTGAACCTCTGACCTTACCCTGTTCCACAGCATCCCCGACAACCCAATCCACCTTACCTGAGCCTCCTGCCTTGGGATACCCAGCTGCCTACCATTCGGCCGAACGTCGGCCCGCTTGGCACCCCAGAACACGAATGAGTGACCCAATATCCAAACAAGACCCCCTGAGTCACCTGCAAAGTAAGATTGACAGAACACAACAATAAATCACCAAAATTTTAACCCTGACCACCCAAAATGCAAGAAAAAAAACAAACCACCCCCTATTCAACAAGCCTGTAATAAATGTGGGCGGATGTAAAGCTTGAACCTATCTGAGTCCCACCTGCCAATACGCTTCACTGCCTCAGAACCCAGGCCCGCCCTAGCCGCTTCCGTAGCCGCCCCAATACGAAAGGAATGGGACGAGTAGCTAGTGGGGTCATATCCGGCTGCCGATAAACACTTTTTGAATACGGCAATAAATTGAAATTTTGACAAGGACGACCCATCCTCATGGATCAGAAATGAGCCCGGGCATCGCGGGCGCAAATCTCTAAACATTGCCACCGCTGCTACCGGACATATCTGTGATCCCGCAATACGGAACACCTCCAGTTGTACTCCCTTCCCAGCCTGATCGGTTTTTGACCGTTTAATGTAAATCATAACTGATTCA
Source organism: Lithobates clamitans (assembly GCA_037952925.1). Classification (NCBI taxonomy): domain Eukaryota; kingdom Metazoa; phylum Chordata; class Amphibia; order Anura; family Ranidae; genus Lithobates; species Lithobates clamitans. The sequence continues at coordinate 5,119,443 of JBBGZY010000562.1, forward strand.
TTTGAACACTCTAAATCATCCCATTGCAGTCCCCCGTTTGCACGTTTAGACGGGCTGACCAGTTCGCTCACCCGCAGCGCCCCAAAGAACGCTAATGCAAATGCCGCGCAAAATAATGCGCTTTCAAACCTTGAATTGCAAATGCCTTCTAACTGGCTAAATAGCCCGTGCAACATGTCAAACGACACAGGTCGTCGCCCATCACTACTCTTGTGACCTTTTCTGTAACCTTTCAATGCCTGCCTAACCCAAAAATCTTTTGTATGATCTCGCAGCCCCTGCAAATTAAAAAGAAAGGCCAAACCCGCCATTTTTTTATCGACGGCGGCTGCCGAGATGCCCCGCTCGAAACCCAAATTAATAAAGTAAAGCATCGCCTGAGGTATCTCCCGGCTCACAGGGTTGATTTTTACCTATTTAAGCATGCCATACCTTAGAGTAAGCGTCCCAAGTGACCTTACTCACGGAGTTTTGGATCCACCTGGCCGCGCTCCCAAGGCAACGGTCCATATCCAGTCCGGGCAGGTAACCCCCTGCTGCTCCACGTCTGGTGCCAATTCCCGAAACCTGTCCCACTGAAAACGAGACAGTGAATCAGCTAAGGTGTTGTCCACTCCAGGTAAGTGTACAGCGTAGATGAAAACATTCAGTTTCAAACAGCGCAACACTAAATGCCTCAGCAACCTAACCACTGGCAAAGACTTGGCCGACAAGCGATTAATCACCTGAACAACGCCTAGGTTGTCACAGTTCAGCCGCACCTTCAAATTCCGAAAAGACTCTCCCCATATTTCCATTGCCACCACAATTGGAAACAATTCCAGTAGGACCAGGTTCTTCAAGAACCCAGCCGCCACCCAAGTTGGGGGCCAGCGGGCTGCGCTCCAAGTTCTTTGGAAAATTGCCCCATAGCCCGTAGAACCTGCCGCATCTGTAAATAGTTCGAGATCCCAATTACTGATGGGACCTGACATCCACAAGGCCCGCCCTTTAAAGGATTCTAGGAACTCGTGCCACACCCATAAGTCCTCTCTATGCTCCCTGTTGAGCGTCACAAAGTGAGTGGGGGCGGTGACCCCTGCAGTCGCTGCCGACAACCGCCGGCAAAAGACCCTGCCCATTGGCATTATTCGGCACGCAAAATTCAGCTTGCCCAATAATGATTGCAGCTGCCTCAATTGCACCTTGCGCTTGCCAATGGTCCCACGTACCACCGCCGTGAGATTTTCCAGCTTGTCCACCGGTAATCGACACTCCATCCCCATGGAATCTACCTCAATACCCAGAAAAACAATAGTGGACGTAGGGCCCTCCGTCTTTTCCGGTGCTAACGGGACCCCAAAACGTTCCGCTATGTGCTGCAAAGTCCCTAAGAGGACAGCACAAACGTTGGAACCCGCCGGGCCAACACACAGGAAATCGTCAAGGTAATGGATTACCGATTGGATCCCCGACACGTCCCTAACCACCCATTCGAGAAATGAGCTAAATTTTTCGAAAAAAGCGCATGAGATAGAACATCCCATTGGAAGGCAGCGATCCACGTAGAACGCCCCATTCCATGTGCACCCAAGCAGACGGAAACTATCCGAATGAACCGGCAACAGCCGGAAAGCAGATTCAATATCCGCTTTCGCCATCAGTGCCCCCCGCCCATAGCGCCGTACCCATGATACCGCTGCATCAAAGGAGGTATACGTCACTGCACACATTTCCGGCGCAATTGAATCATTGACTGACGCACCCTTCGGAAAGGAAAGGTGGTGAATCAACCTGAATTTATTTGGCTCCTTCTTAGGGACTACTCCCAACGGGGAAACCACCAGATCCGGCAGTGGGGCCGAGGTAAAAGGACCAGCCATGCGCCCCAAATTTACCTCTTTTTCCAATTTATCGGCAACCACCGACGGATGCATGAGAGCCGACCGCAAATTTTTTGCCAAGGGGGGTGCCGCCTCCAGGGAACACGGTTTTTTAAAACCGCTCTCAAAACCCGAGTCTAATAACTGTGCTGCCTCTCGATCGGGATATCTACTGAGAAAAGGACGCATCCTTTCCACCAGCACTGGGGTCTTCCCTTTTGTTCGAAGGCTCTCCTCCTCGACCCTTTCCCCGTCTAAAGCACTTGGACAGGGCATGAGATCCCCCACAACCCGAGCACGTGTGCTTGAACCGGCAGGTTGCACCAAACTTACAGGTGCCCTCATTAAACTGCCAGCAGAAGCCCCATTTTTTGTCGGTCGGTTGTCCTGGAGCTGCGCTACCTCCGACCCCTGCCTGAAAAAACTGGTTCGGAGCCCTCGCTGCCATCATAAGCTTCATCCACAGGCTGATGTCCTTATGATCCCAGCGTAGAGACGGTCGGACGGCCATCCGTTGCCTAAACTGCTCGTCGTACCGCAGCCACGCCACTCCGCCGTACGTCCGATGTGCCTCGCTAATAGCATCTAAGTACACAAACAAGGCCGAGCAGTGCTCGGGGGCCTTCTCCCCAACCACACTCGCCAGGATAGCAAACGCCTGCAACCAATTGGAAAAAGTACGCGGAATCAGCCGATACCTGCGTTTTTCTTCATCCTCTTTTTTGCGTTCTTCTGGTTTCAATCTATCCAGATTGAATTTCTCCAAGGGCAATAACGTGAATATCTCCACATATTCCCCCTTCCAAATTTTTTCTTTTACATCTGCTTTAAGATGGGCTCCCAATGGGCCTTCAAAGCAAACATACACTTCACTTTTTGCAGCATCAGCCAATCTGACTGACTCCGTCTTCTTATCCCCTGTTTTTTCCTGGCTGTTCGTGACCGAAGCGCCACTTGACGTCCCAGGCGGCTCAACGGCCGCCGACCCCGCACCTGCACCCGCTGTCTCAGAACTTCCACCAACTACGACCGCCGGCACCAGCGTACTTACCACAGCCGTCTCCTTTTCCTGAGTTGTGGCCCACGCCCGCGCCGGAGACGATCTGTCCCCCGTGGGTGGATCAAAACGCTGTACCAAGTCCCGCAAACCTGCCAATAAATCCTGCAAGCCCCTACCGCTCGCCACCTCACTTGCCTCCCTAGGATGTGCTGCCGGTGACCTAACCCCACTCACCCCCCCGGAACCAGCCCCCCCCGGAGGGAGCCCCATTCCTGCCCTGCTCTAACAATTGTTCTAACAAAGAAGAAATAGTAACAGTAGAGCTGCACTCACCGGGCTGCCCAGGACTGGGCCTCACAGCCGCCATTCCGGAATCCACCGCTGCTGCATGTCCCTGGTCCTCGTCCCTCTCTGACCCGGACAGTTCACCCTCAGATCTGTCGCTGACTTCCTCCTGGCGAACGACCGGTGCCTGCACTCCAGAGGTTCCCGCTCTGGCTGCCGGGGGTCTCCGCTGTTGCTCTCTCCCTGCACGCTGCGCCGCAACACCAGACCCGTGTCCTGCCCTTGTAGACGGACTTCTGTTCCTCTGACCGTACTGGGCCTCCGCAGGTCTCCCTCTGCCTCTGTTAACCACCGAAACGGCGCTTCTCACGGTTCTTTCTCTGACTGGCGTAGGGCTGCTGGTCGCCTGGACCGCCTGACCAGCCCCCCGATCATCTGACGATCCGACTGACCACTTGCTGACCCCTGCGACTCACCATCCGGCTGTTCTTGGCGCCTGAGACGCGCTGAGGGGGGGGAACCGAGGGTTGCACTGGTCTCCCCCGTCCCTGCACTTCGACCTCTGCGCTGCGATCGCTGCCCATCACCTCTGCTGGCTCCCCGAGCTTGTCGTGCACTGAGGGAAGGCTGGCTCGACCTTCCTCTGGGCAGAACTTGTGGCCTCTGACTCCCAGGGGCAGAGTCAGGGCTGAAGCGCTGTGTCGGCCTGGAACGGCGCCCACGTGGAGCCTCCTGCCCCCCCCGCTCGGTGCCGCTCCGTCCTCCTGCATAATGGCTGCGACCTGAGCCTGCAGCCAGTCTGCCCCTTGTGTTGCGGCCACTGCTCGGAGCTGATCGAGCATCGCCGCCGCCGTTAATGACATTCTAGTAGGCTTTTTGTGGAGCGGTGTGGGAGCGTGTCTAATCTTCTTCCCCCGTCGCTCTCCACTGACGTCACTTCCCCCTCTTCTCTTCTAACTTTCTCTCCTGCATCCTCCCCTGCTCCAGCCCCTCCCTTATTCTTAAAGGGGAAAAAACGATCAGTGCATACAGCGTGACTGTGCAGTCCACACAAGTCATGCTGTCCCTGCGCTGATCCCCTGCTTCTCTCTGCTCCGGGACCCTCTTTATTTGAATTACTGTTGCCTTTCTATCATCTCTAACCAGTCTGCCCATTCTCCTCTGACATAAACAAGGTATTTTTGTCCACACAACTTCCACTCACTGGATATTTTCTCTTTTTTTGACCATTCTCTGTAAACCCTAGAGATGGTTGTGCGTGAAAATCTCAGTAGGTCAGCAGTTTTTGAAATATTCAGACCAGCCCGCCTGGCACCAACAACCATGCCACATTCAAAATAACTTAAATGCCCTTTCTTCCCCATTCTGATGCTCGGTTTGAATCTCAGCAAGTTGTCTTTACCACGTCTAGATGCCTAAATGCATTGAGTTGCTGCCATGTGATTGGCTGATTAGCAATTTGTGTTACCAAGCATTTGAATGAGTATTCCTAATGAAGTGGTTGGTGAGTGTAGAGATTTCCTCTCACTTCCAGTTCCATCTCTAGGCCAGGAATTGAAGGGAAATCTCCCCAAAGGGACACATACAGCAAAAACCAAATTGACAGGGGTTCTAACCATTCTCTATAGCCAAAACTAATAAAAAAGGATTTTGACTATACATGCATATGAAAGATTACTTTATGTACTTATATGTTATTTATAGTGAATAGGATAACTGGATAAGTGAACTGAAATGAAGGGTGTTTTGGGTAGAGAAGGGAAGGATTCGTTGGGTTTTATTGCTGTCTGGGTCCCCACTAGAAAAATTTCGTAGATTCCCTGTGCCAGTATCAGTAGTCATTGAGCAAAACTCAACACTGGAGAACCAGGCAACAATAAAAACCTTACATTGGTTCTAAACCCCTTCGCAGTTTACTCAAACCCCCCCAAAATCTGTGATGGATTTCCACTTTAATTTACTGGGTCAAAACATTACCATATCATCTTTTCAAATTAAAGCTGTGAATACCAGTATTTGTAAGTTCCAGTCCGTTTTTTTTAAAATCATTATTGATATTTCAATTAGTGTCTTGGGTGGTATACCATTTCCACAGCTTAACTACTCAATATGAGGTCTAAAGAATGGTGTTGGCTTTAGCAACACTAAAAAATTACAGAGAATTCTGATTGGTTGCTAGAGGCAACACCTCACCCTGAGTTTAAGCATGCAATGTAATGTGTGAGTACCCTGTGTTTTGTTTTATGTCTTCATGCCATTTACCTCAGACTTCCAATACTGTATATGCTTCAAAATTGTCGGAGGCAAATGTCATACATGTCACCGCCATGAATTTGTTGCATCAGAATTGACATGCTTACTGATGTTACAAGCCATGCATGTCTACATGATTGGAATATCCTAACATACATTGGGGATAACAGAGTTACTAAACAAGTTCTTCACTTTATCCTGCTGTTAACACCCCTCTTCTTTCTCTGTCTTTCCCTTTCCTGTTGTTTTTTTCATGCCTTACTCCCCTGTGACCAGGTCTCCTCACTATGCATGCCCTGAGGTGATCAAGGTAAGTGTAACTGACTTCTGGCTATCCTGCAATATTCCAATTTCCTCTCATTTCTTTGTTAAAGGCAGTGGAGTAAAGGTAGCAATGACTCAGAAAGCACCACTACTGGGCCCATGTCCCTGGGATGACTAGCTCTGATGCTGATCCAAGAATAATTGTCTCACTTGTTGCCCCACTGAAAGCATTTTCACGGAGTGCTTACCAGCTAGAAGAGGGTTTTGTGTTCACAGTTATATAGCATTAGGCATTTGTGTGTATGTTAAAGTGGTTGTAAACCCAATTCATGAAATTGTAACTAAGCACATATATCTGTAGTGTTTACTTACCTTTCTACAAAGCTCTAGGTGTTGTTTCTCTTTGGTGCTTCGTTCCTCTTTTATCAGCATGAGTGATTTCTGAAAAGCCCTCCGACACATGAGATAACATGAGCTAAAAATTAGTGTTGGGGAGGGAGCTCTTAGAGGGAGATTAGCACTGAGCTTGTCTATTCATAATAAAGCTCTGCATGTTCCTTCGTTCCTCTGCCTATGTAGAGGGGGGGAGGTGTCCCTTTCCTCCAATCAGCTCTCACACAGTGTAAGTGCAGTCTCTCCATCCTCTTCACTATGCTGAGACAGATGAAGAAAGATTTTTAACATGATCTGCACTTTTCAAAGGGTGTAGAGAGGGGAAGACAGCAGATATACATGTAAAACTTATATACGATGATTTGTTTCATCTCTGTGTATCACCTGAGGCTGTTCACTTCACTGGGTATATGGAGGCTTTACAACCACTTTAAATGAGAGCCATTTTTATGGTGCGTACTGCTTGTTCCCCAATACATCTACCCTATATCAGTCATTACTTTTTTTTCATATTATGCATATCGGAGAGAGTAGGTTCTGTATTTGCTTATTCCCTGAACCTGACCCGCTACCACTCCATGCCACCTGAAAAAAGTATAATCTTACCTTACAATACATACAGCTCTAAATGAGTGTTGTTAACAATAAAAAGATCTCAAGGGGTCCCAAGTCAGATGAGGCACAATTTACAAAGCTATAACACGTTTTTCACTGTAGTGATCCTTACATACTGTAACTGTCATTAAGGCAAATAGCAATCATTATAGCTTAATGAACTGAGCTTGTTTTGAGTTGGGATCCAAAACAGTATAGCTACAACCCTAATAAAAGGTAAAAATCTATTTTCAAAATAGTTTATATTACCCATTTTGCTTCCTCCTGCCTATACAGTCCCACACAATTGCGTCCAGAACGGAGAAAAGTTGACATATTTGTTGTAATGCAGTGTGTGTGTGAACAGTTAGCTGGACTTAATTTTGCAGTGGTCATTTAGACACGATATTCCATGTCTCCTATGAATGAATGAATGACTTGTATAGCACTACCTATGCAAACTGAATCGCCTCAGGGTGCTTTTTGCCACCGGTGTCCATCTGCGGTATAGCGCAGTCCTTTACCCCATGGGGTCCTGACACGCTTACAAACACATACACATATTTGGCCGATTTTTCAACAGGATCTAATTAACCTACCAGCATGTCTTTTGGAGTGTGGGGAGAAACCAGAGTACCCAGAGGAAACTCATGCAGGGACAGGGAGAACATGCAAACTCCAGGCAGATGGTGTCGTGGTCAGGATTTGAACCAGCAACCCTATTGCTGCTAGGTGAAAGTGCTAACCACTACACCACTGTGCTGCTGTTTCTCATTGCATGTGTCTCCTACATGCAATGAGAAACATATGTGCATTACATGGAAAACTTTATGACCCTTGAAATGGGAAAAAGACCCTCTTATGGAATTTTGAAGGCAACCAAAAAAGAAAAACGCATAATCATTTATATATAAACACAATTTTTATTACAAAACTCTAAAAACACATAGCCTTGTTAAAAACACACGTGGCCATATTTAGGCCAAGATCCATTGTACACATCAATATGCAGTTGATACTTTGGCAATGTTACATATCTCTTTGGAGGATTTGATGTTCAGCAGATAGTTTGCTAGGGCATCATACAGCCATGTATCAACTGCATATTGATGTGTACAATGGATCTTGGCCTAAATATGGCCACGCATGTTTTTAACAAGGCTATGTATTTTTAGAGTTTTGTAATAAAAAGTGGTTTTATACATAAATGCTTATGCATTTTTCATTTTTGGTTGCCTTCAAAAGCCCATAAGAAGTTCTTTTTCCCATTTCAAGTACAGAAATAGGGATGGTGGCTACCACTTCCCAGAACAGAATAAAGATACATTAGAAACCTTTATGGTGCTAAGGGAACAAAATAAGCATCAAATAAATTTGCAAACAAATAGAGTTATTCTTTCTAGTTCAAATCATTATACCTAAAAGGAAACATGCACTGAGCGTAATATGGGGCTACCAATGGTAACCTTTTTCAGAACATGCAGCAAGTGAAGTGAAAACACCTGACCTGCACATTATTTCCAGGTCAGTAACTTAAAAGGTCCTAAAGCTGCTAGATTGCAAAAATTTATATTTTTAGAAGGAAAGGTCAGCAATGGCAAGCTACATGCTGCTGCTAGTACAGGTTTCCTTAAATACAAGGCTTATGGTAAACATAATCAGTATGAATGAGGACAGCTAAGCAGCATGCCAGAATCATGTAGAGTCTTCTCCATTCCTTTTGCTGAATCCTGTTTATAATTTGCTAGACCCAAACTTAGCGACAAACTCCACTGAAGTCTATAGGGTTAAATATTAAAATGCTGGGTATTTTGTAGAGCTAATAGGCAAGCTATTGTTAAAAAAAAAAGGCATAGCATGCTCGGCACATTCATGGGGGACATGTACTAATGCCAGAAAAAAACGTTTTAAACATATCGTACAGCTGGGAGAGACTTCTTTTCACATGGCTTCAAAGGTGACATGGAAAAAAAACAAAAACTGTTTAAGGCTGGGTTCACACTGCAGCACACTCTGGCTCACAGCAGGAGTCCAGTTTGCAATTTACAGCGGAGCCGCTGCGAAGATGTGTGAACCGGCTCCATAGAGAGACGGTCACAATCTTCTGCTATGCGAATTGGCTGTGGGGAAACCCGTATCCAATTCGCAACAGTGTAAACCCAGCCTTACGGAGAAGTATGGCCAAAGATCGTTTGGCTGTACTTCTCCTATGGGTCACAGGAGTGCAATTCGTTTTGCACTCCTGTGACCCGTTTTCAGCAGAGAGCAGGCTGATTTCCGCTCTCTGCTGACGTCACATAAGTCAGTCCAGGCATCGCGACAATGGAAGTCGGGATCCGCCAGGTGTCTGGACTGATACCCTGCTCAGCCTTTCGGCGGGCCGCTAAGAGTCTGAGCCCGGCCGCTTCCTGCCTCCTCCAGAGCTCAGCACTCCAATGAGCGAGGATGAAGCAGAGTGGAGAGCTGCTGATTGACAGTCTGCAGCTCTCTGGTTGGGGAACTGTCAGAACCGAGCGATCGGCGGTTTTCGTTCGATTGGTTCTCAGTGTAGAGGGGCGGGGGACAGATGCAGCATCTACCTAGGTAAGTATAAATCAGGAAAATAAAACAAACCCATACTTCTCTTTTAAAGATTTGGGGATGCTTTATAGCTGGAAGTGGACACAGACTGTTCTCTGGTTGTTCATATTTGACTGTGGAGTTATTGTTTTTCTTTTACAATTAGTTTGGCTTACATACAACAGCAGCACTCCAATCTAGTTAATTTTGGTTAAAAAAGGTAATTTTAAGAAGGCCACATGGGACTTTGAGATAGGAAGTGGCCAGTGGTTTGCTGACTGTTCCTCTTTGCTGATGCAAAACTGTCATGCTTTTTGCCAATGAAACTTTCATGAAGAAATAAGAGACTGCAGTTGATACAACAGTGTAAAATTGGCTAGTGACAGGACAGTCTTTTTAAAAAACGAGGCCAAAATTACACATAGACACAGTGCACAAGAAGGCTTTCTTTTTCATTCCAGATTGAAGAGACCGCAGATGACAAAGCAGTGTAAAATTTGCCAGCCACAAGGTTAGATCATTATGTATTAGTGACACATGGCACAAGCAGGTGTTTTAGCACAAGAATTAGGATGCCACATTTGATAAAGCTGTGTAAAATTGGCCAGCAACTGGGGAGTTTTAATCACAGAGAATAGGCCTCACCAGTCTTTGCTTACGGTAACTTTTAATTGTCATATTTTTTAATTGAGAGAGTGTTGTAAATGTTCTTGCATTTAGTTTTTTTTTTTAAACAATACAGCAGTTGGTTGTAAACCAGTGTTTCTCAATTACAGTCCTCAAGATGCCCCAACAGATCATGTTTTCAGGCTCTCCATTATTTTGCACAGGTGATTTGATCAGGTTCACTGCGCCTTAGTAATTACCACAGCCGTTTCATCTGAGGGAAATCCTGTGTCAGGGCTGGGCTCAGCCCTTCCTTCTCTGAGCTGGCCGCTCTGCTGTCGGCTAATTGCCAGCTCCTATCTCTTCACAGTGACTCACCTGTTGATGACATCCTGACTTTCTGGCTTGTCTGAGGCTGGGTTCACACTGGTCCGACAAACGCTCCGACATTGGGAGCTCATGTCGCATGACGTGTGAAATGTAATGTTTCCCTATGGGAGCCGTCCTAACTGGTCCGACACAAGTCGTTCCGACTTTAGAAATGCTCCCTGTACTACTTTGGTCCGACTTTGATCCTACTTCAGCCTATTGACTATCATTGAAGTCGGATCAAAGTCGGATTGCCGTCTCGCATGATCCGACTACGGCACGCGACTTGTGCTCAGATGATCTTGAGGGGGAACTCCGCGCCAAATTTTAAATAAAAATCCGGCATGGGTTCCCCCTCCAAGAGCATACCAGGCCCCTGGGTCTGGTATGGACCTTGAGGGGAACCCCCTACGCCGAAAAAACGGCGTGGGGGGGTCCCCCCCAATCCATACCAGACCCTTATCCGAGCACGCAGCCCGGCCGGACAGGAATGGGGGTGGGGACGAGCGAGCGCCCCCCCCCCTCCTGAACCGTACCAGGCCGCATGCCCTCAACATGGGGGGGTTGGTGCCTTGGGGGAGGGGGCGCGCGCTGCGGCCCCCCCACCACAAAGCACCTTGTCCCCATGTTGATGAGGACAAGGGCCTCTTCCCGACAACCCTGGCCGTTGGTTGTCGGGGTCTGCGGGCGGGGGGCTTATCGGAATCCGGGAGCCCCCTTTAATAAGGGGGCCCCCAGATCCCGGCCCCCCACCCTATGTGAATTGAGTATGGGGTACATGGTACCCCTACCCATTCACCTAGAGAAAAAGTGTCAATTTAAAAAAAAAAACACTACACAGATTTTTAAAGTATTTTATTAGACAGCTCCGGGGGTCTTCTTCCGACTTCGGGGGTCTCTCCGGTTCTTCTCCGCGCTCTCCGGGTCTTCTGCCGGGCTCCTCCTCTCTCTTCTGCTCTTTTGCCGCTCTTTTGCTAAAGAGGAGGAGCCCGGTCTGCTGCCTTCTTCTCTTCGGGGGTCTCTCCGGTTCTTCTCCGCGCTCTCCGGATCTTCTGCCGGGCTCCTCCTCTCTCTTCTGCTCTTTTGCCGCTCTTTTGCTAAAGAGGAGGAGCCCGGTCTTCAATCTTCTGCCCTCTTCTCTTCTCCTGATGTTGACACGACGCTCTCTCCGGCTAGAATGCTCTCTGTGCGCTCTGCTCTGACTTATATAGGCGGTGACCCCGCCCTCTTATGCCGTCACAGTCCCTGGGCATGCTGGGACTGTGACGTTTTAGGGGGCGTGGTCATCACCCGATGACCACGCCCCCTGTATGCCGTCATAGTCCCAGCATGCCCAGGGACTGTGACGGCATAAGAGGGCGGGGTCACCGCCTATATAAGTCAGAGCAGAGCGCACAGAGAGCATTCTAGCCGGAGAGAGCGTCGTGTCAACATCAGGAGAAGAGAAGAGGGCAGAAGATTGAAGACCGGGCTCCTCCTCTTTAGCAAAAGAGCGGCAAAAGAGCAGAAGAGAGAGGAGGAGCCCGGCAGAAGACCCGGAGAGCGCGGAGAAGAACCGGAGAGACCCCCGAAGTCGGAAGAAGACCCCCGGAGCTGTCTAATAAAATACTTTAAAAATCTGTGTAGTGTTTTTTTTTTAAATTGACACTTTTTCCCTAGGTGAATGAGTAGGGGTACCATGTACCCCATACTCAATTCACATAGGGTGGGGGGCCGGGATCTGGGGGCCCCCTTATTAAAGGGGGCTCCCGGATTCCGATAAGCCCCCCGCCCGCAGACCCCGACAACCAACGGCCAGGGTTGTCGGGAAGAGGCCCTTGTCCTCATCAACATGGGGACAAGGTGCTTTGGGCTGGGGGGGCCGCAGCGCGCCCCCTCCCCCAAGGCACCAACCCCCCCATGTTGAGGGCATGCGGCCTGGTACGGTTCAGGAGGGGGGGGGGGCGCTCGCTCGTCCCCACCCCCATTCCTGTCCGGCCGGGCTGCGTGCTCGGATAAGGGTCTGGTATGGATTGGGGGGGACCCCCCACGCCGTTTTTTCGGCGTAGGGGGTTCCCCTCAAGGTCCATACCAGACCCAGGGGCCTGGTATGCTCTTGGAGGGGGAACCCATGCCGGATTTTTATTTAAAATTTGGCGTGGAGTTCCCCCTAAAGATTCATACCAAACACAGTGTCGGGCATTGGCGGGGATCCAAGTCGGATCCCCGTTCATTGAAAGTCGGACACATGCCGGCTTCATGTCGCAGGGCAAAGTCGGATCCAAAGTAGGACGGCTGTCGTGTCGCACCAGTGTGAACCCAGCCTGAATATCCGTTCTGGTTACTGAACTTTGGCTATGTTTTGACTACGTTTGTTTTATTTACTTTTATTATTAAACAAGTGTGATTTAACTGTCCTTCTGTCTTTGTCTGATTGATGGTTCCTGATAGTAGGCGAAGGCCATAAATTCAAAAGATGCAGTTAATCCACTTGTTGGTAATATTTTTTCCAGATTGGATGACCAGGATCACCGCATGGATCAGTTTGCCATGGCATTAGAGACGCTCCTGAGTCCCACGGCTCATCTGGAATTTCCCACTGTGGCCGCTCTGGTAGAACCTGTGTTGCAGTCTCTGTGCAGGCACCCGCCTCAAGTATTACCTCTATAAGAGGTATGTCTGGTTTCGCTCCGCTTCCCCAGCGATTTGGGGGTCATCCAGTTCAATGCAGAGGGTTTCTCAACCAGGTTGAGATATACTTTGACATGCTGTCCCAGGCGTTCCCACAGACAGAAGCAAAGTAGGTTTCATGATATCTTTGCTTTCTTAGAGAGCCTTGGCCTGGGCAAACCCTCTATGGGAGATGCAAGACTTTTTGGCTTCCTTTAAAAGGGTATTTGACATTCCCGCACGCTCCATTTCTGCTGCGAAAAGCCTCATGTCAATCAAACAGGGTACGAGAACTGTTGTCGATTACGCCATTGACTTCCGTACCCTGGCAGCAGAGGTTGCGTGGAACAATGAGGCCCTCGTGGCTGATTTTTCTCACGGTCTCTTGGATAACATAAAAGATGAGATAGCAGCCTGAGACATACCCACTGAGCTGGAGAGGTTGATCTTGTTTGTAATACTTATTGCCTCCAGACTCCGAGAGAGACCTTCCTTTAAGGAGTGCTTGCGGAAGCCTCCTGTACCTTTGGCTCCGAGCTTTGCAGTCCCACCCTTGTCTCCCTCACCTCCCATGCCTCCTGGTACCGAGTCTGTCAGTGAAGGTGAACCCATGTACTTGGGCTTCACACATCTCTCTGTGGATGAGAGAGCCCTTAGGAGGAGGGAGAGATTGTGCCTTTATTGTGGCCAGGCAGGTCACTTTTTGAAATTTTGTCCTACCCGTCCAGGGAACGCCCGAACATTGAGGTCCTGTCATGGACAGACCTTAGGTGGCGTTGTTTCATCCCCAGTTATCTAGGAGGATAAGCCCCTTTCTTGGGCTGAGTCGTGTGTCGAGATACAGGCTCTAATCGACTCTGAGGCTGAAGGCCTGTTCATTAATGCTGCCTTTGTAATAAGAATATTCCTGCGCTACCCAATTGGAAAAAGAGAGGAAAACAAAAACTCAGAAAAAATTGTAAAAACACACGTATGCGACTGGACAGCTGCATGCACCGAAGCAAGGGTCAGACATAAGCCCAAAATCAAACCGAGGTATAGGGGGGGAGGTGCTGCGCTAACCAGAAGAAAGCTGTAAATCTCTGTCTGTGGTCAATTAATAAAATGACTTAAAATCGCATAATAACATAAATCGCATAAATAAGTGTTGACACTAAAAACATTCAAGTCTTAATGATCAGCATCCTGTGTATGTGAAAAAAGTGCATAAAAAATCCTTTTCAGTTGGTATATACTAAATGACAAAAAAATCGCATGTAAAAATCGCATAAATAAGTGTTGACACTAAAAACATATAAATCTAGATAATCATGTGTAGGTGCACAAAGGGACATAAACACTACTTCATGTGAATAATTCTAAATAAAAATACATAGAATAAATCAGAAATAACCATCAAAAACATATCCTTATAAATGGTGCAAAACGTACAAAGTGCCAGTGCTTAAAGGTGATCTAGATATCGTAAATAAAACACATCAATCCTACGCAATATGGATGATAAATAATATAAATAAATGTCCCAATAATAGTGATGTAAAATATATTGTGCTGGCCTGCGAAACAAATGACCAATGACATGCCAGTAAGTGCAGCAAACTTAAAGTGCCAGTGTAAAAGTCATTGAAGGTGCAAAAGCAAGTTCTGGTGTATTCAACAAAACAACAGTGGGGTGTCTGGGATGCAATTCACTCAGTGTCCTCTTCGTGCATAAAACACTAATGTAAGCAGTGGCCCCTTACCTAGCGGTGCTAGGTCAACCGCATGAATTGTAGCTAAAACGCCAGGTCCTGAGCCTCCATCGCGTCCCTATATCCACGCTTGCCGGTGTTGGGTTATCCTAATGGCAGCTGATTACAAGTGCTATGGTCCTATCAGGGGTCCTGGACCAGCGCGGATCCTAGCTCAGCCTCCACATCTCAGGTATGTATGTACAGGAATATGCAGGACAAAGGTACTTGATAGTGAAGTATGTCTTAACCAGTTAATGCTTTATTAAAAATCTTCTTCAGGATCCCCTGAAGAAGTCACGTGATCGGTGATGACACGCGTAGGGACGGAATAGGCTGTTTCACATTGCTAGACACAGAACGAGTTCGCTGCTCGTAGGAGAGAGGTTTGCTCTGCATTGTTTTTATGTGAGTACATCTACTTAAAGATTTTTAATAAAGCATTACCTGGTTAAGACATACTTCACTATCAAGTACCTTTGTCCTGCATATTCCTGTACATACATACCTGAGATGTGGAGGCTGAGCTAGGATCCGCGCTGGTCCAGGACCCCTGATAGGACCATAGCCACTTGTAATCAGCTGCCATTAGGATAACCCAACACCGGCAAGCGTGGATATAGGGACGTGATGGAGGCTCAGGACCTGGCGTTTTAGCTACAATTCATGCGGTTGACCTAGCACCGCTAGGTAAGGGGACACTGCTTACATTAGTGTTTTATGCACGAAGAGGACACTGAGTGAATTGCATCCCAGACACCCCACTGTTGTTTTGTTGAATACACCAGAACTTGCTTTTGCACCTTCAATGACTTTTACACTGGCACTTTAAGTTTGCTGCACTTACTGGCATGTCATTGGTCATTTGTTTCGCAGGCCAGCACAATATATTTTACATCACTATTATTGGGACATTTATTTATATTATTTATCATCCATATTGCGTAGGATTGATGTGTTTTATTTACGATATCTAGATCACCTTTAAGCACTGGCACTTTGTACGTTTTGCACCATTTATAAGGATATGTTTTTGATGGTTATTTCTGATTTATTCTATGTATTTTTATTTAGAATTATTCACATGAAGTAGTTTTTATGTCCCTTTGTGCACCTACACATGATTATCTAGATTTATATGTTTTTAGTGTCAACACTTATTTATGCAATTTTTACATGCGATTTTTTTGTCATTTAGTATATACCAACTGAAAAGGATTTTTTATGCACTTTTTTCACATACACAGGATGCTGATCATTAAGACTTGAATGTTTTTAGTGTCAACACTTATTTATGCGATTTATGTTATTATGCGATTTTAAGTCATTTTATTAATTGACCACAGACAGAGATTTACAGCTTTCTTCTGGTTAGCGCAGCACCTCCCCCCCTATACCTCAATGCTGCCTTTGTATCGAAGCACTTGATTCCGCTGCAGCTGCGTGACACTCCACTTGCCATTGAGGCTCTGAGGCTCTTGACGGGAGACCTCTACAGCCTGCCCATGTGACTCATGAGACTTTTTCGTTGTCTATGGCTGTAGGGGCTCTTCACTATGAGATAATCCAAGTTATTTCCTCACCTAAGTTCCTGCTGGTTATTGGCTATCCTTGGTTACAGAGGCACAACCCCTCTTTTGATTGGCTCAATGCTGAGGTTCTCTCCTGGTCGCCACAATGTAGTAAGACATTTTTCCAGAATGTAGCCAAGGTCCTGTGCACCTCTTCACTTTCCTCCCTGGCGGAGGAGTACTGCGATTTTAGCAATGTCTTTGACAGAGGTCAAGCCGGTAGTTTGCCTCCACACCAGTCTTATGATTGCGCAATTGACCTTCAACCTGGTGCCATACCCCCTCGTAGCCGGGTTTACCCTTTGTCGGTCTTGGAGGATAGGGCCATGGAGGAGTATGTTGCAGACGCACTTTCTCAAGGTTTCATCCGCAAATCCTTGTCTCCTGCTGGTGCTGGTTTCTTCTTTGTGAAGAAGAAGAGTGGTGAACTGAGACCTTGTATTGATTATAGTGGTCTCAATCATTTCACGATTAAGAATGCTTATCCAATTCCGTTGATTACGGAGATATTTGACCGCCGGTTTTCACGAAGCTTGATTTGAGAGGGGCTAACAATCTTGTGAGGATTAAGGAGGGCGAAGAGTGGAAAACTGCATTTAATACCAGAAAAGGTCATTGTAAGTACCTCGTAATGCCATTTGGCCTTTGTAACGCTGCGTCAGTTTTCCAGGAATTTATTAAAGATGTCCTCCGAGATTTGTTGCAGTTATGTGTGGTGGTTTATCTCGACGATATCCTCATATTTTCCAAGTCCCTGGAGAGCCACCACACAGACGTCTGTCGTGTGCTTCGGAAACTAAGAGAGAACAATCTCTATGGTAAATTGGAGAGGTGCGAATTCCATTGTGAACAGGTTAAATTCCTGGGTTGTCATTTCCACTGCTGGTTTTTCGATGGACCCAAAGAAACTTTTAGCAGTCCTACAGTGGCCCAGACCCGTGGGTTTACGTCCTCTGCAGCATTTTCTTGGCTTTGCCAACTATTAGCGGAAGTTTATTCATAACTTCTCGTCTCTGGTCAAGCCCCTAACTAATAGGACCAGAAAGGACGGTAACCCACAGAGTTGGTCTCCGGAAGCCATTAAGGCCTTTGAGAGTCTCAAGGCTGCCTTTGTTTCTGTTCCTGTGTTGGCACATCCTGATCCTACATTACCTTTTATCCTTGAGGTTGATGCTTCTGAGACTGAAGTTGGCGTCCTTTTGTCTCATCGTCCTACCTCTGAGAGTGCTATGCATCTTTGTGGCTACTTTTCCAAGAAATTGTCACTTGCGGAGTGCAATTACAAGATTGGGGACAGAGAGCTGTTAGCAATCATTTTAGCCCTGAAAGAATGGAGACATCTCCTCGAAGGTACCACTGTGCCGGTTCTCATTCTTACTGACCATAAGATCTCAGATTCTTGTCTGAGGCTAAACGCCTCTCTCCCAGAAGGGCCCGATGGGCTATTTTCTTGTCAAGTTTCAATTACTTTGTCTCATTCTTACCCGGTACTAAGAATTAAAGGGCTGATGCTTTGTCATGACAATTTTCCTCCACTTCCAAGATGGAGTTTATTCCGGTACCTGTCATTCCTCCTGATCGTATTCTGGCTACGTTTCTCACTTCTCCTTTGGATGACAAAATTCTTGCCGCTCAGGTCCATACTCCTCCTGAGAAACCTTGTGACCGCTGCTTTGTCCCAGAAAGTCTCCGTACTGCCGTGCTCCAGACTTACCATTCTCCCAAGGCTGCTGGCCACCCTGGCAAGAATCAACTCTTTTGGGCCATTTACCAACAATTATGGTGGCTTAGTCTACGCCCTGATGTAGCCCCCTTCGTAGTTGCCTGTTCCGTGTGTGCTCAGAGTAAGACTCCACGACACCTTCCAATGGGCCTCCTATAATCCATACCCAATGGAGAAAGGCCCTGGACCCACCTGTCTATGAATTTCATTGTGGAGTTACCCAACTCCCAGCGCAACACAGTTATCCTTATGGTGGTTGACCGGTTCTCAAAAATGTCTCATTGTATTCCACTTAAGAAGTTGCCCACTTCTAAGGAACTGGCTTCCATTTTTGCTTGGGAGATCTTTCGCTTACATGGGCTACCCAAGGTGATCGTCTCGGACAGGGGTAGTCAGTTTGTGTCCCGGTTCTGGTGAGCCTTTTATGCACAGTTGGGAATTCAGCTTGCTTTCTCCTCTGCATATCACCCGCAGTCTAATGGGGCTACAGAACGAGCCAATCAGTCCTAGGAGTAGTTTCTACGTTGCTATATTTCTGACCATCATAACAACTGGTCAGACCTCTTACCATGGGCGGAGTTTGCTCACAATAGTGCCTTAAATTCTGCTTCCCGATTGTCCCCGTTTATGGTGAACTACGGTTTCCAACCTTCCATGTTGCCTGACTCACTTGTTTCCGCAGAGTATTTCTGCATTAGAGGAGCATCTCAGTGGTATTCGTTCCACTTGGGCAGAAGTCCAGGAGGCTTTGCGATATGCTAATGATAGGTACAGACTCCATGCTGACCGCAGACGCCTGCCTGCACCTTCATACCAGGTTGGGGACAGGGTCTGGCTGTCATCTCGCAACCTCTGACTTCGTGTTTCCTCTCTGAAGTTTGCACCTCGGTTTATTGAGCCTTTCCGTATTCTCTGCAGGATTAACCCAGTGGCTTACGCGTTAGGCCTTCCTTCTAATATGTGTATCTCAAATGTATTTCATGTCTCCTTATTAAAACCTTTGGTCTGCAACCACTTTACCACCTTGGTGCCTGGTCCTCACCCTGTGCAGGTTGAGAACCATGAGGAGTATGAAGTACCTGGTGCATTGGAAAGGGTACTGTCCGGAGGAATGCTCTTGGGTCTCATCCTCAGACGTACATGAGCCTGTCCTCCTCTGTGATTTCCATAGACGTTTTCCCCTCAAGCCTTAGTGGTCCTCCGAGGGGGGGGGGTCGTTGAGGAGTGGGTACTGCCAGGGCTGGGCTCAGCCTTTCCTTCTCTGAGCTGGCTGCTCAGCTGTCGGCTAATTGCCAGCTCCTATCTCTCCACAGTGACTCACCTGTTAATGATATCCTGCTCGTCAGTCCTGCTTACTTAAGTCGTCCAACCCAGATGATCTCTGCCTTCGCCTTGGTCAACATCACTGAAACTTTCTCCTGCGCTCCTGTTAAAGACTTGCTTGACTGACATTCCTTTTGGCTCCAGATCCTGCTTGCTGTGCCACTACGCTGATTCCTGGCTTCCTGACTTTCTGGCTTGTCTGACTATCAGAACTTTGGCTATGTTTTGACTACGTTTGTTTTATTTACTTTTATTATTAAACAAGTGTGATTTAATTGTACTTCTGTCTCGGTCTGAATTATGATTTCTGTCAACCTGAAAACATGACCTGTTGGGCAGGGACGTGCGGTGAGGTCAGTGACTGGTGAGGCACTGGCTAGTATCAGAGCCAGATACACACGGGTTACATACGTCGCGAACGTTAGAGCAAGATCAATAATTCTAGTACTAGACCTCCTCTGTAACTTTAACATGTAACCTGTAAAAAAATTTACAGCCTCACCTATGGAGATTTTTACGTGCTGAAGTTTGGGGTCTCTGTGACTTCAGGTCGTCGAGCTACCCAGCCCTGAGTCACTGAACCCTGACCCTGTGACTTCAGGTCGTCGAGCTACCCAGCCCTGAGTCACTGAACCCTGACCCAGATTCACAACTCAGGCTTAGCCCTGAGCTAAAATAAAATTTCCTATACTTACACCCCTGGATCACTTGAGGGTGCTTCATATGTTAGACACTTTATGAAGCTGACAGTGACTTCTCTACTCCCTGCTGTGGACTTCCTGACAGGCTCATTGCCCTTTCACACCAGTTCCAAAGGGACCGGCATAGCTAGCACTGATCAGGTTCATCCTCTTAGGTGTTCACCCAGCAGCTAGACAGCTTTTCCAGCTTTCCCTGTTCAGGCACAGCTACTGCATTCGCCCACTGTGGTTCTAAGGGGCAGAGCTCCTTGTACTGGGTGCTGGAGGCTAACTGGCTTTAATTCACCTCTGGTTATTGTATATTGGTGTCTTGGGGTAACATCTTGTTTCAGGGGAGGTATATATGGTTTCTGGTTCCAGCTCTGCAGGGGGGGACATTCAGTGGTCTCACTTAGTTAATTTTTGGGGGGATGTGGAGGTTGGGTGAGAGGCAGCGGGTCCCCACTGCTTGAGCAGGAGGGGTGTGGGTTATCATAGGTTTGGGGTGGTGGGGTCCCATGGGGGAGGGCAGATACCACATGGAGAATTCTGTGATGCTTTTTTACCTTTTCTGTAATAAATTGGATTGAGGAGATAACCCCTGGGTGTGCACATTTCTTTATTTTTATTTTTGTGCTACTGCTTGTGGACACACCCTACCATTATACATGGAGGTACCCTCATGCTTAGGCAATTATCAGGTTCCCAGTTTGGTTTTCTTTTTTCCTTTTTCATGTGACTTTATGAACTCATATGCACCAGTACGTTAGGAGCTTACAAGATTTTGGCCCATATCAACAAGTATTTTTCTGATATACAACTGCATGTATAGCAGAGATGTACTGCTCACTTTTTTATTATTATTATTATTATTATTATTATTATTATTATTATTATTTTGCACAGAAATACACTTTAAGCCAATTCCTTCCACCATTTACTATATATTTAAAAAAAAAATGAAAACAAGAAAAAGATGATAGTTGCCCCCTAAAATTGGTCCCCACAAGTCTAATGACATCACGATATGCTGTTTGATTACATCATCACAGGTAGCATCTGAATCTGCAGTTGGTAATTTAACCTTCATTGTAGAAAGTAGAATTCAATTATAAATATTTCTGCAACAAGTAACAAGATTTTTTTTCAGTTAGTTATAGGTCATCACTGGTCAGTGGGCCAGAAAAGGTATACAGATGGCCAAAAACATTTGGTGTTTGCTTCATTATTTTCATGCTGTAGGACCAAATGTAGCTGAACATTGAATTACACATGTGCCCATTTTGGCAGACATGATTGAGTCACATTGAAACTGGGCCATTATAAATTGGGTCAGCCAGTAAACTCAGTAAACATATGTGTAACAAAGTTGGCCAGCCAAGCTAACAGTGTAATTCAGTCATTCAGTCCAGTACCTAATTTAGAGGGTTTGACTGCATGATTACCTTTTGCCATGAATGGCCAGCTATAACAAGAAACACTATCAGACTTATTCAATAAAGCAAAGAAAAGGGAAACAAACAGTAATGCATATGTAGCCCTACCCCAATAGGGGGATAGGATGGGTCTTCTGTTCTTTGCCTCAAACCTCTCCGGACATACTGGGTTGAGTGTACATACATACAATATCACAGGAAATCACTGAAAGTAATACTCGATACCCAATAGTTGTGCTATATCAAAGAAAACAGGCACCAGACCAGGTAGTAAAGGAAAACTTAATATATTGTCACCTGATATGATTGCTAACTAGGCAAGCATAAAATGGATTAACAATGGTAATAACACAATATAGCATACAAAGTGATTAACAGTAAGGACGAGGCAAAAGATGGCAGTTGGAGTCCTGATAAGCATAAACAGTAGCAAGGCTGCCTCAAGTGCTGCAGTGAGCAGTCGTAAAGTTTAATCTACTGTGTTGGAGAAGTTCTTCTGCTGGCTATTGTTGTGGTCCCTAAAGAGCATTGACAGTCCCAGTTAAACTGCATGCAGTAGGGGTACTGTTTAGATATGGCATAATCTCAGCACTAGTTCAAGGTAGGATACATGAAGAAACTTTGGATAGCTGCACTCTGCAGGAGTACTACTTTATTAATATCCATATAAAAATACATATACAGGCAAAGAAGAGCACAGGGGGTGAATAGAAAACTCAAAACGTTTCACACTAGTTTAGGGCTTATTTGTGACATGTCACGAGTAAGTGCTAAACTAGCACAAAACGTGTCGACTTTTCTATGCACCCTCTGTGCTCTTCTATGCCTGTATATGTAAAATATACAAAAGTGTAGCGCTAAAGGAAACACCATGTGGGTGTGTGAAAATGAATCGTGATTAGAAGTGCTATAAACACAAATCAATATACAAAACTATAAGGCATAATAACCATGACATATAAAAGTCCAGTCACTAAGAGAAGAAGTGTGAAAAAACTTCATAGGGCATGTTTCCAATGAGAAGACTGTTGTTAATTCCTCAGTGGAAAATAATAAAATGGTGCAATCAGAGAAGTAACTGTAAGGCACATTCAAAATGGGATAAATCCCATATAAATACTTCTTACCAGACAAGGTGGACACACCTACGACAGTGGGCCAAGCAGGCTTAAATTGGTGCAGGTCATAAAATTAAAGTTTAATCTTGATAAAAATATATAAGCATCTATTACAGATGACTGCGTAAAAATGTGATCACAGGCAAGATGAAAAATTAAAGCAATGTGGGGAATGGGCCCGACATGTTTCGACCTAATGGCCTTCAACTGGGGCATATGTGTTTTTATACAGATATTATTAAAGTAGTACTCTTGCGGAGTGCAGCCGTCTGATGTTTCTTCTGGGCACTGCACTCGATGGACCGAAGATAGCATGGGATCATACATCAGACCAACCTGGAGCAATGTACATCTGTCTACTGGTACAATGTAGATATGGTTCAGATGTGGTAAAGTTTTGGTATAATGTTGTATAGGGTTGGTGTAGGGGTGCAGTCTGGATTTGGAGTGTAGTATTGGTGTGGCATGGATTGGGTACACTTGGTACTGCTCTCAGTGGCTCAGTCCCAGCTAGCAGTATCAGCAATGGGCGAATAGCCCTCTCACCAGTCCCTGGGATGCTGTGGTGACCTCCTGCTGTAGAAGGGGGGCCACACTTGGTCTCTCCCTAGAAGCCCCAAGTGATCAGTGATGGGAAGCAGAAGGTGAATGGATGCTGCAGTCTCCCTGTGTCAGCAGTGCAGGTACCGCAATGCTGTGCTGCCCCTGGGTGTTCTCACTCCCAGTCTTAGGCTCAGATCTCCACTGGTATGGTCTCCCGCTGGCAGGTGAATATCCAGACAGAGGTGCTCTCTCTCTCTAACTCCCTCGGTGCCAAAAGGAAGAACTTTCCTGGGCAGTTTAATAAAAATCCTCTTTCCACTCCTTACTGTACAGTGTCTGTTGAGATCTGCTGTATAGTGTAAGACGTCTATTCATTCTATTATATGGCTGCCATCTCAATCTATAACTCCCAGAAGTCTCAGCACTCTGCATAGAACTCTATAGGCTTGCTTGGCTTTAGCTCTCCCCTTGCTAGTGGGAGGAGAATGGTGGAGCATAACTCCAGTGTATCAGTAGAGAGAGAGAAAAATAGAAAGCAATGTCTCCTTCTCCATATTGCCATATCCCAGCATCTGGCTACACATAGCATTTTCTTTTTAGCTGATTGAGGTCTGAAAGATGAAATTTTTTTTGGATTATGAATATTTTACTAAATGATCAAGACCCTCCTACCATTGGAAAAAACTCCACCCTTACTGGGACAAAAACACAATTTTTTAAATTGTTTTCCTATTTACCTGCTATAATGTTTAACTGATTGGTTTTTTTTAATTAATTAATAGAATAATGTACTATGTAATATAATAGTAAAAATATATCTGATCCAGGCACTCTACTTGGAGTTCTCCTTTAGTTTAGCCTGTGCGTGGCCCCTCTTGCTTTCATAAGAAGTTGGTTGGATAAGGGCCCTTTCACGCTGATACGTTTTTTCTGCATTTTTATCATTTATCAAAAAAAATGCAGAAAAAATGTTTCCCTTTAAATCCTATGAGACTTTTTACACCACTGCACTGTGGGTGCGGGTGCGTTTTGAAAAGTCCTGCATGCTGCAGCTTTGGTGCGTTTTTAAAATCCATACCAAAACGCAGCTTCCTATTGAAATTAATGGATATTGCG
Organism: Lithobates clamitans; assembly: GCA_037952925.1. NCBI lineage: Eukaryota > Metazoa > Chordata > Amphibia > Anura > Ranidae > Lithobates > Lithobates clamitans. The sequence goes on from JBBGZY010000562.1 coordinate 5,143,517, forward strand.
TCAAAATTGCAGTAAAAACGCACCCGCAGTGTGAAAGGGGCCTTAGAATCAGGAAAAAAAACTTTAACTACAATCAGAACATCTGCTATATTCATGCCATGCTATCAATTAGCACATTATGGAGGGGACTGACACAGACAGAAGCATGTGAGGGTGTCAGATGCTGCATTGTGCATCGTCTGCTCTTGCAATGAAAATATAAATTAAAAACCTGTTACTATGCTGTATTTTGTCTGTATTTCAGCAGCTCCTCATTTTTTATTGGGTTAATTAGACCAGAGTTCCTTACAGAAAACCTATAATTTGATACAATTAACAATAGCTTTGGAGTTATATATTTTTAGAATGTAAGCATCACATAAAGGTGTTTATTTAACTGACCAATATGTTATTTGTAAGGATGAATGATTTTCGCATCTTGCCTATAATTTGTTCAGTTTTCAGCAAGGATCAAGAATAGGAGGCACTGTGTATTTTATGTGTCATGCAATGAGACACCATATGGTAGTAGAGTAACACTGATATGACAAGTGGTGGCATACTGGGATAGCAAACTGCTGAAGGCATGTGGTGTAGCTGTGCAGGTAATCAACGTATATAAAGCACTAGTCCTTCTGAAGACACTGTGTACGCAATGCTGAACTGAGAGTACCAAAACAATGTAATTCCTAATTCATTCAGCCTTTCAGACCTTCCTCATTATAGACCAGTGTTTCTCAACTCCAGTCCTTAAGGCGCCCCAACAGGTCATGTTTTCAGGATTTCCCTCAGATGAAACAGCTGTGGTAATTACTAAGGCAGTGAAACTGATCAAATCACCTGTGCAAAATAATGGAAGGCCTGAAAACATGACCTGTGAGTTGGACTGAAGTTGAGAAACACTGTTATAGACACTCTAATTTTGCACTAGTGCCAACCTAGGCAAAGTCTTTACATTGTGGATTTACGTGTCATCATTAATGTAGAAACCTGCTAAGTACTTTCTGCACCCGAATTGGCTTACGTACATTAACCACTTCCCGCCCGGCCCATAGCAGATGACGGCCGGGCGGTGGTTCAGTTATCCTGACTGGGCGTCATATGACGTCCAGCAGAATAACATGCTGCCGCGCGCCTGCGGGGGGGCGCACATTGCAGCGATTGGTGGATCGGTGTGTCAGTCTGACACACCGCTACACCAGTCTTGGTAAAGAGCCTCCGGCGGAGGCTCTTTACCACGTGATCAGCCGTGTCCAATCACGGCTGATCACGATGTCAATAGGAAGAGCCGTTGATTGGCTCTTCCTCACTCGCGTCTGACAGACGCGAGTAGAGAAGAGCCGATCGGTGGCTCTCCTGGCAGGGGGGGTCTGTGCTGATTGTTTATCAGCACAGCCCCCCTCAGATCACCACACTGGACCACCAGGGATCGCCACTAGGACCACCAGGAAAGGGGCAAGATGTGGATGGCCAGGTATGTACCCCATGGCCATCCACATGTGCCCAGTGTGCCCAGTCAGTACCCAATCTGTGCCAATCAGTGCCCACAAATGGGCACTGATTGGCACCAATATGTTGCAGTGATGCCCAGCAATGCCACCCTTAGGAGCATCAGTGCAAACAATCAGTGTCATCAGTGCCACCCATCAGTGTCCATCGGTGCCACCTGTCAGTGCCCATCCGTGCCCATCAGTGCCCACCTATCAATGCCCATCCGTGCCTATCTGTGCCAACTATCAGTGCCACCCATAACTACCCATCAATGCCACCTACGAGTGCCCATCAGTGCCGCCTATGAGTGCCTATCAGTGCCGCCTATGAGTGCCCATCAGTGCCACCTATGAGTGCCCATCAGTGCCACCTATGAGTGCCCATCAGTGCCACCTATGAGTGCCCATCAGTGCTGCATACCAGTGCCACCTATCAGTGCCCATCAGTGCCACCTATCAGTGCCCATCAGTGCCGCCTATCAGTGCCCATCATCAGTGCCCGTCAGTGCCACCTCATCAGTGCCACCTCATTGGTGCCCCCTCATCGGTGCTACCTCATCGGTGCCCATCAGTGTCGCCGTATCAGTGCCCATCATTAAAGGAGAAAACGTATTTATTTACAAAAATTTTTAACAGAAACAAAGAAAAACTTGTTTTTTTTTCAAAATTTTCGGTCTTTTTTTATTTGTTGTGCAAAAAATAAACACCACAGAGGTGAACAAATACCACCAGAAGAAAGCTCTATTTGTGGGAACAAAATATTAAAAAAACTTGTTTGGGTAAAGTGTTGTATGACCGCGCAATTGTCATTCAAATTGCGACGGCGCTGAAAGCTGAAAATTGGCCTGGGCGGGAAGGTGCCTAAGTGCCTGGTATTGAAGTAGTTAACAACACTAGCTGAAGATCAGTAAAGAGAAGTCATTAAAAAAATTAAATTAAATAGCTTAGGGTGGCTATTGGGCTATTGTCAGACAGTGGAGCTGTCAGACGGTAGGAGCCAGCAATGGGTGTGGATCTGTTTTTTTTTTTTCCAGATCGGCATATTGTGGGACATTTTGTTTTTTAAATAAAGGAATTGTCAAAAACTGTCCTCCCTCTGTTGAGCAGCTGATGATTCATCGGTTGTTAAGGACGGGGCGTCCGGCTTCCTGGCCTGCTCCATAACAACCAGCTGTTGTTAAAGACGCCGGCGGCCACCGGCTCTCAAAATTCACATCTGAACCGTATGTGGAAATTGCAGCTGAAAGGCCGAACAGCTGCTTTGGAAATTTGCAGTGAAAAAGGTCCCCTGTCCCTCACAAGTGGGGCAATGCAAATTAGGTGGCCATGAGGCCGTCTAATTTGCCTAATTAAAGAGCTACCTCTGAGTTCAACCAATAATCTGCTGGCTGCAATGGAATGGGCGATAAGCCCAATCATATCTAGGGTTCAATCAGCATAGGACCTACACAGGATATGAAAGCTCCCCTTTTTGTTCCTGTCATTTGTTAACACAGAAGCCGGTAGAGGAAGTTTTACAGTATTCACTTACTCTGCAGCTCTGATGAATGAATTCTATTGCAGAATTTACAGAGGAGGCTAGTAGTGAAATAATTCCTCCTCCGTTTTCTGTGTTAACAACAACAGCAACAATCGGATGAGCTTTAGTATCCTGTGCTGGAGGTCTGGTCAGAGTCCGGCAGAACGCAACCCTCTCCCCCTTCCCAGATGAAAACGCTCTGCCCTGGGAAGCTCCCCCCCCCCCCCCTTCCAGCCCTGAGTAATCTTGACAATCAATTATCAAACATTAACTGCAGGTAAATCTTTCTGTTTTGCTTGTGTTTTAAATGACAGTGAATGATTTGCTACTAGGAAATGCTTGGTGAAAGACATATTCACTGATTTATAAATATGCTCCTTTTAATTCTGCTCAATTAGCACTGTATGCGCCAATGTAAAGTTAACCTTATGGCATTGATCAACATAAAAAAAATCTAGTTACATGCAATGGATAGTTCAATTTTCTACTGTGCAGTACCTTGAAAAAGTATTGATACCCCTTGAAACTTTCCAAATGTTTTCATGTTACAACCAAAAACGTAAAAACCCACACAAATGGCACAAGATTGTGAAATGTAAGGAAAATTATTCATTTTTTACAAATAAATATCTGAAAAGTGTGGTGTGCATTTGTATTCAGCCTCCCTGAGTCAATACTTTGTAGAACTACTTTTCTCTGCAATTACAGCTGCAAGTCTTTTTGGGGATGACTCTACCAGCTTTTCACATCTAGAGAGTGACATTTTTGCCCATTCTTCTTTGCAAAATAGCTCAAGCTCTGTTAGATTGGATGGAGAGCGTCTGTGAACAGCAAGTCTTGCCACATATTCTCAATTGGATTTAGGTCTGGACTTTGACTGGGCCATTCTAACAAATGAATATGCTTTGATCTAAACCATGCTTCTGCATGTTTGCTGTGTCCCCCACATGGCTTCTCGCAAACAGCAAACTGGACTTCTTATGGTTTTCTCAGTGCTCCATGAGATGTTCAAAGCTTGGGATATTTTTTTTTATACCCTAACCCTGCTTTAAATTTCTGTACAACTTTATCCCTGACCTGTCTGGTGTGTTCCTTGGCCTTCATGATGCTGTTTTTTTTTTCACTAAGTTTCTATAACAAACCTTCACAGAACAGCTGTATTTATACTGAGATTAAATTACACACAGGTGGACTCTATTTACTAAGGTGACTTCTGAAGGCAATTGGTTCCACTAGATTTTAGTTAGGGGTATCAGAGTAAAAGGGGCTGAATACAAATGCACGCCACACTTTTCAGATATTTATTTGTAAAAAATGTTGAAAACCATTTATAATTTTCCTTCCACTTCACAATTATGTGCCACTTTGTGTTGGTCTATCACATAAAATCCCAATAAAATACATTTACGTTTTTGGCTGTAACATGAAAAAATTTGGAACATTTCAAGGGGTGTGAATACTTTTTTTAAGGCACTGCATATGCATACAAGATCAAGGTAGGTAGCATATACTATTTAGAGATTTGAGTCTGTGAATATCCTAAAATATTTAGACAGTTCAGTGAAGTTGGGCTTTTGAAATTAATGTTGTTGGAGTATTTTTTCCATCCAGAGTTAACAAATAGTCATTCACTTATTCCCTGCAGATTATTTCTTTGCTTTCCTGTGCTGCATTTAATTTTGAACGATCACATTACCTATTGCTATTAGCATTAGCTTTGGAAATCTAATTGTATTTACACAAGGCTATTAGAAAATAAGCTTTCTATGGAAAACTTGTTCTACAGTGCCCCAGCAAACTTCTATTTAGTTTATAGATACTGTATATTCACTGATCATTGGCTGAGAGCGCTGATGGGGGGCCAATCGGCACCTTTTTCAGTCATGCCTCTTCTGCTGGACCGGCTGGCGCACACATGGGCCGAATGTTGGGTGGTTTCTATTAAACCGGCCGATGCTGCCAGATATTCGTCCCTTAAGTCTTTTTATTGCTGTCTCTTGTAAGGTATGGGTTATCCTTACTAACTGCGTGCTATTGTTCTTGATAACATCGGTTGTTTGATCTTCCTACTGCCATCTAATGCATATATACCTAAATAAGCAATTAATAACCAGTAGGGGGATCCCCTTCAGGCACTGGGCTGTTATGTATCTTTGCTCCCCCAAGGGTTAGTTCACACTGGAATCACACAGAAACATGGTACACGTTCCTATGTGATTTCTGTGCGTTCTCCTGCAGTGCGATTTTCAGCCCATTTAAATCATCAAATCGCACAAAAGGTAGGGCATGCAGTACTTTTGAAAAAATCGCATGGTACTGCAATACCATGTGATCAGGTGCCAGCGCATGCACTGTGTTTTCTGCGGTTGGGGTGCTGTTAACAATGTACTGGCACCTGCAGCAGATTGCAAAGGACGTGGGTTTTGAATGTGGTGCGGGAAACAAGCACAAAAAGGACTAATAGGCCTAAATAAATATAGGCAGCCTATATTTATTTAGAATCACATTATGATAGATTGCTGTAACTAAAACAATGTCACCTGATTAACATACTGTACATGTACAAAGTAGTTCATATTTGCTGTTATGTACACCTTGTACACACGGTGCTGGAAATGTTTACACCTTAGATATTACATGAGATTCAGAGAATTTCACCCAGGAGTTTTGCAAGCAATATAGCACACATTTAAATGCTTTGATTTCATTGATTGGACTGTATTCAGTAAAGGAGAAACTTCTCCAAAGTATAAGTGCAGTATAGTGTAGTCTAAGTGTCCCTGTCCCTGCCCCTTCCCAGTCTTGTACTTAACTGTCGGCTATCCAGAAAGATTGTGGGGTTTCCCATTCCATGCACATTACCATAGCTTGTCTAGCAACCCACCAAAGAACCAAAATCAAAAATGGTCGCCAATTTACCAGAATGAAATTTGTCATTTAAATTTGAAGAATTAGAATCAAATCATATTTTGGCTTATCAGCTCATCACTAACCAAGATAACATTTACTGTTCTGAGAGAATCACAAATCATAGTTGGAAGATACAAAAAAATAAAATGCTTTTTTTCTTTTTGCAGGGTGAAAAGTATGATGGGCGTAGGGCTGATGTGTGGAGCTGTGGAGTTATCCTATTTGCTCTCCTTGTGGTAAGTCTTTAGAAGACATACTTTTATTCCTTCGAATTCCCCCTTCTCCCCCCTCTTCCCCCCTTTTCTTCTTGGATTCACACTTCCTTTTTCATTTAATTGTGTTGCTTCCACTTTTGGTTGCACATTATGTATACTCACGGCCCATGCCGGCGAGCCGGTGGGTGATGGCGAAGTATGGGTTATGGGTTCTAATGTTCCCCCTATTAAGAGGGGGGGGGGGGTGTTTTCTGAGTGGGATTGCTGTTTGCTCTATGAGAACCTTTTTTCTTTATGTTGAACCTCTAATCTATATGGCATCCCTTTGTGTCGGAAATAACTGGTGGTATAAAGATTACTCTTTTATACCTGTTCTTAATGTTTTGATATGCTCCACCTGCGTTATGGACCCTATCTCTTAAACAATTTCAATAAAAAATATAAAAAACAGAAAACATATACTGTACCAAACAGTGTTAAACTCATGCAGAGATTGTATTTTCTTGCTATATGCAATAAGGCAAAAAAAGGTGTGCACGGCGGTAATCTATAGCAAGAAGTAATAATAGCAGTCCTATTCTAATTTTAATTTTCCAAGTGCTTTGAACTAATAAGGTGCAATCTAATTGGTTGGTAAGGGTTACTGTACATCACACTGATCAATCTTAGGGCTCGCACACTGCCTGAACAGCATATTTTGTGCGTGTTTCCTGCACTGCGCGCGAACGCGTTGCCCTTCGCAAGACATCTGCAGGTGCCAACTGATTGTTAATGGCGCTACCAAACCGCATAGTACTGCAGAACCATGCAGTTTGTTGCAATGCTATTTGCAAAAGTAGTGCTTGCACTACTTTTTGCACATTCCTGTACATTTTGCAGATGGGCTGTCAAATTGAGGGACCGCATTAGATGTTCATGTTTTCGAACACACACGTTTCGAGTGTTAACCGGCCCTTACTGATTTATAGAGAACTGACATATTATGAAGCAGTTTATAGAGTACAAAAATACAATCATATCAGTCTCTTTCCCACAATAATGTTTGTATAAGGGTCATGCAAGAATGTTCATCTTCTCCCTCCATCATTAGTGCCCTATTAGTATGGTGCACACAGCATTTGTTTACCACAATTTAGTAATGCAAGACATCTATTCATGCTAAAATCATTCATAAACACAAAAATAACATATTTATTCTATCCTTCCCTTTCCTTATGTTCCAACTATGCAGCAAATAAATCTCTTTAATGTGGCACTAAACTTAATTTTTTTTATTTTTTTTTTTTTTATTCTAAAATATCAAGTATACCATTAATCTGTTTTTTTTTAAGACTCTTACCTTTGTATTCAGGCCTCTGTATTTTCCTTTGCACTCTTCCAATACTCTACTGATGTACGCACGAGTAGAGCGAGCAGCACCATTATTTCTGGTCACATGCTCCGCTCTATATGTACTACAATTCCCATAGTGCTGAATGCATCTGCAGGTGGATGTGTAGTCAATCTCATGGGCAAACAGAATGAACGTAGCCACCCTAGAACAGGATGCCTGAGAATACCAGAAAAAATGTGTATTTGATAGATAAAACAAAGACAGAGAAAGAGATAGAATGTACATTCTACCTATAATTAAACATATTGCTTTTATTTTATTTTATATTAAATGTGAGTTTAGTGTCACTTTAAGGTATAGCTTGTTGAACATTTGACTTTTTGTATGCATTTGAGATGATGTAAAACAGGGTTCCTCAAACTACGGCCCTCCAGCTGTTGCAGAACTACACATCCCATGAGGCATTGTAAAACTCTGACATTCACACACATGACTAGGCATGATGGGAATTGTAGTTCCTGAACACCTGGAGGGCCGCAGTTTGAAGACCCCTGATGTAAAATGATGACTAAAAAAATAAATAATTTTATTTTCATATGAAAAAGAAAAAAAAAATTAATTGTCATTCACTGTGACCTTATCAGTTCATATTTGGCTCTAAACTATTGCAACGTGGGTGATGTTGGAAATAAAAATGGACTGTAAAATTTAAGTGTTTTTACTGGCAGTTCATTCATTATTGGTGTTAGACTCCCATTCAGCTGCTCAGTTGAGATATGATACCTCCTCATAGCTTTACGAGAAATATGTTGCAGGAATAAATTCAATTTTGTATTCATGCATTCATATATTGATACATATTCTTGGGAAGCTACAATAGTAATATCATTTTAAACATAGTTTATACAAATAGTTACTAAATTTCTAAGAACAAAATTATAATAGTGCTACTGTTAATGGGAATGTTAGGGGGGCACAACTCTTTGGACACACCTCCATGGCAATGTAGCTGCTATCTCTCTCTATTAATTTGCAGTAAGTGCATGGTCCTTTAAGAATTTCAGTGGTATTCCAGGTGGGCTATAAAATCCAATGGGAACACCTGGGATTACTATGGGGTGCTGGCCCAAAGGTATTTAAGGCAGCTGGATCCAGTTCTGGTCCTCTTTGGACCGTCAAGCAAAAGGAGGTCCCTCCCGCCCACTCGTCTTTATGTGGTTTCTGCCACCCTGGATCCCGGGGGGGCATTGTATGTATGTATATATATATATATATATATATATATATATATATATATATATATATATATTTATATATATATTCATGCTCGAGTTCTGATAACTGAGCAATGAAGTAGAATCTGTATTGTATTATTTGATTTGAATTTAAATTTGCTTGAAATAAATTTATGTTATATTGGTAAACCAATAAATATACCACGTACTTTTCATGCCAATTTTCTTGGTTTAGTGTTTTCCTTTATTATTAGTAAGGTTGGTGTTGTATGTGTGTGTGTGGGGGGGGGGGGGGTTGCGGCCTACAGTCCCATGAGTGTGACAAAATCAAAGGTCAGTCTGAGATTTAATACTTTAATTTGTCTAGCAACCTGTAGAGCACAAATTCAGCCTGTCATCACTGTTAATGTGCTTTCACCCAGCAATACACAGGCAGTGAATCCCTTGCACCCAGGTTCACCCCTGACTCCATAGTATGTTAAAGAAACCTTTAGTGTCCGAATCATGGCACAAAAATATTTAACTGAAATACGTGATGCTGCCAGCAATTGTTCCAGTTAAAAATATTAAATTGAGAGTTTGTTCTTCACCCAGCCATGTCTTCTCTAGTATCGCCTATGGCATAATATTCATTTGTCCTGTTTGTATATGAAAACTTATCTAGTAGGCATGTGCAATTAGTTTCGTTCCGAATTCGTTTTTTAACGAATTTCGACAAATTCATTAATTCGGGAATATCCGAATTAACGAAAACCCGTTTAACGAAATTTGCACGAATATTCGTGAATTCGATAAAATTGAACATTCGTAAATTCGGGCATTCGTACATTTGCAATTTACGAATGTACATTCGTACATTAGTAAATTAGTGAATTCGGAAATTTGTAAATTCGAAAATTCGGAAATCTGAAATAATAGTTAACTAATAATAACTTAACTATTAGTAATTACTAGTAACTTTTAAATTATAGGTATTGTAATTTCCTTTCAAATTTGGCTGTTAGTGAACGTAACACATACAAATTTATCCGAAGTTATGAATTATCTGAAAAAACGGAATGGAACGTAATGAATTAATAATAATAAATAACAATAATAATAATAACAACGTTTTATTATTATTATTTATTATTAATTTGTTCCGTTCCATTTGTTTAGATGCAGCATTCATTTTGGATAATTCGTAACTTTGGATAAATTCATATTTGTTACGTTCACTGACAGTCAAATTTGAAAGGAAATTACAATACCTATAATTTAATATTTAGTTACTATTTCAGATTTTTGAATTTTCGGGTTTTTGGATTTTCAAACTTTGAATTTACAAATTTCCGAATTTTCTAATTTACAAAAGTACGATTTTACGAATTTACGAATGTACGAATTTACAAATGTACAAATGTAAAAATGTACAAATGTACCAATGAACGAATGTATGAATGAACGAATGTTCGAATTTACGAATGTACAAATGAACGCATTTATGAATTTACGAATAAACGAATTTACGAATCGCGATCATAACGAATGACCCGAAAAATGCAAAAAATAATAAACTAATGAAACGAAAATGAAAATGAACGAATTTTTTGGCTGTGCACATATCTATTATCTAGAGCCATTTTTAGGTGTAAGGCAGTTAGCTACCAGAATACGTTTAGAATGTGGAAGGAAAGCCTTACTAACATATGTACCCCTTGCATAACAACCCTGCTAAAAGGTGAACCATGAAGGGCTAAGGTGCTGCAAAGTTATATTGAGCATCACTAAGCTAACATTCACATATAGTTGTGAAACTTTAATTACAAGCCCCAGAATGAACGACTTTACAAAATGTCTGATTATATTAAAAAAGGGTCCAGTCTACCTAAACCTACCTTTTTTTGCATGTTTATGACATTTCTTGTCTTACAGGGAGCGTTGCCATTTGATGATGATAACTTGCGCCAGCTTTTAGAAAAAGTGAAGCGAGGTGTATTTCACATGCCGCATTTTATCCCACCGGACTGTCAGAACCTGCTGCGAGGCATGATCGAAGTGGAACCAGAGAAAAGGCTTAGTGTTAGTAACTTATTATTTCCAACCATCCAATTATTTTAAAAGCAGTTCTACTTTTGAACAGCACTGTACAAGCTGTTAAATTAATACTTCTCCATGTTCATTTTTCTTCCTTCTGTATACGTTGCCCATTTTGGGTGTTTCCGATTACTCAAATACCTACTACGTGGTGCCAGGATCTAAAGCAGCAGTAATATATATAGATATAAATGCACTGAGATTCAAAGCTGACAATCCAGAACTGGTATTGTAGAGTTTTCAGTGCTAAAAAAGTAGCACTTGTTTTATTTTAGTCAGGTAAATTTGAAAATTATATGCAAAATTATATATTTTCAAATCCAGCCAGCACATGTAAATTATACCTTATTTTGACATGATTTTAAGTTCCCCCCTACCGCCTAAAAAAATTGTCAATTATGGATATCAGTAGCTCAAGCTAAAAATTGCACACAGAGCAGTGACTTGTCCCCCTACCTATCTTGACTAAAGTAGACCACTTCTGCTATCTCTCTGTATTAAATGTTTTTTGGAAAAACAAAAATTGTACTGCCATATATAAAATATGAGTTTAAAAACTTATAAGTCTAAAAAAGTGAAATTGACCCCAAATCAACATAGTTTACCTATAACTTTATAAGACTCCTTACCCAAACCCTGAAATTTAGCCTTATCACTTAACCCTATTATTCACTTGATCTGTATCCTCACCTTATTAATAATCTATCACTTAAAAAATCTAACACTTAACCAAATGCTTAACCCTTACAACTTGTTATCCTAACTTTAACCCTTGATCCTAACGCACTAACCTCTAAAATCTCAGACCTGTCTCATTGATGCAGAATGCTACTAGTGCCATTGTTGCTACCTGCATGAGTATGATAAAAGCAACATTTCTAAAATGAATGCAACAATATTTTTGCAATACATATTTTTTTTTACATTTACAAGAAAATGTAAATGGTAAGGTTGATACAGGTGACACCACTGCAGGAGCTGGAGGTGTGGTCTTTTAAAGAAGACCTCACATTCCTTAAAATTCAAACTTTTGTTGTTAGATGTTTTAACTCCATTTGACAAAAATGCTATTTTCAGAGATACTGCTCTATAATCTAGTGTTCAGTGCATTCCTTTCCCAACCCCAAATGTTTAGGGTCTGATTTAGATATGTCTAGAGTAGCGCTTCTCAACTTTTTTACTCTGGAAGAAACCTACAATTTCAGGTCTCAGGGAACCCCTATAATAGTTCTACAGCTCTCAGTATATTAGTGTGATCATTGAGTTTTAAGGGAATAAATATTAAACATCAACTTTCTAATTTGAAATCGGTGCTTAATTTTTGCTGTACAATATTGAATGAGTATTCAGTGCCAAAAAATACTTTTGCATCGACATTCAAGGGATAAAAATACTACAGTGTAGTGAGTGCTGCAGAACATATAGAAAATGGGACTCACGTTGGCATCAGGAGGAAAATAATGTCCCTCATATTGGTGTTAGTGAGAAACTAATGCCCCTTACAGTGACATGTACCTTGCACTGGTGTTGGTGAGTACCACTGACAACAATGTAAATGTGGCATACACTATTCCTACTAACGCCAACATAAATGGATCCCACTGACACCAAATTAAGGGGCATGTTACTAAGGGCCTGCTTACATTTGTGCATTACACTTTGTTCACTGTATTTGGTGCAAGAGCTGCGAAACAAAGCATCATGGACACAGCATGTACCACCCCCTCTGGCTGCAATGTTAGCTTAATGCGGACAGTTGGGGATGGGCAGTAAAACTGCAGCTTAACCACATATTTTTACATCCCCTCCCAGCCACAAGTGTAAAGGAGGGGTGTAATATTCCCATATTATGCCTTTGGTTTTGGTGCCAAAATAATGTCCCAGCATTGCTATTGAGTAGTTATTACCTGCAAGAGGAGTGACAGCAGATTCAGTCCTACAACACTGTGCAGCTGGGATCACAAGCTCTGTGACAGAGGAACTCCAGAGTAGCAGCATCTTCAGAACAGGAGGACCGTTCAACCTGGTCTATTGCCAATCACATATATACCAACTTGGTAAGATCAGGATGGGTTGAGTTGTTAGACAAAATATATATCCAAAAATATGTCCCCTTTAAATCTTGTTCTTTTCCCTTGTAATATAACAATAAAATCTTAACATGTTACACTTTTTGTCTTGCAGCTAGATCAGATCCAGAAGCATTCGTGGTATTTGTAAGTAGCAAAAATATAATTTTTAAAGCCAATTATGTTATATACTTTCTATAGACAGATCTATAGTGTGGCCAAAAGTCCTGATATTCAGTAGTCTCCACATGAGCACAGAGCATCTTACCGAGTCATTGCTTTCACTGGCCTCTAATATTCATATGCAGTATTAGAAATTTGGCCATTGTGCTGGGAGAACTGTTATGTTTAATTTGGACTGCGTTTTACACGTTCACAAACTTCATTTGCAGGTGTATTCATTTACTGTAAATAGTCAAATATATTCTGAGGAAAGGCTTGAAATTAAGTGATATTTTCCCCAAAAAATGGATCCATCCATAGGCACAAGTAAGGGAGGATGCTAAGCTGGGGTAGCAAGATGACATCTGTGCAGAATCGGGGTCCAGGGGATCTATCTCTAACAGGTGATAGCACCATGTGCAATTACATGCGAACACCCGTGGACAGCGCAGCCAATGTCAGCCTGTCATTGCCTTGCACAGACTGGGCAGCTGTGAGTTCATGTGAGTTTAAAATGTTTGGACTCTTGTAATAACCAATCAGATTTAACCCTGCAGTGGAAAAATAACAGATGAAGTATAAATCTGTTTGGGTCTTGTGGAATTATGCAGACTTGCAGAGACAGGCCTTTCCTCAGACACCATGTATACAAGGAGGAGTGGGAAGCGCCGCCATCTAAGTGCAATTAGTCTAAAAACATTTGAAGTCAGAGATAAATAAAAGGTGGCCCTCACATTTGGCGGAATTGTAAAAACATCTATCCTGGTCAGGGCCGTCTTTAATATTGATTGGACCCTGACTAAAAAATTTTTGGGCCCCCCCTCCTTGCAGTTTCGCTCTCCACCTGCGCTGAGAGATACAATAAATAGCAGCTAGACTCAAAATCAGTTTACTGAATCAGATCAGGCAGCAATTTCGATTGGTTGCCAGAGGTTACAGCACATCATCTCCTCACTGCCTGCACACCATGGACTGGGGAGGTGAGGGGACCCATTAATAGACAGAAAACTGTTAGGGATCCTAGGGCTCCTGGGATCAGTGGCAGTGCTGGGGGGAGGGGAGGGTGTGATCAATGGCAATGCCGATTTTTTTTACTGACTACCAATATAAAGAGGAGTTTCAACACTGGCCACCAGTGTAATAGGGGTTTACACTGACCACTAATGTAATAGAAGCATTCACAGTAACCACCAATGTAAGGAGGGATTTACACTGACCACCAATGTAAGGAGGGATTTACACTGACCACCAATGTAAGGAGGGATTTACACTGACCACCAATGTAAGGAGGGATTTACACTGACCACCAATGTAAGGGGGACATTCACACTGGCCACTAGTGTGAATGAAAGGATTCTACACCAACAACCAATGTAATGAGAAGATTTACACTGAACACCAATGTAACTGAGACATTTAGCCTGCGTTCACATTTGTGTGTGTCGGGAACACATGCAAAATCGCTTTCCTGACCACAGAAATGTGCTGCCCTTTAGCAGATGCACAGCAGCGCCATTAATTGTTAATGACATCCTCACACATCTGCTGACATGTGCCTTGGCACCGTGTGATTTTGAAAAAGAGTTTGGGACTTTCTCCCGCATTTGTAGTGCATAGAGCAGCTCATTTAAATGAATGGGCTGCTCTTCACATGACCTACATCTTTATCCACCCTGTCAGTACACCTGTGCATCCTAAACCCATGCTAACCTCTGCACCCCAAACCTCCCCCATCCTCTCCACTCCAACCCTCCACCCCTGTAACTCTACCTGCCTCCTCTGCTCATCTTTGGACCCACCTTCCTTACCTCCATACTCCCCTCCTTGCTCACCTGTGCAACCCAAACTGTAATTCCTTCTCTGCCTACCACTGCACACCTCACACTACCCCCCCCCCCCACCACCGATTTGCTTACCTTTGCAGAACAGGCTGATGGTAGGCTTAGTGACCACAGTTTCAGGCAGGACTTTCAAGCATGCCCCTTTATCTCCCCAGTCGGCAGCATTCAGTATAGGTGATGGTGGATATGACCCCAGGGGGGCATGATATACATATGAATACGCCTCAATTTACATATGAATGTCACCACTATTTACATATCAATGCAGGTTATTTATAGGTAAACATAACAATAGGGCAGAGCTGGGCAGCATTAGTAACAGAACTTCACACTGAGATATCAGGACACAGCATGGGACTAAAACTTCAAGGAACGAGGGAATTTAAACTGGGATAGTTGGCAAGTATGAGGAAGCTGCATTGGGCCCCACAATAATGACAGGGCCCAGGGCAGCTGCCCCTTTTGCCCCGCCTTAAAGAAGGCCCTTTGTCAAACCATCTTTCTTCAGAAACCACCCAATTCACCAGTTCATCACACGTTACAGTTTGACTGAGCAATTTCCTTTGGATCCACCAAGTATTTAGCACAAGGGTCTGCCTGACTGGGTGCAAATTAAGTTATTAGATAGATCATCATATAACATAGTTATTGTAAATTTAAAAGTGATTGCAATGTGTATGGTGAGGTTAAGGCTAATTTTGTTTTGAGGAAAACATTATTGCTGTCAATCATCCACTAAATCCTGCAAAGACTATGGGAGGGAATATCATTTGTTATAAATGAAGTCATTTTCATATGATAAATAATTTCCCATATTCCATCTTGGAGTTTATATGGAGGAATAGAGGGACAAGTAACCACTGAGTGCCATGAATGGGTCTGATCACTAAAATGGTTACATCTAATCAATCTGTGATGGGAAAAACAAATACTAAAAAATATTAAAATCTGTTTCCTAAAGCAGCCTTTCATTACAGTATAGACACAGTGGTTAAACAGCATTAAACTAATTACAAAATGCATTAGATAATAGTAATTTAGAAAGTAAATGCTTAATTAGGTCCATACGTCCCCTTGGCACCCTGACACTGGCAATTTTAGGAGTTTGGCACTATGGATTCTCAGGAGACCATGATAAATTGTGGCCAAGCACACAGCTGCCTAACCTCAGTCATGTTAACCTTTTCAGTGCTGTACATGAAAATAGTCATTTTACATTGCAGATGTTTAAAAGTAGATGTAAATCCACTAAACCTCACTAAAATCTCCTATACAGTAAAACTTTACCATGTTAAAGTTATTTCAAAATTATTTTTCTATATAAAGTCTTTCATTACAATGATACCTGATGATGCTCACATTAAGGCCCTTGTTAAAGAACTTCCTGTTATAGAATGACAACACTCTGTCCCAGTCTCTCAGTTGTGCTTCTGCTTTGTCCCCCTGCCATAAAGATTTCCAATGGAGACAAGTAAGCAGCTGTTTCATAATACATTACTTAAGTATGGTCCACTGTTGTCAAAATTAGAAAAAAAAACGTGTAACCTACCTTGATCCTTGTTAAAGCCTGGTATGGATGTCAAGCGGGACCCCATTCTAAAAAAAAAACAGCATGGGCCCCAGCCCCCCAAAAAATATATACCACAGCCTTACTCAAGCATGCAGCTTGAGTAAGGATGCGTGCGTCCTCCTTCTGAACTGTACCAGGCCACATGCCCTCAACATTGAAGGTGTCCTTGCTAGGGAAAGCCCCCTGGCAATGCATCTTGCCCCCATGTTGATGAGGGCAAGGACCTTATTCCACAACCCTAGGCCTCTACTTGTTCACACAAAATAAAAGTAAACAGTAAAGAAATACACTTGCACGACAACCGCTGAAAAAAAAAACTTACCGACTGACGGACATGGACATCTCGCTGCTGACTCATGACAAATGATCTCTCCTAAGGTCCCGCAGCAAAAAGTAAACAAAGGAACAGGGTCTCCCTGGTGATGTCATTGACAAGATATGCCCATGTGTCCATATTTGGTCAATGATGTCATACAATCCTTGTCCTTTTTATAATGGATGGATATTCCCGGTCAGTAAATAAATAGAGCTGGGTGAGGTCACTGGTTGCTACAGGACATGGCAGGTGTCAACTCCTGCTGCTTCCTTAGCAACCATTGACAGATAGGAAGCTGTCATTTACAGTATAGTAGCAATAGAAATAACGTTACTATATATGATGTTTGACTCCCTTCACACAGGCTAAAAGTGTGGTGTTTAGATGCAGACCTGAACTTTAAGCCAGTCATACATTCTGATTTTATATATTTGCACAAATAAATGCTTTAACATGGCTTGTGCCATATAAATGAAGAAACCAGGGCTGCCAACCACCCATTCATGACATTTGCGTATCAGTCATATGCTTAAAAATAATGCAAAAATTCAAAATATATTTGGTGGAAGCTTACCAAACAGTTGGTGCTCTCTTCATGTCACAGTGTGATGCCGCCCTACATGTTGATATTGCCCTGTCACACAAAGTAGTCACCCATTACTATTTAGAGCCATTGCTAAAGTGTTATATGAAAGATCCTGAGGTCATACACAGTTCAGAAAAAGTTACACTTCAATAATATCCATTTTGACTGTGTACATATATAATGTAATTTAAATGTTATCTTTTATTGTTAAAACATGTTTTGCAATATAATAGATCATTAACCAAGTTAATGAAATGGGATTTAACACAGAATGTGTAAATATGTTTTAATTTAATTAATGCAGCATCCCCGGAGAAAGCCAGTAAGAGGATTTCCATCTTCTTTATGTTTTCTATAATCATTATCTTATGTCCATATTTTTTTTTACTTTGTATTACATGCAGTGTTTGAGATTTTAGAAGTAATTATAATTAAAGCATTTCCATAAACCTCAGAATGTATTATTCCAGAGCAGGGACTAAAGTAAACCTCTTCCTGCATTACAAAGGTCGAAGTCTACTCCAGAAATAACACGGTCTTTACAGTTATTTTATGTTTTCTTTAGTAAATAAATAACATTGGTGTTTTTAGGGTCTGCCAGTGAATGCTAACATTGCTCCATAAACTCTGTCATGACTTATTCACTTTAACCACTTGTCTACAGGGCACTTTTAACCCCTACCGCCAATTTTCAGCTTTCAGCACTATACCCAAACAAAATTTTTATCAATTTTTTTTACACAAATAGAGCTTCCTTTTGGTGGTATTTAATCAACCTATCGTTTTTTTTATTGTTTGCTAAATATACAAATAAAGCCCAACATTTTTGAAAAAAACAACAACTTTTTCATAGTTTGTTATAAAATTTTGCAAACAGGTCATTTTTGTCCTTCACTGGTATGCGCTTATGAGGCTGCACTAATGGGCACTGATGGGCTGGCACTGATAGGCTGCACTGATGAGGCACAACTGGTGGGCACTGATAAGGAGCCACTGATGAGGCTACACTGATAGGCGGTACTGATGGGCACTGATAGGTGGCACTGATGGGCACTAATAGGCACTGATAGGTGACACTGATGAGGAGGCACTGATGAGCACTGATTGGCAGCACTGGTGGGCACTTATTGGTGGACAGTTAGCTGCACTGTTGGGTACTGATTGGCAGCACTGATGGGCACAAATTGTCAGCACTAGTGGGCACTGTCCTGATTATCAGTGTACATATCCCTTTTAAAGAAGCTGGTTATCGGCTCTCTTCTCCTCTCCTCATGCCGTCAGCATGAGGAAAGGAATGCCCATAACCAGCTTCTATTTACATACGTGATCAGCTGTGATTGGACACAACTGATCATGTGGTAAAGAGCTGCTGATTGTCTCTTTACCTCAATCTGTGATTACAGTGTCCAGAGTGCACCCTCCACGCCCCGCAGCAGGCACACAGCGGGCACAATCACGGGAGGCCATCATATGATGGCCTCTAGGAACTAGCCGGCCGTGCTGTAGCCGTCATTTGGCTATAGCACGGTTGGCAGGTGGTTAAAGGCATAGTTCACCTTTACCAAAAAACTACCTATACAAATAAGGGATGTCTGTAGATATAAACAAGCTGTGCAGCTTTGAACAAAGTTGAATAATGCTCTTGCTATAGGTGTAGGCCATTTATGTACCTTATGAAGCCTGACTGGAAATCTTCTAGGATGTTGCTGAGGACATTGTTAAGAGATGCCTAGCTGTTACGGTTCACCTTCACCATCACAGGAGTGAGCTCTTTTTCTGATTCAAACCCCCTCACATGAGCTTTCTCTTCCCTGATGCAGTAGTTCTAAAGCTCAGCCTTTCAGAGCTCACTCCTGTTGGTGAAGGTGAACAATAACAGTTAGGCATCTCTTAGCAACATCCTAGGAGTGGCTTCATTGGATATGTAAATGTACTACACCTATAGGCAAGGCATTAGTCAACTTTGGTCAAAGCTGCAAAGCTTGTTTTTATCTACAGACGCTCCTTATCTGCATAGGCACCCTTTAAAGGGAATTTATAGTCTTTCCAATGTTTAGATATGCATATACGTCTTGATGTAAATAATTTTATCAGTGTATGTTAATGTTTTAAAAAACCTAGCTTCTATATACAGTTTGTAATCCTGTATTTACATGTGGCATCCATATGTAGTAGACTTTACATACAAATGTTCTGCTTCAGACTTTGTATTTGCTACCCGATGATTTTGCTTTATAACTATGCTAACAATGCAAGTCTATGAGCTATTCAACTTCAAGCAAAACAACCAGAGTGAAAACAATGCACTTCCTGTGTGGCAATTGTTAAAGCTGAATTTCCAGCAGATATTAAGAATGCGTCAATTAATGCAGTGGCGTATTTATTAGAAGACATTAAAATGTATTTTAAATACAGCTAGGGTAAGTACTATAATTTAACTTGTAGACCCCATTTACACTTCAGCATTTTGTAGCTTGAAACTCAAAGCTCCAAAACGCTGCAGGAAAAAAAATCAATTATTCTCCATGGAGATGGTTCACATCTCCACTACAAGTTGCCTGAAGCTCAAAAAAGTTCTGGAGCTTTTTTTTTGTAGCTTGAATTGGGTAGATATTAAATATTAACCCCTAACCCTTAATAAAAAAACAAAACCCTAATCCTAACCACTAACCCCAATATTGATCCCTAATCCTAACCCCTAACCATACCATTAACCACTTCAGCCCCGGAAGGATTTGCCCCCTTAATGACCAGGCCATTTTTTTGCGATATCATCGCTTTACCTGACAACTGCGCGGTCGAGCAACACTGTACCCAAACAAAATTGACATCCTTTTTTTCCCCAGAAATAGAGATTTCTTTTGGTGGTATTTGATCACCTCTGTGGTTTTTATTTTTTGCGCTATAAACAAAGAGCGACAGTTTAGAAAAAAAAAGAAATTTTTTTTTTAGTTTTTTGCTATAATACATATCCAAAAAAAAAAATCATTAAAAAAAAACACATTTATTCATCAGTTTAGGCTGATATATATTCTTCTACATATTTTTGGTTTGCGCAAAAGTTATCACGTCTACAAACTATGGGATAGATTTAGGGACTTTTATTTATTTTTATTGTTTTTATCGTCTTAATGGTGGCGATCTGTGTATTTTTGCATCATTGTGGCGGACAAATCTGACCCCAAATTACACTTTTTGAGGACCAGTGACATTATTACATTGATCGGTGCTATAAAAATGCACTGATCAATGTAAAAAATGACACTAGCAGGGAAGGGGTTAACACTAGGGGGTGATCAAGGGGTTAAGTGTGTTCCCTAGGTGTGTTCTAACTGTAGGGGGAATGGGCTCACTGGGACATGACAGAGATCACTGTTCCTGATCACGGGGAACAATCGATCTCTGACATGTCCCCTGTCAGAACGGGGATTCCGCTTGTTTTCACTGGCAGATCCTCGTTCTGCCTCTGTACTAGGCGATCACGGGTCACCGGCGAATATCGAGTCCGCCCGACCCGCGGTGACACTCCTGCAGAGTGCAGCGGGAGCGTGAGTGCGCCGCTGGCAGCGCGTGCCCACCCGCAACTGCGCCTGCGGTACAAGCGATTGGCGCAGCGCTGCCAACCTGCCGCAGTATATGTACGTGAGCTGGTCGGCAAGTGGTTAACCCATAAACCTAACTCCTAACCCTAATATTGACTCCTAACCCTAAACCTAACCTATCAAAATAAATACATAATATGAGGTAAGTAAATAAATAATAAATAAAATAAAACATGAACGGCAACCCTAACCCTTAAAAAAAAGGGAAGTAAAATAAATAAATAAAAGTGGATGAAAAAGCTGAAAAACATAGCAACAAATGATGAAACAGATGATATTTTTCTCTATTGGCTAATAAAAAAAAATGCCAAAGCTCAAAAATGCTTTAAAAACGCTGTACAAAAACACTCAAAAGCACCCATACAAACACCAAAAAAATGCTCAAAAATGCACTGCTCAGATATAACCGTAGAGCTCACAGTGTTCATTAAAGGTAGAACACTAGAGGCCAATCAGATGTCCTGTATTCACATGTGCTGACAAGAAACCTACTGGGAGGAGGAAAGAGCAAAGGGCTAAGCTCAGCCTTTTGCTCCCTCGCTGTCCAATCACAGGCTAGGGGCAGAGAGTTGACCAAGCTGTGTTGCTTAACTGCAGCAGAGAAAAGTCAGGTCATCTACCCAGAGGCGGCTCTAGGCTTTGTGAGGCCTTAGGCAAAACTTACACATGAGGCCCCACAGACTGGAACGCTCCATGATGAGGCCGCTATTCCTCAGGCTGCGGGCAGTATCTGTTTTGTCCGTCTGCTCCTAAGCCACAGAGTCCCAGTGGGGGTAGGTGGAGCCGCCGGCGTCAACTTCAGTGATTGAGAACAGGAAAATTAGGCGGCCGCGAGGCCCGTGTGAGTGCGAGGCCTTAGGCGACCGCCTAATTTGCCTAATTAGAGAGCCGCCTCTGCATCTACCTGTCTGTAAAGTATGTAAATCTAAATTTCAGGACTGAAAGAATGCAAATACAATCCTATGGCGGATTAAACACAACTCAAATATGTATTTCGGCAATGTATCTGGCGGTTTAACGTAGAGTTTAGATTTATTAAGCAGAAGAAGAGATATTCGATTGAGCCACGGAGATCACTTTCTGGTGACTAATCTGCAAATGTCTGTATTTCATTGAAACGTTTGTCACATAAGTCTCATACAAATGATATGACAATACAGCCTGTACGTAGACTTTCTAGGTGAGTTTAAAGGAAACTTGTACTGAGAAAGTATGAAAAGCACCTATTGCTGACCTCCTAGTGTGAGAAATAATAATCCATTGGCATAAATAATTTTTTTTACTCACCAACCTGGAACAAGTGTGCAGATTCACTCTGTCTCCCTTGTATTGCATGCTTGTTCCAGGTCAGTGGCTCAAGGTAATGAAGCTGGAGACTATTTTTATAAGGAGGTCATCAATAGTAGTCTCCATATTCTTTTTATCATAGGTTTCTTTTAAGTTCATGATTGGAAAACCCCTTTTTTTAAATAAAAAAAAAATCAGATCTTTGATTTTAATGTTTCTTTGATGCTTGTACGCATAGGTGATTATTTGGAGTATAATTAGATTTGTGCTGCGTCTGGAATACTTCAAAATACCTTTTAGGTTGAAAAAAACAAACAAATAATGCTGAGTCTGACCTAATTTATGTCTGTATAACAGCACAAGAATATTTATAGGAACAATAGAGCTCTGTGTGAAATCAGCTCAGGAGCGTTCCCAGTCTGAGAACATTAAGTGACCGTATTGAGCTCTGGGTTTGCCTTCTGATTTAAGGACTGGCTCATACAGCTGGAATAAATGGCTTGTTCGTGCCACCTTGTTTTATCATTTTCCAATAAAGATCTCATTTGTTTCTCAGCAAGTTATTGCTACAATAACACACGTTGAGGTGTGTAATTATTAGGGAATAGAGCACTTTGCAGCACTGAGTGTTATGACTTGCAGTGCAATCAAGCTGTGTGATTATTGGTCAATAATCACTGACCTTAGAGGTTAAGGCTGATAGGCTGTTCCTATTGGTCAGCTTTCCCAGACAAATATTGTCTTTGAAAGAGTTACTAAAGATTACAGTCACAACGTTTCTTTTGTCAGTAGATGATGTTAATAATGTTCTACAGTATTTTCTGATGCTGAAAGGCCGGAGAGCATTGCCGTGAGTCACATATAACCGTCCTTTATGTGTGCAAACCTTTCACTAAACAAAGAAGCAAATTCATTGATGCTGAGCAAAAATGGTAAAATATTCTAATTCTAATTTTAAACTCTGTATAGTTCAATCAAGCTAAATTTAGCATGAAAGTACATATAGGGGACATATGCTACCTATCCTTGGGGATTGGTTTTCACCTTGACAGTGTTTGATATCACCAAGGCTCTGCTGTTTTGTAGAGCCCTCTGGTTTCCTCCACCACGGCATTCTGAGAACACCTAATCCTGAGCCTGTGATTCTTCCCTGTTTCCACCCATCAGAGTCTCAATTTATATTTATTTTTTTTATTTCAGGTGTTACGACAATTTACGCAGCACCTTACATTTATTGTACTTTCTCATCAGTCCCTGCCTTCAAGGGACTTACAATCTAAGGTCCCTACTGCACATTCCTACATACACATACTAGAGCCAACTTAAAGAGGAAACAATTAACCTACCAGCATGTGGAAACTGGTGTATCTGGCAGAAGTCCACGCAAGCACTGGGAGAACATGCAACCACCATGCATGTCAAGGTTGGAATTTGAACTGATGACCTTGTGGCTGCAAAAACTAGATAATTTAATTAGGACACAAACCTGGTACGGTCCTATTAATAAACACCTCTGGCCATTGAGAAAGATGTTATACAAACCAGCACAAATAAAAGCGAACCTGTAGGAGTAGAAATAAGAAAGCTGCCACTAGTGAATTGTATTAAAGGATCCATGCAATCCATGAAGCCTAAAATGTACAAACTAAAACTCAGTGTGCTTGCTCTAGGTTAGAAAATCACCAGATATGGAAGATAGGAGCAGAATAGCCACGTAGCCTGGTCCTTTTACAAATGCAGCAGTAATGGCAACTTCCATAAAGCTAAACAACAGGTTTCCTTGAAATGTTAGGAGACTCTTACAACCAACTACCATCCTTTTACACAATTTTGTTGTTGTAGGCTGCACAGACTCTTATATGTGATATACGGTACATAAATACATGATACGCACTGGTGCATTATACTGTATGAATGTATTTTGCTGCATTTTAGTATCATTTTAATGTGTTTTAATTTTTACACACTGCAGCTTATTTTGACATATCTTTAAATGCTTAAAGACCTTAAGCCTGCAATGCCTCAAGCACTTTGCGTTTTTCCTGAATAACAAGCAAATGTTTAGATAATGATGGTGTTTATTGCTGTGTCTGGGAGGATAGCAAGGCACGCAGATATTGCATTCATAAAGAAATCCGTTTTTAAGGAAGTGTTAGGTAGGATACAAGGGTTTTCTTTTATTATTTCTCTTCATTATCATGGGTGAGATGCAGTTCAGCATTTAGTCACTGGGGGTCTTGCTTTCCCATTTAGAACAGGTTGTACTGTATGGAACACAGAGCAGTCACATTATTCATGCTGTGCTCTGTGCACTAGGGAAGCACAGGGGAGCACTCATTTGTCCTTTGTTCTGAGCTCCAGTGGCCATCTTGGGGAATAGTGCCTGCTATTGACATTGAAATCCCAACAGATTTGGGCAGCCATTTTGACATAGCCATGATATACATATATATATATCATGTGCCAAGCCTTGTAAAGAGAGTCCTGTATGGGAGAGAGAAGGGGCAACATCATGTTCAGCCTGCAGTTGTAGGTAGGCCCTGGGTGGGCTCCCTTTAGGGGAAAGCTGGTCATTGCTCTGCTGTATACCTTTACTGGGCATGCTGAGGACTTTTAGTGGAAAGAACTGAGGTTGAGGTTCCCTATCAAAGCAATCACATGAAGGGAGAATGCTTCTGAGTATGGGCCCCTTATGGAGCCACTGTTCGGCCACAGGCTTATACAGCATGGAAGAACTAGTGTAGCACTGTTAACTACTGCACATGTGAGCACCACAGCACCTCCTCTATTTTAATCTGGAAAGCAGACTATAACAGCCTGGGAGTAAACTGTGTTGAACTGTTATAAGTGCCTGGATTTCGAACTGTTTATACCACTCTGGAAACTACTTTGTCGAAAGATATTGAGAACTGCTTGTAATGATGTCGGAGTTATTAGTAAAGTATTTTTTTTAAATCCAAACTCTTTTATTGATATTAAAGGTCAGGACAGGGGAAAAAAATAATACTTTTTTTGTTACTTTACATATCCTTCTTATTGCATAGGATGTACATAGAACTACCAGACAAGAAGGAGAAATAGATAGAACATCCAAACCAACATGAAGTGTAACAATACATGTATACAAAACAGTGCAAAAATAATTCACTAAGTAGGCAAGTAAGATGAGTGGTACACAATGATCAACATCTCAGAGGTTACTAACCATATCCCAGCTAAAAATCCTGCCTTTAGACAGTTTCTGTTAGGTGGGTTCAGCATAAAGTAAAATTCCATTGTTATCACCAAGAGTGTTACTCACAGCTGGAATAGCCTGTCCATCACTAATTTAGGGGGGGCTAAGCCTGACAAGTCCAGCCATCCCTGCCATACTAATTGAAACTTGCGTAAGGCTTTCCGATGTCGATAGGCGAGTTCCCGTAGTAGCAAGGAGTTAACATATTCTATCAAATATTCTATCAATTGTTTCACTGTCGGGATATTGGAAGCCATCCAGACTCTAGCGATCAGTTTACAAGCAAGATACAAAAGACGATTTACCCTGACATATGTACAGTATCTCACAAAAGTCAGTACACCCCTCACATTTTGTAAATATTTTAGTATATCTGTTCATGTGACAACACTGAAGAAATGACACTTTGCTACAATGCAAAGTAGGGAGTGTACAGCTTGTATAACAGTGTAAATTTGCTGTCCCCTCCAAATAACTCAACACACAGCCATTAATGTGTGAACTGCTGGCAACAAATGTGAGTACACCCCTAAGTGAAAATGTCCAAATTGAGCCCAAAATGTCAATATTTTGTGTGGCCACCATTATTTTTCAGTACTGCCTTAACCCTCCTGGGCATGGAGTTCACCAGAGCTTTACAGGTTGCCACTGGAGTCCCTTTCAACTCCTCCTTGATGACATCACGGAGCTGGTGGATGTTAGATACCTTGCGCTCCTCCACCTTCCATTTGAGGATGCCCCACAGATGCTCGCTAGGGTTTAGGTCTGGAGACATGCTTGGCCAGTCCACCACCTTTACCCTCAGCTTCTTTAGCAAGGCAGTGGTCGTCTTGGAGATGTGTTTGGGGTCGTTATCATGTTGGAATACTGCCCTGTGGCCCAGTCTCCGAAGGGAGGGGTTCATGCTCTGCTTCAGTATGTCACAGTCCATGTTGGCATTCGTGGTTCCCTCAATGAACTGTAGCACCCCAGTGCCGGCAGCACTCATGCAGCCCCAGACCATGACACTCCCACCACCAGGCTTGACTGTAGGAAAGACGCACTTATCTTTCTACTCCTCACCTGGTTACCGACACCATTTGAACCAAATAAGTTTATCTTGGTCTCATCAGACCACAGGACATGGTTCCAGTAATCTACGTCCTTAGTCTGCTTGTTTTCAGCAAACTGTTTGCGGGCTTTCTTGTGCATCATTTTTAGAAGAGGTTTTCTTCTGGGACAACAGCCAGGCAGACCAATTTGATGCAGTGTGCAGTGTATGGTCTGAGCACTGACAGGCTGACCCCCCACCCCTCCAACCTCTGCAGCAATGCTGGCAGCACTCATACATCTATTTCCCAAAGACACCCCCTGGATATGACGCTGAGCATGTGCACTCAACTTTGGTCGACCATGCAGAGGCCTGTTCTAAGTGGAACCTGTCATGTTAAACTGCTGTATGTATTGGCCACTGTGCTTCAGCTCAGTTTCAGAGTCTTGGCAATCTTCTTATAGCCTAGGCCATCTTTATCTACAGCAACAATTCTTTTTTCCAGATCCTGAGAGAGTTCTTTGCCATGAGGTGCCATGTTGAACTTCCAGTGACCAGTATGAGAGAGTGAGAGCGATAACACCAAATTTAACACACCTGCTCCCCATTCACACCTGAGACCTTGTAACACTAATGAGTCACATGACACTGAGGAGGGAAAATGACTAATTGGGCCCAATTTGGACATTTTCACTTAGGGGTGTACTCACTTTTGTTGCCAGCGGTTTAGACATTAATGGCTGTTTCTTAAGTTATTTTGAGGGGACAGAAAATATACACTGTTATACAGGCTGCACACTCACTACTTTACATTGTAGCAAAATGTAATTTCTTCAGTGTTGTCACATGAAAACATATAATAAAATATTTACAAAAATGTGAGGGGTGTACTCACTTTTGTGAGATACTGTACCTGGTTGAAACAATTCAGGGTCTAGCGCCAAGTAGGCATACTAGGGGATTAGTAGGTATAGTAACTTGGGCGACTAATGAAATAGTGTGTATTACCTGTGTCTAGTAGTGCTTGAGTTTCAGACATCTCCAGAGCAAATGTATAAAATCACCCCTATGAGGGTGACATTTAGGACATAGAGGTGTGTCCCTCATACCCCAGGCATGAGGGTTGGCTGGCACTCTATAGGCCCTAAAAAATAAAATAAACAATTGTAAAAGTTTAAGGAAAGCAGATAGGGATACAGAGGGGATTGATTCCAGGGCCATATCCCACTGTTCGACAGTGTTATTTCCCCAATGTCTTCCGACCACACTGCCCTGCATCTGTAGCCGAGTCCTGTATTGAGGAAAGTAGCCACTGATATATATGGGAAATCAATCCTCTTTTCTCCACTGCAGACACCACTTCTGTAACTAGGGTTGAGTCTGATTTAAGCATTTCTTGGCTGTGCTGTTGTGTCTGAATTGTGTGTGTAAAATTGCTTGTGTAAAAAGGCAAACTCAGATCGCAGCTGATCATAGGACTTAAGTATGTTACCCAAGAATACCTGATCTACATAAAATATGCCTTTGCTTTTCCAGTTAAAAAATCCCTGTAGCTTAGCTACTTCTGGGTATCCCGGGTTATGCCAGAGAGGGGTAAAATTGAGAAAGCATGTAGTTTTTGTGAAATTTTTAGGGCACTCCAGACCCTATGCAGGAGAACCGAAGTAGGGGATGAGAGTGGGAGAGCAGGTAAGGCCATTGCTAATGCCCCGTACACATGATAGGATTTTCCAACGGAAAATGTTCTATGGGAGCTTGTTGTCGGAAATTCCGACCGTGTGTAGGCTCCATCAGACATTTTCCATCGGAATTTCCCTCACACAAAATTTGAGATCTGGATCTCAAATTTTCCGACAACAAAATCCGTTGTCCTAAATTCCGATCGTGTGTACAAAATTTCGACGCACAAAGTTCCGTGCATGCTCTGACTCAAGCAGAAGAGCTGCACTGGCTATTGAACTCCATTTTTCTCAGCTTGTTGTACGTGTTGTTCTTGACGTTCGGAATTTCTAACAAGATTTGTGTGAACGTGTGTATGCAAGACAAGTTTGAGCCAAAATTCGTCGGAAAAAAAACATGGATTTTGCTGTCGGAAAATCCTATCGTGTGTACAGGGCATTAGTGTAAGATTGCAGGCAGAGTGAGGTCAGGGCTAGCATAGACAAGCTATGGGATCCCCATAGTCCACGGGTCCCCAACCAGGCAGCTGCTGAAACTGGTTTGCCAGGAAATATATTTTAAAGTGCAGCACAGCCAAGCCCCCTTTATCTTTAGCATACTGCAGTGTGGTAAGTTGTCTGGGCTGTTGCTTCTTCTAAATGAGGTCTCTTAACTGAGAATCAATATGTGAGAACCACTTTTCGGGGGATCCAGATGGGGGAATTATGGAAAATATAGAGGAGCTGGGGTGCCCAAATCATTTTAATTAAATTGATTCTGCCAACTACAGACAAAGGCGGTTTACACCAACTGCAACACTTCAGACGTTATCCAGCAGAGGGGCCAGATTCAATTTTAGATATTGTGCCAGATCAAGGGTTATCACCTTTAGTAAAGTATTTAATGATTAAACTACACCAACTGGCTTAGACATTGTGAACAGGAGAGTGAGGTTATTGTGAACATGTTTTTAGGAACAGTGTGAGTTCTACAAGTTAACTCTTCAGGTAATAAAGAGTGTGTACTTGGGTTAACCTTTTGGGTAACAAAGGAGTGGAATTGTGGAAAAGAAAAGCAACCAGCTTGGGAGTGGAAGCGGTGGTGGCCAGGAGACTGAGGTTCCGTAGGAGGGGTGGGCTGCTAGGTATGATTTGCCTTTCCAAGGGCCCTGCTGTGGACAGAACTGGTCCTAAGGACTCAGCCTGCAACTATGATGTGCAAGGCCTCTTGATGTTTACAGTAATTTCCTTCCTAGCCCATGGTCTAAAGACAGTAAAGAGTTATGCGGTAAAAGAGTTGGTGGGTTAGAAATGGCATTCTATGTTGTCACTCTCAAAATTACTCTGTAGTCCGTGCCAGGACAGGAGACACTGGCAGGTGAAAATATGCTGTCCTTTCAATGTGGGGCCTTTAAGGCTCACTTACACTGCAGCAATAAGTTTAAATAGGTGCACCAAGCCAAATGACTCAGTAACCGTACTATACAAGTGGTTCTTAAGAGGGGATATTAAAGTGTTACTAAACCCACAACAATAAAATCAGTCTGTATATGCAGTAAAGCATGCTTGTTATACTCACTGTGGAACCTAAGGGGTTAATCCTCCGCATTGTGTAAAAAGGTTGTTTGATCCTCTCTTCTCTGATCCTCCCCCTCTTCCACTGTCCCCAATCTATTTACTGATACCATGTACAGAGTCTTGGGGGGCACTCTGCACATGCTCAGTTTGGTGTGTATTGCTAAAGAGTTTTTTTTTTACTCCGGAAGGGTACGTGAGATTGGCACAAGGCCAATCAGCACCTTCCAGACAGAGGGTCAGGGGTCATGCAGCCTCATAGGACGGTCAGAGTAGAATGAAAACTCCTCCTACAAGCTTTAACCAGACACTGATAGAAGTCATAAAACTGCTATATAGTGCTGATGAGGAAAGGTATTTAGCAGTTTATATTTGCTAAAATAATTGCATTTCCATATTCTGTGACCACATATAGTGAATGTAGGGTCCTGGGTTTAGTAACACTTTAAGGTGCAGTGACTCGCACACTACCGCAAGGAAGGGACTTTTGTTACGTATTGTTATTGTTATTGGCAGAGGGGCATTTCAGCCAAGGATAGAACACTGAACGCAAAAAACAATGGGGTTAATTTACTAAAACTGGAGTGCAAAATCTGGTGCAGCTGTACATGTTAGCCAATCATCTTTTGACTTCAGCTTGTCCAATTAAGTTTTGACAAAAGAAAAAAACTGGAAGCTGGTTTCTGTGCAGAGCTGCACCAGATTTTGCACTCTCCAGTTTTAGTAAATGAATCCCACTGTTGGATGCATTTCTGCATCCAGCGTACTGTGAATAAAGCATTACGGCATGCTTTGTTACTTTGCATCCATACATGCATGTGCATGTATATCCATGCACATCATAAAGAAAAGGTAGTTCTATGGGTGTGGGAGGAAAGGCAAATGAACAGACAGTCTGCAAAAATTTCACAAATAATTTGGAAAAATATCACCTGGTCCAAAATATAGGGCTGCCCTTTCTGGTTCTATTTTGGTAGAGCCTCCATCTGTAGAGAAAAGCAAGCTACACAGTCCAAGAAGTATCCCTGCTCTATTCACAGCATTGTTAAGTAAATCTCAAATAATTGCGTAGAAAAAGGTTTAGTTATTTTATGTCGCTTTTGTAGTTTTGTGGAGCTAATAGAGAACTGATTTAATAACTGCACACAGTAATAATCAAGTACTGTACATATGGACTTGATGAAAAAACACATTTTGCATGCAGAATGCAAATGAGAATTTACATATCCATCAGAGTTGGGTCTGATTATTATTACACTCTTGAGTCTGAGGCTCCAATGTGTTGTTAGATTCCTGCATCAGCACTGTATGCCATTGGGGAAGTTAGCTTTTTTTGCTTTGCTTTTGGCAGAAAAAATTCAAATGTACATTCTGTAGGGAAGGGGTTTTTACCATATCCCTGTGTGACATATTGCTGTGTTCCTGATTTCATGCACAAATCGAAGAAAATCTTTATATTTTCCTGTGTATATCATGATGCAGTTCACATAACATGTGACTTTCTGCTTTGGTGTATGGTCATAGTTTATATATGTAGTCATCTGCTCTTCATTAGTTGATTGAGGATTAAGGTCATACCGAGGACTTACTGTATACAGACATTTATTTGTGTCAGACCTGCTTTTCTCCCTACACAAGTCAATGCAGATCAAAGGTCCAAATAAGGTCAGAAAGAACTCAAAGGGATCCATAGAAGCAATATGAAGAAGTGTTGATGAGCACTGGGCAGTAATCAGGAACATGTCAAAGGCTCTTTTTTGACACCTGTATGTGCAAGGCTTAAAGTACCGTAATTTATAATGAACAATGTGTAGATGCAATGAAATCTGCCTAAAGCAAGGTCACGGATCTCATAGATCTTAAAGAACCCATATCAGACTTTTACTATGGTCTGTGGCCAGGTGAAAAAAAAACATCTGTAAGGTTATTACTGTAGTGTGTGTCTTTCTGTTCTAGTGACATATACGTGTCTCATTTCTTGACCTACTATCAAAGACAAAGGGAGATAGGCACATTTTAGTCCAACAGAGTCATTGACAGGGATAATAACTTGTAAGAACTATTTTACTTTTAAGTTTTGGCTGTAATGGAGCTTTCCACATGCCCATACAAACCCTAATGTGTTTGGTGAACCTGCCTATTTTTGGGGTTTCACATATTTGCTTAGACAATGGGATGGTTGATAGACTATGACTTCATCCAAAATGTCTGCATTCATAATATGTTAACTTTGATTTCCAAAATTGTTTGATTTAGTCATGCCCTTATTACATCTGTTACATATGTATGAGATT
The DNA here is from genome assembly GCA_037952925.1 of Lithobates clamitans. Taxonomy (NCBI): domain Eukaryota; kingdom Metazoa; phylum Chordata; class Amphibia; order Anura; family Ranidae; genus Lithobates; species Lithobates clamitans. The sequence continues at coordinate 5,175,499 of JBBGZY010000562.1, forward strand.
GTGTAAGTCATCATGAAAGCCCATTACATAAGACATAGAGGGGCTACCATTACTGACCTCCTTCAAAAAAGTTATGGTTGCCTAATCATGTGTGGTCTCAATACTCTGAGTCACTGAGCCACAACATACATGGTCACTTAAGGCAAAGTAAAGTCAAAACTTCTAATTTGCATGCTTGTGCCAGGTCAGTGACTGAAAGTCTAAAAACTAGAGGTAGTCAATCAACTAGAAGGAAAGGTCATCAATGGCAGCCTACTCGTTGAAAGAAATCTGTACTTTGGAAATTACGTAGCCTACCATTGCTGACTGTAACTTCTGGAAATGCTGATTGTCTGCTCTGTCTGTTGATCTAATGGCCTTCATACTTCCCTATCTCAACACTAGTATACAGATCAGTTTTTTGTAATTATTTTTTTACTTCACTAGCTACTTGTTTGTTCCAGATCAGGACTGAAAAGTACTAAAACCAAAGTCTTACCAAAAATTTGCATTTTTAGCAACGACAGCTTTCATATTTATTTTAGTACAGGTTTTCTTTAAAGTTTTTCATTGTTAATATATTTGAAATCTGATTAGGCAGACAATTTGTGTAATACACCGTAAATCGGTTGTCACTTGCCTTGAACCTTATGACTAACTATTATTTTGTTCACAGAGGGGGTAAAAATGAACCCGAGCCTGAACAACCCACTCCCCGAAAAGTGTCCATCAGAAGGATTCACTCAGTAAGTGAGTTTGACCCAGACGTCCTAGACAGCATGCATTCCCTTGGCTGCTTCAGGGATAAAACCAAACTCAAACAGGAACTTCAGAATGAAGAGTAAGTATTCCTGGGGGAAAGCACAATGTTATACAGGAATGATGAGCTAAAGCTTAAAAGTAAATTACCAAGTGTGAAAATAGCAGATATTTATGTCCATAATTTATATTCCACCAAAAACTACTTAGCTCCAGGAAGGAATATCATGTATAGGGAACAGACAAGGATGTCAGGTGTATGGGGAATCTCTCCCCGGGAATTCTCATTACTTTTAATTAGCATTGAATCTTCCAGAATGTATCCACATCTACTGTAAGTAGTCAGTTTAATTTGGACAAACTCTGCATTGTGTATGGCTTTCTTGACATGAGCCAGTGTTTGTATCTTGTCCCAGGCAGTCATGGTGACCAGGCATATGCTAATTCCTTTATGGTCTACTAGCTCCCTCCTGCTACAGACACTGTTGTTAAAAGCAATTGTTATCATCTTTGGGCAGAGCTTAGCGCCAGTGGGAAGGGATTAGTAAAGAACAGTTATGCCGCGTACACACGAGCGGACTTTACGGCAGACTTTGCCCGGCGGACTTCTCGACGGACTTTAGGACAGACTTTCTGAACGAACGGACTTGCTTACACACAATCCACCAAAGTCCGTCGAATTCGTACGTGATGACGTACGACCGGACTAAAACAAGGAAGTTCATAGCCAGTAGCCAATAGCTGCCCTAACGTGGCTTTTTGTCCGTCGAACTAGCATACAGACGAGCGGACTTTTCGACCGGACTCGATTTTCGATGGATTGATTTAAAACATGTTTCAAATTCAAGTCCGTCCAACTTTTGAGAAAACAAAGTCCGCTGGAGCCCACACACGATCGAATTGTCTGACGAAATCCAGTCCGCCGGGCAAAGTCTGCCGTAAAGTCTGCTCGTGTGTACGCGGCATTAGGATGCCTTACAGTCAAGTTGGAAAGATACAAATTATTTATTTTAAAAGTTTTGTTATGCAGTATATAAGCCATCAGACATGAGTTAAACTGATATTTAGGTTCTAGTATTGAAGACTTGAAAACTGTGCATTATGTTAACAGGTAAGTACTAAATTTGGTCACTGCTAAGCGGGGTACACACTTAATTCAACGGGCTGAAAGAAAAAACACTAAGAGATCACCATACTAACACAAGCAATGTTAGTGCAGCAATCTCCCCCTCTGTGCCTTTGTGTTCTGACAGGGGGACTCCCCCCTCTCCGCCAGAACACACTGATCAGCGCTGGCAGCCATTGGCTTGGTTTTCCAGCAAGACCCTCGATTGGATGTTGGTTTTACAGCGTGTTTTTTTGATAAGAAAATGTTCATTAGACAAGCTTCTGATGAAAAGACAGCTGTACCCAGCCTTAGCCTTTCATTCCTTGACTCTGTTGTCCCTGTAAAAGTAGTTTTTCTTCCATTCAGTAGATGGTACTGTGCCACTGTACAGATCGAACGGAGGCACTGAGGAACATAGTTCTTTTGCAGACTATGTAGGTGTCTCTGGGACAGTAGCTGCCTAAATGGCCACTGCTTCCCTGCTGACCTTCCACAGCCATCTTATGTGGGGCAGTCCTTTTTAAATAGCAGTGCCTTGCTGGGTTTGATGCGCTTTTTGTGAGTGGACAGGTCAGGGACAGGACCCTACTGGTCAGGATGAGTCATAGTGCAGAAAGAGGTTTCTGTGTCAGTAGGGACAGTGTAAGGACACTTTGGGTAACTAGTCAGCCACCTCTCCAACAGAAGCCAACCTTGATAAAATGGGCCTTGCCTGGAAAAGTGCATTGTTTCTGATATTGTGTGAGAAGTCGCTGTATTTCTGTTTCATTGCTGTATGAACTGCTGTTACAAATCAGTGCCTTACTGAATAACTGTAAGCTGTAACTGTGCATTTAAAAGAGAAGTTTGGCCAATGATTTTAGTTCATACTTTTCTTCTGGGTCACAGGAGTGCATTTATTTCTGTACTACTGTGACCCAGATGCAGCCAACAGCGGGCTAAAGTCTGCTGCTGGCTGATATCACACACTCGGTCCAGGCTCTGAAGGTATCCTGACAATAATGGCAGGATTCACCAAGGTGCCTGACCAGCAGCTGATTCAGCCTCTCAGGCAGCCGCTGAGACCCTGACCCAGCTGCTCCTGTCCCCTCCACAGCCTGGCACTCCAGTGAGTGCTGGAGGGGCAGAGCAGAGAGCTAGTGACTGACAGTCACTGCTCTCTGCCCAGAGCGGACCGAGAACTGAGCGATCAGCAGTCATGTGATCACTCACTTATCAGTCTTAAAGCCATCAAACCAATGCTGCAGCCATGTAGGTGAGTATGTGTGTTATTTTTTTGTTATCCTACACTTCTCCTTTAATGAATGGACCTTTGTACTACCTGAAAATCTGCTGTTCGTTAATGAATTTCCTGTGCCTGCAAGTGTTACAATTTACCATGTTAACCAGGTACCCAATCCACTGGTCCTGCCCACAATGTTCCAAGTCAGTGACTGAAAAGATTGAGGCCAGTAAGTCAGCATGAAAGTCAGACATCTAGCATTGTCAGAAGGAAAGGTCAACAAAAGCATCCTGCTTAATTTTCTCAGTACAGGGGTAACTTTAACCACTCCAATACAGGGCATTTTCACCCCCTTCCTGCCAAGGCCAATTTTCAGTTTTCAGCGCTGTAACATTTTGAATGACAATTGTGCAGTCATGCAACACTGTACCCATATGAAATTTTTATAATTTTTTCCCCACAAACAGAGCTTTCATTTGGTGGTATTTGCTAACCTCTGCAGTTTTTATTTTTTTGCGCTATAAACAAAAGAAGAGCAACAAGTGACCGATCGGTGTCCCTATATACTAGGGACACATGATTAGTCTCCTCTCCCCTGACAGGACGTGGATCTTTGTGTTTACACACACAGATCCGCGGTCCTGCTCTGTAACGAGCGATCGCGAGTGCCTGGCGGTCATTGCGGCCGTCTGGCACAAGTTTTGGCTCCTCAGTGACGCGGCGGGTACTCCCCCCAATACCATCGGGGACCTGAGGGTATCATATGATGCCCACCCAGGATGGGAGATCCCATCTGGGGACGTCATATGTCTATGGGTGCGTAGGGAAATGGTTAAAGGGGAACGGGAGTTTTGGGGTCGGTTCACACAGGGGCAACACGACTTCAGCGCGACTTTGTACTGCGACTTCAACGCGGCTTCAGCGCAACTTCAGCGCGACTTCAGCAAATTACAAGGCGACTTGAAGTCGCCTCCATGACAGGCGACTTCGGCTGTGGCCAATCACAGGGCAATCAGCTCTCTGGGAGGGAGGGGGGGAGGGAGGGGTTTTCCCTGCAAAGTCGCTTGACTTTACAGAGAGATCCGACTTGGAGGCGACTTCCATTGTCTTCCATTGTCTTCCATTGACTTCTATTTCTCTTGTCATCTGTCACTGTTGTCCCATGTGGCTTCATTTGATAGGAAACATGATATGTTCTACAATTTTAAATGGTTAATTCACCTTTACCAAAAACTGCCATTGCTGTAGGTAAAAAGCTGTGCAGTTTTGACAAAAGTTGAATAGTGCCCTTGCTATAGGTGTAGGCCATTTATGTGCTTCACGGAGCCTGACTGGAATACTTCTAGGTTGTTGCAAAGGATGTTGCTAAGAGAAGCTTAGTGTTACTGTTTACCTTCACCATCACAGGAGTGAGTTCTCAAACTCTGAGCTCAGAGCTACTGCATCATGGGAGAGAGTGCATGTAAGAGGTTTGAATCAATGAAAGAGCTTGCTCCTGTGATGTTGAAGGTGATCAGTAACATTAGGCTTCTCTTAGTAATGTCCTTAGCAACGTCCTAGAGGTATTCCAGTCGGGCTTAATGAGGTATGTAAATGGCCAACACCTATAGCAAGGACATTATTCAACTTTATAAATTTATAAACCTATTACAAGACAATTGTATAGTACCGTTTATAGAGGCCCCAACTACACATGATGCTCTCCTAGACCTGTTATTCTCAAACTATGCAGAGCTTATTACTAATGTACATACAGTATCTCACAAAAGTGAGTACAACCCTCACATTTTTGTAAATATTTTATTATATCTTTTCATGTGACAACACTGAAGAAATGACACTTTGCTACAATGTAAAGTAGTGAGTGTACAGCTTGTATAACAGTGTAAATTTGCTGTCCCCTCCAAATAACTCAACACACAGCCATTAATGTCTAAACCACTGGCAACAAAAGTGAGTACACCCCTAAGTGAAAATGTCCAAATTGGGCCCAAAGTGTCAATATTTTGTGTGGCCACCATTATTTTCCAGCTTTGCCTTAACCCTGTTGGGTATGGAGTTCACCAGAGCTTCACAGGTTGCCACTGGAGTCCTCTTCCACTCCTCCATGACGACATCACGGAGCTGGTGGATGTTAGAGACCTTGCACTCTGCCAACTTCCATTTGAGGATTCCCCACAGATGCTCAATAGGGTTTAGGTCTGGAGACATGCTTGGCCAGTCCACCACCTTTACCCTCAGCTTCTTTAGCAAAGCAGTGGTCGTCTTGGAGGTGTGTTTGGGGTCGTTATCATGTTGGAATACTGCCCTGAGGCCCAGTCTCTGAAGGAAGGGGATCGTGCTCTGCTGCAGTATGTCACAGTACATGTTGGCATTCATAGTTCCCTCAATGAACTGTATGCCGACAGCACTCATGCAGCCCCAGACATGACACTCCCAGAACCATGCTTGACTGTAGGCAAGACACACTTGCCTTTCTACTCCTCACCTGGTTGCCACCACACACGTTTGACACCATCTGAACCAAATAAGTTTATCTTGGTCTCATCAGACCACAGGATATGGTTCCAGCAATCCATGTCCTTAGTCTGCTTGCCTTAGCAAACTGTTTGCGGGCTTTCTTGTGTACCATCTTTAGAAGAGGGTTCCTTCTGGGATGACAGCCATGCAGACCAATTTGATGCAGTGTGCGGCGTATTTTATGAGCACTGACAGGCTGACCCCCCACCCCTTCAACCTCTGCAGCAATGCTGGCAGCACTCATATGTCTATTTCCCAAAGACAACCGCTGGATATAATGCTGAGCACGTGCACTCAACTTCTTTGGTCGACCATGGCGAGGCCTGTTCTGAGTGGAACCTGTCCTGTTAAACCACTGTATGGTCTTGGCCACCATGCTGCAGCTCAGTTTCAGCCTAGGCCATCTTTATGTAGAGCAGCAATTCTTTTTTTCAGATTCTCAGAGAGTTGTTTGCCATGAGGTGCTATGTTGAACTGCCAGTGACCAGTATGAGCGAGTGAGAGCGATGACACTAAATTTAACACACCTGCTCCCCATTCACGCCTGAGACCTTGTAACAATAACGAGTCACATGACACCGTGGAGGGAAAATGGCTAATTGGGCCCAATTTGGACATTTTCACTTAGGGGTGTGCTCATTTTTTTTGCCAGCGGTTTAGACATTAATAGCTGTGTGTTGAGTTATTTTATGGGGACAGCAAATTTACACTGTTAAACAAGCTGTACACTCACTACTTTACATTGTAGCAAAGTGTCATTTCTTTAGTGTTGTCACATGAAAAGATATAAAAACAAATTTACAAAAATGTGAGGGGTGTACTCACTTTTGTGAGATACTGTATAAGGGAACATCTGGGTAGCACCGGGTAACACTATCATCATTTAAGTTACAAAGAATATAAAAGAATATGTAAAAAGGTAATTGAGGCCGCACAAATTGAAAATGAGAGACAGGTTGCAAAAGAGATTAGGACAAAACCTTAAAAACTCTTCAAATATATTAACAGTACAAAGTTCAGGTCTGAGCAAGTAGGCCCTTTACTTGATAATTTTGGGTTTGTTACTGGGGACATAGAGTACGCAAATTTATTTTAGTACCTTCTTCAGCTCTGTGTATTCAAAGGAAAATGGGGAAGCTCAAATACTTAATGGGGATAGTATTGATATAGCCCCAAATGATCTACAATGGCTTTTCCAAGTAACTACAGACTGGATAGTTTTTTTATAGTTGGGAAGATACTTGAGAGTTTTAAAAAAGACCATATAGAAAAGTTTTTGCTAGAAAATATTATCAGTTATCAAACAACTTTTTTTCATGTGAAGGTAAGCAGAAACTTAAACAAAGGAGTGGCTGTGGGCATAGTATACGTGGATATTGCCAAAGTGTTTGACACAGTTCTGCACATGTGGCTAATGTGTGAATTAAAGTCTACAGGTTTTTTTTAAAAAGGTTTGTAAATAGATAGAAAACTAGCTAAAAGACTGTTTTCAGTCAGTAGTGAATAATGATTCATATTGGTCTAGGTCAGTGATGGCTAACCTTGGCACCCCAGACATTTTGGAACTACATTTCCCATGATGCTCATCTACACTGCAGAGTGCATGAGCATCATGGGAAAGTTCCAAAACATCTGGGGTGCCAAGGTTCGCCATCACTGGTCTAGGTTATAAATGGTGTACCCCAAGTGTTGGGTCCCTTACTTTTTAACATATTTATAAATTATATAGGGTCTGGGATTAAAAGTACTTGCAGGTGACACCAAGCTATGAAATAAAATAACGACTTTACAGGATATCTCTAACTTACAAGCCAACCTCAATGCACTATTTAATTGTGCAACAGTGTGGCAAATGAGGTTTAATGTTCATAAATTTAAAGTTATGCACTCAGGAGGTAAAAACATGCATGCATTATAAATTCTAGAAGGAGTACAACTGAGGAGTCAATAGTAGAGAAGCATCTGGGTGCCCTGGTAGATCAGAGACTTAATATTAGAATGCAATGCCAAGCTGCAGTTTCTAAAGCTAGCAAAATACTTTCTTGTATGAAAGAGATATAGACTCAAGAAAAAGATAAATAATTTTGCCCCTGTGCAAATCATTAGTAAGACCTCATCTGGAAAACAGAGTTCTATTTTGGGCACCAGTTCACAAAAAGGATATCGGAGAACTGCAGAAAGTGCAGAGAAGGGCAGACAAACTAATAAAAGGCATGGAGGAGTTCAGCTATGAGGAAAGATTAGCTGAACTCAATTTATTCTCTCTTGAGAAGAGGCAATTGGGGGGGGGGGGATATATTCCAAATGTGTAAATATATAAATAGTCCATATAGTGAACTTGGTGTAGTTATTCACTTTCATGTCATTGCAGAGGACAAGGGGGCACTCTATACGTTTAGAGGAAAAGAGATATAAACTTCACATACAAAAAGGCTTCTTCACAGTAATAGGGCGTACACACGGTCGGACTTTGTTCGAACATTCCGACAACAAAATCCATGGATTTTTTCCGACGGATGTTGGCTCTCAAAATAATGCCTGTGGCTAAGATTTTCATACATGTTGTACTGTCTGTACCTGTGTTTAATTGGTGGTTCACTTCTTGTAGAACATGGTTTAGCTGTATTTTATTAATGGATCTTGAAAGAAAATCTTGCCGTCTACATGAACACTATATCGATTGTAGGAAAGTAATGCCCCGTACACACGGTCGGACTTTGTTCGGACATTCCGACAACAAAATCCTAGGATTTTTTCCGACGGATGTTGGCTCAAACTTGTTTTGTCTACACACGGTCGCACAAAGTTGTCGGAAAATCCGATCGTTCTGAACGCGGTGACGTAAAACACGTACGTCGGGACTATAAACGGGGCAGTGGCCAATAGCTTTCATCTCTTTATTTATTCTGAGCATGCGTGGCACTTTGTCCGTCGGATTTGTGTACACACGATCGGAATTTCCGACAACAGATTTTGTTGTTGGAAAATTTTATCTCCTGCTCTCCAACTTTGTGTGTCGGAAAATCCGATGGAAAATGTCCGATGGAGCCCACACACGGTCGGAATTTCCGACAACACGCTCCGATTGGACATTTTCCATCGGAAAATCCGACCGTGTGTACGGGGCATAAGAGACAGCTCTTAAAATGTGGAATAGACTTCCTCAAGAACTGGTTCTGACCAGCACGGTAGATTGATTTAAAAAAGCGCTGCATGCTTTCCTGCACAAAATATAACTGGATACAAATTTTTAGAGGTAATAACTACAGGGGTAGTTGATCCAGAGGATATCCAATTGTCTCATGGGGGATGAGGAAAAAGCCTTTTTCCCCCACTGGAGCGAATTGGACCATGCTTTATTAGGGATTTTTTTCCTTCCTTTGGAGCAACTGTGGGTATAGGATAGTGTTTATGGAGGTTTTCTATGTGTGTGTGTGTGTGTGTGTGTGTGTGTGTGTTTTTCTTATTTTTTTATTTTATTGGTTGGACCAGTGTCTTTTTTCAACCTGACTAACTATGTAAATAGGTAACTTTGGTCAAAGCTGCACAGCTTGCTTTTATCTTTAGACCTCCCTTATCTACATACTGTAGGTAGTTTTTTGGTAGTCATTTATTTAAAACAGCAGAGCCCCACACTGTCGTGTCATTCATTCATTCACTGTTTCCTGTGTACCATTAGCCGCCATGGCAGATGGCTTGTAAGGGTGCTAGTGAACACTCTCTTAATTCATTGATTAAGATAAGTGATACGTGTCTGCCGTTACTAAACTGCAAGAAGAATGAATGCTATATAGGCTGTAGTCTAAAGAAATAATGCACATTATGCGTTTCAGCTAAAAAGCCTTAGTCATAGCACAGCCCATGCCACACCAAGCATGTATTTATACAATTGTGCCACAGTTCACTCCCACTGAAAAGGTGGAGAGAGACAGGTGAACACATTCAAAACAATTAGTAAACTGCCAATTAGTAAACTGCCATGTTATAAAGACAAGTATATATACAGACACCGTTATATCCAAAGAAACCAGAGGTACCAAAAAAAAGACACCTACATATTTTAAGGAATATTATCTATAGAATAGAATAACCTAAAAAAACTAAGACATATTGAACAAATAAATAAATAAACCACAACCCTTATGTTAAACACATGCACCTATCTTACTGGATTATGGTAGTCACCTCTGAAAGAATAAGGACACTTGCACATTGTAGCTGTATAGCATATGCACGTATTTGCGTACGTACATATGTATGAAAATTATTCTAGCTTTTTTTTAATCAAGGTAGCCTGGCGTACATATGTAAAAATCAGCAACACAGATTTTTGTGTTTTTTATTGCTCAATAAACAACGCAAGTTTATGGGCCTATGTGTATAGACCCATTAAAAATTATAGGCTGCATTTTCATAGATAAAAAGGTGCTGAAGGGCCTGGTATGGATTTGTTTTTTTTTTTCTGTATTTTTCATTGCTGGCATTCTTTTGTTTACATTTATCTGTCAGCAGGAAAGCCCGCTGACAGCTGAGCTGATGAGTGATTAATTGTTAAGGAGGTGGCGACCGGCTTCTCTGTAACAACTAGCTATTCTTCACACAGAATTTGAATTGATCATTTTCATCATTTGACCAAAATTCAAATCTTTCCAAAAAATTGGGATTTCTTAGAAAAGGAAAATACAAAACTAAGCTTAATGAATTTTAACGAAATTCGTTACTATTTCATTTGGAGATTTAGATACATCTCTGAATAACCAAAAATTGCAATAACCAACATATTGCACAACTAAGGCTTATTAGTGGTGTTCTATGTTGGACTAGATGGAATATGGGAAGTACAGTATAAGCTAGAAAAGTTTTTTTTAGTATAAGAAATAGGAGGAATATGTGTATTACTTTCATTTGAACCAGGAAAAGTTGTGTAGCAAAAAATTAATTATCGCCTAATTGGTATATGCAAAGAAAAATACAAGTATGTACTCAGAGACCCTTTATATTGGGTCTTATCTCTCTGTAGCTAATCTTTTTTAAGAGCTAATCATTTTTTAGAGTTAATCATTTAGCATTATTGATGCTATGACTATTAGTTTGCCTTAAAGAATAAAAAGTCAAAAGATAAGATAAATGTATATTCATACCATTTTAAAAAATTCAGGAATGATGGAAGATATTAATACCTTCATGTAATCTAAAATAAACTCCATGGAGACTCATACAGCACATGAAGGAGGATAATGGATATGAATGCAAGGTCAGAACTGTTTGATTTTATACAGTATGGAAGCCCACAGCTGCTAAACAAAACAAAGAAACAAACATACCAAGTCTGATGATTTTTAGATTTACATCTAAGGACCAGAACTAAAGGACCACAGTATGATACTTAGACTTCAAATCACAGAAAAATAGGCATAGATAATAACATACTAGCCTCATCTTACCTCCTTTATTCATTTGAGTGTAGTTCTCCTTGAAAAGTACATTAAACACAAGGCCCATTAAATTTAAATATGCAGAACTCTAAGTAGAGGTGATTGTGTTGGGACAGCGGCTTCAGTTTGCTGCTAGCAGAGTAGACAATGTCAATGAAGTTAATGTTTACTGGGCAAGGGCGAAGCAGTGCAATTATTTCATACAATAGAATAGCAAACCTGGTGATTTCTGAGATATGATTGCATTTTACGCCAATTAATCTTACAGGCAGTAATAGATTTAAGAGCCAATTAGAACCAAATTGATTGCTCTTCTACACTTCTTTTTTAATAACTGGGTGTATAAGGACTTGTCTGGCTTTAGGTTGAACTATCAAACAGTTAAAGTGTATTTAAAGACAAAACATTCTTTTTAGCTTTGGATAGAGTAGGAAAGGGTTATTACCCCTGTCAGGTTTTTATTGTGGTCTACATTCCCACTAGGGAGATTCTTCCTCTCTTTGTATGCCATTGACAGTTGTCATTATGAATTAAAGTAAGGGAAAATACTTTCACTAAAAGAGGAATAAAGAGGTAATCTTCAAATAAGGATACATGATGTGGTGACAGCTGTGTAAGGGGGTATTTCCCTAACTTTGGAGAGATTTGGTCTCATTTCCTGTTGTCTATAAAGGATCATAAAGTGTATCTCCCCAATACGACATAGACTTGAAAAAAAAAAGAATAGATTCTACAGGTTCTTTGTACTGCCTCACTGAACATGTTTCTGTAACTGAAGAGTCTCAAAATAATGCCTGTGGCTAAGATTTTCATACATGTTGTACTGTCTGTACCTGTGTTTAATTGGTGGTTCACTTCTTGTAGAACATGGTTTAGCTGTATCTTATTAATGGATCTTGAAAGAAAATCTTGCAGTCTACATGAACACTATATCGATTGTAGGAAAGTAAGACACATCTTACTGCCTTACATCAATGGTCCACTTAGCGTTTGCAGTAATTACTTATACTTTGATACTATACTTAATATATTTTGATATTTTCCTACTGGGTTAAAAAAATATCCACTTCTTGTTGGGTTCTATTTGATGAACAAAGCTCCAAAGCTTGCATATACTTAAATGTATCTGCTTTGGCCCAGGGATACTAACCAAGTCCTGGTCTTACCTGCCATTATAATATTCTAAAATAATATGAGGGGTCTTCAAAAAGTTTTATTCAAAGGTTTTCTCACTTTTTATTAATCTCTATTTTTTAAGAATTTCAAAAACAAATTACATCACTTTCCTACATAGTCACCTTCCTTTGCGATGTATTTTTCTAGGTGTTGTACCAATTTTTTAATGCCATCAGCAAAAAATGTTTTTGGATGAGCACAGGTTTCGTAGGGGTTCGTAGGCATCTTCACCACAGCGTGACAACTCTTATATTAAACTGCAAGGTCAACCAGCTTGCCAGACAGACTAGTCACATGACACTCAGATACGACCAATTACTATTCCTCCCGCCCTCACCGTGTTAAACTTTTTGAAGACCCCTTGTATCCATATAGAGAGAAATGCATACTCTATAATGACATTAGATTGGGAGCTCCACAAGAAACTCATGGACCTATGGCTAAGGCCCATGAAAAGGGTGAGCCTATCATTGCATTAAAAAAAGACAAGAAAATATCCATTAATGTTTGTTCTGCATGCTTTCCACATCAATTCAAGCCAATATGCTCATGCTGTGATTTGTACATTAAAATGTTTTTTTTCTATTTACTTATTTGAAACTTATTTTGCAGGGAAAACCAGGAGAAGATGATTTATTATCTTCTACTTGACCGCAAAGAAAGATATCCAAGCTGTGAGGATGAAGACCTCCCTCCCCGAAATGATATAGGTATGGACTTACAAGAGTGAACCTTGTATAATAAATGCAGATCATACACTGGGCACTTTTTAGTCAATTTTAGCCAGGCTTCATTCACACGAACCACAGCACAGAAGGCAAGCTGATACCAACAGCATTGATTATTTCACGGGCTGCTGGTTGTAGCTGACCTTGATCAGTTGTGGTGGTGTGTGTAACCATCATTAAAGGTGTGTCTCACATTTTAGGTTTTTACTTGTCCAGGAAAACATATTCCAAACACAGATCTAGTGTTTTATGCATGAAGCCAGGTAGGCAGGGGAGATTCAATATATCATCCCTTTAATAAAATAGTAGTTCTGGGAGGACTGGCCATTTAGTGTGAGCATGTAAGAAAAGCTAAATGGGAAACTATCATCTGCAAGGGATAGCTGTCAGCATAAACTGCCAGTACATTTTAAATTTATATTTCATCATTCCCCCTTAGTCTCCTTTCCCATGTCTCTGCTTCCTCACAGCATGTCTTCACATGCTTATGCCCACAAGTCAACACCCAGTGTCTGAGAAAGCATGTTCCTTGGTCATTGGCTCTGGATTTCCCCTCTTGTCTCATGTGCCATAACAATGAGCAAAATAGTAAGACTTTTGACATGTGAAGGACCGAAAAAGGGAACAAGCATGGAAGCTGGTCAGTGGAGAGTGCAAAATCTGGTGTTGTTCTTCAGGGTAGCCAATCACATTCTAAGTTCAGCTTGTTCAATCAAGCTTTGACAAATAAACCTGGAAGCTGATTGGTTTCTCTGCAGAGCTGCACCATATTATTTTGCACTCTTCAATTTTAGTAAATCAATCCCAGTATTTGTAGGGCAGAGCATCTATGTGTTCTTGGGTCTCCGAGTACTTTACAGGTGGGTCAGATGAGGCATACTATCTCCAAATGTACACTTAAAGAAATTAAAGGGTGATTTTTCATGGCCTTGCAGCACAGAGCTGCATAACTACCAGTGTATTAAAATATAAAATTGTGACACTTTTAAACCTCATTATATATTTATTTAAGCTCTACTCATATCCTTTTTATTTGAACAAAACTATATTTTCAAATTCAATCGGATATTTTGCAGGTATTGTGATGTAACTAGAATGCATCCGAGCGGTTCCAGATGTGCATCTTCCTAGCATAGGATGCTAGGTAAATTTAGTTTTTAGCTCCTTCTGTAATTAAGGGAGCATTATTTGTTTGTCTGGTCTTTTCAGGGTTTCATGGGCTGGGAGTTTGAGTGCTTCCCCCTGCCTCTAGAAGAAGTTTCTGTAGCTTAGGGAGGGATAATTCAAATGACCAGCATGAATATTGATTGGGGTCTAACCAATCCCTGAGTATTTGTGGCCAGATTGTGGCTGGGGAAACTGATAAATAGTGTGAAGCCCTGGAGAGAGGGTCTTTCCCCAGTAAGGAAAGTTCCAAGCTTCTGGGGACTTTTGCCCCTGAGGCAGGGATTTGGAACTGATTGTAGTATTTCACCAAAGGGATCTGGTCTAGAGAAGGACTTTCTCACTTACTGGGTTGTGTCTGGAGGAGCCTTGAAGGTAGCATTAATGACCCTGAATTGATTCCTGTGACTTTGTGCTTTTGGAATTTGGCCAGTGAAAATAATGTTTTAAAGTCAGCAGCTACAAACACTGTAGCTGCTGACTTTAAATAAGTACACTTACCTGTCCTGGGTGTCTGCAATGTCGGCCGCCCGAGGCCGACCCGTCCCTCGGCTCTTGGGTTCCGGCACCGCCATCCTAACTAAGGGAAACAGGCAGTGGAGCCTTGCGGCTTCACTGCCAGTTTCCTACTGCGCACACGCGAGTGGCACGGCGCTCTGTGCATGGCCCCCTGGTTTTCTGGGAACACACACAGTTCCAAGAAGGCAAAGGGGCCGCTCACCGAGGAACAGGACACGCCGCGGAATAGGAAGAGGCAGATTAGGAAGACTGCCTAGCAACAAGGGTTCAGGTAAGTTTAATTTTTTTTTTTTTTTTTTTTAGGATTTTTGGTGCAATTTTTTTTTTCAGGGTGGCCCTCCACTTTAAGTGCCAGATGTTTTGTGGACTGAGACTGCTCTCATAGTGTCTCAGATACTGACCATTCCCCGTTCTCAGCAGTGTCGTGGACTGTGAGCTTAGAGAAGAGTGCCCTCCTGTATTGTGCAATATTCCTGAGATTACACTGGGTGCCAATAGCTGTGCAGTAGTGAAGGGTAACCAGGTGCCAATGAAACTTGCCCTATGGTCCCCAGCTGTGAGGCCTTAGACTGTCTAATATTGCCAGTTACTTAAGGAGAAGATTGTCCTCTTACAGCCAATTGATAATGGTTTTGAGTATCCCAGGCTCTAACCCTCTCTCCATTACAAGTTCTACAAGCAATAAATCACAGAACGACAACCACTAGACTGTTTATTGGAGCTGGAGTGAATAGTCTGTTGTTTTTGTGGATGGTGGGCTCTGTACTGTTTGGGGGAGAACCATCAAAGTCAGTGGCAGGGGTAGCACTACACAAATTGTATTTATTTGCACCAATTCTGGGGTTCGGAAGAGGTATAGCTGTTGAAATTGGTTTGGTTTGTCCAAACACGGACAAACTGGGGCTGAAATGTAAGCAGGTGGAGCGAAACCATTTTAAGAGAAACTGGATTCTGGAAACTGTGCTAAAAATAGCAGGCAGAAAGCAAAGGATTGGTCACCAATATTGCCTGTGGACTGTGTCTCTGTGCGAAGGTGGCCTTCTTGGAAAAGGAAACGTTTTGCTTCATCATGACACAGCCTTCAGCACGAAGAACAGTGAGCAGCATGCTAGTGACATCACCAATTCTCATTTTAAATCTTCTAAAACTACAAGTTAAGAACAGCAGTGTCTTAGATTTTACACTGCATATATACAGTATCGGGTTGTAGACACAGGAGTGTCTAGGTAACCTCACATATCAGAAAGTGCGCTGCTAATTTTCTGGAGGAATTCCAGACAAAATGTAAATTTTTTAGGATACTGTTTTAGGTGAAATTAATACTTATAGATGTTCCCTGTTTCATACATTTTTGAGTCAAGTTTTACTATAAGGCCAGTGAATATTTTATATATCTGCTGCGTGTACATTTATTACCTATCGAATGTGTTATAATCATAACTGCATTTGATGTTTTCTTTTCTGGATATATAGAAACTACTTTAGATGCTTAATAAATGCATATAATGTATGCATTATGCTAACAGAAATGTGGCAGACATACTGTATATGAAAAGGCAATTTACCACAATCTTCCTGATAATTGTTTTGACACACTAGAAACAGTGTTAGACATTTTTTTTTGCATTCTTTGGAAACAAATTCTATTATTATTGTAATGTTTACCTTACATTTGAATACAAATTTAAGAAATGGTCTCTAAGCAGCAAAAGATAATGTAAGTTGAATAACAAAGATTAATTGAAAAGGTGTGTGGCTGTTTTAAGGCCCATACACACGATAGGACTTTTTGACAACAAACATGCAAATTCGCTGTTTTAAGGCAACATCCTACCGTGTGTACGCTCCATCGGACAAACTTTTTTCGGTTTTCATCGGACAAATGTTGGCTGTGCAAACAGACAAACTTTCCGGCAACAAAAGTCCTATGGTGCAAAATCCTATCGTGTGTACACAAGTCCATAGGACTTTAGCCCAAAGTACAAACACGCATGCTCAGAACCAATGCAAAAGATCAGACAACAATACAGAAGTTGACCAAAGGGTGGCGGTAAAGAGAAAAACCACATGATTTGGTGAAAGTTGGCTGAAAAAGTCCTGCCGTGTGTATCCTTAATTAGTTTACAGCCAACGCCCTTTGTACAAAAATCCACGGGAAAGTTTGTACAAAGTCCGATCGTGTGTATGAGGCTTTAAAGTGGTTTTATTTGGTCTTTTTATAATGGAGAAAGTTTGAGAGATATGCGCCAGTTCCTAGTGCATTGTCAGACTGTGTAATCTATGTATATACAGACCAGTCCACTACAGGAGAATGCAGGCTATAAGTGAATTTGCCTGCCAGCATTAACAGACAGTCAGTGAATTTCAAGATATGATTTCAGATTTTTTGTCACACTGAGCATGATCCTGAAGTGGTTAAGTTAATATAAAGTAATAGTGAACTAAATCAATTCTATCAATGCCATTTTTACTTATCAGTGATACAGGGCCAACTACTTTGCTCCAGGGCCAGCCAAGGGTGATGCTTCATTCATTGCCTGTAAGATTGAGCTATCACATTGCAGTACAATGAGTCATTTTGTCAGATAATATTCACCTAAAGTATTCAATACAAAACCTGCCAACAGACGGCACCCAGACCCTGAAGAGATTGCAAATGATTAAGGTTATTTCTATTCTATCAAGGTATTTCTTCTGCTGATGATCAGCCTCAAAACATTTATAGTCACAGATTGTTATTTTCTCTATATCTTAGGCTTTCATCTAAAGTACACAATTTTTAAAGGGATGCTACGTCTTTTTCTCATGAACTTTGTTGAAGCATTAGCTGCTTTAATATACTGTATCTGAGCACATCAATAAGCTTTGAAATTATCATCTTAGTCCATGCTCTGACAGCTGGCAGCACTGGCCCAGGAGTGTGTAAAGTGTGCATTGTTTAAACTCCCTTGTCTGTAGGACAATTACCCCCCAAACCAACAGTCGTCAACATTCTTGATATGGGGGGGCTCAAGCATGGCATAAGGGCTGCACAAAAAATTTAGTGAATATTCAATGTTGGATACAGCAGATACACAATAGGATATAGTCAAAGACTATGGGCATGATACAAAATATTGCTGAAGACTGTGGGCATTATAAAAGAAATGGTCAGAGACTGGGGACATATTAGAGGAGATGGTCAGAGACTGCGAACATGGTACAGAAGATGGTTAGAGACTGTGGACATGGTACAGGAGGTATCAGAGACTGTGGACATGGTACAGGAGATGATCAGAAACTACGGACATGGTACAGGAGATGGTCAGAGACTATGGATATGGTAAAGGAGATGGTCAGAGACTGCGGACATGGTATAGGAGATGGTCAGAGACTGCGGACATGGTACAGGAGATGGTCAGAGACTGTGGATATGGTACAGGAGATGGTCAGAGACTGTGGACATTGTACAGGAGATGGTGCGTGACTGCTGACATGGTACAGGAGATGGTCAGAGGCTGAAAACATATTGCAGGAGACTACAGGGGACAGTTATAGACAGGAGGCATATTACACAGGACTGCTACAAATCATTGCAATAACAGGTTAGCAGGGATATATAGATGAGTGTATACAGGGTCCCCAAGAGCTACACAAAAAGTGCCAAAGTGCCACAGGTTGGGCACAAGGGCCTGAAACTGTCAACTCACCACATCTTCTGCATAACAATTAAAATTTCTGGTCAGGGCTGAAGTGTGAGTGCCCACACTGGGTGCTAAAATGAGAGAAGGTGCTGAGTGCCTGCTTTAGATTTGCACATCTATTACTTTGGTTGATAAAAGTTCTCAAAACAAAGCCACAAAAGTCTCATGTTTTAGGCAGTTGGGAATGCTTGGAATTTTGATCTCATTCTTCAGCACAGTGATGATATAGGGAGATGTGGTCACATCTTCAGATTAAGGCAGCAAGAGTGCATGAGAACAGTGAAAAAATATGAAGACTTGGTGGACACATCCTACAATTGCACTGTGTTGGTAGTTTTTGTTTCTTTTAAATTCATAATGTATGTGTGGTCTTTTGCTTAATGCTTTTCGTATTGCAGCCACCATAGCTATGGATTGGTATGCTACAATGTTGAAATGTTTCTTCTTGAGTTTAGATACATTTTATTGAACTTTATAAGATATTCATTTTCCTTTCCAGCATTTTCTTTCATACATTAACTTCATTCCAATGTTTTATGGTTATATCATTTAAAAGAAGAGAGCTGATTTGATGTCCGTTAGTGCCATGCATGTCCTATTATCATTACAATCTATAACACAGCTATTTTTCTGGCTTACAACAGACCCTCCACGTAAAAGAGTTGATTCTCCAATGCTAAATCGCCATGGCAAGCGTCGTCCAGAAAGAAAGTCAATGGAAGTTTTAAGTGTGACAGATGGGGGTTCTCCTGTTCCTGCACGGCGAGCTATTGAGATGGCACAGCACAGTCAAAGGTAGGATTCTGCTGAACTGAACTCGGGTGGTTTATTCTAAAGGTTATTTTTTGGTATATCTAATGAAATGAATGCTGCACAGACTCTGAACTAAAAGGATACCAGTTATAGCTGAACAGCCTTCACCAAGCATGTGTGTGGGTTTGCATTGGTCTTTATAGACAGAGACCTGGATTAGGTTGCCTGTGAATTTTCAGAGAGATATAACCCACACAGTGAGATATGGGGGGACACAACAGATTGAGTGGGTGGAAGAGTCCAGAGCTCATAGCAAATTATTTACAAATGGTAATTTGTAATAATCTGAATCTTCACTCTTGGTGCTTGTTAACATGGGCACTCGTTCACATCAGGGCTAAGTTTCTCTGGATACAAGTCAATGAAAATGGAAAAACAGCTCAGAAGCAGGTCATAAGCAACTGTGAAAGAACTTACAATGATCTCAAAAGTTTCTTAACCTTATTTCAAATGGAGGATAATTGCACCTAAATGCATGTTGCATTTACCTGTTATTGCAAGCCCTTAAAGTAGTTGGGCTGAATATTCTTTACCTTCATACATTCTTTTCTATCCCCCCACAGCTCCCCCCCTAATAGTCACTTGAGCCCCCTCTTGATTCAGCGATGTGCACAAAAGCCTCAGTTGTCCTGAGACTCCCTCTCCTCATTGGCTGAGACAGCAGCGGAAGCCACTGGCTCCCACTGCTGTCAATCACAGTCAGTGAGTCAAAGAGGAAAGAGCAAGGTGTTCGGGAGCGAGCACACACCAGTGCCCCTCATAGAAAGTGACTTGCTATGGGGGCACTGGTCAAGGGGGAGGAGCCAGAAGCTCCGGCGAGGGACCCGAGAAGGGGAGGATCAGGGCTGCTCTGTGCAAAACCACTGCACAGAGCAGGTTAGTATAACATGCTTGTTATATTATTATTATTTTTTATTTTTAAAGCCAAACCTTTAACCACTTGCCGACCAGCCGCTTGTTCCTGCAAATTGCCATAGCTGTACGGTTGTCCCTTTAACAGCTACATTGGGTACTGGGGAGCCGATGTGTGTGGCTGGCGGCCGCTATGTCCGCTGGCCACCCACGATCGCTCCACAGAGAGCCAGAACGGGGATCTGTCAATGTGAACAAACAGATCTCCGTTCTGACAGGGGAGTTCACAGTGATCGTCTGTTCCTAGTAATCAGGAACAGCGATTTCTCTGTACTACCAGTCAATCCCCTCCCCCCACAGTTAGAAACACCTCCCAGGGAACATATTTATCCCCTTGATCGACCCCTAGTGTTAACCCCTTCCCTGCCAGTGACATTTATACGGTAATCAGTGCATTTTTATAGCACTGATCGCTGTATAAATGTCAATGGTCCCAAAAAAGTGTCCAATCTGTCTGCCGCAATGTCGCAGTCCTGCTAATAATTGCAGATCACCGCCATTACTAGTAAAAAAAAAATAATAATAAAAATGCCATAAATCTATCCCCTATTTTGTGGACGCTATAACTTTTGCGCAAATCAATCAATATACGCTTATTGTGATTTATTTTTTATCAAAAATATGTAGAAGAATACATATTGGCCTAAACTGATGAAGAAATTCGTCTTTTTACATTTTTTTGGCGGGGATATTTATTATAGCAAAAAGAAAAAAATATTGTTTTTTTTTTTTAAATTGTCGGGCTTTTTTGTTTATAGCGCAAAAAATAAAAAAACGCAGAGGTGATCAATTACCACCAAAAGAAAGCTCTATTTGTGGGAAAAAAAGGACATCAATTTTGTTTGGGTACAGCGTCGCCATGACCGCGCAATTGTCAGTTAAAGTGACGCAGTGCCGTAGTGGAAAAAAATGGCCTGGTCATAAGGGGTCAAATCTTCCGCTCCTTAAGTGGTTAAAGCGGAACTACACTGCTGAGAAAGCCCCTCTCCCCACCTCCTGAAGACTCCTGTGATGTATAACATTGTTTGCCTGGGCCTGGAAACCAGGGAGCAACTGAAGAAATGTAAAAAAAAAAAAGTTTTAAATAAGTGAATATGATATACTTTCCTATCTAGTTACTAATGCTCATAGCATAAGGATTATAAATAGTCAATGTTGGTTGATAGAATGAGGTTTCGCTTTAATTTGCTATAGTAACTCAGCAGTAATGTGGCCATAATCTCTCCCTGCCCCTGATGCAACATTAAGGCTGGGTTCACACTAGTCCAGTGCGAATTACAGCTTTGTTTTCTGTGCTCCTCCACTGCCCCAAATATGCTGCTTACAGGACTTTTTTTTAAATGTCCTGCCAGTGCAGTGCCCCAGTATGAAAGCACTTGGGCTTTCACATTGGGGGGGCAGGGGAGGCGTTTTCCAGGCACTTTACAGGCGCTATTTTTAGCCCTTTAGCGCCTGAAAAACACCTCAGTGGCAAAGGTGCAGGCATCTTTTTTTTGCAGCACCATAATTGTATTGCATGGGTGTTTCGACTTGCTTTGGGGTGTAATTTATTTATTTATTTATTTATTTCAGGTACTTATATAGCGCCGTCAATTTACGCAGCGCTTTACATATACATTGTACATTCACATCAGTCCCTACCCTCAAGGAGCTTACAATCTAAGGTCCCTAACTCACATTCATACATACTAGGGACAATTTAGACAGGATACAATTAACCTACCAGCATGTCTTTGGAGTGTGGGGGGAAACCGGAGTACCCGGAGGAAACCTACACAGGCACAGGAAGAACATGCAAACTCCAGGCAGGTAGTGTCGTGGTTGGGATTCGAACCAGCGACCCTTCTTACTGCTAGGCGAGAGTGCTACCCACTACACCACTGTGCCGCCCGTAATGAATTTAACATTGACACCACTGGCAGATCTCATGATGGAGTATGATTTCAATGCGGTGCAGAAAATGCTCAGGATTCCCTGCACTTCCCTCACCGCATATATGCGAACCGGGGCAGCCCCTGACTCTTGGGGTATTGACATATTGCATTTAGCCCAATAAGTTTGCAAAGACAACAGTTATCAAGTAAATATTGTTTCTCAAAAAAAGCCTTAAAACATTACAATGAATGAAAGGAAAAAAATATTGATTTATGCAATGTGTTTCTATAATTCTGTTTAAAAAAAAAGTTATTTATAGTACAGAGGCTGGTTCACAGACTAATAGAAAAATAGTTATTTGATTTGAAATTTACAGATACCAATGACAAATGAGTCACCCCAATGTCAGCTACTGTAATATGATGAAAAAGTATGTGCTTGTGCTATTGCATAGGTAAAAGACAATAGAGGATTTTCTTATAGATAAAGACAGTGTATTGTTTTATAAGAAGAGAAATCACTTGAAACAGCTGGATGGAGCAGGAATGAGCAGCTCCAAATCACAATACTTGACCTATATATCTATCCCTCTGAAATCTAATCCTTTAAAGCATACAATTTAAAATATGGCAGCAAGGTGTCCGTTTCTTTGTAGTTTCTTTCCATGAGTAGTGGGTGATAGATCTTTCTTTTTGCAGGTCCAGGTCTGTCAGTGGTGCATCAACTGGCCTGTCATCTAGCCCTCTCAGCAGTCCAAGGGTAAGTATTAAAAATGAAATTCCTAATATTACAGATAATATGACAGCAACAGTGTCCAGACTGCACTTTATCACATCCTGTTTGTGGCATATCATGCCATCACTACAACAACCTGCATTATCACACCATGACACCCTACATTGCAAACATCATCAGCAGTTCTCTTACAATTTTAACAGATAGGTTCTCTCTTTTTTCCCCCATTTATGTTGTAATACAAAATTTTGCATGGCTTATCATTGTTACTGTAGATATGGTTCTGAGTTTCTACAGCAACCAGTTTAAAATACATTTATAAGATTCTTGAATTTAAGTTTTAAGTGAATAAAGATACCAAAGAAACAAAACTCTGGGCTATTGACATAGACACCCTTCAAATTTTGTGGATTTGGAGTACTGGTATGTTAAAAGAAACCTTTATTTTCACGTTTGATATAAAAAGGAATATATCATGAAGTTTTTATGTAAATTTGTTTACATCAGGTGCCCTCATAGCCCCTCGCTAGGCACATATAACATACTTTAAAGCAAGAAGGCAAGACTTGGAAGCTAGAAGCAGCCAGATAGTGTGTATGGGAGTTGTTATGTTTCAGGACAGTCATTGTTATCCTTGCTTCACCCTTGGTAAGTCACTGACCGGACAATTGATATGTGCCAGGCCAGAGACTCATGAAATATAAAGAAAATAATAAGAGCATGTATCACAATACCTGAATATCACTGCAATTTTACCTGCAGGCTTCCTTCAATAACTTTGATCAATTTACTTTTGAAATGGCAACTCCGCCAAACTGATCTGTAGTAATTGACTGTCCTAGGGGGTGGTGAATCTGGGGTCTATGAACCTAATGCGGCTTGTGACCTGCACCTCTGCCCATCTCACACACACAATCCTAGGTGTTAGGATTTTCCCAGCAAAGGGCATTGTGCAGCAGGCCACAGTTTTCACAACGTGAGTGATATCAATAGGAGGATCAGGATGTAGAGGTGAATCTATTTAACACATATTGCAGTATGTTTCTGCTGACCAAATGCATCAAAATTATCTTCTCTCTCTGACCTATACTAGCTACAAAATCTTACTTTTAAATATACACATAATACCACATTTGTAACGGACAATGACAGTGGGCAACATGTTATAATAGGAAGAGAGCTACAAACCTGGTCTGGGCACTGATCTGCTACCATACAAAAATTGGTCAGATTGAAGCAGCATGTATTTAAGGTACAGACTGTGCTAGGGACTATGATCGCATACATCACATATTAGTCACATCTAAGAGCCAGCATTTACCCGAAAACATGAAAACACAATGAATGCATCAATAAATTCACAGGTTGAACACAATAAATAATTTCACAGGTTGAACTGGATGGACTATTGTCTTTATTCAACCTTAAAAACTATGAAAATGTGTAATAAATAATAGGAAGAATCTATTTGGCATCCAAATATTA
The DNA here is from genome assembly GCA_037952925.1 of Lithobates clamitans. Lineage (NCBI taxonomy): Eukaryota > Metazoa > Chordata > Amphibia > Anura > Ranidae > Lithobates > Lithobates clamitans. Next base: position 5,199,612 of record JBBGZY010000562.1, read on the forward strand.
GTGTGGGGATGTATTTTGAACCTTGGGTTAATCCATCTTTTCATTCTTTATAAACAGACCTTTTAGGTCACATCATGTGGCAACAAGATGTATAAATTATACATTAATATATTACATTACTATAAATAGCAACCATTATATCGATGATGTATCGTAATGATTTCCAAACCCTTTATTACTATAGTTAAAGGTTAATCTGGTTGAAAAAAAAGACACATGTCTATGTCCATTGAATCCGACCAAAAGACAAAACTAAATACATTAAATTCTGCATCCTCTGAATCCAACCAAAAGACAAAAATAAATAAATGAAAATCCTGCATCCTTTGAACCCAACAGTATTAATTAAGCAAGATTAGCGATTGCAGCACTTGTGTACACATACTACCCATAAGTCATCATTAAGCAACAGAACTTTGCTGTGTAACCCAGTTAGTAACACTGTTTAAACTGAGCACATAATATGTGGTAGAGGCTTACCTAGCTGGAAATTAAAGCTTACAACCTGATGTCTATGACTTACCGTAGTTACCACTGTCATACACTACACTACAGTTAACAGTTGTTGTACCTAATTCTTAGTGACATACTCTATATAATTGAAAAGACTTCATTATCCACCTTTTTATATCATTCAGTGTAATAATCGGTCTTAGGCCCAATATTATTGGCAAGCTGGCACAGATCTTCATACCTTCCTGGATTCAGTAACCCAGAAAAATAATGTATGTGTGTTTGTGTTTGTAAAGACTACATTTACTGTGCTAGTCCTTCCACATGTGTGATAATGTACAAAATGGAAACATAGCCTTGAATTCTTTGCTGTTTACTGGCCCTTTTTAATTTTGGCATTGACAAAGATTCATATCTGTTATATATATTGAGCACACAGCAATAGAACACCATGTCCTACCACATTGCTCCATCTCATTGTCAAACATCAATGCCTATTGGGCACTTTTCTGTCCCCCCTTGCCAGAGTCCCGTTTTCACTTTCTCCCCCACACCGCTGGAAGCCGTTGATGGGGAGGATCCCCGTGCCATCTGGCAATCCAAAGCTGCTCACCGTCAGCCTGACCCGAAGACCCAGACACTGCCTGCTAAGACCAGCCTGGGAGAGAAGCCCCTCCACACCATTAAATCCAATCCCTTACCCATTACCATGACTGCCTCCTCCCCACCGCATGACTCCTCAACTTCACCTCATCGCTCCCCTTTATCCCCACCTTTCTTCCCTTCCTCATTGCCTGCTCGTTTTTTCCCTGGTACTAAATCCACCACCAAATCTATCCCTTTGCCGCAGGTGACCCCTCACCCTTCTCCCCGAGGTAGCCCCCTCCCTACCCCGCTGGGCACCCCAGTACATACGCCCAAGGACAGTCCGACTGGGACACCTAGTGGCACCCCTCCCTCCAGTCCTGGTGTTGGTGGAGTGGCTTGGAAGACACGGCTCAACTCTATCAAGAATAGTTTTCTGGGATCCCCACGCTTCCATCGTCGGAAATTGCAAGGTAGGTTAAATTGTTCTGCATCAGCTTGCCATCTAGTGGCACATTGTTGAATGAGCTGCAGTATTACAGATTAAATAAAATAGTTGTTGCCTTGTGCCAACTAACAAAAAGGTTCAAACAGATCAGGATAGAAAAAAATAAATAAATAAAAAAGAATATTATTAACTGAAATTGAGATGTTAAACTTTAAAGATAACATTTCGATTGATTTTACCATGTTCTACAACACCTCTGGGGTTAATCAGTTTTAAAATGAAATATTTTTTCTGTATTTTAAAGCAAACCCATCAGCCTTTCTATATGTTGAAAAGTAAATGTTCTAAGAGCAGATACATGATTGATACAGTAGAAGGCCCTCAAGTAAGAGTTTCAGATTCAAAATTCATTAAATATTTTGAAGCGTTAATTTACCACTGTGGAATTATGCATTCTGTAATGTGGTCAGTCCCTTCAGCATTAGTCTTTTTCGGTAAACTTCACTGAACCCTCTATGAGTTAAATACATATTTAATATAAGTAGGGGTGCTACCATTCAGGGCATAGCTAATAGTAAGCTGTATATTAGATTTAAAGTAGAAATATAGGCAAAACTTTTTTTTATTTAATTTTGGATAAAGTAAGGGAGGGTTATAACCCCTGTTGTATTTTTTTTTTGCCATCTATGTCCCATTGCAGAGATTTCTCTTCGCTTTCTGTCCCATAGCTAAACAGGAAGTGAGAGGAAATCCATGCAAATTGAAGGAATCCCTTGGGGACCCCCATGTCCCCATTGGAAGATGTTATTACTTTTCTGGGGCAACCCAAAATTTGGGATTTTTATTTTTACTTTAACTTTTAATGATATAGGTAAACAAGACAAATAGAGAGAGGGGAACAGACAGCAATAAATAAAGACAAGTGTTCTAATCCCTCTCACTCCATCTAAAACTAAAAAAAAGTTTTGCCTTTAGTTAGACTTCAACATGCTCCTTTGTACAGCATCATGTTGTTTTGAACCCTCTGTTCTACAAACAGGTGTTTAACGAGGGAAAGGTAATGTCGATGAACACAGTATGCAAAGCCGGATGCTCCTATTATCTTTATTGCTTGGGAAAATTTCCCTGTGTGCCTCTCTTATACACGTTTCATTTTTTATTGGGGGTCTGTCTTCAGGACTAAGCTCTGCTTGTTCTGTTTCAAATGAACATATATAAAATGACATACTTCCTAGACCCAGTCTGTAGGGACAGTATGACCACTTGCTGACTTGGAAAAATCCACAGGTGACATACTCTTCAAGACACAGAGGTTGAATCTAACGTAGTATTAGTTGAAGGATAAGAACATAATAACTTACTTAAGCCTTTGTGGTGGAAAGCATTGTTGAACTGCACAGTAGGGTGGGCCAGGGAGTGTCCAGCTACTTATGCCTCTGCCTTTGGAAGCCATGCTTGTAATTGTCAGCCTTTCAATGCCTCATGGGACTTGTAGTTCTGCAACACCTGGAGGTCCACAGTTTAAGCACCCTTGAGCTAGGGACTGCACTAATTGGAGGCAAAGCAGGAGGGAGAAACAGAGAAACATACCAAGGACACAATAATAAACAGGCTGTTGTGTTAGCACACTGCCAATATCCCTTCAATTTCTTGGGAGAGTTCCCTTATTGGCCACTAAGTGGCACTCACTAGCCAAAGGGAAGGCAGTTGATGGTGAATAGCCTTGAAGTCAGGTCTGTAATAACACAGTAACACTAATTCAATAGAGTTACACAGAGAAGGTTTTTCAGGCAGGCAAAGGTTGTAGAAGGCTTTGTGTAGGGAGGACTGCTAATAGGAAGGACTTTTACAAATGACTGACTGGCACACTTTAAAGCTCATATACCTCCTTGGTCATTTCTTTTTACCTATTGATTTTAGAAGGGGATCAGCAAGTTAGTGTCACCCTGACTGTGAAGTTACCCCCAGACATGGTGGTGCATGCACAATTGAGTTATTTTGGTGCAAGTTTCATATTGATGTTTATGTCAATGAAGAGGGTAGGTAGAATGGGAGAACAGCACTGGCAGATGCTGCTCATCACAGGACAGAACAATGTCAATCAGGGAAGGAATTCTGATCTTCCCAATTGATTAGTCCTGGTAGGTGTGATTGTGAGTGGTCTTACAGCCACATTTTAGCTAGACATACACCTTAATAAACATACAAAAAGGATTGAAAACTAAAGCAGGGCCGGTGTGTGGGCAGATGTGATAACAGAGCAGCTCTAAACCAGGACAAGAAGTTCTTTGCCTGCTATGCAATGGGAAGTTCAAAGATTTTGTTCTTTAAAATGACCCTGTCCAGGAGTTACCAAAATTAAAATAACAGTACCCTGTGAAGAAAGCAGCATTTTACTTACCTGCCCATTTGCCGAAACTTTGCTCTGTAGGAGAGCAGCTACCACTGATCATATTCCACTCCCCTGGGCTGGTAGAAGAGTGTCTTCCCTGCTGGCTGCTGTGGTTTCCTCTTTTAGACCCCTAATCACTGTAGGACACAGTAGCGATGTAGGGGCTGATGGGAGGAACTACAGCGACCAGCAGGAGACACGCTATTCCACATACCTGGAAATGTAGAATAGGATTGCTACTAGTAGTTCTGCTCCAAAGCAAAGTTCCTGTGAATAGACCACAAAATGTAAGTGCTGCAATTTTAATTTTGTTAACCCCTGACAGGGTCAATCTAATCTTTACAATCAGTTAATATAATAAGATGGAGAGAGTAAGCATAAACACTTAAGGGTCCACTTATGTTTTCATGCAAGGTTTGTAAAACTTTCACCCAGGTTTCACACACTTTTCCAACCAAATCCTACTGGAAATGTGATTGATTCCTAAATGAGAGTTGTGTGAATCTTGTTTGAAAACATTTATACCTACCGCCCCTTTGTATGTTAGGTTATTGGGTCCAAGACTGCAAATTACCGCATCTGACAAGGCAAAAAAGCATATTTTAACTTATCTGCACACTTTACCTTAAATCATTTTTACATCCTATTTTTACATCTTTTTTTCCTTACGTTCCTTACTCATAATATATTTTATTACTGTAATAAATATAAGAAGGAAAGTAGATGCAAATGATACTTATTATGTTTAAGCATTGAGCAGCTACTTTTAAAACAATACTCTGATTTCCATTAGAGTATATTTCTATGCAGTTTTATTGGTAATGCGTTTTATCTGCTCCTTTTTAATTATGCTTGTATTTTGCATAGTGCCGACTCCCGAAGAAATGTCAAGTCTTACTCCAGAATCCTCACCAGAGTGAGTACACTTCATTAACTATAATAGATAAGGACAGAACATAATGAGCCTCATATATCAGAATGTCTGAAGGATGGCTTATATAGTCGCAGCAGCTAATAAAAGTTTTTTTTTTCACTCTGATAAAAGGTAGAAGCTGTGAGTGTTCTACTAGAGATTTTTCCCCTAAAGACCATTTCATGTTGTGTTCAATTTTGATCTTCCAGAGACCTGTTGGGTTTTCAAAAATGTGAATACAGATGAACCATTATCACATCAGAGAGATATTAAAATGGATCTCTAGCTCAACAATTTTACATTGGAAATATTTGTAAAGTGGTATACATACCATAATGAACCACATATCTTTGCTGTGTTGCATTGTAAAAGAACGGTGACCACACTATTCTGAGGCTATACTGTAACTTTACAAACTCCACGTCAGTTCCATGCCACTTGCATATTGGTGGACTACTAGTGAACATCACCATGATAGATTTGCTCACCCCAAACGCTCTTCCTTCTGTAAGCTCAACTTCCCCTCCAGTCTATCATATTAAAAAAATATTTCCTAGACCTTTTAAATAAATAAATAAGGAAATTGGAGGGTGGATCTGTTTTTCACTTTGTCTACAATTATCCCTGAATACATGAGTTCTTAGGACTCTAGCACTTAATATATTGTCCTCAGCCTTTGCCAGCTGCCTTTTTTTCCACCTACAGTGAACAGAGTTCAGCTTAAAGTGGTTGTAAACCCACTTTGAAAAAAAAAAAACTAACACCTGCAAGACAAAGGCATAAAGAGCTAGTATGCATAGCATACTAGCTCATTATGTAATACTCACCTGAGATTGAAGCCCTCGCTGCAGTGCCCGTACACAGCACCGTCCGGCGACATCACACCCAGGGGTTATTTCCGGGTATCGCAGCTCCAGCGATGTGATTGGCCAGAGCCGCAATGACATCACTCCCGTGCATGCATGCGGGAGCCACCGGTAATGGCACACTCACTGAAGCAAACGGCACGTACGTGCCATTGCTTCAGTTCACTTCCATAAAATCTAGACATGTACCTTACTGTCCTTAATCCATGTTTCCAAACGTATCCATTGCTTCTGTCTGTCTTTTTTACAGACTTTAGGTCATGACACAGGAAGGAGTTGACCAGCTGACCTCATTAGTACACACCCTGCATCATTCACCCTCCCATTCTCAGATGCACATTTTTTAAATGAAATGCAATCAATCAGTGATCACCCTTCTCATTAAATACACAATCAGATTGCATAGTGTATGGCCATCTTTATACAAGTACATAGAAGGGAGCGGACAGAAACACTCAGCTGTCCCGCCCCATTCACATCTCTGCATAGTAGGACCTCGCATTCCCATATACGTCTTTTTTTTTTTTTAGCGAGGGGAGGAGGCGTTTTGGAGCATTTTCACTCATCACACATGGGACAGCCCATCCACCCACCTGAATGGGCTGCCCTACACACAGCAATCGCCCCAAAGAAGCTCCAGAACTTTTTTTTAGAGTGGAGCTTGGTGCGTTTTTTACTGCGATTTTTGATGCATTTATGAAATGCAAGGAAACACACAGATGTGAATGGAGTCTCATTGTTCTTGTGTTATGGCACCAATTTCACTTTCAGGCCTCATTCACATCTAGCATAGTGGGAGGGAACGTTTTGTGGCTCATTTTTCCTGTGACACGCATAGGGCAGCCCGTTGATTTAAATGGGCTGTGTTATATGTGGCTTATGGGACATGTTGGCATTTTGTGGGTTGCGTGTTTTTTACTGTGCATTTTTCAGCATTTGCCACTTGTTTTTTCACATGGTAAAATGTATGTTTGCTTCTGTGTTTGGTGTGCCGTTAACAAATACGGGCACTGAAAGACCAACTAGTAATTTTAGGTGTATAAAGATGGCCATACACTATACAATCTGATTGTACAATCTCCTTTAGATTTACCAAATTTATATAATAGGAGGAAACACCTATCTAGCCAATCACTCTATATCCAATCAGGCAGGCCCTTACACTATATAATTTACACCAGACCTCAACAGAGGAACACACTCCATCTTTTCCAAACTACCCCCACTATTTTACATTCATGGCCAGGGATTCCCGGTCATGTAAGTAAATGGGGCTGGTTACATCTCTGGTTGTTAAGACGAAGCACCGCTCATTTTAGTGATGCTTTACCGGCGCTGTGCTGGTGGGAGCGGGGCACTTTTAACCCCAAAGAAGGGGTTAAGGTGGGGTTAAAAGCGCCCGAAAAGTGCCACTGCCGAAGCGTTTTGCAGGCGCTTCAGCAGCGCTGTCCGTTGATTTAAATGGCAGGGGCGGTTTAGGAACAGTGTATACACCGCTCCTGCACCGCCCCAAAGATTCTGCTTTTTTTCATGTCCTGTAAGTACACTGCCCAAGTGTGAAGGCATCTGGGCTTTTACACTGTGGAGGCTTTAGAGGCGCTTTTCAGGTGCTTTACAGGCTGTATTTTTAGCGCTAAAACGTCTGAAAAATGACTCAGTGTGAAAGTAGCCTAAGGACTCGGTGGTGCCTACACCCGTGGCATCCTTAAAAATCATTGGCAGCAGGAAGCTGTCATGTATAATAGCTGTATTAATCTATTAGACATGATGTTCACCTCCCATAACTTGTTTTTAGACCAAACTTTAAACTCATCCATACTGACATAAAGCCACACGAGGATTGCATTGATTTTAATGAGTTGACTGATGTGCATTGAAGGGGCAGTAAAAAATAACACATCAAGCAACTCCACAAAAAATTATTATTCATATATATATATATATATATATTCATATATACTGTGTATATATATATATATATATATATATATATATATATATATATATATATATATATATATATATATACATATACATATCTTTTTCTCCTCTTCTAAAATATTTTTATCAGGGCAGTGATAGCAAATGCACTTGTCACTGGCACAGGCTTTTCTCTTTGTAAGCTCACTGAGCTCTTCATGTTAAATAAATTAATTCAAACGATCTTTGTAACCATAACATTTAGAATTCCATCTAACCATTTACTTTGTCTCATTTTAGGCTTGCAAAGAAGTCCTGGTTTGGCAATTTCATTAATTTAGATAAAGAAGAACAGATATTTGTAGTAATCAAAGACAAACCTCTCAGCTCTATAAAGGCTGATATCGTCCATGCTTTCCTCTCAGTAAGTATGATCTTAATTTACTGCTTCTGTATTTATTTGTGTAATAATAAAAGGAATGCAGGTCATGATTTTTGACAAAATAAATGCCAACTGTTGGCACAGGACACAGAGTTGTTAATAGTCATTACTACATGAGATGTAGCAAAGCAATGAATATGAGGGGTGGGTAACACTGCAACAAGGCCAACAAGCCCAAATCCCCAAACAGAAAAGGGGAACAAAGCTGGCTGCAAGACCTGAAATTGGTGTCCACAGAGGCAAAACCATCAACCTGGTTGAACTTCGTAAACATATGAAGACCAGGATGCAGCCTTACAAACTTCAATAAGAGAAGCCTGATTCTGAATGACCCAGGAGGCACTGACTTTTCAAGAGAAAATCAAGGAGCATGTACATGATAAACACTCTGATTCTGACGCACTCACAGACAGTATGGTTGGTGATGGGTCACTTGGTGGAGAACAGACTAACATGAGGGGTGCTATGGGGTCCGATGTACTGATGGGTTCTAATCGGATACCCATGTCACCCCTGAAATGTAGGAACTATTCCTAAAAGCACAAAAGAATAGGATTTTCAATTATTTCCTCCGGGCCAGGATCAGCCCAACAAGCAGACTGCTCTTCACAACCTAGATCGATATGCATACAAGAGCAAATAGATAAACATCAGTTACAGGTCATAAATCTATCCTCTAGAGCAGTGGTCATCAACCCTGTCCTCAGGGCCAACTAACAGGCCCGGTTTTATTTATTACCTTAGGGAGATGTAGACTAGAATACTGCAATCACTGAGCAGCAAATTATATCACCTGTGATGTATTTCAGTTATCTTACAAACCTGGCCTGTTAGTGGGCCCTGAGGACAGGGTTGATGACCACTGCTCTAGAGTACTCACCCAGTCTGAAATCAAAGTCTTGGGCCTAGGCCTCAGTTTTTGTCCAGCCTCACGGGCAGACAATTTTGAGGTAGTAAAAGATCTCAATCTCTTTGCTAGAAGATTAACCTATAAATATATGTATGATAAAGAAAGGAAAAAGAAAAAACAAGAGACTATTGAACGTGAAAAATGGAAAGGGTTCACAGTAAGGGAGGGACCTAATGACCTTTAAAGACATCATGGATTTATTGGATGAGAATGACACTGCTCTGGGGTGGTTCTGCAGAGGGGGGTCCCCCAGAGGATCAACCGGGTGTCTTCCCTCAGGCACAGTCCCCCATAGAAACTCAGAAGTTTCATAAAAAATCCATGCAATTTCCCCCTTTGAAGACTAATCCCAATATTTGGACGTTTCTGTCTCAGGTTACATCTGACATTAAAAAATTGAACTTTAGAGCTCTTCATGATACAAATAACATAACTTTTGAGCAACAGTGGGCGATTAACCAATTACAAAAATATATGGACTTAACCATAAAAGTGGCTCACATAGTGGGAATGTAGTTGTGATGGATACGAACTGCTATCGGCAAATGTGTCTTGATATACTCTAATGGAGAGTGGTATGCCCTCGTTTCAGAAGAGAGCATCCATGAATTTAACAGTGAATATGATAGGATTGTAAATAATGCCTATACAAATGGAATTATTGATAAGTAAATCTTTGAGGCTTTGAAGGTACCCTATCCAAGAGTTCAATCTTTCTACTCACTGCCATAAACCCATAAGAACATAATTAAACCTCCTGGACGCCCAATTATTTCAGGAATTGGGGCTAAAACTGAGAAGAGTAGTCGATTGGTGGATGCCTTTTTGTCACCCCATGTCTTAGAACTTGCATCATATATTCAGGACACTATGGATTTATTGAAAAAGCTATATAATATCAATATACCAACAGACAGTATACTAGTCTCTATTGATGTGGAGATGCTATACAGTATCCCGCATCAATGTGGGATTTCAGTGGTGGAGATTTTCCTAAATGAGATGGATGTGGTGACAAAACCATATAATACCTTTGTGGCGCAGTTGCTGCACCACATTTTGACTAAGAACATATTTACTTTTTTTCGCTACCTCCAGGTGCAGGGGGTTAAGATGGGGACATGTGTGCCCCATCGTATGCCAACCTGGCGTGGTGGGAGTGTACTTTGTTTACTGATAAAGCAAAGAGATATTTAATATTATTATGTCTTCATCGTCCTTCACTAGTACCGGCAGTCTGCTCAGTCTGTCCAATTTCTAAACATTTCTAGAGAAATGGGCCTTCACCAGGAAAGTACTATCCTCTCCCTTGATCTCATAGGCTTAAGAAATGAGCTGACAAATCCACCTGGAAATAATGGATTTAGAAGCTGCCTGACCCTTACAAAGTCCTTTAGGTAGAACAAACAGAATCAGATTGTCAAAACAAAGCTGTAGTAATGAGAGAAAATGCAAACAGTCCAAACAACAAACAAAGTGTGAAGCACCTTTTCTTTAGGAGTAGGACAAAAGGATGGCGACATATTGTCCTTGTGACAGACTTAGCCGGGATAGAGGCTTTTGGAAGGGACTGAATGCCAGCCTCCTGCCGGCCGATTATGGGCCCTGGCATTTGGGGGAATGGTGCTCTTTGTGAGCTGTATGCCTGGGGACCCTTGAGTTGGCATTACTTTAGATTCAGGTCCATGTCCCCCAGGACACACAGACTCTGGGGACCCTGGATGTGCCATAGTGATGGGAGTCACTAATAGGGGCACAAGGTGAATGAGAACCCCACTATGATCTGTGCTAGTCAGAGACTCAATGCTGTATATATGTGTATATATAATGTGTGCTGTCTCATTGTGTTGTGTACTGTTTGCTGTGCTAGTTTTGGGTGGGGCTGTATTCCAATGTTCTATTGTGTTTGTCTGCCTTGGATCACAGGATTTGTATTGCATTGGAGGGAGGGGGGATTCTTCCAACAGCTCTCCCTGCTAAGACTGTGTACTGATGCGACGTTAAACACACCTGACCTGTGTGTCCATTGTCAGTGGACAGTTTCAACCCGCCTTCTTTTCCAAGGGTGGGGGAGAAAGTGTCTCTGAGTTATTTTATCTGTTGTGTCCATGTGTTATAATAAAGAGGTGATTCCTGCTTGAAACCTGAAGACAGAGCCGTGTCTCGTTTTTGGGGTGCATTATTTGTATGGGTTCCTTGTTCGGCTGATTGGAGTGTTCGGTAGCTGCCTTTGTGTTTGGGTATGAAATGTCTTAAACTACTTTAACCCCTTTCATACTCGGGGTGTCGTTACACTGGTGGCTAGCAGCGGGATCATTCCCACAGCCCAGAAGGACAGCTACAAGAGGACACAGGACAATGGAAGCACAGTATGGACAGCTAAAGCTCTCTTCCCTCAAGGACTTACTGGAGAACCGGGGCCGACCGGCCAACAACCGTAAGAAGAGGGACATTATCGCAGAACTAGTCGAAATGGATAGAGCTGAAAGACCCAACATAACCAAAAGGCCCAGCATAGCAGACTTCAGTCACCCCAGCGGAGATATGGATCTGGCATCAAAGTTCCCGGGGCTGCTGCGGATCGTCCTTTCAGCAATCCCCAGGATTGTGTCTGTGGATGAATACCTGGAGCTCAGGCAGAAGATCCGGGTAAGACACTGGATTAGAGCCCTCCAGGTTGCTGCAACACAACAGGGCAAGTGCTTTCCAACCCCAGAGCAGCAGGCCAGTGAACAACTGGAATTAAGGATGCAATTCCTGGGAGAGCGGCCCCAGGAGCAATGGGTGACTGAGTTGGACAGGCTGGTCCAGCAAGAAATAGAGCTGGACAATCGGTATCAGGCTCTGCAATGGCACGTGGAGGAGGAATATTTAGGGGAGACAACAGAATGCTCTCTGGAGGGATATGACTTTGGTGGCCCTGGATTGCTGTGGGAGAGCCTTTCAGATTGTTTTGTGTATGGCGATGAAGTAGAATCTACCCTGGAGGACCTGCGAGAATACAGAGAGGCTATGTTCAGCCTTGCAGGGGTCTCAGAGCTTAAACCCGATCTAGACTATTTGCTAAGGAAGGAACAGCATCTGGAAAGGGCATACAGGAAACTGCTAGAATGCGTTCAGCAGCATGCCAGAGAATTGGCAGTGGAAACTCTGGAGATTGCCGTCTCCAAAGCTGAAGTGCTGACAACAGGGCAGAGTTCTGCTAACCTCTGCCCAGCACTGATGGCATTTTCTGAGTTCCACGGACATGAGATTGTGAACTTCTATAACCAGACACCAGTTGCAGACACAGGGGATTTGATGGACTTTTTTGCTGGGGAGGAACAGCCGGGTGAGCCTCCGATGGGGGAGCTGATGTTAAGGCCGGGCTTCACTGTGCTCTGCCCAGTACCAACAGCAATTTCTGTGGAGTTACAAAGAACTTCCCCAGCTGAAGCGATGGCCACCGGACAGAGGGTCCAAGACCTCTGCCCTACACCTGCGGCGGTTCCGGTGGCCCAGGGTGAGAAGGAGATGGTCCCTTCCCAGCAGCATATGGCACCCCAGAATAATAGCACCAATCCAGCAGAAGAGCTGGCAACAGAGCAGAGTGCTGCAAGCCTCTGCCCTCACCTAACAGAAGAGGGAGTTCCTCTGGTAGTGGAAGGGACTTCGTTCTTCACTGACACAATCCCAAAAATTGGTGCGGCACTGGGACAGGAGGATGTCAGCCATGCTTTGCAAGCACTGGGGGATTTTCACCTACCAAAAGTGGATGGGACTTCAGTCTCCACTTGTATACCCCAGGGATGCTGGGCGGTCGGCCCAGATCCCCAACAGCGTGACGGAGTGAGCCCAGTCACCCTGTCTTCTCTCCAGCGGCTGAAAAAATTCCAGGGAGAAGGGCCAGTCCAGACCTCTCCCCAGTGGTGGGCATGTTCTCTGAGAGATGCAGAGGTTGGCTGGGTGAGTAATTCTCTGCTTGGAACAATTTATTTGGGGTACTTTGTGGATACCGGCATTGGGGGACTGGAACTACTGACTAACTTCAGAGTCAACACGTCTGGGGTCTCCTCCTGTGTTTAGTCTCCTGCCGAAAGGGGAGAAATGTGACAGACCTAGCCGGGATAGAGGCTTTTGGAGGGGACTGAATGCCAGCCTCCTGCCGGCCGATTATGGGCCCTGGCATTTGGGGGAACGGTGCTCTTTGTGAGCTGTATGCCTGGGGACCCTTGAGTTGGCATTACTTTAGATTCAGGTCCATGTCCCCCAAGACACACAGACTCTGGGGACCCTGGATGTGCCATAGTGATGGGAGTCACTAATAGGGGCACAAGGTGAATGAGAACCCCACTGTGATCTGTATAATAAAGAGTTGATTCCTGCTTGAAACCTGAAGACAGAGCCGTGTCTCGTTTTTGGGGTGGATTATTTGTATGGGTTCCTTGTTCGGCTGATTGGAGTGTTCGGTAGCTGCCTTTGTGTTTGGGTATGAAATGTCCCAAACGATTTAACCCCTTTCATACTTGGGGTGTCGTTACAGTCCTGATTCAAGTGAAACAAAGAAACCGCCTTAGGCAAGAACGAGGACTGAGACCTCAACACCACTGTATCCTGGTGAAAAAACAGGAAAGGTTACTTGCAGGAAAGTGCGGCTAACTCCAAGACCCTGTGAGCTGAGATAATGGCCACCAAAAAAAAACCTTGTGCATAAGAAGCAGCAAGGGAATCTCTCTTAGTGAGGTTCAAGGATGGAAGAGGGCAAAGCCAACAAATCCAAGTTAAGATTCCATGGAGATAGAGTAGGACACAGGAGGAACAATTTGAGTGACTACTTAAACAAAAGCTTTGACCAAAGAATGAGACACAACAGGTCTTGTAAAAAGCACAGTCAAGGCCAGGATTTGTCCCTTGATGATACTCAAAGCCAAGGACATCTCCAGACCACATTGGAGAAAAGTTAGAATCTTCCCCATGCCATACAGTCAACAATAGAACTTATGATTTTCAGAAAAAGCAAAAAAAAGGTGTCCAAGTATGATAGTACTTCCTAGAGGTTAATTTTCTATCCCTGAAAAAGTGATCTTCAGAGAGACTCAGGAAAGCATCCATCACCTTCAGACACCAGCACAAAACTGAGGCTTAGCTGAGCTGGGAGGGGGTGGGAATTCTTGCCTTTTTTGTAGGCCAGTGTCTATTCACCTGAAGGTAGTAGTATAACCCATGTAGTAATGATTATGAACTCCTCGGTGTCCTGTGATATACAATAAAGAAAGATGCTTTTTTTTCACTCCCTACATTCAATTGTTGTTTTTATATTGCCCAGTCCTAGGACTAATATGCCTACAATTGGAAAGACAACTTGTACTTCTATTATATTGTGAATATGAATGATACCCTTATGTGACCACTTGTTTCTTGCTAGTTGAGCACCCTGGGAGTTTTAGTGCAGTAACATGTCGAACGTTTTTGCTGTTTATTATCTTCTATATACTGCCAACATTTCCCATAGTCTCTTAAAGCAGAGTATACTGTACAGCAAAAATTCACTGTTAAACACAATATAGTTTGTAAAGCTTACAATAGAACAGTTAAACATTTTGCTTAATTCCTTCTTTTTATCTTACTTTAGATCCCAAGCTTAAGTCACAGCGTGATCTCTCAGACCAGCTTCAGAGCGGAGTACAAGTCATCAGGGGGTCCATCTGTGTTCCAAAAACCTGTCAAATTTCAGGTGGACATCAGTTACTCCGAGGGAGCTGAAGCACAAAAAGAGAATGGCATATACTCTGTGACCTTCACTCTAATATCAGGTAAACTTGCCGTGCATGCTAATGGCAAGAACAAATAGGGAGGACAGTTTTTTTTATGTTAAGATGAATTAATCGAATAGATAACAGGCTGTTAGACAGTTTAACACATACACAGTATTCAGAAAAACTGGGAGCAAGTAAAAGATTCCTCTGTGGGGATTACATGCCTCAGCTGCTGCAGAAGATTCTAAGAGGCCAAATTGTCAATCATTCTTTTATTCTGTAAATTTGTCAAGCACTCTGTTACACAGTTACAAAAAGCAAAACTGTGATTGACAGCTGAGCTTGACAGCATCTCCCGTGATGGACAAACATCCTCCCATTAAGGCACGATTCATTGGACTGTCACAAGCCTAGGGCTGAGTTGCTTTGTTCCCACCAAGGACAATCTGCCCTGATTGCAAAAATGCATCCCAACCAGCGATTAATTAATTGACAGGCTGTTATGTTTAACTTTGTAGTATGGCCAGTTCTTACCTTGCAGCTGAACATATAAAGATGGATATGGAAATTATGTTAGTTTCTTCTTATGTTTGTAGAACATTCAAGGAAATTTGGAATTTGAAATAACTGTTGTAAGCAATGCCTGTAATAAGCTATTTGTTGAGCTCAGTTACAGTTACACTCCAGTCAAATTTGAAATTTAAACTTTGGGACACAAACAGGTAGCACAGCCTAACTGCTCAGTACTTTAGTTCTTTATCCAAATTTGCTTTATTGTACGAGTCCACCACTTTACCTTCTGTTGGAAATCTGGTGATTTGGGAACCCCGCTTGTGATAACAGAAATCTGCTCCAATATACACGCTTCTTGCTGTCTCTGCCATATTAAACACTTAATGTAAAGCAAATGTCAATGCCAGTTTGCTCATCCCCACACTGAAGGCAAGCCTATGGTCTCACTGGACTCCCACAAGGCGTTCAATAGAACGGAATGGCCATACCAGCTTTGGGTACTGCAGATTTTCAGTTTAGACCCAATTCATTACGCTGTGTTACAACTCCACTATGGCAAAGATTAGAGTTAATACACTGTAATGAAATTTCTCCATCCTTCTCCATACATAGGGTCACTCGTCAGGGATACCCTTTCTCCAATTCTATAATATCCTATTATCCCTAGAGGTTGAACCCCTTAGCTGCTCTGATTCAAACTGCCTCCCATATAAAAGGTTTAACAGTCCTGTCCCTTGAGGGGGGGGGGGTAATTTCCCTCTATATGCACATTTGATACATTTGTACATTTGCACATATGCACATATATGTACATTTGTACATTTTGATCTATTTAGCAGATCCCAATTAGTCCCTTTATCCTGTATGGATTTGGTAAGTATTCATGCTTTAAGGTCAATTGGGACAAGTTCCTCCTCTTGCACCTGGGCCCAATAACCATTCATATGGAGATTGTGAATAAATATAGGTTCCTAAGGGTTCACTTGTCAAACGTTGCACCCAATACTTATTCAAGTCAGATGGCAGTATGTGGGAGCCCACTTTTTGTTTAAAGTGGAGTTCCACCCAAAAATGGAACTTCCACTTTAAGTGATGGTGACCCCCTGACATGCCACATTTGGCATGTAATTTTTTTTGGGGGGGAGCAGATACCCTTTTTTTAGAGGCATCCAGCTCCCACTTCCTCTGCGCCAGAAAGGAAGTTCACCTCTCCCCCTTCCCTCCTGCAATTTTCTGGTACAGGTCCCATTAGATTGCCTGGCTAATCACAGTGCACAGTGCAGCTCGGGCATGTGCAGTGTGTGCCCAGCTGTGAAGCCACAGCTGGGCACCCACAGTTACAATGCTGGCGCCGCAGAGAGGAGGGAGAGAGGGGCAGGGCTTTGTTTGCCCACATCACTGGACCGTGGGACGGGGGAGCATCCAATTAATAAAAGTCAGCAGCTACACATTTTGTAGCTGCTTACATTTAAATGGGTGAAACGCCGTTTTAAGCAGGCTTCCAAATTCCGATAAGTGTACCACCTGCAGACTCCCCCACTAACACAGGGGCCAGCAGTGGCGGTACATCCATAAGGGCGCACGGGCACCACCCCCCTCTCCAACCGCCCCCTCTATGACCAAAGGATAGATTTAGGCATGAATCTATTTAGGCACCTGGCCCCTTTTCGGGCACCGGGCGCCTGAATTACAGCAGCGGGGGGTGTTTTTGAAGCACCTCATTAAAGCCATGGGGTCTAATAGGCTTCAAAATAGGTGAATTCGCTATTCTAACACTGAACCGCCTCTCGGCCAATCAGGTGCTCGGGTCTGTTACCTGTCACCTGATTGGTTGAAAGGACAGGTGCTGTGATTGGATGGCTATGAGACGGGGAGGAGACACACGTAGGATACGGCTCGCCGCTATCACCCGCTGCCCCACGGAGACAGGGTAAGTGTCGGGCAGATTGCGAACGGGCAGGGGGTCACATTGGCGGCATTTGATGGCACAGTGGTGGCATTTGATGGCACAGTGGTGGCATTCGATGGGCACAGCGGCAGCATTCAATGTGCACAGTGGCAGCATTTGATGGCACAGTGGTGGCATTCGATGGGCACAGTGGCAGCATTTGATGGCACAGTGGAAGCATTTGATGGTTACAGTGGCAGCATTTGATGGCACAGTGGCAGCATTTGATGGGCACGGTGGCTGCGTTTCATGGGCACAGTGGCTGCAATTGATGGGCACAGTAGCGGCATTTGATGGGCACAGTGGCTGCAATTGATGGGAACAGTGGCTGCATTTGATGGCACTGTGGCTGCAATTGATGGGCACAGTGGCTGCGCTTGATGGGTACAGTGGCTGAAATTGATGGGCACAGTGGCTGCAATTGATGGACACAGTGGCTGCGCTTGATGGGCACACTGAGGCTGCAATTGATGTTTTTTTTTTTCCAGAATTTTTCAGTTTGTTTGCACCCCCCAAAAAATTTTGAGCACCAGCCGCCACTAGGGGCCAGGGTTGTGGGAAGAGACCCTTGTCCTCATTAATATACAGTATCTCACAAAATGGAGTATACCCCTCACTTTTTTGTAAATATTTTATTATATCTTTTCATGTGACAACACTGAAGAAATGACACTTTGCTACAATGTAAAGTAGTGAGTCTACAGCTTGTATAACAGTGTAAATTTGCTGTCCCCCTCAAAATAACTCAGCACACAGCCATTAATGTCTAAACCGCTGGCAACAAAAGTGAGTACACCCCTAAGTGAAAATGTCCAAATTGGGCCCGAAGTGTCAATATTTTGTGTGGTCACCATTATTTTCTAGCACTGCCTTAACCCTCTTGGGCATGGAGTTCACCAGAGCTTCACAGGTTGCCACTGGCATCCTATTCCACTCTTCCATGATGACATCACAGAGCTGGTGGATGTTAGAGACCTTGCGCTCCACCACCTTCCGTTTGAGGATGCCCCGAGATGCTCAATAGGGTTTAGGTCTGGAAACATGCTTGGCCAGTCCATCACCTTTACTCTCAGCTTCTTTTGCAAGGCAGTGGTCATCTTGGAGGTGTGTTTGGGTCGTTATCATGTTGGAATACTGTCCTGCGGCCCCATCTCCGAAGGGAGGGGATCATGCTCTGTTTCAGTATGTCACAGTACATATTGGTCATGGTTCATGGTTTCCTCAATAAACTGTAGCTCCCCAGTGCCGGCAGCACCCATGCAGCTCCAGACCATGACACTCCCACCACCATGCTTGACTGTAGGCAAGACGTACTTGTCTTTGAACTTCTCACCTGGTTGCCGCCACACATGCTTGACACCATCTGAACCAAATAGGTTTATCTTGGTCTCATCAGACCACAGGACGTGGTTTCAGTAATTTCCTTAGTCTGCTTGTCTTCAGCAAACTGTTTGCGGGCTTTCTAGTGCATCATCTTTAGAAGAGGCTTCCTTGTGGCGTGACAGCCATGCAGACCAATTTGATGCAGTGTGCAGCGTATGGTCTGAGCACTGACAGGCTGACCCCCCACCCCTTCAACCTCTGCAGCAATGCTGGCAGCACTCATACGTCTATTTCCCAAAGACAGCCTCTGGATATGACACTGAGCATGTGCACTCAACTTCCTTGGTTGACCATGGCGAGGCCTGTCCTGAGTGGAACCTGTCCTGTTAAACCACTGTATGGTCTTGGCCACCGTGCTGCAGCTCAGTTTTAGGGTCTTGGCAATCTTCTTATAGCCTAGACCATCTTTATGTAGAGCAACAATTCTTTTTTTCAGATCCTCAGAGAGTTCTTTGCCATGAGGTGCCATGTTGAACTTCAAGTGACCAGTATGACAGAGTGAGAGCGATAACACCAAATTTAACATACTTGCTCCCCATTCAAACCTGAGACTTTGTAACACTAATTTGTCACGTGACACCAGGGAGGAAAAATGTCTAATTGGGCCCAGTTTGGACATTTTCACTTAGGGGTGTACTTACTTTTGTTGCCAGTGGTTTAGACATTAATGGATGTGTGTTGAGTTATTTTGAGGGGTAGGCAAATATACACTGTTATACAAACTATACACTCACTAGTTTACATTGTAGCAAAGTGTCATTTCTTCAGTGTCGTCACATGAAAAGATATAATAAAATATTTACATAAATGTGACGGGTGTACTCACTTTTGTGAAATACTGTAGGTTCAAATCCCCCTGGCAAGATACAATCTTCCATGTTTGGGACATGTGGCCTGGTATGGTTTGGGGGACATCATGCTCGTCCTCCCCTCATCATTTTCTTAGTCAGCCAGGCTACATGCTCGGATTAAGATCGGATTAGGTGGATCGTATGCATTGCTTTTTATTTTTGCACGGTGTTCCCCCCCTAAATCCATATCAGACCTAAAGAGCCTGGTATGAATTATGGGGCCCCTCTTGCTAATTGGGGTCCTACATTTATATGTATATCAGACCCTCATCTAGGATAAGGGTCTGGTATGGAATCCACGGCCCTGTAAGGAAAGAAAAAACATGTGAGGGCTCCCCCATAATTAAGCTCTTCAGGCTGGTATGAATTTTAAGAGGGACTT
Organism: Lithobates clamitans; assembly: GCA_037952925.1. NCBI lineage: Eukaryota > Metazoa > Chordata > Amphibia > Anura > Ranidae > Lithobates > Lithobates clamitans. The sequence goes on from JBBGZY010000562.1 coordinate 5,219,353, forward strand.
GAATTTGATCTCATTTACAACGCTGATAATTTTCCCTTGTTTTGTATGTATTAAAATGTATTTAAAAAAAGAGTTTATAAAGAAATCTGAACAATACATTTTAGTTAGTTGTAGAAGGAAGCTGTTGCAGGCCTTATTTCAGGGGTTACTATTTAGGACTGCTTTCATATCAATTGTACTTACAGTACCTCCTTATCTCCCTGATCAGCCTAACTGGTCATTTATGGCTGGATAGTCCATTTTTTGGGGCCCTGGAAAGGCTAGGTTTAAGAAAGTAGATGTAGTAAATGCAATAAAGGCATGGTCAATGTGATCATTTGACATTTGAGTCTATTAGGATTACCGTAATACTCTTTGGGTCTATAAAATTTGTGAGATATGATTGAACAGCTCAGGCAGAAGAGGAGTGATAGAAAAATATTTTTTTTGAAATGTTCCACACTTAAAAAATTATTGGAGATATTCCAAACGACCAGGTCACATTTTTCTGTTTGTATCAGATATTGCAATTTTTCTTAAGTTTGGTGGAAATATTGAAAGTTGTTGCCAAATTTAATGGTCAGATGACTGGATTTAAATTATGACGGACACCTTGCATGTTTAAATGTTCTCTTTATTGCTACGTTATTATTATTATTACAGATGTACCTACATCTATGTGCTTTCACTGCCTGTTTATCTGTTCTGTTATGTCTCTCCAGGTCCCAGTCGCAGATTTAAGAGAGTTGTAGAAACTATTCAGGCACAGCTGCTGAGCACACATGACCAGCCTTCAGTTCAGGCCCTAGCAGGTGTGTACATGATTATCATTATATTCTAAAGATGTGCAAAAAAACAAAAAAGCAAGGCAATAATGTCCTTTAATGACTTCCATGTATTAATACAATGTTTCATTAAAGTACCACTATTACACATCCTTAATGCAGGTAGTATACAGCATGACTCAAGATTTATGTTCAGGGCAGCCTTTTGGGAAAATAAGTGTATCCCAGAATTAGTTACCAATAGCAGACACTAGAGGGAGCAGGTTGATTTCTTCAGCAGTCTACATGTGCCTGCTTGACTTAAAGCTATCTGAGCACCACAAATTGAAAGCACTATTTAATTAACTTTCAAAACTAAAAGCTTGCCCATCCATGTATCCATGCTTTATTTTGTTAAGAAATCATTTTGAAAACACCATCTGCCCTTAGCTCAGGCATGCGGGCAGGATGGTGTGCTTAGCTGAGAAACCCCTTCCTTCCCTCCTCCAGATGAAAGGAAAAAAAAAACTCCTGAGATGTATGACATCATTTTGGCTTTCATATGTATTTACTAATGCTAGCAGCATAAGGATTAAAAATAATTAATGTTGCTTAAGCGAGTTGAATTTTGCTTTAAATCAGTAATAAACCGAAAAACAGAAATGTAATATATTGCAGTTTACAAATTCTTAGTTGTGGTGAATGCATTAGTTGCCTTTTTTAGACCTTTTTACCCTTTATTATCCCCTGTTGATCTGTTGCTCCTCCAGCGGAGTGCAAACATCTCAAGACAGGAAGTGTGTTACTGGCCAGATCACTAAAGGTAAAAAGCCTACAAAAAAGAAAACAAATGCAACTACCACACTTAAGGATTGGTAAGCTGTGAAATATGGCATTTTTGGTTGGGGTTTAATACCACATTAAGCATCTCTTTAAGGTGGGTTAAAAGAGAAGTGGGATCTTCGGGAATGAGTATGAACTTGATGGTAAGTTCCTGTTCAAGTGCAGTGACTTCCATCACAGATAAGGCTGCATTGTTGCAGCATTGGCGATTGGTAATATTTAACAATACAGATGATATCTGAACACAGTAAAGGTTGTGATAGCAGTAAATGACTAAATGAACCACCCTTATGCCCAATCCTTTTCATAGCAAAAAATATTCTTCTGTAGTTGGTGCTTACATCTATTTCATAAGAACTAATTTGGGTTGGGGACTTTGTTTTTCTGTGCAATATAAATAAAATATAAATAAATATGCAAAATAGTGAGACCCTCCTATGTCCACTGTAGGTGGGAGGATCTGAAAATACAGTTGCTGAAACCTCCCCAAAGTTAGGAGAAGCTGATGGGCAGTTCAGCTTTCTGACATCCGCCCAAACCTGAAATATTAGTTTTTAATGGACAGACATAACGCTGACCTATGGTATAAACATGTCTGTCCTACTGTACTCTTGCAGCATTATAACAAAACAGTAATCTCAATTTGGAACTACTTACCATTACTGAAGGAAATTATTTTACAGGCTTTCTTCAATAAGAGTTGCTTGACCAGTGCAGCAGCATTAGTCACATGATCTTGCGAAAGGGAGGCCAATGCTAGGGCAGTTGTTAAATGGTTAGCTCTGTACATCCATCCACAATGCCTTTTTAGCAGAGGCCAACTTACCAATGCTGAAGAATAGTGTCCTTCACAAACTGTATTTCATAACTTCAGTTACTATCTGTTGAGGACACAGTAAGTTAGACATGAGTTTAGACTATACGTCTGCTTTAAAACAGAATCATTTGCCATTATTTTTGTTGTCAACCTGCATTCGGCTCTCTGTATGACTGTTAGGCTGTAAGTTCCTTCTACAAGCGATAAGTGCAACTAATGATTTCATTTAGGAGCAAATATAACAGCAAGAACCCAGATGGAGTGTTCCCTGGATCACCTTCTCTTCTCGCCACCAGATGAGAAGAATGGACATCAAAGCCGACCGCCAGGCACTCCAACCAGAAGCTGCCAAAACTCACGGCGCTCTGAGCCTGACATGGCAGAGCACCATCGGCGGGGATCCTCCAAAGACAAGAAACTTTTGGCTTCCAACGGAACGCAAACACAGCCATGACCTTTGGGGAACACTTGGTGTCAGGACATACTGGCACAGATCTGTTCGAACTCTACAAATATGAACAAAATGATGCAAGAGAAGGCAGCGCCCTGATGTCTGAGAGAAAACTTCTATGGATATGCTTACATATAGGTACACAGACATATATCCTATCCCAGGTGTACACACATACACACACACTTTCACGTGTGCCAGAATATAGACTGTTACGCATACCCAAGTTTCAACAAATTGGTCATTGATACACAAACATGTACAATTGCACGAACATACAGAGCAATGAGCACATACACCGCAAAAGAGCAAGAGAGCAAGACACAGGAGCTACTTGTTGGCATTACTGTGAAGATGTAAATATTTCCAAAAAATCGAAAATAAGAAAAAAAAAATCGGGAAACAGCTAATGGAAATCAAGAAAATAAAACAGAAGGATACAAAATCTATGAAGAAACTGAAATTCTTCATTAATATGTTTATTTTTTTTTTAAATATATTTATTTATTTATTTGGAAACCATTTGGGAGTGGGGCTATTTAATTTCACAATTAGTTTTTTTTTTTCATGGTTTTGTTTTTTTTTTTTTTTCTTGGGCAGCTGAAGACGAAAGATCTCACTGATTTGAACATGCTCACACTACATACGTTTGAGCATAGTGTGCTCACATCTCTTGGCTCAGATAGTTCCATCCTTTTGTGAGGCTGCAACATAGACTTGCAACATGTATGCAATGGCAATATTTCACATTCAGGTTTTTAGATAGAAGTCGAAAACAAAGTGATTTGTAGCTAATGCGCATATATATATATATACATATATATATATATGAAATGTGTATTAGGAGAGTCTTTTTCTATCACATTCAAGCTCCTTGAATCTTCATATCAAAGGGCTCCTAGTGTAACTCACACTATATGTGCAAGCTGCATGTGTAACAGTAGAAAGCAGTCCATGACTTTGACTCCAATTTCACACCAGCAGTCCATGGTAAACACAAAAGGGCCTCATTTGTCTGAAGTAGGAATATTCTGCCCTGTAAAAGAAGAGACAAAATAAATTTAAAAAAATCATATGTGTTGCTATATTGGGCAACATAGTACTTATTTAGGAGAATGAAATTAAGCTTAAAGATATATTGCAATACAGAACTGGCTTCTGGTTATCTTCTAGCATTGTCCATTGATGGGTCAATTTTTGTCAAATCCAATAATATTGTTGGTAGTCCAACATACAGCACCACTGTGTAGAGGCAGAAAACACTTGAAGCCCAATTAAAGTCTTTTACAAAGTGTCACTCATTGTTCCACTAATACAGCCTGTGCCACACCACCAGCTCCCAGCTAAGAGCTACAGCTCTCTCTGGTAGAGAAGCAATATTGCTGCAGAGGTTAATATGAAGATCGATTAGCTTGATTCAGCAAAGAGTGTGATGGACTCCTGCAGTAAGATGCTGCTCCCATGGAGAGCAATCCTATGCTGCTAATGATGGGAAGCAAGCCGTGTTAAGCCCGGTACACACCACAAGTGTTTTTCGATGAACCCAATGGGCTGAGCAAGAAGAAACTGACAGATCGCCGTACCAGCATAAGCAATGTTGGTGTGCCAATCTCCCCTGCTGTGCTATTGTATTCTGATCAGGGTTGCCGCCTCATCCCTTTTTAAACCGAACACATATTAATTTTAAAGGGATGAGGTGGCAAGCCTAATGCTGAGAGGGTAAATTACAACCCCCCCCCACCATCACCACCAACAACAACAAGATACACTGATCAGCACTTGTAACCATTGGCATTATGGTTTTCCAGCATGTCCCTTCGGCGAAGATGGGTCGTTAGACCACCTTCTGTCGGACAGACTGCTGTACACACTGACCGGAAGTCGGCCAGTTTCTGCTGTACTGGCCAATTTTCGACCAGTGTGTACCCAGCTTTAGTGGTAGTGAGGTATTCTTACACTCAAATCACAGGTAAGACATTGAAACCCTTTTAATTTGCGCACCATGAAATGACAGGCATAAATCTATAACACCTTTTGATGCCTGTTGCATAAATTTAAAAAAATGGTTTGCCAGATATTGTTTTTGTAGACGACATGTGGCTGAAATAATAAAAGTTAAAGGGAATTGATTGCTGGTGCTTAACAGTCTTAACAGGCAAGCTGTAGGGCCAATACACAACGTCTTCTGATCTTTCTTACAGCAACAATCAGACTCAGAGGTGTCTGGCTGCTCTCCCTTCTCCCTGTTCCATATATATATATAAACACAAATGTTCAGGCATCTTGAAACATGCATGTTTATTGCCAAGGTTAGGGAAAGATCTCATTGGATTATTCCTACACATCCAAACATCTTCGTTGGTCTGTAGCCATCTGTAATTATGAAAACTCCAGCTTTGTATTGACAAAATAACCCCCCCCCCCCCAATATTTTATTCTAAAGAGGACCTTTACTTACACTTTATTTTGTTATTAGCAGTTTTGTGGATAAAAAATAAATAAAGAGTCATAGAAAGGCGGACATAAGTACATTTTATGGTGAAAATGCTGCCGCATGCTCCTTGCAGTGCCAGTCAGGTTACCAAAGCCTGAACTATTGGTCATGTGATTTCTGTTAAAGGTAAGGATCAGAGTTAAGATCATCTGATCCTCTCCTTTAGCGTAGATCTACGCTCTTGATGTGTCCAGTACTGAAGGAAGCCTAGAACAGCATTTTCCTGAGGGAAGATAATTATTTCAGCCCTTCTATAGTTTATCCATCCCAGCAAGATGGTTAGCTTTAAGTTAAGTGCAGATCCAATTTAACCTGGTAAACACCATCTCTTTACATCTATTATATTTGCATAGCTTGTAGTACAGTACATTTTTGGAGTACAAACAATTCCCTAAACTCAACAAAACTATTAACAGCCCTCTTGAAGCTTCAGTTGTTACAACAATGTCAGAAATGCCAGGCCTCTGTTACTGAGCCCTCTTGTTGGCTATTTCTCCAATCAGCTGCTACAACATTATTATTATGGCAATAAGGCACCTCCAACATAGGAGTTCTAAAAATCCTATCGTGCCATAACTTTATAGTGTCACTGCAACAAGTCTGCTGTAATGCCATCTCAATTATTCAGTATGTTACATTTGTTTTGTGTAAACGTCATTCATTTTGCACCATTGATAAATATATATATATTTATAAAATATTTATGTATATTTCTATTATATCCAGTAGAATTGATGAAGAGGTAGTTAATGGTCAATTGTCATTATTTTGCTTCCAAGGAGGTAAATACCATCTCATTTCATGACATTATGACAAATACTCAAACATGATCAAGCCTTGTTTGAACACAATTTTATTATATTCAGCATTGAAAGAAAAACTCTGCTAAGCCATGTTCACATTTAAAATGGCCATATAATGTAAAATGATAATAAACATGTTTGTGGAACAGTGCAGGAAGCAAGAATTAAATGCAAATGCAGTGCCCATTGCAACCAATTAGATCTCCTCTGCCATGACTTTCATAAATTAATTCTGATTGGTTGCAGTAGAATACTGCTCTTTGTTTCTCACACTGTTTTTGAAAATGGGACTTATTCTGTATGATTTGTTTTATGTCATAGCTGAGCAGAAGTGGAAAAGGCGAACAAATAAGCCCCGCTCCCATGATACAGTAGGAGTGTTCCATATTTTGGACTAAATGGGGGGCTGGCATAGTCCTAAAAAAAACTCTAAAGGTGTTAGGGCCTGTGCTGTACCCCCCTTGCAAGAAGTAAAAGTGGTTCTAATAAAGCCAGTTTTAAGAAAAAGAGATTAATACACATATAAATATATGTGAACTTTCTTGACTGCTAGAGGCTTTATAATTTTGTCTAGCCACTTTTATGATACATACACCTCTGCCAGACAGCAATTCTAGGGCAGTTCTACCATGTTCTTTGTTAGAGTTCATACTTTACCTGCAGACTGGCCAATGAAGGATCAGCAAACTATTGATAAGCCATTAACTCTGCTCACTCTGTTCTCTCCTCCTGTGAGCACATATGCCTAGCAGTGCTGCTGCTGTGCAAGGTATGGCGAGAGGCTGCCCACAGCTGCAATAAATTGTGTTTTCGTAACCAACTAAAATTCAGCTTTTAGTGCTTTCAGTACCTCTACATTTTTATTTAGCCTGAAGTTCTCTTACATATTTAGACTTCATTCAAACACAGGCACATATTGTATACTTAGAACTCCTTATTGATGTTTTGCAGAGGTCCATTTTGCACTGCAGGAAATGGTCAAATCATTACAGCATTTTAATAACACTTGACATGCAGTCATTTGGAATGATATACTCAGTATGTTTATGAAGACACACAGCATGTATATGAAATGCTGAAGGATTGTCCAGCAGCCAGTATGAACAGATGGGGAAGGGTGTGGTTGGCACGCCTAGCAGATATTATTAACCCAATGCAAATACACTTGGGGCTGACTGAGATCTAGCTTACAAAGCTCTCTGCTCTGCACTTGATTATTAGATATATGGGCATTACTTCATCAGTGAAAGACAGAAGGTATAGCCTAAATTTTAAGGAAAAAAAATGAGCACAGGAAACAATATAGCCATACAAAGGGCACATTGCAATACATTTCTGTCCTCCAAAAGGCATCTGGTGTTAGTTCACCTTCATATGTTTTCTGTACAGGTGACCTAACCCTAAGTTGCAGTGTTTTGCTGATTGGTCTCATTTGTTGCCTGCAATTTCGCCCTAATTCATGCAATGCCAAAGAGCAGCAGTGTAGCTCAGCAAACATTACTAGACAAGAATAGATAGTCTATCATATATTTCCATCAATGTTAAGCACACATTCAAGCTCATGGGAAAAGGATTTGAAATTAAAATTTGAAGACCGTTGACAGTCAGAGTGTACAAGTCAAAGATTTACTGAGTGCGCTTTAACTTAAATAGGAAGATAATTTGGGCAGAAGGCAAATGGCATTAATAAAACCTAATCTACACAGTTTCAAATTGACTTCCCAAACCATAAATTTTACAGATTCATTTGAACACTTACGAGCAGCCAGACCCATCTGTTCTGAAAATGAACAGCTTACTACAAGTGGAATAAAATCTTCTTCGCTGATTTCTGCTAGCTCTAATGATGTTCGGTGGAGGCTTCTTGCTATCGGACATCACACATATTTATCGAAAATGAACATTTATTTGTCTAGTCATCACTAATTCGCCATTTCTCTTGTGCCCAGAATAGGACATATACACTCTGAATAGACTTGTACTTTTATCACATCTGAGATCTGGGTGATGGCATGAACAGTGGACTGCTCTTCAAGAACAGTCCAAGTTTAGAGATCGGCAAAGGTTCCCCGATTTATCTGAACACTGAAGATTATACATGTCCCCAGGTATTGTAGGTCTCTTAATAGCTTCATTTTTAGTAATTTTACTACCCCAGAGCTATTATACTGGACAGAAGTCAGTCAGGTTTTAGAGTGGTTTAGGTAGCACTGAGCTTTTAGGTTTGGAAAAGAGTAGTCAATGAACATCAAAGAAAAACAATTACAAGCTCAGATTTTTTTTTTATAGCAGCTACAATGCATATTGGAAACAATGATAGAAACAATGCAATGCCAAAAAAAGAACAGATTTGTTTACTTAGATAATAGCCGTTATTACTTTTTCTCTCCTTGGCTGGCCTACTCTTTGAGCATCATAGCAAACATAGAGAACATGTATGCAATACAAGAAAGATATCTAGTCACTGACAGAGTGTTGTTGGTCTCAGTGGGGAACTGAAATTTCTAAAGCCTCGTACACATGATTGGATTTTCCAACGGGAATTGTGTGATGACAGGCTGTTGGCGGAAAATCCCACCGTTTGTATGTTGTCGGATTTTCCGTGGACAAATGTTGGATGGCAGGCTTTAAAATTTTCCCCGGACAAATGTCTGTTGTCGGATTTTCAGAGCGTGTGTACACAAGTCCGTCGGACAAAAGTCCAAAGTACAAACATGCATGCTCGGAGGCAAGGATGAGCCGGAAGCGATCAGTCTTGTAAACTAGCGTTCGTAATGGAGAATTGACATTCGTGACGCAAATTATGAAATCTCGAAATGCAGCGCACATTCTCTTCTTCTTTTTTTTTTAATGGGATAATAATGAAGCTGCTTTTCTGGTGATACTGATGGAGTTCTGCCAAACGTATGTTAAAAGGATTTTATTTTCTAGTGATATCAAGAATAATATTATTATGCTTTTTTTGGGGGGGGGGCAAGTTACCACAACACCATTATCCCGTAGTTTTTAAGATCAAAGATACGACTATGTCGGTGTCCCTTGTCAATTTTACATTGTATTTTTTTAAATGTAACTGCCTACTCCCATACTGTCATTTGAAGTAAAACACATAGCCAAGTATTACTCTCAACAATTTTTTTATTGTGCATTAAAAAAAGAAAACAAATAAAATTAGACATGCTATCTGTCAATAGAACTTAACCAAAAAGTGCATTCTATGCATCCAAAAGTATAGAAAATATACCAAATCAAATCATTATTCAACCAAAAAATAAAATAAAAGCCTCATGCATATGTCCTGCTTCTTAATATAGGGGGTCACCAATACCAAGAGTTGGTGAAAGCAGGGGTCCGTCATCCGGAGATAATTCCGAAAATCATCCGAATTATTCTCCTGGAGCTCCCGCAGCAAAGGCATATGACAAAACTGGTCACGATTAATAAAGCAATCAATTTTTGGTCCAAGAAATCCTCCTCCTCCTGTTCCTAGACTGGACTTGGGTCAAAGAAATAACTCCAAGGCCAATAATAAATAACACGTTATCTCCCCTGATTCCGCAACATATCTGTTTGACGAACGGCCTTTCAGAAACTAACTAAAAAGCACGAAATAAAAAGCACTAAATGAAAAGCGTGAAATGAAAAGCGCAAATCAACACTCACCAAACTTCTACTAACACAAAATTAGCAGAAGGAGCCCAAAGGATGGCGCTAAAGAGCTGAAAAACCAAGTAGTATGTCACTACGTTCGTGTTGGCTGAAAATTCCTTGCCGCTTGTATGCAAGACAAGTTCCTGGCCAACGCCCTTCGGACAAAAGTCCGAGGTTTTGTCTGTGGAAAATCCGATCGTGTGTACAAGGCTTAACCCTTCTAACTTCCAAATTTTTTGAGTAAACCACATAGTTGAGACAATGTACAAAACACAAAAGTTAAAGTAAATCAGTACTCAGGGCAACCAATGCATGTTAACTAATGGTACAATGGGCATTATATGATGCCAAATCAGCCTTGTTTGACATTGGGGGATGTTACTATATCAATACCAATATTCAGAAAGCCAGTATTTTATAGCAGCACCACTCCAAGAGCCACTGGCAGCTCACAAAGGGCACAGTGTTCAAAGATGACTGATACAAGTCTATTTTTAAGTACATATTGTACAAGTCTATTTTTAAGTGTAACTGGCTTTCTGACAATGTTGTCACCAGCAGAGGGAGTGAGAGGAAATACCCCAAGAAGACCTTAGTGCAAATATGCAAATATGTATCCAAAACAGGAAAAAAAAGTTTTGGCTGTAGGTAAATAATGCCATGGAATCCTGAAAAAAATAGCAGCATTTTTAAACAGTACACAATATTACTGCTGCATTTAATGTCACCGTGAAGATTACAGTATGCCATGGTGATCACTGTCACTATCCTAATGATGTCACATTTGAAATGCTAGAATTACATTGAAATGTTGTCAGTGCCACAATGAAAATATCCCTTAGTGCCATAGAGTGTGTAGCCCTCGATGCCATAGTCCTCATATCCTACATTGCTACATGTCTCTATATTTAAAGTGACCATAGCCACCGAAGTTACATTAAACTCATTATGTTCCTAACACCGTTGCCAAGATGTAACAGTAAGCAGGTTGGACCACTTCTTCCATATCACCATGTTCTTTATATCTGATCTTCTATATCATGAGAACAAATGCAGACATGTCATGCAATTATTGAAATTAATACATTGAAAGCAGAGCAGCTTATATACAAACTCCTCAATATTACATCTTTATATGCTACAGCCTTCTAAAAATAATACACCTCAAGAACCCCCATGACATTTGATCAGTTGCCTCTGGCAATATTTAGAACAGGCATAACAGAAAGACTTATACCAAAGTTAAAATTTTTAGTAGGATCTAGAATAGTTTTATTTTATGTTTAGTTAATTTGGGTGCTGAATCTTTCAGCTTGTTCCTGTGACTCAATAATCTGGATAGAGCTAAAAGGAATGTTGAATTTGTGATTATACTATTAATGTATATTTATTCTTAACATTCCATGAACAAATGTGTTTATTTTGGTATTGTACATGGTTGGGGTGGATGTGCAAGCAATGGTCAGCCCTCAGTTATCTTAAGCGGTTACTGTAATGCATTATCCACCAAAGATTGGGGGTATTTTTTATTAGCTTTAGAAGGAAACTTCCCTTTGGAGCATAATGCAGACTTTGCAAAGAGTTAACTCTTAATGTGAGCTACAACGCATGCTGGCGTGCACATTCTCCATATTACATGTATGTAAATCCCCCCCACAGAATCACAGAACCAATCTGTCTTCCATCCCTAGACCATCCTCCCCGGACTATCAAGCTCTGCTGATAATTGAGAATGTGATTTTTAAGGGAAGTCTAGCAGCTTTTCCCTATGGACATGCCCTTCATATTTATCACTTTTTCTTTTTAATGTTATACTGTTATTTTTTCTGTTTTGTGTTCAGTTACTGGCTCCACCCCTTAAAGTTTACCAACTAATTTCTGTTTTATTTTTATCCTGTATTTTTTTTTCAGCTCTGTTTTAAACTATGCTCTAAAACCAATTACAAATGGTAAAATGAAGAACAAAACTGGTTTCCTGGTACTTTGTTGCTAATAAATACAATAGATGGTATGACATAGAAGTAATACCAATATCTGTTAGATATGTTACATTGTTATGCGGAGCTGGGGGGGGGGGGGTGTTGTGCTACAATGACTCTGATCAAAAGGTATAACGTAAATTTGTAGTGAAAGAAATATGTACATGTCCACTGCCATTTTCAGTACATTCTGAGTCACTGATTCACAGCAAACAAGTTAAGTCAGGATTTCTAATCTGGATCAGTGACTTAAAAAGTACTGGGGATGCATATGACAGCCAGACAACTAACATGTTCTGCAGAAGTCAGGAATGGTAGCATACATATACAACCATAGATGCTATATATTTTGATGCTGTAATGAATGTTATGACTTTGGTTAGCAGGCCTTAATCCACTCATACCGATGGTACTACCTCATCAGGTGATCAATATCAACCTGTTCACACCATTAATGAGAGTCATGTATATGTATATGTGTATCTATGTTCTACTGTGTGCACGCATGCCTAGAAGAGGACAAAATCCACAAAGCAGTAATGCCCATCTCCCTGCGGATTTAAATGAGAACTATAAACGTTTATTGGTGAAGGTGTTTGGGTCCTGACAATCTACATCTTGAAAATTCGGATATCTGCAGGCCTTCACCTCTGACTTTGGACCTAATTTACTAAAGTGTGAATGGGGCAAATAGAAATAAACCTGGGCCTAACATGTAAGGTAAAGTAAATCTGGTATCTTCCTATTAGCATTTTACAAATTGGTCAGGGTTCTATCTTGTGAAGTTCACTTCATATAGCTTCACATCCTGAGACAAATTTACAGCTAGGCATAGCAGGCTGGTGCAGAGGCAGGTTTTCCCTGCACAGTCATTTACTAGACATTTTTCAACAAAACAACCATCATCTTACATATACATATTTACTTGGTTACAATATTCTAAATTAGTTCATGTCATAGAAAACAAGAACATATTTAGCGTAAAAGAGCTTTTTCTAGGGGCATTGCTTGCAAAGGTTGAGGGCCTTCCCAGTGGTAGAAATTTGGCCCTGCTCAAATCACCTGGCTTCAACTTCACACTGTAGTAAATCAGATCTTGGTGTCAATTCTGCAGCTGTACATCTCATGATCTAAATGCATACACAATCCGACACCACGGAGTTGTTCAGACAAGGGTTTTCAAATGGTAGATATCTGCTCTTGGTTATGTTTAATGGAGTCCCCTTTATCAATGTTGTTAGATGACTCCATAAGCCTGGAAATATGCAAATTATATTATAATAAAAAATGCCTGTACTGCAAATGATATTCCTGCTCCGATCCTGGAAGGTCTTCTCCAGACCTGACTTTAAAAGGTGGAAGATTTGACAACTAGAAATGTTAATATTATCCAAACATTACCCTGGAAGTTTTACCTTTTGTCTTGATTCCTTGGAAAAACAGAAGGGCACTTTCTGTGCCTAGGTACTCCTGTGCCTTGAGTCTAAAAGCTGTGTATCTGCTGTGAGAGATCCAAAACACAGCTACCTCTAATTCAGAGTTTTACAAGATTTACAGTGAAATTTGGAGATGTCACTACTGTGCTATTCACTCTTTTCTTTGCTGGAAAAGAAGCTGTACCTGAGATTCTGCAGTTCAAGGATCTTCTCACTTCCTGCTGTTTTTTGAATATTCACAAACCAGTTTTCAGATCACCAGTGATATGATAAAGCAAAGCCCTGCTCCTCTACCCAGAACACTGCCGCTACAAAGAGACACATTGTGGAAGAAGACATGGTAAGTCAGTATTGAGGGAAGATCAGCTGTAGGGAGACCACAGGCAGTGCTGGTGACTAGTCATTTTCCCTTTGCTTACCTTTTTTTACCACATCTTTCACAGGTTTTCTTTAAATTGTATGCATGTTGGTGAACAGATTTAAAGAGCAGCTATTTATAGTATTTTATGATAAGCTGTTTATGATATTTTAAACTGTTTTATATCTTACTTTATAGTTGTTATAAAATATTTACTTTACAAATAAACATTAATTACAAAGGATAAAAGAAGCCTGGAATGTCGCATGCCGGCTGAAATTGTAACTATAAATTATGCAATTATTTGTATTTGTTTAACTAAAAAGAAAAATGATTTTTTTTTGTTCTGAAAAAATAAATATATATATATATACACATATATATATATATATATATATATATATATATATATATATATATATATATATATATATACACACACATATATATATATATATATATATATATATATATATATATATATATATATATATCACACACAACATAATCCCTCTAATGAGGCTAAGAGGACTTTGCAGTAACTTATAACTAATTAGTTAATAAAATCTTATTTGACATTCACTGCTATACTAGAGTGTATGTGTAGCCAAAACCTGTAATTATTAGTTTTGGATATAGTAGGGAAAGGTAAAGACCCCTATCAGGTTTTTTTCTTTTTTGCTTGTGTCCAACTGGGAAGGTTTTTCTTCCTTTCCTGTCCTGGAGACGCAACAGTGGACCAACCAGGACTGATAGAGAAGTCCAGTCTCCCCAGCAGGGGCAGAGACAGCAATAAAAATATGATAGATGGTCTATCCAAAAAAAAAAAAAAAAGTTTTGCGTCTACATACACATGTTTGAGCAGTGAACGACAGTTTGTGCCATTAGCAAAACAAGCAGAATTACACATGATTCACCCAAAATCCAAAGTGAGGACATGCCTGAGATACAGTGATATCAACTTTTGGTTTTATGGAGATAAAGAAAAGTATGTATTGCTTTAATGATTGTGACCTAATATTGGTAGTAAAAGGTTTCCTGTCATATTTTTATATTTGGACCTCTTTTTACATTATATGTGCATGCAAGTGAAAACTATGGGGCTTACATATAAGAAAAACCCAACTGAATGCCATGTCTAAATTCAAAAATTACACTGCACATCTGCATCACATGCTGGAATGCTAGGGCAAAAGTTAGGTTTACTCTTCATTGGGCCACATCATAAGAAATTTTTATAAAAAATGCAGGTCATCTTATTTCCTAGATTTCATGGTATATACGGTATATAACACTCAGATTAAAGTGTATTTATACCCAAAACATGATTTTTTTACTTCCTTTTCTTGGAGTACATTACAGGACATGGGATCTTAATCTTAGATGATTGGGTTATGCAGCTACCTTCAGGTGACTGGACAATGGCAAACAAAAGCTGTAAGGACAGCTCTAGAATAAACCCCTCCCATTATCAGCAAGTCTCAGTTTAGTAGCAAACAATAAGGAATGAATCATAAGTGCAGAGCAGAGGAGCCTGTAATGTACTCTAACAAAAAATTTGATATTATTAATCATACACTACAGGACACAGAAACTGATCCTGGGACGTCCTAAAGCAATGCATTCGAGTGGTGGGTAACACAGCCACCAATGCTAACAGACCCATGAAAAAAGGCAGGCACACAGCTCCCAAACTCAGAGAGCAGTCAGAAGCACCTTATGCCCAAAACTAGCATTAGAAGAGGCCTGAACTTCCACCTGGCAAAACTTAACAAACAAATTAACAGAATACCAGATGGCAGCCTTACAAACCTGGAAACAGATACCTAATGCTGAAAAAGCCCATGAAGCACTGACAAACCTTGTAGAGTGTGCCTTGGAAGTAAAGAGAAGAACCTTATCCTTCAGGCTGTAGGCTTGTCTCTTGTAATCTTTTTCAGCCACCCTGATTGCGTTTTTACACTTTTTATTGCATTCCTTGTAGTGTTGGAATGCTGACGGTGACCCATCCCCTTTATATTTTTTAAAGGCTATATTTTTCTCTTTAATGAGGCTTTTCACATTACGGTTTAGCCACCCAGATTTAACCTACACTCTTCTTTATGTATTGCCCATTGGAATGCACTGTGTGATACCTTTGTTTAATATGCTCCTAAAGCATTCCCATTTTTCTTCTGTGTTCAATGTCTCTAGGATTTGGTCAGGGTACCATGTCCTCCTAGTCCAGTTTGGTGCAATGAGGATCACTGGATCCTGTGAAGCAGGCAAGTTAGGCATATTGGGAAATAATCGAAGATCAAATCAAACTGATCCCACAGAGTCACCAGAGAATCCACTGCAAAGGTCTGAGAATCCCTGGTCCCTGGCATCAAACCTGTCTAGCTTGTTGTTGATCTTGGATGACAGAAGATCTACTGTATGTCTGGCATCCCCCACCTGCAACAGAGGTCTTGAAAAATCTCTAGGTAAAATAGGTAAAAAGACCATTCCCCTGGAACCAGAGTGATGACTGAGAAAGTATGACTTCTAGTTCCAGCTTGATGGTTGATATAATCAACAGCTGTGGCATTATCCAACTGAATTGTGGTCATGTGGCTTTGTAGACGAGAGGTCCAGAGTTTAAGGGACAACCAAATTCCTCTGAGTTTCAGGAGGTTGATCAGGAGCTGGACCTCCACCAGCTACACAATCCTCTATACCAAGAATGTCCCCAGGACTCCACTGCACGATTATTGGTAGCCAACCATTTTAAGAACCATCCAAGACATCAGGAGAAATGATTTCTCTGATTACAGCTTTAGACTGGAAATCCACCACAACAGGGCAAACCTGGTTCTGCTGGTCATGTGAATAGAGTGATCCAGAGACTGAGTCTGCTTGTCCTAAAGTAATGGGTTGCAGTGATCTGGAATGAAACTCAGGGAATGGTACTTTCTTGAAGGAGGCCACCATTGGGCTCAAGGCCTTCAGGTAAAAGCAAATGGCTGGCATCCCTGGACTGATGGCTAGGAGCTTGTCCAGAGGGAAGAAAACCTCAAACTGGTCTGTGCCCACAATCAGGCCCAAATACTCCAAGCACTGGGCCAGTTCCAGCGATGACATCTGAAACTTTAGGATCCATCTGGGCATACTTGATGTCCACAGAGGCCAGCAAATCCCCCCGGCTAAAAGGAAGCAATAATTTACCTGGCATTTTTCATATGGAATTTTTGGACCCGAAGGAACTTGTTAACTAATTTCAAATCAAGAATGGGACGAATGCCTCCCTTTGCTTTGGAGACACTGAACAGGATGGGCTATATCACCTGAACCCTCTCCTCCTGGTAAAAAAGGGGTCCCCAGGACAGGAAGTGAGGGGAAATCTCTCCTACAGTAACACGGTGCCAGGAACCATAAACCAGGTGGAGATATAAAATGCAGTTAAAATCACACCTTTAATGAAATAGCAAAAAATAACACAGTTCAGAAATGCAGTCAAAAACTGAAAAACCCCATCCCCCCAGTCCCGCTGACCCGTACCACCGCAATCTCCGGTTCCAAAGCCCCGGTATATCAGCGTCAGGAGCCCAGGGCTTACAAATCCTCTCTCCATCCACGCACTGTCTGCATAGCTGACAGGACGGGCTATGCGGCTGCTGATTGGTCAGAGTGTGACGATGCTGACCAATGTAAATGCTCCAAAACATTCCAATGACGGGGGATGTTTTGGACATTCAGCTGAGAGGAGCCCCAGGCTCCTTACGCTGATATACCGGGGCTTAGAACCGGAGATTACTGCGGTCCAGGTCAGCTGGACTGGGTGGGGGGAGGAGGAGTGCCTGTGTAAGTTCACCTTACAGCGTTTTCTGTAAAGGTGAACTTACTCTTTAAGTGGTTAAATAGCCAAAAGGGGCTGACTGTAGGCTGGACTAATGAGGCAGGTAATGGTAACCAGGTGAGTCACTGTGCACTGAAAGAAAAGAGCTGCTCTTAAATAGCAGGAGCCCAGCCCTGACACACAGACAGGAGTCAATTTTTTTTTAAGTTCACTAGGGGAGTGCTAGAACCTCTGTCAGATTTTTATTGTTTTTTTTTCCCCTGTTGCAGATTTTCCCTCACTTGCTGTCTGGTAAAAGGTTGTCCCCAGAACAGAAAGTAAGGAGAAATCTCCCTAATCTCTGTGTAGTTGTAACACTGGATAGGAGTTCCAACCTTTCCCCATTCTAACCAGTACTAAAAACAAGGTTTTGGATATAGATACACTTTGAGACCTGGTTCACACCAGGGGACTGGAAATGCATTGGGCAACCTTGCCCAGCATAGTCCCAACTCAGGACAAGGCAAAAGCCTTGTTCCCTATAAGGCCGATAAAACTGCGGCCAACAATGTAATTTGTGCTATTTTAAGTTTTATGCTCTGTAGCGATACCCCGGAGCCGTTGGAATTTTGCCAAGGTCTTTCCCATGTTTGCCTCGCAGCCAGGCACAAGGTAGATTTACACAGCCAGGTGCACACATTTTTTCTCATTATCTTCAATGATTGGACTAGGACAGGGGTCTCTAAGCTTTCTAAACAAAGGGCCAGTTTTATTGTTCTTCAGAATTTAGGGGGGCCGGACTGTGGTCAGTGGGAGTAGAAAATGCCCTGGAACTAGTGGCAGCAGACAATGTCCCATCATTGATGTCAGTGGGAGGAATTGTGCCTCATCATTGGTGTCATTGGGAGAGATAGTGCCCCATCATTGGTGTCATTGGGAAGAAGAGTGCCCCATCGTTGGTGTCATTCGGAGGAATTGTGCCCTTCGTTGCCGTCATTGAGAGAATTAGAGCTCCATCATTAGTGTCGGAGGAATAATGCCCTATTGTTGGTGTCATTGGGAGGAATTGTGCCCCTTAGTTGCTCTCATGGAGAGAAATAAAGCCCCATCATTTCTAAGAATAGTGCCCCATCGTTGGTGTCATTGAGAGGAATAGAGAGGAATTGTACTGTTGGTGTCATTAGGAGGAATAGTGCCCCCTTGTTGGAGTCATTGGTAGGAATACTGTCCCGTCATTAGTGTCATTGGGAGGAATAGTGCCCCATCCTTGATGTAAGTGGAAGGACTTGTGCCCCATTGTTGGTGACATTGGGAACAATTGTGCCCAATGGGCAGTGGGAAGAATTATGCCCCATCATTGGTGTCAGTGGATGGAATAGTGTCCCAAGGGCCATATAAAAGAAAGCAAAGAGCCGTAGTTTGGAGACCACTGGTTTAGGGGTTGTTGTTTTTGTTGTTTTATTTTTGGAGAACTTAGATAGGGAAGGGGATTACAGTGGGATACTCCAGAAATAGAACTATTCACAACTGAGGACATCTAGTTGATCTCTTGGTTAAGCTCTGGTGAAGTCCTTACTAAAAGCAGATAGAAGACTACTCTTTGGCAATAGCAACAAAGTAGTTTCAGGATTGAGCAAAGTCCTTTAGTAGCAGTAGTAACTGGACAAATCTTTTCAGAACACTAGCCAATGTTCCCTTGTCTGGACCCTTAGCTGACTATATAGCACACCAGAATCGGCTAAGAGCACAAGTCTATAGAGCCTTAAGGTTGTCTATACTACGCTAACTGTGCAGGGACAGCTGGTTGCCTCTTTCCAACTTCCAAGCGACACTCTACCAGTGATACCAGACCAGATCTATAAATAGACAGCCCCCTCAGTCAGCTCTCTGTAGAACCAGGGTCACTTTTTCTGTCTTCAGGCCCTCAGGTTGCCAACCTGAGGCCACATGACAACCAGGTGACTGGGAGAGGCAGTGTGCCCCCACCCAGAGTGGAACTCTCATCTCCAGGAAAGACCTTGGGCTCAGTGTGTCCAAAGGATAAATTCCCTCTCCCAGCACCCTTCACGGTCACCCTCCCTGGGATTAGCTGGAGTGGCATTAATATTCATGCTGTGTTCTGCATAACGTCCACTTTCATCCAGATCATTCCTGGGATGCTTGGATACGGAAGAGGTCAGAGGGAGTACCAAACAACAGCTGATCACACTGAGCACACTACACTAATCATTTGCAGCTTATCTGTTAAGCAGAAAGCCAAGTAAATTTCCTCAGCAGTGCTCTTGTTAAGCAGGGGAACTGAGCTATGTTACACTAATCCTAGCAACTACCTAGGAGGTTGCTTCTAACAAAGAAAAAAGTAAACAGTGTGATGTGCACATTGGCTTTGGTTCTTCCTAGTGCACACCAGTGGCCTTGTGTTCAACGTAGCTACTGGTATGAACAAGCCCTTAAGGCTTACTTTTAAACAACATTCAATTATGTTTTGCTCTACCCCATACTAAACTAACCATTTTCCCCTCCCCAAATGCATACAGCAGGCAATTGGGATCATGGCCTCTGGAGTTAGGTTACATCCCACCAGCCAATCCTACCCCCTAGATGGACTGTCCTATAGAATTCTATGGGAAGCTACTTCACAATTGTATCAGCACAGAGTAGATCAGCAGCAGGATGTGAGCACATCTAAGGGGCCACAGGCTCTATAGCCGGCTAGGGAGAAGGAGTGGGACTAGTTTAACCGCTTGCCGACCAGCCGCCGCAGTCTGGTACTGCGGCAACATGGTTCAGCTGCACGAATCGCCGTCATGTTACGTAGCTTCTTTTTGTGGCCACTAGGGGCGCGCGTGCGTGCTGCTCGCCCCCAGAGCCGATGCGAGTGCCCCCCGGTCGTGATGATCGCCGGTGTAAACACCGAGATCCCTGTTCTCAGAGGGGAGAAGAGACAGATCATGTGTTCATACAAAGTATGAACACTAATCTATCCCTTCTCCTAGCAAATCCCATCCCCCCTTCAGTACAAATAGCAGGGAACACAGTTAACCCCTTGATCGCCCCCTAGTGTTAACCCCTTTACTGCCAGTGACATTTTTACAGTAATCAATGCATTTTTATAGCAATCAATGCATTTTTATAGCACTGATCGCTGTATAAATGCCAATGGTCCCAAAAATGTGTCAAAATTGTCTGAAGTTTCCGCCATAATGTCGCAGTCATGATAAAAATCGCAGATCGCCACCATTACTAGTAAACAAAATAATAATAATAAAAATGCTATAAATCTATCCCCTATATTGTAGACACTATAACTTTTGCGCAAACCAATCAATATACACTTATTGTGATTTTGATTAACAAAAATATGTAAAAGAATAATACATATCGGCCTAAATTGAGAAAAAATTGGGATATTTATTATAGCAAAAAGTACAAAATATCGTGTTTTTTTCAAAATTGTCGCTCTTGTTTTGTTTATAGCGCAAAAAATAAAAACTGCAGAAATTATCAAATACCACCAAAAGAAAGCTCTATTTGTGGTAAAAAAATGGACCTCAATTTTGTTTGGGTACAACATCGCACGACCGCGCAATTGTCAGTTAAAGCGACGCAGTGCCGAATCGCAAAAAATGGCCTGGTCATTCAGCAGCCAAAACGTCCGGGGCTGAAGCGGTTAAAGCCAATTGGGGGGGGGGGGGGGGGGTTGGGGCTTACTTACTGATTCATTGTACTTGGTTCCTATAGTTGACCTTTTATGTGATTTTTGCCACAGGTGTTTTAGCATAGTTTATATACAATTCTAAATAAATAGGGATGACCAAAATCAAGGCTTTCAATATCCAATAAATTGTGAGATCTCTGCAAACAATTCCAAATATAAAGTGTAAGTATTAATGCACAAACCAAAATAAATAATATTAAACATGGGACTAAGTAGCTGCCAACATAAATGGTGTTCCCACACAGTGCTATTAAAACGGGGGTCCACCTATCTATCGTTTTTTTTTTTTTTTTAGTTCATTCACAAACTTTTCTTCTCAGCATTACATACTCACATATTGTGTGTAATATGTCTGCCTGTGTCAGATTTCATCGGAAAGAATAACTTATATTATTCACTGCAGGTGGTTTCCATCTTCATTGTGGGCATTTGAAGCCCACAAGCATTTATTTCCTGGATGTGGTGAATGCTGTGCTCCCAGCATACACCGCTCGTTCCCGCACATGCTCAGTGGCATCCTGGGAAGCCTGAGACTAGCTCCCAGGAGTCTGGGAGAGGCTAGAAACACGCCTACTCCCACGGGAGAAGAACCAGGAAGTGCAAAGAAGAATAGAAAATAAAAGGTAATTACGGCGATTTAAATTTTTTTAAACGGCATTTCAGCATCTAGGCAAGGAAGAGAATACATACAGATATTGTTCAAAATTTGGGTGGAACCCCGCTTTAATGTAATGAATAATGTGGCGCTTACTTTGAATGTAATGTGATATATCTCCAAACACAGTGATGTATCAAATTAACAAAATAAAAAAAATTACTGGATGTGCAACTATACACAACAATAAATAAATATTCTTCATAGACAATAAAGTGCAGTATTCCAAAGTGAACAAATTATGGTAATCCTGAATGTGCAAATATAGCAGCAATATTTAAATACAATATACTTTTCTTCATCGATAATAAAGTGCAATGATTCTGAAGTGACAATATAGTGAATAAACGTGATAAATGTGCTAATTCATAAAGTTCATAATAAATAAATTGCTTGTGCCAAAAGACAAGGGAATCCAATATGTCCAAATGCTTCCACCATCCATAGTGCACTAGTGGTTTGCCCCAGCCTCTCACCTTAGACAAACACCCCTACAGATCAAGTAAAGCCTCTGTATAAACATAGCTCCAGGTTCCAATGCAGTCAAATCCTTTTTGCAGGGAAACTCAGCCAGGTAGATATTACGGCTTGCACTGGTGATGTAAATCTTTTTACAGACTCTTCCTTTCCATCATTAGCAGTTTACATGCAACAAAGAGAGTTCTCCATGGTGTAGTATTCAAATGTAAAATTTATTAAACAACATAGTAACTTACAGTTTAAAAATAAAGCTGTACAGCTTCACAAACAAAGAAACTTCTGGTCTCGGCCGCGACCAGAAGTGACATCACCCAGGTCCTGCTGACGTGTTGCATCACTGATCATGTGACTTCATCAAGGGTATGGAGTCAGGTGTACGAAGCTGGCTTCATATAAAGAATTCTGCTGTCATGGTAACCACAGCGGTCCTTTCAACACCTGTTTTGACATCAATTCTATTTCTTGACCATCACAATATCAATATAATAAAGAATCTAACAAAGAATCTAATGAGCATTCCACATAATGTTTATAAAAAACCCCGTAGTAAGCAATTAATAACATTCCTGTATATTGCAATGATTTGGTAGCAAGATAGAGCCACCTGCTGACTAGACCTAAAATAACACCCATCAACTAAAATAGACCAGAGAATGTAATGAATAGCAGCATCTAGTGGATAATTTAGGAAAAGCAGTAAAATGTATAAAATATATCAAATCAATAGACATTTAAAAATTAGATATAGAACAGTTAAGATCAAACTCCACGTTATGTCCTAGTGGTATCAGTGTAAGTAATTCATGAATCCACCTAGATTCGAACTGACTTAATTTAATAATTTTGTTATCACCCCTTCAGTGTGGTTTGTATTTTTCTATGCCACACACTATAAGCGAGGAGGGATCCCTATTATGATACTAGGCATAATGCCTGGATAAACTATGTTTCGTGAACCCATTTTTAATATTTTGTGTGTGTTCTCTTAATCTTTTCCATAGTGGTCTTTTTGTCTTTCTTACATATTGAATCCGGCAAGGGCATTCTAAGAGATAGATAACACCCTCTGTCCTACATGATATAAAATCCTCAATAATATACTCTTTTGCAGTTACTGTAGATTTAAAACCTAATTTCTTCTTTTTATTTTATTTTGTATGTCTACATGTGTAGCAACTCCTGAATGGATAGTATCCTTTCCCCTCAAAGAAGGAAAAACTGTTTCTAGATGGAGGGTTAAGCACATTTTTAACGATCTCTTAAAGTCGGTGCTCTTTGGTATGTGAATTTAGGTTTCTCAGGCAGAATTGTTCCCAAATGTCTTTATGAATTGTCACGTTTATCACGTTTATTCACTATATTGTCACTTCGGAATCATTGCACTTTATTATCTAGGAAGAAAAGTATATTATATTTAAATATTGCTGCTATATTTGCACATTCAGGATTACCATTATTTGTTCACTTTGGAATACTGCACTTTATTGTGTATGAAGAAAAATTATTTTTTATTTATTGTTGTGAAGAGTTGCACATCCAGTAATATTTTTTAATGTGTTCATTTGATACAACATTGTGTTAGGAGATACAGCACTTTATATTCAAAGTAAGCGCCACATTATTTATTGCAAACATTTCCCATTTCTACAAATGCATTGGAGTCAAAATCAGAAAGAATTTAGAAAGGCGAAGGCCTGTACACATGATATGAAAATCGAATGGAAAAATTTGTACAAAGAGCTGTCTGACGATTTTCAGATTGTTAGTACGGTGCTGCCGACAGCCAATTTCGCTTTTTCATCAGACAAAAGCTGGATGTGCAGACTATAACATTTTTGTCGAATGTGAACTCAACGTCCGATTTTCGTTTCATTAGTATGGTTTTAATCCGAAAAAAAAATCGTAAGAGCAAGACTACGCATGCTCAGAAACGAAAGAATACATACAAAACTATTTAACACATTTCATCACTTCTGACGTCTGAAAAGCGTGTGTACGAGGCTTGCGACAAATGTGTTTTCTTTTGTTTTTTAAAGCTGAACCCTAGGAAATCAGCTACTTTGGAAAAACTGCAGGCATAACATGAGTTAAATCCAAAGGGGTGCATGCCACCTTGTAGATTTTTCTCTTTATTTTACACTTGTGCTTCAGAAATATAGCTACCAGAGCTCCTACAATGGACGTGCTGGTCTCAGCTTCTTCAAATGCAGAGTCAATGCAGCTGCTATGCCCTCTCCTCCTTTTGCCCAATCACTAAAGCCTTTGCATTATGTGAACTCATTCACAAAACAAAAAAGCTTCTGTCAATGGGCAGCAGAGGGGAGAGGTGTAAAAAGCTGCTGTGTGTGCTACTCTATGCTGGCTACCCAGCATGCACCTTCAGATCTTGCGCATGTGCAGCGATGCTTCCAGCCAGCGATGCCCATTGACTCCTGGTATTGATGACACTCATCTCCCAGGAGCCAATGCGTGTCTAGAAATGATGTACCTCACTGCAGCGTGGTATACAGGAAGAGTATCAATATGCCTTTGAAGATAAGGTAAAACTCCAGGAAAGAAAAATATGCCGTTGTGTTCTTAACATTACATAATGAAATAGATGACGCAAACTTTTAAAAATGGGTGGAACTCCGTTTTAAGCCTCTGTTTGATCTGCAGTTGCTGTTACACATGTGATCAGCAATTAAACACCAGCCATTTGATGGCTTGACAGTTCATTTGAGAGCTGACAAAAGCACACTGCCAACTGTGACAGTTATCATTTATGGCATGCCTTGAATGCAACTGGGAAACAGTTAAATTAGTGGGTTTAGTTCCACTTTGACTCTCACGGTCAAATGTTCTGAAAGCTATTTTTTTAATGTTAGGGAATGTCACATTCGTCCAGAAAAAAAGAAACAAAGAAATTATTAATCACATATTACAAACATTAATAGTATTATTTATTATGTTTGTGCAAATGATGAAATATTAAAAAAAAAAATAAAAAATGCTCTAATAGGCGCCCAAAAAGGTGAACAGCGGGCGCAATGCTGTGCATTCGCTGTTCACTCAGTTGTGTGTTAGCAAAGTGAAGGAATTCGCTTTGCTAACACTGAACCGCCTTTCAGCCAATCAGGTGCTCGGGTCTGTTACCTGATTGGCTGAAACGTCAGGCGCTGTGATTGGATGCCTGATAGCAACATGGCTCAGCTGCGCGAATTGGCGTCATGTTATGTTGCTTCTTATTGTGGCCACTAGGGGTGCGCGCGTGCCCGTTGCTCGCCCTCGGTGCCGATGTGAGTGCCCGGTGGTCACGATGACTGCCGGGCTCCCGTGATTGCTCGTGACACGGCGAGAACAGGGATCTCTGTGTGTAAGCACAGAGATCCCGGTTCTCTGAGGGGAGAAGAGACAGATCGTGTGTTCATACAAAGTATGCACACCGATCTATCTCTTCCCCTAGCTAGTCCCATTCCCACTTCAGTTAGAACACGTAGCAGGGAACACAGTTAACCCCTTGATCGCCCCCTAGTTTAAACCCCTTCATTGCCAGTAACATTTTTACAGTAATCAATGCATTTTTATAGCACTGATAGCTGTATAAATGCCAATGACCCCAAAAATGTGTCAAAAGTGTCCGCCATAATGTCGCAGTAATGATAAAAATCACATATCGCCGCCATTACTAGTAAAAATAATAATAATAATAATAGCTATAAATTTATCCCCTATTTAATAGACGCTATAACTTTTGCGCAAAACAATCAATATACGCTTATTGCGATTTTTATTACCAAAATTATGTAGACGAATGCATATCGGCCTAAACTGAAAAATTTGCTTTTTTTTAAAAAAAAAGGGGGATATTTATTATAGCAAAAAGTACAAAATATTGTGGGGTTTTTTTTTCAAAATTGTCGCTCTTTTTTTATAGCGCAAAAAATAAAAACCGCAGAGATGATCAAATACCACCAAAAGAAAGCTCTATTTGTGGGAAAGAAAGGATGTCAATTTTATTTGGGTACAACGTCGCACGACTACACAATTGTCAGTTAAAGCGACGCAGTGCTGAAACGCAAAAAATGGCCTGGTCGTTCAGCAGCCGAATCTTTCGGGGCTCAAGCGGTTAATAGAGAGAATATTTTTTTCTGCAGTTGAGCATTAAATAAGTATCCAGTAGATGTACATTGTACTTATTTTGAATGATCCCCTTGGGAATGTATCTAATTGATGGCAGACAGCACCTGAGAGGCACATTACTGGCTTATCCTATAGTTCAAAGGCACAGAAAATACGCAAAAGGCAATGCTACACTAGTGTATACAGCGCATTACTAAAAGCAATACAAATTTTATGGTAAGTTGTATATACTTTTAGCTATAAACCAACTTCACAAGCAGCTAAAACAGCAGTGACACACAGCTAATAAGTATTACAATGATTACACAGTAGGTTGCAAGAGATTGGAGCTGAGTCACAAAGGATTCATATAGTCATTATATTTTAGTCATATAATACCATAATTTTTTACAAATGTTTTACAGAACTAGGATTTGCATTTAATATAGTGTGTCTCTCAGTCTCCTATACTAACACACATACAGTATGCTGGAAAAAAAGAGTGAGGAATCAGCAGTATTATATTGTTACAAACCCAAATATATTACCATCAAAAATAGGAATACCGTATATACTCGAGTATAGGCTGACCCGAATATAAGCCGAGGCACCTAATTTTACCACAAAAAACTGGAAAAACGTATTGACTCGAGTATAAGCCTAGGGTGGGAAATGCAGCAGCTACCAGTAAATATTATGCTTCATAAAGCTTATGGGAAATGAAAAGCTTTATTCTATTTTTTTTCCATTGTACACAGTAAATGGCAAAAGAGGTATAGTAAATATAGTGAAGCCATGCTCATTTAGAATGCCCAGTTATGTGCAAGGGAAAATAAATAGAAAGATCACACTTTCATGTTATTTGCTAGGTGAGTATTCACATTGCTGGGTGAACAGTCTCTACAGCTTTAGTAAGTCAAGCTCCCTCTGCCTGTTTTGTGGCTCTAAATGTTCCCTGGGGCAGCATCTACACAGAATCACTTAATTTATCAATCCCCCTCCCAGTTTGGTACACATTTGACAAGTTACCCCAAATATCCAGTAGATGCTGCAATGGTGGACAGTTCTGTGTGCATTGCATGTTTTAGGGATTGAAAAAAAGTGATCCTCTGCTTTGACATCCTATATTGGCCACTTGTTGTGCCCTTTATGCAGTAGGGAAGAGATCTGCTGGCATTAGTAAGGTGGTAGGGAGCATTCAGAAGCATGGTGCAAAAGCTTTATTCTATTTTCTTACCAAGAACTGTGTATTTGAGATCGATGTCCCGATGTGTCAGATCGCCGTGCAGCCGCGTCCCGCCTCCTATGACACACGGCACAGTAGCACTGGATCACTGTGCCGTCTGTCACAAGAGGAGGCAGGACATCGTTATGCGGCTGGCTGCGCGGCGGTCTGACACAGCATGGGTGGGAGGGGAAACTCACAGGGGCGCTGGTGTCTTGCCGAATAAGTTTCTTCGGCGGATAAGTTCCCCCCCTGTACTGCGCAGGCGCAGCGCCTGCGCAGTACGTACTACTGTTGGCCGCCGGAGATAGCCGAAGCTCAAACGCTTCGATCAGCTGTACACGGCGCCTGCGCTCTGGGTCCAGATTCCTTCCCCTCTATCCAAGTGGACCTAGAGGGGGAATCTAAAAGTGCCGAGCGCAGCGAGGCCGTGCCCGTAGCGTGGCGAGCGAAGCGAGCCCGCGAGGGGCCCTCTTACAGGCGCCGTGTACAGCTGATTTTCAGCTGTTCCGCTTCGGCTATTTCCGCCGGCTTCTACTGCGCATGCGCAGTAGAGGGGGAACTAATCCGCCGAGCGGAACTTTCTCGGCAGAACACCGGGCCGATTCACGAGCGTCACCCAATGGCACGGCCCGCCCTTTTTCTCCTTCATTTCAGACATTTTTTTCACTCACTCGAGTATAAGCCGGGTTTTTTTCAGCCAAAAAAATGGGCTGAAAAACTCGGCTTATACTCGAGTATATACGGTAATACAAAAATAAATCTCAGTCTTCTCATTTAACATTATTTGGTTTCATTAATTTCTTCCCTCCCAGGGTCTAAAATATGAACTAATCTGGAAAAGTAATATTTTTGGACATTTTAAAAGCATACATATTATTCATATGTGCCTGTCACCTCACACCTACATTGAGCCGTTCATATTGGTTAAAAGGTTCATTGAACCCTATGGCATCTCCTGCAAGCCTGCTGTGTGCATAAGTGCTGAGTTGAACCCCACTGTGTACATAAGTGCTACAGGTTAACACAACACTGTAAAAGTCAATAAGAAATATCCTTTGAACTTATATGAAACTGTTTTAGAGTATAAGGCTCATTGACTGTCTACATGGCATTCATTGAACCGTCTAAGCAGAGCTAATTCATAGATTGATTGCAAGCTGGCTCCGTGTAACTGACCTTGTTACATCAAAGAAAAAAAAAGCAGCAGAAACCACATCTTTTTGTTATATCTAGTAGCATTTTGTTCCATTCAGCTGGATGTGTAACACTGAAGACATTTTGTATCTTACCAACTTTTGGCTTAGTAAACTCTGAAACATCTTCAACATTACAGGACAAGCCAAGTTGATTGTGACTAACTACTACTAGATATACCATGACCTGGTTTATTGAGATCTTTCGCAGACACATTTTGTTAGTACTTACAAGGGAAATATAAATATGGAAGCTAGACTATTTTTCATTCCCAAAGTCAGGGATTTACTTTGAGGCTGGGTTCACACTATATGTGGAGCGGCTCGCAGCAGGGGGTCCAGTGTGTCCCTATCCACTTCAATACCAGGCACTTAGACACCTTCCCGCCCAGACCAATTTTCAGCTTTCAGCGCTGTCGCAATTTGAATGACAATGGCGCGGTCATGCTACACTGTACCCAAACAAATTTTTTATCATTTTGTTCCCACAAATAGAGCTTTCTTTTGGTAGTATTTAATCACCTTTGCGGTTTTTATTTTTTGCGCAACAAATAAAAAAAGACCGAAAATTTTGAAAAAAAACCCGTTTTTTTTTTGTTTCTGTTAAAACTTTTTGTAAATAAGTACGTTTTCTTCTTCAATGACGGGCACTGATATGGCTGCA
The DNA here is from genome assembly GCA_037952925.1 of Lithobates clamitans. NCBI lineage: Eukaryota > Metazoa > Chordata > Amphibia > Anura > Ranidae > Lithobates > Lithobates clamitans. Next base: position 5,248,763 of record JBBGZY010000562.1, read on the forward strand.
CTGACGGGCACTGATACGGCGGCACTGATGGGCACCGATGAGGTGGCACCGATGAGGTGGCACTGATGAGGTTACACTGATGGGCACTGATGATGGGCACTGATAGGTGGCACTGATGGGCACTGATAGGTGGCACTGATGGGCACTGATAGGTGGCACTGGTATGCGGCACTGATGGGCACTCATAGGTGGCACGGATGGGCACTTATAGGCGGCACTGATGGGCACTCATAGGTGGCATTGATGGGCACTCGTAGGTGGCATTGATGGTTACTTATGGGTGGCACTGATAGTTGGCACAGATGGGCACGAATGGGCACTGATAGATGGGCACTGATGGGCACGGATGGGCACTGACAGGTAGCATGAATGGACACTGATGGGTGGCACTGATGGCATTACTTGTTTGCAGTGATGTCCCTAAGGGTGGCATTGCTGGGCATCACTGCAACATAATTGTGCCAATCAGTGCCCATTTGTGGGCACTGATTGGCACAGATTTGGCACACTGGGCACATGTGGATGGCCATGGGGTACATACCTGGCCATCCACATGTTGCCCCTTCCCTGGTGGTCCTAGTGGCGATCCCTGGTGGTCCAGTGTGGTGATCTGCGGGGGAGCTGCGCTGATAAACAATCAGCGCAGACCCCCCCTGCCAGGAGAGCCGCCGATCGGCTCTCCTCTACTTGCGTCTGTCAGACGCGAGTGAGGAAGAGCAGATCAACGGCTCTTCCTATTGACAGCGTGATCAGCCGTGATTGGACACGGCTGATCACGTGGTAAAGAGCCTCCGCCGGAGGCTTTTTACCAAGATCAGTGTAGCGGTGTGTCAGACTGACACACCGCTCCACCGATCGCCGCGATGCACGCCCCCGGGGGCGCGCTGCGGCATGTTATCCTGCTGGATGTCATATGACATCCAGTCAGGATAACAGAACCACTTCCCGGACGTCAATCCGCTATAGGGCGGGCGGGAAGTGGCTATTCTCCATTTCAGGGGCAAATCAGGTAAAGTAGTTATAAAGTATAAATATGCTTTACCTTAATGCATTCTTTGTGTTAAAACATAAAAGGTTTAAGTATTAGTATCCCCCTCTCACCTTCCTCCCCCTTTACACTTACCTGAACCCTCATTCGATCCAGCGCTGTGCACATCTGCAGCTCTTCTCTCCCTTTACTTCCTGGTAAGGCTTTGCTGAGACAGTGGAAGCCATTGGCCCCTGTTGCTGTCAATCAAAGCCAATGATGAGGGAGTAGGAGATGGGGCCGAGCCCCGCCATGTGTGTCTATAGACGCAGACAGCGAGGCTTGGGAGTGAGCCTGCACGAGTGCCCCCATAGGGAGCGGCTTCCTATGGGAGCACCCACCAAAGGAGGAGCCAGAAGCACCGGTGGGGGATTTTGAGAAGAGGAGGTATGGGGCCGCTCTGTGCCATTCCATAGAACACAGCAGGTAAGTATAAACCTATTTATTATTTTAAAAAATGCATTTACAACCACTTTAATATATTTATTCATTTTTCCCTAAACCAATTAAAATGAAATAAAATTCTAACATTTAGCACTTTGGGAGAATACTGAACCAAATCTGACAAAAGAGCAAATACTAATGAAAAAACTCAAATACACCTCCAAAAAATATTGTTTTGTTTTTTTAAAGAAAAGAAGGAACATTATTGAGACTTGTGTGCAACACACTTATTGGTTTGCAGTGTCATTTCCATGTCTGGGCTTTTTGATGCTTGAAATCACATCAAGATAAAAAAGAACTCAGCAATATATTTGGCCTGTTTTAAACACAGATGTTGCACAAATACTAACTACAGATAAGTTAATTTAAGAGTATTTATCTTTTTTATAGCACTGCATACCTGCCAAATATTCATATTTCTGGTGTTCTATGATTGATACTTATTTCTAATATATTTGGGCTTAAAGACTAGGAAAGGCATTCATCCAAAAACAGGCCTTTGGTTTTCAGTAGTCAGTAGTGTGGACTGTCAGAATTTGCTAGCAGAATAGGATTTTCCTGTCGCATCATGGCAGCATACACTTTGGGTTGTGACTCCACCCCCACAACCTGATAGGACTACATAGCTATAAGTTGTAGAGATGGCCCCTGCCCAGTATTCTCTTATTTTTCCTCACCTGAAGGACTGAACATATCTGAAGCACCCCCTTACCGAATTCGCCCCAGCCAGGTTCTAGCCTCTCCTGGGTGGAAGTCCTTACCTGTACAGCCTCTAAACGAGCTAGATGGAAGGAGCCCCGCTCTGGTGATCTCGGGGGTATGTTGCGGTCTAGTATAAGCCTTAAACAGGCTTAGTTGTTGTGCAGTGGTCGCCATGCCTCTTTTCTCACTTTTTTGTCTTTTCTCCTCTATGCTGGGCTCTGTGGTCCCTCTGTGCCTCCCTACAGGCTTCCCGAGCGTCTCGGCGCTTCCGCGCATGCGCAGTGCGCGCCGTCAGGGCGTCCTTTCGATTTTGCCAGTTTCCAAGATGGCGCCTCGCGCCGCTACTGCGCATGCGCGAGCGGGTCGTGACCTCGGCTGCCATGGTGGCAAATTTAAAAGCCCTGTTTGTCATTTCTGAGCTCTCCTTGCTTCCTGGAAGACTTCTGACTGCTGTATTTTGAACTTCTGCATTCCTAAAGCTACCCTCTCTCTCTGGGTAAGTGTCTAATACTTATGCACTTTTTTTTTGGGACCTGGTTGCATGTTCTTACCTTCCTATACCTTTCTCAGGTACTCACCTTCCTCTCCTATGGAGGCCGCTGCCCCAGCAGATCACCACCAGCCTAATAGGTAAGGGGGGGGGATTCCAGCGGTAAGTAGAGAAGATTGAAAAAGAGAGCAGGACCGTACTAATGCTACCTAATTGGTCAGCCCTGTCAGGTCCGCAAGATCATCTAAATCAGGACGAAGAGAATCTTCGCACAGGAGAAGCCGCTCCGGCCATAGACGCAGCCGCTCACGCGGAAGAAGCCGCTCAGGCCGCAAGGGGAGTCGCAGACGGAGTCGATCCCACTCAAGGCATAGCCGTTCCTACCGCAGAAGATCCCCTGCACGAGGACACCAATCCTCTACGCACCCTTCCCGCCCAGCCGGGAACGCTTGCTGGATATGTGGGGCCACGGCCCTCCCAGACAAACTAGCCTGCCGCAAGTGCATAGATGAAGCCACCAGGGAGAAAGAGCCGGATTCCATAGAACCCACTGGAGTCTCTACTCCCCAGGTCTCAACTCCTGATGTGGAGTTTACGGCCTATAGCACCTCACCCACCATTCCCAGTGCATCAAGAGAGCAAGAACTACCGTCGGATGATGAAGAGCCGGAAGCTTCAGCTGGCTTTGATTTTGCGCTCATAGAACCGTTCATCAGATCGGTTAAGGAAGCGATTAACTGGGAGGAGCTTGAGGAGACACAGCCTAAACAGAGAAAATATTTCCCAAACCTCAAGAAGGTTCCGGAGGCTTTCCCATTCATCGACGAGTTAGAGGAGCTCATTAAGGAGGAGTGGCAGAATCCGGAAAAGAAGTTCAGTCTGTCCAACAGACTTACCAAACTGTACCCTCTCAAGGAACCCAAAGTATCTCCTTTACTTTCTCCTCCAGTAGTGGATGCATCTTTGATGCGTCTAGCCAGGCACGTGACGCTCCCCATTGAAGATGCAGTAACGTTCAGAGACGTGCTTGACAGGAAGGTGGATACAGACCTTAAGAGAGCTTACCTGTTCGCAGGAGGCGCCAGCAGGCCAGCGGTGGCATTAGCGGCGGTTGGGAAAGCTATCTCCAGCTGGTCCTCAGCTACAGCGAGGCTCGTCACTGAGGGCGCAGATCAAGAACAGATCACTAAGGCCTTACAAGAACTTAGCCTTGCGGGAGATTTCGTGGCGGAGGCTTCCGTAGATACTATCAGATCCACATCAAGGTCTATGTTAGCCTCTGTAATGGCCAGAAGGGCGCTATGGCTTAAACCTTGGTCGGCTGACCCCGCCTCGAAGTCAAACTGGTGCAGGATTCCGTATGATGGGGTGAACCTCTTTGGAGCAAAGCTGGATACCGCAATCTCTAAAGTAACAGGCGGGAAGTCGGGTCTCATTCCATCGGACAGAAGGCCGAAACAACAAAGGCCACCTCCCTTTAAACGTAACCTTCCGGAAAGATATAGGGATGCGAAATCCTATAGACCCGGGAAGGAATACAGAAGGAGCTGGAAGAACCCCCAGACGTCCTTCCTTAAGTTCCAGAAACCCAAGACCCCTGCCTCCAATGACCAGAAGTCCTTTTGAAGGTTCGCCCGCCCAACCAGCGGTAGTGGGGGCCAGACTCACAAAGTTCAAGTTGGTCTGGGCGGGAATGATAAAGGACCCATGGACGGTGTCCACCATTCATTTCGGACACAGGTGGGCATTCAGAGGTCGTCCTCCAAGAGACCAATTCTGCTCAACCAGACTTCCTCCTTCTCAAGAGAAAAGACTATCCCTAGTCCAGTATATCCAAGAGTTGCTCCAGAAACAAGCAATAGTGGAGGTACCGCCATCCCAAAGAGGCAAAGGTTTCTACTCCCCACTTTTCTTAGTGAAAAAGAAATCAGGGGACCTTCGTCCAGTCTTGGACCTAAAAAACCTCAACCGGTCGATACGGTTAGAAACATTCAAGATGGAAAGCCTTCAATCAATCCTCCAAGCAATAAACTTGGGAGATTGGATGCTGTCAATCGACCTCCAGGACGCGTATTTGCATATCCCTATCCATTCCGAGTTCCAAAAATTTCTCCGGTTTACCCTAAATCCTCTGCACTTCCAATTCCGAAGCCTTCCGTTCGGGATCTCTACCGCACCCAGGACGTTTACAAAAGTCCTATTACCTGTAATAGCCCACCTGAGAGAAAACGGGCTGAGGGTCCACCATTACCTGGACGACATCCTACTTCTCTCAGACAGCCAGGACTCTCTTGTCCTTCACAGGGAAATCCTGGTCTCCACATTACAGTCCCTAGGGTGGCTGATAAATTGGAAGAAGAGCAACATCCATCCCACACAGAGAATGGTCTTTCTGGGGGCCGAATTGGACACAAGGGAGAATACGGTGGAACTTCCGGGGGAAAAAATCCCTCCTCTAATTCAAAAGGTGAAAAGGGCAATCTCCGCTACAATGCTCCCGGCCAGGACCTGTCTCAGTATCCTGGGCTCCCTAGCTTCCACCATTCCAATGGTCCAATGGGCGCAATGGAATTCGAGGCCTCTCCAGATCTCCTTCCTACGTCAGTGGAAGGGCACATCAATGTCCCAACCAATCCTCATCTCTCAGGAGGTAAAGCAATCGTTGATGTGGTGGGTACGTCCTCACAACTTGAGAAGATGCAGGCATATAGTCACTCCCTATCAAGAAACCGTGACCTCAGATGCCAGTCTATAGGGATGGGGAGCCCACTATCAGGACCTTGCGGCTCAGGGTCGTTGGCCTTTCAGGGCACAGGATACAGTGTCGAACGTTCTGGAGATGAGAGCAGCGTTCCAGGCTCTCCTGGCCTTCAGTTCTCACTTGAGGAGGAAGCACGTCCTCCTGAGGATGGACAACAAGGTGGCCGTTGCCTACATCAACAGGCAGGGGGGCACCAGAAGCAGGTCCATGTTACAGGAGGTCCGTCCTGTTCTGGAATGGGCGCAGCTGAATCTACTGGACCTAAGGGCGGTTTATGTCCCGGGAGTCCAGAACACCTTGGCCGACTCACTAAGCAGAAATTTCCACTCCAACAACGAATAGTCTCTGAGTCCACAAGCCTATGCTCTCATATCCCGAACCTGGGGCCCTCCAGAGATAGACCTAGCAGCAACTCCGGAGAACACAAAGTGTCAGAGATTCCTATCAAGGACACCGTTTCCTTCGGCAGAGGGGACGGACTGCCTCCAACACCCCTGGAACTTTCACCTGGGGTACATTTTCCCCCCGACGCCTCTCATAGCGAGATTCCTCCTGAGGCTCAAGAAGTCAACAGCATTGGTGGTAGCAGTGATCCCTTTCTGGCCGAGGAGGCCATGGTTTACTACCCTCATGCAGCTGAACACGGCAGAGCCTCTGCCTCTCCCATTGACGACAGACCTACTCTCCCAGGGACATCTTCTTCACCCGAACCCGGGGAAGCTACACTTGATGGCCTGGAGACTGAAAGGGCTAGGTACCTAGAGCAGGGCTGTTCCCAGAAGGTGGTGGATACCTTACTCCAGGCCAGAAAGCCTACTACCAACATCACGTACAGAAGAGTTTGGGAAAAATTTGTCTCCTTCTCCCACCAGCAAGGTTGGGACTCGTCCTCCCCGTCGGTGTCTCACATCTTGGAGTTCCTTCAATCAGGCCTAGAGAAAGGCCTTAGGTCAAGCACCCTGAAGGTCCAGGTATCGGCCCTGTCCGCCTTGACAGGAGTTAAATGGGCGCAAGAGCCTCTGGTGGTTCAGTTTCAGAGGGCCTGTCTAAAGCTGAGGCCCCCCAGAAAACCGTCATTCCCGGTCTGGGATCTCTCAATTGTTCTAGAGTCATTATCCAAGGAACCCTTTTTTCCAATGCAGAGCATATCCCTCTGGGATCTAACGCTGAAGGTTTCATTTTTAATAGCCATAACATCGGCGAAGCGAGTGTCAGAAATGCAAGCTCTAATGGTTAGCGAACCATACTTGGTTGTTCTTCCAGACAGGCTAGTCCTAAGGCCTTCGGATCGATTCATCCCCAAGGTGTCCTCATCCTTCCATTTTAACCAGGAGATTAATCTTCCAGCACTCAGCACGGATCAGGGAGACCCTCATCCACTAGATGTTAAGGGTACCGTTATGGAATACCTCTCAGCAACAAAATCCATCAGAAAGTCGGAGAACCTCCTAATTATCCCACATGGTTTCAGGAGAGGTCAAGCGGCATCCTCACGCACCATTGCTTCATGGCTAGTAAAGACCATCAAGAGATCTTACTCACTGAGTAACCATCAAATACCTGAGGGCTTAAGGGCACACTCCACCAGGGCAGTGGCAACCTCCTGGGCGGCATATTGTAGAGTCTCGGCGGAGACGATTTGCAGAGCGGCTACCTGGTCCTCCAGGAACACCTTCATGTCTCATTACAAGGTGGATTCCGCCTGCTTATCCACGGTGGATTTCGGAAGATCCGTTATCCAGGCCAATTCCTCTATTATTTGATTAATAAACTTAATTTGAATTCCCACCCAGTCTTTGCGAGTTACTCCCCAAAGTGTATGCTGCCATGATGCGACAGGAAAACTTAAAATTGTATACTCACCTTTCCGTAATTTTCCTTTCCTGTCGTATCTTCATGGCAGCATACAATCTCCCACCCGTCTAAGGTGAGATATATATATACGGAGAATACTGGGCAGGGGCCATCTCTACAACTTATAGCTATGTAGTCCTATCAGGTTGTGGGGGCAGAGTCACAACCCAAAGTGTATGCTGCCATGAAGATACGACAGGAAAGGAAAATTACGGAAAGGTGAGTATACAATTTTACGTTTTTTTGGCAGAAAAGACTGCATTTTTATATTGAGCAGTGTAGTTCTGCTTTAAGTGCTAACAGCATTTTTTTTAGGCCCATAGATTTTTAAATCTCATTATCAAATGCTAACAGAACACGAAAAAACAGCAATGGATTTAAAACATCCTTTTTTGCTCATGAATTCCTCCATGTAACTGGGGCATGGAAGGGGTGGTTTTTTTTTGGGTTTTTTTTGCAATGCTTTGTGCTAAAAAGCATGTCCCTTTCTTTAAAGCTTGGGGGATATTAGATGCCATTCAAAGCTACTGGACACACTGGCCAGAAATTTGTTGTTTCTGTTAGTTTACAGGGTAATAATACTAGGTCATCGACAAACCATCATGGCATCAGCTCTGGAGGAACACAAGACCCATATAATGGCCTTTTAAGTCAGACAGTTAACCCATGAGAATGCAAGCCGTACCCCAAAAACAGACTAACATACAAAACATACTTAAATGCATATTAAAATCACAATCAAGACAAATGTATTATTTTTAACTGTAGAAATGGCCGCTGCACTTTATTGGTTTAAATTAATAATAATTGTGACAAGTGGGGGGCTGGTGTATTATAATAAGAGATGCAAGAATGTGATTTCACTACTATGTATCTTATATGTCATCTGTTGCATATATTTCTGTATTCCTGCTGCTCCATGTGGGCCGTGTTCTCTGATAAATAAACAATTAAAAAAAAAAAAATAAATTAATAATAATTGTACAGAACAGAATAAATAGGATAAAAGATAACTAGTAATAACATTTACCATGAACCAAGCATGAGCTCACTCATCAAAACTTGCGCTTCATTAGAAAAAAATATATATTTAGGTAAATATTTACAAAATAGAACCCCCTATAAAAGGAGTGACATACCTCTTAAATAGGTATGGGTGAACGGTTTGGGCCAAGCATAGGTTCAGCCCGAACATCGCCCGTTCAGGTGTTCGCCAAACACGCAAATTTTCTGTGTGCTCTGCCACCGCATCCTTAACAACGGATGAGTCATCAGCTATCAGCAGGCTTCCCTGCTGACAGCTGAATGAATAAAAAAACATTGCCAAATTTGCTGCCAATATAAATTGTAACAAAAAAAATGGCGTGGGGGTAACCCCTCAATCCATACCAGGCCCTTTTGCAGGCCAGAAAAGGGGGGGGGCAGGCAAAAGCCCTCCCCGAACCCTACCAGGCCACATGTCCTCAACATGGGGAGTGTATTGGGGCAGGGGGACTCTGTCCCAAAACTGTTTTTTTTTTTTGTATTGCTGGCAGCCACGAAAGTCAATTTAAATGTCTTTTTTTCTTTACATACACTATATTACCAAAACGATTGGGACGCCTGCCTTTACACGCACATGAACTTGGTCTGTAGGATTCAATATTGAGTTGGCCCACCCTTTGTAGCTTTAACAACTTCAACTCTTCTGGGAAGGCTGTCCAGAAGGTTTAGGTGGTTGCAGAAATGCATTTGTTAGGTCAGGCATTGAGGGTGGGTCAACTCAATATTGAACCTTAGATAGATCGGCACGTTTCCGCAAATCGCCGTAGGTGTACGTTCGCTCCTTCAAGAAGCTGTAGCAGGCGCGTTCCGGGGACCCGATGCGCGTGGCCAGCGGCCGAGATGTCCGCCAGCCACCCGCTATCGCGGGAAGGAGAGCCAAAATGGGGATTTGTCAATGTAAACAAACATTCCTGTTCTGACAGGGGAGTTAGAGAGAGATCTGCTGTTCCTAGTGATTAGGAACAGCGATCTTTCTCCTCCTCTAGTAAGCCCATCCCCAATAGAGTTAGAAACACTCCCCACATACCTGCCAGTGACATTTTTTACAGTAAACAGTGGCTTTTTTTAGCTCTGACCACTATATAAATGTCAATGGTCCCAAAAAAGTGTCAAAAGTGTCCGATCTGCCCGCCGCAATGTCGCAGTCCCACTAAAAATCCCAGATCACCACCATCACTAGTAAAAAAGAAATAATAAAAATGCCATAAATCTATCCCCTATTTTGTAGACGCTATAACTTTTGCGCAAACCAATCAATATATGCTTATTGAGATTTATTTTACCCAAAATATGTATACAAATACATATTGGTCTAAACTGATTAAGTTTTTTTTTTTTTGTTAAACTGGGATATTTATTATAGCAAAAATAGAAAATATTGTTTTTTTTTTTTTCAAATTTGTCACTCTTTTTTTGTTTATAGCGCAAAAATAAAAACCGCAGAGGTGTTCAAATACCACCAAAAGAAAGCTCTATTTGTGGGGAAAATAGGATGTCACATTTGTTTGGGTACAGCGTCGCACGACTGCGCAGTTGTCAGTTAAAGCGATGGAGTGCCGTATCTCAAAAAATGGCCTGGTCATTAAGGGGGGGAAATCTTCCGGTCTGTAAGTGGTTAAAAACTATATTTAAAAAAAAAAAGCTTTGCATTGATATATCTTAACCAGAGCAGTACCTGGGCCCTCATACCCTTTTTATGGCCAATAACTTGCATATAAGCCTTCAAAATGGTGACTTTTGATTTTTCATGTTCGGGTCCCATAGACTTTTATAGAGTTTGCAGCTCAAGTTCAAACTTTTTCTCTGTTTGGGGGTTCTGGTGCGAACCCAATCGGGGGGTGTTCGGCCCATCACTGCTCATGAATGACTGTGACAAGGGAGGGAGGGCAGTGAGCTAGTTGCTATTGTGAAGGGAGCTGACAGAGGACAATGACTCTGATTTTCTTTATATGTCCTTGTACAAGGAATAACTGTCACTGCTCGAGCACTACTCCAACAAACAAAACACAAGGTAAGGTAAGTTCCCCCAGCTTTTTAAAACATTGATAACTTTAATTTATGCATATAAATTCATAGGACAGCTGCATTCCCATAAAGGGTAATGATCCCCATAAAGGGTAATGCTCTACAATATTGCCCCCCACCAGTCATGCATAACAAAGCCAGGAACTCCAAGAATGCCAAAACAGCTGCAATTTGTATAGAGGACTCCATTACACCAGTATAAACTCGAGAGGCCCCCTTCAAAATCAATGTGTCAAAAGGAAAGATCACCAAGGATTGGGAAAAAATAGCCCTATTTAATAATTTCCTTATCTTCTCTGGGTTTTTTGTCCCCAAAGAAGACAGCCAAATCAAAAAGGAATAATTTCGAAAAACAGCTATAGCTGTCTTAAAACAAAGCAAACCCTGCTCTATTTTAAACAATAAATCAAATGTTTTAGATCTACTAACACTGTTACCCATCACATATATTTCTGATATATCAGGGGCAGACAAATATGGAAAAAAACTAGCAAAGGTAGAAGTACAGGTTGTCCCAAACCTTTAATTGGTTTTCAAAATAACTGAAACATGTAAGGATTAAAACATGCATTTTCAGAGAAGACTCGATAATCTGCTCTTCTATGCACCCAAAATACGAATGAATAACCAACTATCCAAACAATTTAAAGTTTACCTACAATTAAATAGAAAGATCAGGTTAAATATAATAACAATAGACAAATAGAATGTCATCTACCCAGTTTCTTTTAATAACAGAGGCATCTAAATTCAATTTAGTTGCCTTGGTATCCACCCCAGTTCTAAACAAATGTGTAGAAATTTTTAGATGACCAAGACCCGATATGACCAAACATTTACGAAGAACAGATGAAAATTTACATTTTGTAATGGAGGGCCTATTCATATTAATTAAAAAAATGACCTGGAATTCTGGGCCTCATACACATAAAACTGGTAACAATGAAAACAGGTTAAATTAAATTATCATGAAGGGCATTCAAAATAATCATAGCCTTTTTACCCAGCTGGTCAGATTGGTCAGAATAAAAAAAATGTACTAACACTTGGATAACAATTAGAGGCTTTGAAGATAAATAAAAAATCAATAAATAAATAATAAATAAATGGATAAAACACCTTTGTTGGCCAAAAAAATCAAAATGCGCTTGTTGGAAAAATGCTGACCCGAAGGTCAAGCTTACCACCACTGGGAATAATTCTGAAAGGACATCTTTTTTTTTTTTTTGCTTTTTTTATGAATGCAGCCAAGAATCACAACACCATGACAACCCAATACAACTCTAAAAACAAAAATGTCAGCCAAATCTGTGTACAGTTTAAAATCTTTGTCCTAAATAAATTTGTGTTGCCACATAGACATTCCATCATAAGAATCTAAAAATCTTGACCATAACAAAAGATCTTTACATAAATCATTGGTGATTCTAATATGACAATACAAAGATTTCAAGCCGCATATGAAAATCCTACCTACTAGCATAATTCTAGCAGATAATGACAGTAAACCCAAAAGAGCATTTCTTTCAACAAAACTTTTTTCTATACAATAAAAATAAATCAGTAGACTTTAGCTTATCAGTCTTTGCAATTGGCAACTGAAATTCCAGGAAAGAAGTACAGTATTAATACAGATACCAAGAAACTGTAAGCAAGTCAAAGGCAATACTGGTTTTTAAGTGCCAATGGAACACCAAAATATGTACAAACTGAAGAATAAATCATTAACAGAAAAATACTGTAAATTGAGGAGAACTGGAATGGCCAATAAATAAGAAATTATAAGAAAAAATAATGTGTTTTTTCAAAATTGACGCTCTATTTTTGTTTATAGCACAAAAAATAAAAACCGCAGAGGTGATCAAATACCACCAAAAGAAAGCTCTATTTGTGGGGAAAAAAGGACGTCAATTTTGTTTGGGAGCCACGTCGCACGGCCACGCAATTGTCAGGTAAAGCGACTCAGTGCCGAATCGCAAAATGTGCTCTGGTCTTTGACCAGCCAAATGGTCAAGTGGTTAAACGTGGTATAAGAAACTGAGGAAACAGAAATATGAATCTCATTATTAAGTAAACCCCCTTTAAGAAAGAATGAATGTTGTATCAGGAGAGAAGTACCTCCTTTCTTGGGAACTATTCCAATGGGAGAACAAGCAAAAGTGTTTAAAGAGGTGTGAGAAACTTCAGCAAATTCCTGTACAAGTTTAAAACAAACAATTACTTCAAAATTGCCAACTGATTTTAGGTCATTAACAAAAGAACAACCAGAAACTTTTAAAAACAGTATTAAAAAATAATACAGAAAAAAAGTCCATGATCTTTGGAAAAATATTCTGTGCCTGTAGGAGCCGCCTGTCAGCAGTACAATGTGGTGCAGGCGGTTTCTGAAGTGGTTAAAGTTGGTAAGCGATATCCTTCATACCCTGTTTTCAATTTGGACAAACAGTCAGCTTTTGGTGAAAGGACTTATCATTGGAAAATAATCCCATGCCATTAACATTTTTGTAGGCTTCCAAAATTATGTGTAAATTTGGTAAATACTGCTACTTGTTTTGGGATGTTTCTCACACTTGAAGTTAAAAAAAAATGCACTGGTCTACATCTGTCATCATCTAAACCAGGGGCAGGCAACCTCAGCCCTCCAGCTGTGGTGAAACTACAAATCCCATGAGACATTGCAAAACCCTGACAATCACAGGCATGACTCCTAGAGGCAGAGGCCTGATGGGATTTGTAGTTTCACCACAGCTGGAGTGCCAAGGTTGCCTACCCTTGATCTAAACAGTCCTTAATCATTTTATTAGACTTGGAAAAAAATATTTTGACGGAAGAAACAGTGACAAAAAAGATGGAAGAAGGTGAGAATCAAGTGGAGAAAGCTCTTAATGCAAGACCTATACAGAAGTTGCAGGTATAACTTGACACTGTATTGAAGACAAATTAGAAATAACAGCAGGCACAGATGTAACAATGGATGAAATATGACCACAATTATTGAATAAAGACTGATGTGATTCAAAGAAAGAACAGATTAGTCTGCACTGGTAACAGGAGGGGACCATACAGAAGAAGGAGAATGTAAATAAAGAACAGATGAAGGGGCAGAAATGCCATTCTTGATAACGTATCAAGAGCAAGGCATGGTTGAAAATACTCACCAGTCAAAGCAGGAAAGGAGTCAGGAACAGGAACCAATCCTGCAGTTGTCAGAGTGGAAATAGGCCAGGGGAGCTTCCATCCAAATGCATATTAGTTATCGTAGAAGCCTCCTCTGATGGGGTGTAATGAAGCACAGGCAACAAATTAGTGACTGTGAGCTGGGCATTGACAGGTGCTGAATCTGGCTGCGAGGACAGTGCCCTGGATTGCCTAGGAGACACTTTTTTATGCCCCGTACACACGGTCGGATTTTCCGATGGAAAATGTCCGATCGGAGCGTGTTGTCGGAAATTCCGACTGTGTGTGGGCTCCATCGGACATTTTCCATCGGATTTTCCGACACACAAAGTTGGAGAGCAGGAGATAAAATTTTCCGACAACAAAATCCGTTGTCGGAAATTCCGATCGTGTGTACACAAATCCGACGGACAAAGTGCCACGCATGCTCAGAATAAATAAAGAGATGAAAGCTATTGGCCACTGCCCCGTTTATAGTCCCGACGTACGTGTTTTACGTCACCACGTTCAGAACGATCGGATTTTCCGACAACTTTGTGTGACCGTGTGTATGCAAGACAAGTTTGAGCCAACATCCGTCGGAAAAAATCCATGGATTTTGTTGTCGGAATGTCCAAACAAAGTCCGACCGTGTGTACGGGGCATAAGTGTGTCCTCTCCTGGCATCTGTTCTCCCTGGTGATTGGGAGAAGGCTACCACTTTCTCCTAAAATGATTGGACTGTCAGGTAGCCAGAGAGATGTCATCAACAGAAGAGTGCAATTAGGCTCCACGCACTGCCGCTGGGGAGCAGACCGGCTGTTAAATTGAAAAGATGCCAGTTAATATTGATGATTAGTCATAGAAAGCCAGGAGAAACTATGCCAAGTGCACCCACGAGCAGCAGAGCTGCTACCATCAGGAATAGGCCAACCTGAAGAGAAGAATCATAGGGACAATGAGGAAAGAAGTTTGTCTCAGGCCTAATTGCCAAATGGCCTGAAGGGGAGCCCTGACAGGGATCCACAAATGAAGCCAAATTGCCAATAAAATCACAAGGCTCAGGCTCAGTATCAGTGAGGCATTGATCGATTTTATTGACCTTACATGAGAATAGAAGTGGAAGGATACTGTAATTTGTGTTCAAGCTGCATCCAGAAGAAGACTTTGCTGAGTAAGGCCACTCCTATGGGACATTTACAGAGCCAAGGGCCTATGGAGTTGGTGTGCATTGACTTCCTGCGTATGGAGCCTGATTCAAGTGGGCAGGGCAATGTATTGTTAGTAACTGACCATGATATGATTTTAAACCAACCTCCCTATCAGTTGAACTAAAAGTAGATGATATATGCCCACCCTCTGACACACCTTATGAAGTTGTACCAAGACTAATAGCGCACAGGTGGAATCAACTCACATTAACTTCACGAGGGGTTCCTCTGTTGGCAATAAACAGATACTGAAACTACTGGTATTTTTGTGTTTAATTAAATTATATTTGTTACTGTTATATTAACATACAGAATCTATGTGATAACTGATCATCATATAGGTTATCCCTGTCTTTGGTGGACCAAAGAGGTTTAGTGGGGGGGAGAATAAATCTAAGCTTTGTCACATTTAAAGGAGCACCGGGGACACGCTACTCCTAGGCTATTTTACATGTTAAAAAGCAAAAGAGAGGGGTAGTGGGACTTTAAATGAGGCATGGGTAGGTCTTTGAAAAAGTCTAGGATACCTTATATTAAATTAACTGTCACCACCCCTTAAGGGGCTTATAAGCTGTATAGCCATAGAGAATTGCTAATCAAAGAAATGCATAGACATCAGTTCACGAGTAATATAATAATAATAATAATAATAATATAATGCATCATAATATACAATACATAAATCATGCACATTAAGGCATAATAAAAATAGTAGTCATGTTGATAGAAACGTTGTTTATAAACGCTGTTTGAAAATAATTGATACAAGCAATCACAGTTCTAAAATGGGTATACAAAAAAGGTGAACAAGGTATTCCGAATAACAATGTTAGTAAGTATAAATGGTATACGATAGAATTCATAGATGAACCAAACTTGAAATGGCAACCCTGAGTGTAGACTCTACGCGTTTCATGGCGTTTAAAGCCAATCATCAGGAGTGGGATGCATCAAGAGATGACTAGAAAAATAAATAAAACAAATCAATAAGTAGATCATTGGAGTCTCGATTAAAATCATGCTTACACAAGGTAAAGCAGGTATTTTAGAATATATAAATGCACATTACCTTTTGGCAACAACCCAATACATAACCCAACAGTCCAATTGTGGAATAATGAAGGTGGCCCTGAGAGAGCTGTCTCCCCCGGGGTTGAGGCCAAGGACACACAAGGCTAACCCCCAAACCGAAAGTCTCCATGGGGGCTGGAGAATCGGAGAGGGGGTAGAGAGGAACAGCAGCCAGGGAGAGAGCCAGACAGCCAAAACACCCTTCCAAAGTAGGAGGCATACATGTATGGGCCACAGATGAGGTTCTGCAATAAATGAAGGAAAAAAGAATAATGAGGAGGAGATGTGTAACAAAGAGATGGGGATGAGTGTGTCAAAAAAAAAAAAAAAAAGGAAATAGAACAATGTTGTGAATGAAGGAAAGTAAAATGTAAAACCTAGCTGGCACTAGAGTGTATGTCTGACACCTGCCCCAAAAATAACTGGGTGGTGAGAACCAACAAACAAAAGATATATATAAATAATGTATACTAGCATGTTGCCAATGTGTTGGTATTTAAATGAGAGGCATAAAAATAAATATAAATAATGCACACCTGTATAAAGAGAAATCAAGCATGATGTGAATAGGTGTGTGATAGTGAAGAGGGGAAGAGAAACAGCCTGATTACCTGAGGTGTGGATGAAGAGGTTTAGTGGGGGGGAGAATAAATCTAAGCTTTGTCACATTTAAAGGAGCACCGGGGACACGCTACTCCTAGGCTATTTTACATGTAAAGGAGCCCTGGGTATGTGCTGTTTTTAGGCTCGGACACATCTAAAGGAGCTCTGGGGATATACAGTAGCTAGGCTGTGCCACATCTAACAGAGTACCAGGGATGTGCTGTTTTTATGCTCTTTATATAGCTAGGAGTGAGTTGAACTTTCGGTCAGACCAGAGAAGAGGAAGGGCACAGGGATCTCTGTTCACCGAGCCTGGTGGATTTTCCTGGCCTGCTGCAGTCACATTACCTCAGGCAGAGGACAACAATCATCTTCAACAGTCAGCAAACCTGTCGGTTTTGCTTTGGGTCACTATTACCTCAAAAAAAGGATGGCAGCCATCATAAACCGTCAGTAACAATGCCAGAGTGAGTTGTTAGCTTTGCCAGTTTCCACCATTACAACAAGGTGTGGTTGGTGGTCATTTTATGAAGGGAGTTTGATGTTATATTTCTGTTTATGCCCCTTAGTAATTTAAAGCGAGGCCTCCAGCCAATTATTGTGACTTTGTGTCAAAGCACTTTATTAATAAAGGACTTTTCAAATACTGGAGCTGTGTTTTTATTAACTTTTACTTTTTTTTGGTGAATGTTTAGGGGTACTACCTACCCTATACTCATTCACATGGGGGGGGCAGGATCTGGAGTCCCCCTTGTTATAGATAGCTTCTACGTTCTGATAAGTCACCCCCCGCACCCCCTAAACCACTGGGCCAGGGTTGTGGGGAAGAGGCCCCTGTCCCTATCAAAGCAACCCCCCCCCCATGTTGAGGGTATGTGACCTGGTATGGTTCGAGAGAGCTGGGTCACTTGCTCGCCTCTCCCCACTTTCCTGGCCTGCTGGGCTGCATGCTTGGATAAGGGTCCGGTATGGATTGTCGGGGGGGACCCAACACCATTTTAAAAAAATGTTGCCATGGGGTTTCCCTTAAAATCCCAATGTGGGGACCCCACACTGTTTTTTTTTCCTGAATTTGCCAGCAATTTTACATTCAGCTGTCATGACCAAAAAAAAAGAACACTTCAGTTGGGGAGGGGCTGTCTTTTATTGAGCTAAAAAGAACTGGTCCTGTGGGTTCCAGAGGAGGAGTTAACCCATTGTGTGCTAAAGTGAAATGAGTCAGGAAAAACGTTTTGCATGAATAAATAAAAGCTGATCACTTTGATCACTTCTGCCAGTGTTAAGTGGTTTGTCTCATCCATCTAAACTAATACATTCTCCTGGAGAGCTTGAGTTTGTGAAAAACAACCAGACTTACTGATAAATCACCAGATGAAAATAGAAGAAAGAAAGCTTAAAAAAGGAAACAAATGCAGCCATCACATCTAAGACTTGTTCAGCTGCAATATAATAAATGTTTGCTTTTGGGTTTAATACTGCTTTATCAGCCAGGACACGATTCCAGCCAATACACAACCTCTAAGTAATATAAGCTAAATAGCACACTACATTTGACAAACAGGTTTTATTGATAAAGCACAGATATACAACTCATATTATAACAATAACAAGTAATATTCCAAAAAAACTCCAGTCTGGAATCTGGTATTACAGGCTCCACCCAGTGGAATTGATCCAGTTTCTTACCCCTGATGGATAAAACACATTGGGTAGGATCCAAATTGTATGGACCTTGTTTATGTATATTTCATTATCTTTAATTACTGTGCCAATTAGTGTTGCATTTTTTTTTGGTATGTATTGTATTTTGTGACAAGTAGGCACTTCATAATTTCAATTGCACTTTTGTGTTCCTTTAATACATCCTCTTAATTGCAGCAAACTTAATAGAAGTGGCAAAGATGTCAGTGGTTTTTGTAGGTCTTCTGAACACCTTTGTCAGAGTCCTGGATGTGAGGCCGAATTGCAGAGGGGGCGCCCCTTGCGGCTAAGTGCAGCGTAACCCTGGGAGTGAGACAGGGAGTACGGTGCCCAAAGGTGCACGGGTTGCCAGATCGCTGTTGCTGAGTAGCAGATAGCAGGGAGCTGCTAGGGTGCGTTGGTAAGGTTGAAGGGCAACTGTGCAAGGAGGGATTCCAGGTATGGAGCCGTGGAGCAACCAGGAGCGGAGTCAGAGCCAGGCCAATGGTCATTCAGCACAGGAATCAGTCCAAGGTGAGGTACAGCAGGATAACCAGGAACAGAGAAGGTAGCCGAGCCAGGGGTCAAACACAGGAGGACGATCAAGGTACAAATGCGGAGCCGAAGAATAGTCAGGTACAAGCCGGGGTCAATGCAGGCGGAATACTGGAGCAGTCAGGCAAGCCGAGTAGTAACAGGAAGCAGATATCACAACAGGAACCAGGAACACAGGAACAAGGAAAACAGGAAGCTGATGATAATCCAGCAACCAGCATGAACCAGCAGCAGGCTTAAATAGGCAGAAGGGCGCCACCATGAGGAATACTGGCAGAATTACCCGTCCTACGGTTATCACCCTGACAACCTTGAATCACTTTGTGCTTCCAAACTCAATTTATTGATATAGGAAGTATCTCTTTTAGCTAGGGGTGCAACGGATTAAAAAACTCACGGATCGGATCGATCCTCGGATCAGAGTCCCGGATCGGATCATTTTCGGATCAGCAAAAAAAACCAAAACACACAAATCTTGTTACACCCACCGGAGTTTTAGATTTAAAAGCTATTTTCAACACAAAACCAAGCTTATATGCATAAATACAGTATTTGTAGATCGGACAGACTTTTTAGATGTTAGATTTTAAAAGCAACAGAAAACCTGCTGACCTCACATGGTTGCTAATGTGACAGAACACCTCTAATTTTCACATTTAACGTCCCCCACTGTAATATAGCCACATGTCCCCCACTGTAATACAGCCACATGTCCCGCACTGTAATACATCCACATGTCCCCCACTGTAATATAGCCACATGTCCCCCACTGTAATATAGCCACATGTCCACAACTGTAATATAGCCACATGTCCCCCACTGTAATATAGCCACATGTCCCCCACTGTATTACAGCCACATGTCCCCCACTGTAATACAGCCACATGTCCCCCACTGTAATATAGCCAGTCCACATGTCCCCCACTGTAATATAGCCACATGTCCCCCACTGTAATATAGCCAGTCCACATGTCCCCCACTGTAATATAGCCACATGTCCCCCACTGTAATACAGCCACATGTCCCCCACTGTAATACAGCCACATGTCCCCCACTGTAATACAGCCACATGTCCCCCACTGTAATATAGCCACATGTCCCCCACTGTAATATAGCCAGTCCACATGTCCCCCACTGTAATATAGCCACATGTCCCCCACTGTAATATAGCCAGTCCACATGTCCCCCACTGTAATATAGCCACATGTCCCCCACTGTAATACAGCCACATGTCCCCCACTGTAATACAGCCACATGTCCCCCACTGTAATATAGCCACATGTCCCCCACTGTAATATAGCCACATGTCCCCCACTGTAATACAGCCATATGTCCCCCACTGTAATACAGCCACATGTCCCCCACTGTAATATAGCCACATGTCCCCCACTGTAATATAGCCAGTCCACATGTCCCCCACTGTAATATAGCCAGTCCACATGTCCTCCACTGTAATATAGCCAGTCCACATGTCCCCCACTGTAATATAGCCACATGTCCCCACTGTAATATAGCCACATGTCCCCCACTGTAATATAGCCAGTCCACATGTCCTCAATGTAATATCCACAGACTCCCCACTGTATACAATACAGTGCTGTTAGTCTTACCTTAGTGTTAAGAGAAGCCACCAAGCCAGTAGCTGGACCCACGAGTTGAGGGCGGGGTGATGACGTCAGCACGCAGCTGAGCGCCGCCGGGTGTACCAAGATGGCTGCGGTTCCGGAGCTAGGCCGAAGCCGCGGCCTTTCCTAAAACCCGAGGCCACAGAGCGCACCGTGGATCGCGGGTGTGCCGATCCGAACAGCCTGGCCCGTTCGGATCACGGATCAGTGATGATCCATTGCACCCCTACTTTTAGCAAACAAATACATTTACAAAAAACTAGAAGACAAGATAAAATAATAAATACCGCATTTTAATAAATTCAGAAAACAGCTAAAATACACAGATATTAAAACACATTGACTTTTTCAGTGAGACAATGCAAAGAACAGAGTAGAAGTACAGTAACAGTAACAGTGCAGTAACCCATAGCAGATCTCCCTTAACCAAAACTATGCACATGACTATCCAGAGACACATTGAGAAGCACCACCTAGCGTGGAGTACACGTGACCATCAGGGTAGTCGAATATTGTCAGTGTGAGAGGTAGAATCACAATGCAATGGAGCAATGAGTGAATATCAAGGTCCTGCTACAAATTGGGGAAAATGGCGGCAGAGACGCATGAAATGTTGGTACAAGTGTATGGGATGGAAGCTATGAGCAGAAAATGTATTTATGACTGGTTGAAACGCTTTAATGGAAAGGAAACAATTGAGGATGAGCCACGTTCTGGTCAGCCGTCGACAAGCAGAACCCCAGACATGATCGAGTGAGTGCAACAAATGCTGGTATGAGATCAGCAACTGACGCTATGATTGATGGTGCAGGAATTGGGCTTTAGCAAAGACACAGTGCGCACAATTGTCTGTGAAGATTTGGGTAAGAGGAAGATCTGTTCCCGGTCTGTGCAGCACAAGCTGACAGACGAACAGAAAGCAAAATGGATGGAAACCTCTGGAGATTTAATTACTATGTGTGACCAGGATCTATCCTGTTCCTGCACACTGTGCGATCCGTGTGCGCCAGTTCTTGGCTCAGTGCACCGTACCTGTTCTCGATCATCCACTATACTCCCCTGATCTGGCACCTGCAAACTTCTTTTTGTTTCCCCACCTGAAGAGCGATATGAAAGGCGCACGTTTTGCAGATGTGGCAGCAATCCAAGAATGTGCGACAGTGGTTCTTTGACCGATTCATAAAGAGGACTTTGCCGACAGTTTCCAGAAGCTTTATGAATGTTGCCAAAAATGTGTTGTGAAGGATGGCGATTATTTTGAAGGCCAATAAAGGTCATTTGTTTGTATCTTCTGTTTTGCTTGTTTTCTGATACCATTCACCAAACTTTTTAGACACACCTTGTAGAATCCAAAATGTTAACTGCACCACAGCACACTGGGGAGGTACAAAGAGGATCTTAAAGCAGAACTTTACCCATAACAACTTGATAAAAAAAATAATGTTCTTTAGCAAGGAACATACAATTCACAATAATAACTATGCTACAAAAATTAGTGTGTGCTACAAATTGGCTCCAGCATTGCCTCCCCACCCCCAAATACACAGGCATACTAGAGATGCACAATTAATTGTTAAAAAAAAGATCTCAACTCAACCCCCCTCTTGATCTTAACTATATATATTTTAGCAGAGACCCTAGAGAATAAAATGTTGATGGTTGCAATATTTTATGTCACACTGTCTGTCACACAGCAGTCTTTCAAACACAATTTTGTTGGGAAAAAATTACACTTCAATGAATTAAAAGAAACTAAACAGTAAAGTTAGCCCAATTTTTTTGTATACTGTGAAAGATGATGTTACGCTGCAAAAATCGTGAGAGAATCGTGATCTTTATTCTAAGCAAAAAAATTGTGATTCTCATTTTATCCAGAATCGTGCAGTTCTAATGTAAACCAAAAATTTGACTCAAGTGGTTAAGTGCATGTAATGAACTGATGTAAAAACTGATGCAAAACTGATGTAAACTGATCCGTTTTTTCTTTTAAAAAATGTGACTGAACTGATGAAACAAACTGAAGGTATGTGTGAAAGGGGGCTAAGTCAATAACATTTTTCACAGCCTAGACCAGGGGCATATGGTCAGGGGATTTGTATGTACTGTATATCACAATATTCCACAATGACTAATAGTTGGCTTACTCAAAGAAACCTATTTAAAGCTGAACTCCAGAAACATATGTGTAGCACCCTCTAGTATGTGCTAGAAGTTAGTACAGGGTATGTTAGGATTTAGAGTAGGTAAAATATAGTTTGGCTAAGAGTTAAGTCTGAGCCATGAAACATGGAAATGCAATTAGTTTAGTAAAAATAAACTGCTAAATACCTTTTATCATCAGCAGTATTTAGCAATCTTGTTGCTTCTATTGGTTCCTGGTAAAGCTTGTAAGAGGAGTTTTCATACTGCACTATCAGGATCAGGACCCCTGACCCTATGTCTGGACAGTGCTGATTGGCCCTATGCTGATTACATGCACCCTTCCGAGAAAAAAAAAAAACTCTCTAGCAATACACACCAAACTGAGTATGTGCAGCCTGACTCCAAAGGCACTTATCAGGAAATGTCTTGGAGTCAGTGGAAGAAGAGGAGGATCTGTGCATACAAGATCAAACAGCCTTTTTTACACAATGCGGAGGATTAACCCCTTAGGTTCCACAGTGAGTATAACAAGCATGCTTTACTGCATATACAGACTGATTTTACTGTTGTGGGTTTAGTAACACTTTAAGTCTTCATTCCATCCCTAAGAGGTCTCCTGAGAGTCAGTGGGCTGGTGAGAGAGTCAGTCGGGAGGACTGGTGTGAGAGTTACCCTGGAGGGCTAGTGAAAGGGGCAGTTGCAGACAGGTGGGTTGGCAGCGCCTGAGGAGGTGGTGCTGTGAGCAGTAGCCACAGAGGAGAAGTGACAAGCTGTTTTACTGTATTTTTTCTACACCACAAGGGACTATGAGTTCCTGCCTGTAAAGGGCTATTGCTATGATCTGCCTGGAAGGTGTGTCAGATTATTCTACAGTGATTCAGCTGGAGCCAGCAAGTGTGTGCAGGAGGAAAGTGAAGGAGACTGTATATAGGAAGATGTGAGAAAAACAGACAAGCAGCACCAATCTAAGTGCAGCAATATTGTAACATATTTAATGAAGTAGTAATGCACTCACTCGAAAACAGATAAAAGCAGGCACATCAGATGCCTGATGAAGGAGCATGCATGTTCCGAACGCGTGCATGTCATAGCTTCCACCCACTGAGACCAGGGAGTTCCTAAGTAACGGCTTCCTCCTGCGCCCTGTACGCGCCTGCCCGCGACACTCTAAACCACTGGCGCCGCTGAGCAAGACACCACAGCGATGCCTGGATGATCATTGCTACAAATACATAGTGCTAGGCTCTTTCTTTTTTTTTAGCCTGTAAAAGCTCCTCAGTGTTATCCTATGTGGCCATGCACACCTAGGCTTTTACAGGCGTATTAGAAGAGAAGCATATAAAGGCTCAAAAAAAATCATCATGTTTTTAATCCATTTTATATTACATTGATTTGTTTGAAAGGTTGATTGGTATATATACAGTATCTCACAAAAGTGATTACACCCCTCACATTTTTGTAAATATTTTATTATATCTTTTTATGTGACAACACTGAAGAAATGTAAAGTAGTGAGTGTACAGCTTGTATAACAGTGTAAATGTGCTGTCCCCTCAAAATAACTCAACACACAGCCATTAATGTCTAAACCACTGGCAACAAAAGTAAGTACACCCCTAAGTAAAAATGCCCAAATTGGGCCCAATTAGAAACTTTCCCTCCCAGTGTCATTAGTGTTACAAGGTCTTAGGTGTGAATGAGGAGCAGGTTTGTTAAATTTGGTGTTATTGCTTTCACTGTCTCATACTGGTCACTGGAAGTTCAACATGGCACCTCATGGCAAAGAACTCTCTGTGGATCTGAAAAAAAGAATTGTTGCTCTACATAAAGATGGCCTAGGCTATAAGAAGATTGCCAAGACCCTGAAGCTGAGCTGCAGCATGGTGGCCAAGACCATACAGCGATTTAACAGTACAGGTTCCACTCAGAACAGGCCTCGTCATGGTCGACCCAAGAGGTTGAGTGCACGTGCTCAACGTCATATCCAGAGGTTGTCTTTGTGAAATAGACGTGTGAGTGCTGCCAGAATTGCTGCAGAGGTTGAAGGAGTGGGGGGTCAGCCTGTCAGTGCTCAGACCATATGTCACACACTGCACAAAATTTGGTCTGCATGGCTGTTGTCCCAGAAGGAAGCCTCCTAAAGATGATGCACAAGAAAGATTGAAAACAGTTTGCTGAAGACAAGCAGTTTAAGGACATGGATTACTGGAACCATGTCCTGTGGTCTGATGAGACCAAGATAAACTTATTTGGTTCAGATGGTATCAAGCTAGTGTGGCGGCAACCAGGTGAGGAGTACAAAGACAAGTGTGTCTTGCCTACAGTCAAGCATGGTGGTTGGAGTGTCATGGTCTGGAGCTGCATGAGTGCTGCCGGCACTGGGGAGCTACAGTTTATTGAGGGAACCATGAATGCCAACATGTACTATGACATACTGAAGCAGAGCATGATCCCCCTCCCTTCGGGGACTGGGCTGCAGGACCCCAAACACACCTCCAAGACGACCACTGCCTTGCTAAAGAAGCTGAGGGTAAAGGTGATGGACTGGCCAAGCCTCCAGACCTAAACCCTATTGAGCATCTGTAGGGCATCCTCAAACAGAAGTTGGAGGAGCGCAAGGTCTAACATCCACCAGCTCTGTGATGTTGTCATGGAGAAGTGGAAGAGGACCCCAGTGGCAACCTGTGAAGCTCTGTTGAACTCCATGCAAAAGAGGGTTAAGGCAATGCTGGAAAATAATGGTGGCTACACAAAATATTGACACTTTGGGCCCAATTTGGACATTTTCACTTATGCCGCGTACACACGAGCGGACTTTACGGCGGACTTTGCCCGGCGGACTGGATTTGGTCGGACAATTCGATGTGTGTGGGCTCCAGCGGACTTTGTTTTCTCAAAAGTTGGACGGACTTAGATTTGAAACTTGTTTAAAATTTATCCGTTGAAATCAAGTCCGGTCGAAAAGTCCGCCGTCTGTATGCTAGTTCGACGGACAAAAAGCCACGCTAGGGCAGCTATTGGCTACTGGCTATGAACTTCCTTGTTTTAGTCCGGTCGTACGTCATCACGTACGAATTCGACGGACTTTGGTGGATTGTGTGTAGGCAAGTCCGTTCATTCACAAAGTCCGTCGGAAGTACGTCGAAAAGTCCGCCGGGCAAAGTCCGCCGTAAAGTCCGACCGTGTGTACGCGGCATTAGGGGTGTACTCACTTTTGTTGCCAGTGGTTTAGACATTAATGGCTGTTTGTTGAGTTACTTTGAGGGGACAGCAAATTTACCTAGTTATACAGGCTGTAAACTCACTACTTTACATTGTAGCAAAGTGTAATTTCTTCAGTGTTGTCACATGAAAAGATATAATAAAATATTTACAAAAATATGAGAGATGTACTCACTTGTGAGATACTGTATGTTCCCCCATCTTTTAAATCTGAGTTGCTGTATGTCACCCTCTCCTGAAATTGTTTGGGATGCCTTTAAGGCCTTCACCAGAAGACATTATATATCTGCCATTAAGGAGGTTAAAGTGAGCAAGGCTGATACCACAGTTTCTTTACAGAATGAGATTACGATTACCTCCGACCAATATGGGCTGGACCTTTTGTAATCCAACCTTGACCTCTTGCTGGCTTCCAAGAGTAACTTACATCCTCACTTAGCAAAGGTTACATGATTAGAATTATACAATTCCAAACAACGGTTCTTTGATCAGGGGGATATGAATGGCAGACTGTTGGCGATCATTTTGCAACATGACACCACTCCCACCTTGATCCCCGAACTTACCTCTTCCACAGACGAGGCTGTCTCCTCTTCAGAGGACATTTAAAAGAATTTCAGAGCTATTATCAAAACCTGTACACAGCTACATTACCTTACATTACCCTCTGGTCTGAGCCCTGAACTATTAGCGTCTCTCCTAGATCCAATAGCCCTAGTCTAGCTCTCGGATATTGAGAGGTCCCACTTAGTTTACCAAATTACCTCAGAGAAGGTTCTTAAAGTAATCTAGTCCCTAGCCAGGGGCAAGGATTCAGGCCCTGATGGCCTTCCAATAGAGTTCTATAAGGAGCTTGGTGACATGTTGGCCCCATTATTGACCTCGCTATACACACATTGTCTAAAGATAGGTACCCCTGGAGGCACTCTGAATGACAGGTTAATTATGTTAAGTACTCGGCATAATACGCTTATTAAGGCATTAGAGGCAGATATGTTCTACCATGAATTCCCGACAATTAGGTTGCTAATTAAGCTATGGAAATCTGTTAAGAAATTAATGGGGTATGAGGGATTTACAGATTACACCCCTATCTGGAATAATCAGAATCTACAGGAAATTCTAAAAATTGGAAAGAGTAGGGGGTGGGAGGCTGGTGGTATTAAAAAGCTAAGACAGCTCTACTCAGGTAACACTCTTAAAGAATTTCCCGAGCTGATCAGGGAATTTAAGATCCCTCAGAGCTCCCTGTTCATTTACCGGCAGATAGAACATGTTCTCAGGGCCCAATTTTGTGATCACCCCCCGAGATGGGTGGAAATGTCCTTTGCTCGTCAGTTACTACAAGTAGTACCCACTAGGGGGCTAATAACTAAAATCTATGACCAACTAAGTAATTCAGAGAATAAAAGGGGAATACTTCAGAAGGTAAGAGTTAAATGGGAAGAGGAACTGGGGGCAATTTCTAAGGAACAATGGAGGAGAATATTTGAGATGGCACCTCTGGTGTCAGTATCCCCCTCGCAGAAGATTTCTCATCTGATGCTGCTCAATAGGGCCTATTATACTCCAAAACGGCTCTTTAGGTTTGGTAGAAGGCCCATAATTGCCCTAGGTGCCAGGAGTCTAGGGATCTCATCCATTTACTTTGGAGATGTCCCAAGCTGTACCGATACTGGGAGGGAGTGGCTAGCAGTTTGGGAGATATCTACTGCACGTCTGTAAAGAGGGAGGCGGTGGAATGTATTCTGGCATATAGAAGGGTAGAGGGGGAGAGGAGGTTCACTACTCAGGCAATCCTGAGAGGTTTTTTTTAGGCTAGAAAAATGATAATGCTAAGGTGGCAATCAAAGGAACCCCCGACAGTGATTGATTGGATAGATACACTCGGTGCCTCCATTGGCAGGGAGAGATTAGAGTATATTAAAAGGGGCAATCTTCAGGAATTCGACAAAATGTGGAAGCCATGGATGGATAAGGTGGCCTGCCTAAGGGGAAAGTTTGGAGTGTAAGAGACTGGGTTAATAGCCCAGATATATATGCACTAGAGAAATACAGAACCGGTTGGTTACACAAAGTGATTTAGGGTTATTGGTGTTTTGATCTAAGTAGGTAACAATAGTAAACATTAAATTCTGTGTTTGGGTTGGATTTTGTATAGAAAGGGTATGGGGGAGGAGGGCGGGTTAGTAGGGGAATGGGAAGGGGTGGGGGGTTATCATAAATATGTAATAGTTCACTATTGGCCCCTAATAGGGGGCTATGGGTGTGGGGACCCCATTAGCCCAGCTTCATATATGTGGTTTTCTCCTAGATTTCTTTTATGGGTAGTTTTCTATATATTTCTTTGCCATCTGTTCTGTTCTACGCCAGGCGGGATTATTTAAGCAGCTGAGAATAAGCGGGTCAAGAACTCCCTTAACAGGGTACTTAACAGGGTACTTAATAAAGCTGTATATAATTGTATGTCTTATATTTGATAAAGGAAGGAGGAAAAAAAAAAAAAGAAAACCACAATGATGTGAATCTAAGTTGGCGACAATAAATGAATATTACGCTGATTAGGCCAGTTGGTGGTTCTCGCTGATGTGGTAAAAAAAAAAAAAAAAAAAAAAAAAGATAGGTACCCTTCCTCCCTCCATGTCAGAAGCGCATGTCATTCTTATTGACAAACCCCCTAAGGATCCTAAACTATTCGCCTCCTATAGGCCTATTGCGCTTCTTAATAATGACGTCAAAATACTGACCAAACTTCAGGTTCAATCCCTTGTTGCCCACCATAATTGATTCGGACCAGAACGGTTTTATGGCCCACAAATCTACAGATATTAACCTATGTAGACTTTTCACAAATCTTAATGCGAACCATGACAATCAGGGCTCCAGAGTGGTCGTCTCTCGATATCGAAAAAGGTGTTTGATACAGTGGAGTGGCCTTTTCTGTGGGAGTTTCTTCAGATAATGGGGTTCCCTCTTTCATCCACTGGTTGCAAACAATCTATTGTTCTCCAAAAGCTGCCATTCATCTGGGAGGTCTCCTCTCTCCTACATTTGCATTATCGTGGGGTACTCAGCAGGGCTGCCTTCTCTCCCTAGCTCTTTTCGCCATAGCCATGGAACCTGTGGCGGAAGCTCTTAATGTGTCACCACTCATTAAATGCCTACGGTTGGCATTGCTGGAGGAGAGGGTAGCTTTGTATGCAGATGACCTCCTGCTGTTTCTCAATGATGCTAACTCCTTCCTTCGAGGGGCATTATATGTTCTGAATTCATTTTCGGAGATAAAAGGCTTAAGGTCAATTGGACCAAATCTCAATTGTTTGCTATTGATCCAGATGCCAAAAACGCTGCCCCGCCAGACCTTCAATTGCAGTGGGTGGACGAGTTTAACTATGTGGGGATGCATGTTTCACATGATGTCGCAAGCTATATTCCACTAAATCTGAACCCAGTTGTGATTGTGAAATCTGTGAAGGCTAAAGCCTAGTACACACCACTAGCGATCTCCCCTGCTGTTCCATTGTGTTCTGACAGGAGGACAGCCCCCTGCCAGAACACTCCAGTCAGCGCTCTCAGCCATTGATTGAGACCGCTGATCGGGAGCTGGTCGCTGCTGGTTTTCTAGCATGTTTGTCTGACAGAAGCCATACACA
Source organism: Lithobates clamitans (assembly GCA_037952925.1). Classification (NCBI taxonomy): domain Eukaryota; kingdom Metazoa; phylum Chordata; class Amphibia; order Anura; family Ranidae; genus Lithobates; species Lithobates clamitans. Next base: position 5,278,028 of record JBBGZY010000562.1, read on the forward strand.
CTGGCCGAATGTCGGACAGTTTTTATTAAACCGGCTGATGTCACCCAACATTCGGCCCGTGTGTACTAGGCCTAAGTTTTTTTTTTTGATCGTTAAATGTTTATTGAATTTTTATCAATACAGGGTACAGGGCAAAGAATTGCAATATAAGAAAAAGACAAATAATAATAAAATAGGAAGATCAAAATACAAATAATATTAATATGCACACATGTTTATCTGTTAAGGAGTATACTCCTGACACTGCTGTACTAGGCCTAAGTTGAAAGCATTGGAGAACCTCTCCCTGGCCCTCCTGGGCTCCATTAACCTTATTAAAATGAAGATTCTCCCCAAATTTAATTATTTGTTTTGCAACTCTCCACAATGGATTCCTAATTTTTTTTCTCAGTTACATAGAATTTTCTCCTCCCTTCTTTGGGGCCCACACCCTCTTCGGTACAAATTATCTACCCTTATACGACCCACCCCGCAGGGAGGTTTAGCGCTTCCAGATTGCCACAAATACTTCATTGCCACTCAATTGGGTACTGCTGCTTGGTGGCTAAATCCGGATATGTCTAATTCAGCTACAGTACTGGAGGCTGCTGTGGTGCGTTCTGTGGAGGCCATTAAATGCCTATTCTCCATGGGTCTTTGTGTACAACCCTCCGGGGTTGGAGAGTGTGCCCTGCATGCAAGGGTTATCCACGGGCTGTCCAAATGCCCCCTTATGGAATAACCCCTCCTTGCCGCACTTTTTTAAGCTCCCTGAACCTAAAGTCTGGACCATATTTAATATTAAATTAGTATCTGATATCATGTCAGACCTTTCACTACAGCTTTCACTACATTCTCTGGACTATTTTATGTCTCATCTCATGTCCACTCTTCACATCTTTTTAGATATTTGCAGTTGTCCCATGCTTTCAGAAGTCAGTTCCCCCCAGGTGTGATCCAACTAGTACAGCCTGATCTGGAGATGGTACTGCGCTATGAATGTCTGGAAAAACCTACCTCAATTCTTTATGCACATATCCTCCATGTGTCTTACCCGAGCTATCAGTGCTTTCCCAGAGCTGGTCTTGTAATGCTCCTGAGCTGGACACTGAAGGATTAGGAAGACATGTGGGATTTTCTGTTTAAAATTCTAGTCCCCCTACGAGTCTCATACAGTTTAAGATTGTCCATAGGACATATCTCACTCCTTATCGGCTGAATAAAATGAGGCCTTCCCTTCCCTCGGAATGTTGACGCTGTGGCCATCCCCCTGGCGATTTTATCCATATATTTTGTTCCTGCCCTCTAATCAGCATGTACTGAGCACAGGTGCTCCCTGTTGTGAACTCGCTCGCAGGCACTTCCATAATTCCATCACCTAGAGTGTGTCTGCTGGGTCTGGTTGAGGATCTAGTACCTAGGGTGGCAAAGAAGACCCTGATTGGTTTCCTTTTTTTTTATGCTAGGAAGGCCATCGCCCTAAGCTGGAAGAAACAGTCTCCACCCTCCCTTTCCCTCTGGAAACAGTAGGTTAATAATATCCTGCCCCTCTACAAGGACATGTATCTTCAGACGTTGCCCAAAAAAAATGACAACATTTGGGCAAAATGGTTAGCAGAACCTTCTAATGCAACAGATGCCTATGTTTCAGACAGAATCCCCTGATATTTTCTCCTGTTAGCCTCTAGGCTGTATTGGGGTCACATTGAGAACGTGGGTTGACACGCCATTACCAACCAACTAAACACAAGCCTTACTAGTTAGTAGGGATGAGCACCCCCCGGTTCGGTTCACACCAGAACCTGCGAACGGACCGAAAGTTTGCACAAACGTTAGAACCCCTTCAAAGTCTATGGGACTCGAACGTTCCAAATCAAAAGTGCTAATTTTAAAGGCTAATATGCAAGTTATTGTCCTAAAAAGGGTTTGGGGACCCGGGTCCTGCCCCAGGGGACATGTATCAATGCAAAAAAAACTTTTAAAAACGGACGTTTTTTTGGGAACAGTGATTTTAATGATGCTTAAAGTGAAAAAAAAAGTGAAATATTCCTTTAAATATCGTACCTGGGGAGTGTCTATAGTATGCCTGTAAAGTGGCGCATATTTCCCATGCTTAGAACAGTCCCTGCACAAAATTACATTTGTAAAGGAATAAAAGTCATTTAAAACTGCTTGCGGCTTTAATGTAATGTCGGGTCCCGGCAATATGAATGAAAATCAGTGAGACAAACGGCATGGGTGCCCCCCACCCCCCAGTCCATTACCAGGCTCTTTGGGTCTTGTATGGATATTAAGGGGAACCCTGCACCCAAATTAAATAAAGGAAAGGCGTGGGGCCTCCAGGCCCTATATACTCTGAACAGTAGTATACAGGCGGTGCAAACAAGACAGGGACTATAGGTTTGTTGTTAAGTAGAATTTGTTTGTAATTTGAACTGGTACATTTTTAACGTGTAGCTCCAGCCAAAAAATCTAATTTTAAGCTTTTTGGAAAACATAGGGAAGGGTCATCACCCCTGTAACATTTGTGTGATGTCTGTGCACCTCTTCAGAAGATTTCACCTCACTTTCTGTCCCAATGACAAATGTTTTTTGAAAATTTGGGGTTTTTAGCGAAACAATTGGTGATAAAGCATCAGTGAAGAGGAGACACGTTTTTCCCATATTAACTACTACAGGAGAGAATTTCCCTTCCTAGGGGTAGATTTCATCTCACTTCCTGTTGTCGCCTTCCGTTTGCAAGCAGGAGTCGTTTGAAAGTAGGGGCCTGCCCTATATACTCTGCAGAAAGTGGGGCCTTAGGTGTTGGTGTTGCCACAACACTGTAAGCCCTCACAGTTACTCTTGGTGGGCACAGGAATGGGCCCTGCTGTGAAATATTAGATCAAGAATTGTAATTACATGCCATTGTTGAACAGTGGTAGAAAAATTGGGCCTTTGGTGGTGGTGGTGGTGGTGCTGGTGCCACAAATCTGTAAGTCCTCACAGTTACTCTTGGTGGGCGCCGGAACAGGCTCTGCTGTGAAATATTATATCAAGAACTGTAATTACGTGCACCTGTTGAACAGGGACAGAAAAATTGGGCCTTAGGCACTGGTGCCACAACACTGCAACCCCTCACAGATACTGTAGATGGAGCAAAGGAATGAGCCCTGCTGCAAAGTATTGTATCAAAAATTGTAATTATACGCCCCTGTCAAACAGGGGCTGAAAAATTGGGCCTTGGGCACTGGTGCTGGTGCCACAACACTGCCACCCCTCACAGATACTATAGCTGGAGTGCAGGAATGAGCCCTGCTGAAAAGTATTGCATCAAAAATTGTAATTACACGCCCCTGTTAAACAGGGGCAGAAAAATTGTGCCCAGAACCAAAAATGTTCTTACAAGCTATCAGCATGAAAATTGAGGAGAAAGAGGATTGTCACTCAGCATAACAGGATAGTCACTCAGCATCAGCATAGGCAGTCTTGAAGGGATCTCACATTAAAAAAAAAATCAATCGGTTACATCAGCATCAGGTGCTTGGTAGCTGGTGATCCAAGACTGATTGATTTTTATGAAGGTCAGCCGATCGACCGATTTGGTGGACAGGCGCACCCTGTGATCAGTTACAAAGCCTCCAGCAGCACTGAATGTGCGTTCCGAAAGAACACTGGATGCAGGACAGGCCAGTAGCTCAATTGCATACTGTGCAAGCTCTGGCCAGTGATCCATCCTCAAGACCCAGCAACCCAGAGGAATTTCTTTGGGAAAGGTGTCCAAGTCTGATCTTGCCCCTAGGTAATCCGGCACCATGGGAATCAGACGCTGGCGATGGTTGCTGGAACCGATCAGACCTTGGGGCTGCGGACTAAAAAATTGTCTGAACTCATCCATCAGGCGGCCACCTTCTCCACCGCTCCTTCTGTGACTGACCGAAGCCTCAGCAACACGTTGTCCAGGAGGACCAGGAAATTGTAACCTCCCAGGCTCTGGAAACGCGTTGCACAAACCATTCTGCAAGGCCTCCCGAAGATGTTTAATCCTCTGCTCCCTCTGCGACGGCAAGATAAGGTCTGCAACCTTACCCTTGTAACGTGGATCAAGGAGGGTTGTCAGCCAGTAATCATCCCTCCCCTTGATACCACGAATACGAGGATCCTTCCGCAGGCTTTGCAGGATCAGGGAGGCCATGCAGCGTAGGTTTGCTGAGGCATTCAGTCCAGAGTCCTCTGGGTCACTAAGGACGACATCATCCGCAGCCACCTCCTCCCAGCCACGTACAAGTCCATGGGTTTCTTCAGATTGTAAATGATCCCTTGAAGACTGATGCTGATGCTGAGTGCCAGGCTCCACCTCCATGCTGACACAATCCTCCTCCTCCTCCTCCTCTTCCTGTGTGATCGGTGGGCATGCAAGAACACTGTCTGGATAAAGGGGGCCTTGAGAGGTAAGGAAGTCCTCCCCTTCCTCCCTGTGTTCTGCCTCAAGTGTCCTGTCCATTAATCCTCGCAGCGTGTGCTCCAACAGGTGGACAAGAGGGTCAGTGTCACTGATGCATGCACTGTCACTGCTCACCATCCTCGTGGCCTCCTCAAATGGTAACAGGACAGTACATGCATCCCTGATCATAGCCCACTGGTGTGGGGAAAAAAAACCAAGGCCCCCTGACCCTCTCCTGGTGCCATAGTCGTATAGGTACTCATTGATGGCCCTCTGCTGCTTGTGCAGCCGCTGCAGCATGGCCAACGTTGAGTTCCACCTGGTGGGCATGTCACAGATTAGGCGGTTCTTGGGCAGGTTAAATTCTATTTGGAGGTCAGCCAGCCAAGCACTAGCATGATATGACCTGCGGAAATGCACACAGACTTTCCTGGCCTGCCTCAGGACATCCTGTAAGCCCGGGTACCTGCCCAAGAACCGCTACACCACCAAGTTAAGGACGTGAGCCAAACAGGGCACATGGGTCAGTTATCCCTGTCGGAGGGCGGAGAGGAGGTTGGTGCCATTGTCGCAAACCACCATACTTGGCTTAAGCTGGTGTGGCATCAGCCACCTCTGAACCTGTCCCTGCAGAGCTGACAGAATCTCTGCCCCAGTGCGGCTCCTGTCCTCCAAGCACACCAGCTCAAGCACCACATGGCATCTTTTTGCCTGCATGCTTGCGTAGCCCCTTTAACGCCTACGGATCACTGCTGGTTCCAAGGACAAATCAGCACAGGAAGAGGCCATGGAGGAAGAAGAAGAGGAGGGGGTGGAGGAGAGAGGTGTGGCAGAATCACCACTAGTAGAATTTTGGAGGCGTGGTGGCGGAACAAAATCAAACACTAATGCACCCTGTCCTGCATCCTTCCCAGCTGCCAGAAGAGTCACCCAGTGCGCGGAGAAAGATAGGTAACGTCCCTGTCCATGCCTGCTGGACCATGAGTCAGCGGTAATATGCACCTTACTGCTGACTGCCCTGTCCAGTGACGTCAAGACATTGCCTTCAACATGCCGGTAGAGAGCCGGAATCGCCTTCCGTGAGAAAAAGTGGCGTTTGGGAACCTGCCACTGAGGAACAGAAGGGGGCAGAGTCTACCAACTGAAAAGGCAGCAGATGAAGTGCTAGCAATTTAGCCAAGCTAGCATTCAACCGCTGGGCATGTGGATGGCTGGGAGCGAGCTTCTTTCGGCGGTGCAGCAGCTGGGGCAGGGAAATTTGCCTGGTACAATCTGACGTCGGTGTACCGATAGCAGGTTGCCCGCAAGTACTTGGCTGTGACACACCTAATTCTTCAAAACACTGGGCATCCTCCTGGAGCATGTACCCAACACTGTGGTCAAACAGTTCGGGGGACTCCTCAGGAGGACATAGTGGGGCTAGGGAAGAAGTGACTGATGCCATTGAGGCGAAGGAAGAGGCCGCGTTGGCAGCTGCTTTGCCAGACAAAGTACCCTGAGCCTGTGTGAGAGAGGATGAGGAGGATGAGGACGGCTTGGTCATCCTCTCTACCAAGTCTTCCGCATGTTGCGGGTCAACACGGCCAGCTGCTGAAAAAAAGGACAAGCGTGTCCCACGACCATGTGCTGATGAGGATGCACCGTCTCCAGGACCAGCACTGTTGCCCCTAGACACAGAGCTTGCTTGCCCTCTTTTATTGGCTTGTGACTGTCTGCCTCTCCTTGTTGGCCTTCCAGACATAATAATGGCCTGCAGTGAGATGTAGCTGCACAAAGCTGGGATGTATATATATACTGATACTGCAGCTAGCAGAATCAACTGCCTGCCTGCAGTATTATTAGTATGAGAACACCAGCAATTGTCCTCAGCTATCTTTAGGTGCACATTGTGCAGAGGACACAGTACACTAACTGTAAATACTGCAGCTGCCTGCCTGTGGTAATAATAGGATCAGAACAACAGCAATTGTCTTCAGGTAGCTTTAGGTGCACACTGTGTAGAGGACGCACTACACTAACTGTAAATACTGCAGCTGCCTGCCTGTGGTACCAATAGGATCAGAATAACACCACCAATTTTCTTCAGGTAGCCTTAGGTGCACACTGTGCAGAGGACACAGTACACTAACTGTAAATACTGTAGCTGCCTGCCCGTGATACTAATAGGATCAGAAGAACACCACCAATTTTCTTCAGGTAGCTTTAGGTGCACACTGTGTAGAGGACACAGTACACTAACTGTAAATACTGTAGCTGCCTGCCTTTGGTATTAACAGGGTCAGAACAACAGCAATTATCTTCAGGTAGCTTTAGCTGCACACTGTGCAGAGGACGCAGTACACTAACTGTAAATACTGCAGCTGCCTGCCTGTGGTACTAATAGGATCAGAAGAACACCACCAATTTTCTTCAGGTAGCTTTAGGTGCACACTGTGCAGAGGACACAGTACACTAACTGAAATACTGTAGCTGTCTGCCTGTGGCACTAATAGGATCAGAAGAACATCACCAATTTTCTTCAGGTAGCTTTAGGTGCACACTGTGCAGAGGACGCACTACACTAACTATAAATACTGCAACTGCCTGCGGTACTAAAAGGATCAGAAGAACACCACCAATTTTCTTCAGGTAGGTTTAGGTGCACACTGTGCAGAGGATGCACTACACTAGCTGTAAATACTGCAGCTGCCTGTGGTACTAATAGGATCAGAAGAACACCACCAATTTTCTTCAGGTAGCTTTAGGTGCACACTGTGCAGAGGATGCACTACACTAACTGAAAATACTGCAGCTGTCTGCGGTACTAATAGGATCAGAAGAACACCACCAATTTTTTTTCAGGTAGCTTTAGGTGCTCACTGTGCAGAGGACGCACTACACTAACTGTAAATACTGCAGCTGCCTGTGGTACTAATAGGATCAGAAGAACACCACCAATTTTCTTCAGGTACCTTTAGATGCACACTGTGCAGAGGACGCACTACACTAACTGTAAATACTGCAGCTGCCTGCTGTGGTATTATTAGGATCAGAACAACAGCAATTGTCCTCAGGTAGCTTTAGGTGCACACTGTGCAGAGGACGCAGTACACTAACTGTAAATACTTCAGCTGCCTGCCTGTGGTACTAATAGGATCAGAAGAACACCACCAATTTTCTTCAGGTAGCTTTAGGTGCACACTGTGCAGAGGACACACTACACTAACTGTAAATACTGTAGCTAATAGGACTAATAGGATCAGAAGAACACCAGCAATTTTCTTCAGGAAGCTGGAAATACTGTAAAAACACCTGCCTGCCTGTCAGAAGAGAATAACAGGAACGGATCTAGCTAATCTGAATACAGTGTGTATATATATATGTGTATATATATATATATATATATATATATATATATATATATATATATATATATATATATACACAACACCTAGCATGCATATATATATACACAATACACTGTAAGTGCAGCTAACTGACTCCCCTGCCTACTCTATCTAACTTAAATCAAATGACACTGTCTCTCTGTCTACCTCTCTGCCACCGCTGCAACACACTACACAAGGCCGCCACACAGGCGGCCTTATATAGTGTGGGGCGTGTACTAAACCCCCTGAGCCATAATTGCCCAAAGCCACCCTTGCTTTGGTTAATTACGGCTCTCTGTACAGATGGCGCTGTGATTGGCCAAGCATGCGGGTCATAGTGCATGCTTGGCCAATCATCAGCCAGCAATGCACTGCAATGCCGCAGTGAATTATGGGTCGTGACGCGCCACTCGAATTTGGCGCGAACGGCCCATAACGTTCGAAGTTCGACGAACGGTCGAACATGCGAAGTTCGAGTCGAACATGGGTTTGACTCGAACTCGAAGCTCATCCCTACTAGTTAGCCATTTTCACAGTTACAGTCCCTCAGGTTGTCTTGATTATTACATTGTACCGCAGTGCCTCCATAATGCCCCTGTGTGGGTATGCTTCTTGGGACTGTGTCATGTTCGTATTTGTGTTACTGTACGTCATCTAATATAGTTTCCTATCTATTTACCAATGCTAGCAGTATAAGGATTAAAAATAGTCAATGTCAATCGAGCGAGCGAAGTTCCACTTTAAAGCCTGGCTCCAGGAATTAGACAAAATGCACCCTGGCAGTGCCTACAACCCTCGCAAGGGTTACTAGTTATGTCTAGGTGTGTCAGAATAAGGAGTTATACCTTCCCTATTCTCCACTCTGGCCGCTCTCTATCCGTGTGACCGGTCCAGTGCTACCCTACATTATATGCTATGACACAGAGAGACCACCCAAAGACTGGAGTGCCGGAGGTAGAGATAGAGAGCACCAGAGCCTGCTGGAGCAGTGATATACTATTACAGCTTCTTCAGCCTAGCCAGACCCAAAGAACATGTAACGCTTGTATTTTTGGGGGGGTTTGGCCATTGCAAGGGTAGATTTTGTCTAATTCCTAGAACAAAAAGATCCTGTAAAAAAAAGTGACTTTATACTGACCTGTCCTGGCCCCTGTTTGTAGAAACTTTGCTCTGTGGCAGAGCAAAACTGTCAAAAGAATCTTTGCATGTAAACCACTCCTGGATGTGTAGTCCGCTTCCACACTCTTTGGTTCCTCCCACCAGCCCCTACACCACTGCAGGACACAGTAGTGATGTAGGTGTTGGTGGATGAAACCACAGAGTGTGGCAGGAGATGCATGCTTCCTACACATCCAAAAGTGTGTCGTATATGAAGGTTCTTATGTTTGCTTTGCTCTGCCATAGGGAGAGCTAAGTATAAAAGTCTCCTGTTTTACAGGAGCTTTTTGATTTGTAATTTAATTCAGTGACAGAGTTCCTTTTGGAGGGGGAGCACATAAGTCCAAAAGGGTATTGTTGCTGTTGGTACATTAGGTGTCAGTACTGAGAACTTGGCAAGTGTAATTTCTGCAGTTTCCCTATCAGTATGCTGTAGAGTACTTCAACAAACATGACTGCATCTCCTAACAACTAATACTTAATTCTTAAAATAATGCTTAAACTTTTAAACTCCACAAAATGTAATTCTTAGCCCTAAAGCGGTAGTAAACTCAGTACTGCAAAATCCTGTTAAACACTTATCTGCACTGCAATCCACATTATAACTTAACCAGATATGTTACAGGGCCATTGGAGTGTCTTTCCTTTTATTGCATCTGATGTTTTAATGCTTCTGAAGCCAGCTCCATCTTTAGGGAAACCCCCTGATGCCGATCCCAATCCTACTTCCGCCCTTCTACTATGTTGCCACAGTAATCTCGCACATGTGCGGAAAGCTATCCTCTTTGCTTCATGTGTACTTGCCTGGTTACAGTGTGAACAACTCCTTTGACATAGCTAGTCACATGGAGTTTCAGGAAGAGATGATACTTGGTGCTTTCGTGAGACAACTGCAATTCCAGGCAGTGAGGATTACGTCACCACGGCACATTGTTATACACTTTCACGGCACACAGTCTCATGCCATAAATAAGAATTGAAATGCACATGCGCAAATTACATAATCAGACAAAGTACAGGGAAAGATCTCCTAAACAAAGCATCTCACAAAGTCTACATGTTATGCCACGTACACACGATTGGATTTTCTGACGGGGAATGTTCAATGTGAGCTTGTTGTCGGAAAGTCTGACCGTGTGTATGCTCCATCGAACATTTGCTGTCAGAATTTCCGCCCACAAATGTTTGAGAGCAGGTTCTCAAATTTTCAGCCAACTTCACTTTGTTGTCGGAAATTCCGATCGTGTGTACACAAGTCCTCGCACCAAAGTCCACGCATGCTTGGAATCAAGTACAAGCCGGCTGCGCTCGGTCTTGTAAAACTAGCGTTCGTAATGGAAATAGCGCATTCGTCACGCTGCAAATTTTTAAATCTTTCAATGCAGAGCATTCTCTTCTTCTTTAGAATGCTAGAAAAATGAAGTTGCTTTGCTGTTGATATTCACACAGAGTTCTGACAAATGGATTTTTTAATATTTCTCGTGATTTCCTAAATAATCTTTGTTTTTGTTGGGGTTTTTTTCAAGATCTCCAGAATATAATTTTATTTTATTTTTTTATTTTTTTTCTAGTGATCTTTTTTTTTCTCTAGATCTCCAGAATAATTTTTTTGCAATTTTCTCTAGATCTCCAGAAAAATCTTTATATATATATATATATATATATATATATATATAGTGATCTCCCTAATATTATTTGTGGTTTTGTGTGTCAAGTTACCACAACACCATTATTATCTTGTATTTTTTAACCTCAAAGAGATCCAACTATGTTGGTGACCCTTGTTAATTTGACATTGTATTTTTGAAATGTACCTGCCTACTCACAAACAAATTGTCCTTTTTGAAGTAAAACACATAGCCAAGTATTTGTCAAAACAAAAATTAGAAATTTATTAGGGGTCTTAACAAAATAAAGAGGAAGGCAACGCTGGAGAAACAGTTGGAATTGGTGAAGCCTTTGTACCCCAGGGCAGACATTAGTTAGTTGACAGGCAAAATTGGTAACCTGAGGAGTCCATTTAATAGGGAGCACAATCCGGTCCAGGACTCCTAGAGATCGGGAGCAGCAGCAGATGACATATATGTCCTAAGGCTATGGTCTTACAACAGCCTGCGTCTTTTGCCAGACCACACCAAACCCAGGCCATCACTTTCAACAATTCCTTCCACGCTTCCTTCCAGGCTGCTGTGGTGGGTTGGGTGGCTGTGGTGGTGGTGGTGTTGCTGGAGGTGGTGGTGGTGTTGCTGGAGGTGGTGAAGGAGTATGGTCCAACTCACACATGTGGCTTTTAGTTGTGAGTTGGCCCCTCATCCCCTTGTTTAGGGCCTGGAGAATTATCTCCTCACAGATGAGGCATTGGCCCTCCTCCATTCTTTCCAGTTTACTGGCTGTCAGACAGCCATACGACTCGGTGCCACCAGGTGTCATTGTTAGTACCGTAGTAGCCTGGCGAATTAAAGTAGTCGCTGACTCCTCCAGGTTCCTCGCCTTTCTAGTCCTTTTGGTTGGAAGGTGTAGGGGAGGAACCTGGGATTCAGTCAGGCTGCTTGCCACGGCCTTCTCCTGGCTGAGACTTTCCTGTGTATGAAAATGGTACATAGTTTTAGGTTTTTGGTCATCAATCACACACAGTTTTGAGCTCATGACTGTTGCAAATTGAATGTTAACAAATAGAAAAGACTATCATTCTGACCCCAGCATTTTTCTCTCTTGTTCCAATCATTTTTGGCTACTATTGTCTATTGATAGGTAAACTTTGTTAAATCAGAAATTAGTGATCAATAATAGCATCTAGTTAACATCATTAAATTTTTGTCCAAAAATATGTTTAACAATGCTATACCTGTCTCAAGCTGGGCTCCTCCACATCTTCCTGGGTGGAAGGCCCAGGTTGGACATCTGAAGCCTCATCTGGTGTTGAAGGAAGTGTGGAAGGAAGTGTGGAAGGAAGTGTTGAGAGCGATGGCCTGGGTTCACTCTGGTCTGACAAAAAGCGCAGTCTGTCGTAGTACCACAGCCTGGGGACATAAACGTCATCTGCTGCTGCTTCTGATCTCATGGAATCCTGGACATTTTTGTGCTCACCTATATGTGCTCCTCAGGCCACCGATTTTGGCCTTCAAATAGCCGTGGGAGTCACCGGCTTCACCAATTCCAACAGTTGCTCCAGCGCTGCCTTCCTCTTTAGCTTGTTGTAGTTCCTGTTTTTGACTTGCCAAAGACATGGCAGCTCCCTGTACCTGTTTATGAAGTTTGGCAAGAAGTCTGGGTCTGTAAATTTATCCATTTTCTCTGCAAGACACAACACAAGACAAACCCTAATGTCAGGCTAAACTCTCTTAATCTTGTCCCAATATAGGTCTCAATCTATAAGCAGTATAGGCCACTAACGCCCCAAGTTAAAATTGTACCTTCGTTTGCACGATCGAAGCTTACACTACTCCGTCCTCCACTCGTACGTACGACGCACACGTGTTATGCTTTATATACACTGCGCATGTGTGAAACTCCACCCCTGTCCTTCTTTCTAGTGTATTCCCCGCCTCTTCTCTTTCGGCGCAGTGGGAGAGCACATGGCGGAGACACAGCAGGTGCGTGCAGAGAGCAGCAACGACGAAAGCCCGGAGCAAGGTAGATCCAGATCCAGGACGAGATATAAGGCCTCAAATATGTAATTTGTAGAGATGGTGGAGATGGTGGACATCTTGAAGGGGGCAGACTATGATGGGAAGTATGGACCTTACCCAAACCCAAATGTGAGAAAGGCCAAGATCATGACTAAAGTTGTGAGAAGTCTACACAGGAATTTTGGGGTACGACAATCCAAGGAGCAATTGAGGAAACGCTGGTCAGACCTGAAATTGAGGGAGCACAATCAGTATAGAAAGATCAGGAAAATGCTTCTAAAAAGTAAGTATTTGCCCTTTGTTCTGATTATTATTATTACTTTAGTGCTGCTCCATGTGCTTTTCTTTACTGTTATACAGAATAAAATGGGAAGTTTGAGGTTCGTGGGCACAGTAATCGTTCGTAGTAAACATTGTTCGTTCGTTCGTTCGTTAACCACTAATACAACGTTTTTGGCAGATGCAGGTTAACTACATTTGTTCATGCCTATTTGTATGAAAAGAAGTTTAGTACATTGTTGTCTAGATGTGTTTGTAACTATAATGAAATGTAAACTTGATTCAGTGTAAGAAGAGGACACTCAGCAGCTGTTTACACATCTGGAAGCAGAAGCACTAGTGTGGAACACCAAAACAAACTTTTTATGGTGTCCCACGCAGGTGCACCAGTGGATGCTAGGGGTCTCTCCATGTGTGAAACTTTAACACAACAGGTAAGTATTCCAGCTTTTGAAAAGGAAAAATTCATGTCTTCAGCTTGGAACTCTGCCAAAACAGACAATTTGAGGACTCTTCAAAGCAATGTTTCATATTACTATTTCTTATTCCTCAATAATCTGTGTGCTAAGTATACCTTTTTTGTATTCACATAGGGGAGAAAAGAATCGGGACATCTGAGGACACCAGGAACCCCACACCTCCTGAAGAAGGGTAACTCCCCACACACCATGAAGATGTGGATTCCAAGGTTCAGGAAGTGGGCAAAATGGTGACCACAACAGGTCAGTGTCTGAGACCACAGCTTCAGGTAATAGATGTATGCCTGCATATTTATAATACATGGTGTGTATTTTTTTTTGTAGGTGATGTGGATGTTGTGGAAGAAGAAACTCACTTCAACAGTGCAAGTGCACAAATCCTGATCAGCGAAATAATGGTGTGCAATTGTGAACTAGAGAAGGTCAAGGAACATCAATGATGTTGAAAAAGACTCACCAACATCATTGATGTTTTAGCCAAAATCTAAAAAAAAACAAAAATTTTAATGTTGTCTTTATTTTTTATGTTTTTATATAAATTTTTAATTTGAAAGCCAAATTTTGAAGATGCTCGCAGTGTGTCAACATATGCTATCAGCCATCATGGGATATCAATGTACACGTTTTGTGGGTGGAACCCCTTCCTTGCAACTAAAGTAAGTGAGAGGAAGGGGTTGCACCCCCGAAACAAGTTCATTGATCCCCCCATGATGGGATCTAGCACATGTTGACACACCGGGGGTCATTTACGAAAGGCAAAAACACTTTGCACTACAAGTGCACTTGGAAGTGCAGTCACTGTAAATCTGAGGGGTAGATCTGAAATGAGGGGAAGCTCTGTTGTTTTATCATCCAATCATGTGCAAGCTAAAATGCTGTTTTTTATTTTCCTTGTATGCCCCCCTCGGATCTACAGCGACTGCACTTCCAAGTGCACTTGTAGTGCAAAGTGGATTTGCTTTTCGTAAATAACCCCCACTGTGTGTTTTGTGGCTTTAGAAAAATAGATGTAGTGAAAAGACACACATTTTAGGCATGGGATCATGATGGAAATCCACATTTTTGAGTCCCACAAATTGTGTGCATCTTCAAAATTTGGCTTTTTACAGGGGTGACATAACCCCATCTGATGAAGGCAAAATCAACACAGTTTTGACATAATAATGTCTCATATTGCCTTCACTTTATCAAAGTTGATCTTTGTTAGTTCCTGAGTTGTGTGTATTTTATGGTTTTAAACATGCCTGTTTAGCCACAAAATAGACTATATACTGTCACACATTTCAAAATAAATAAATGAAATAGTGGCGCTAATATACAAACTTAAATGTATCCTAAATAATAGTAATTAAATGTGAATAAGCCACATAAGCAAAAAATCAACATGAGATCAAACTATTACCATAAAGTGACTATTAAAGTGATTGTATGACACAAATAAATTAAATCAATTAATTAAATTAAAATCCCATATCATCAAATGGTGAATGATTAAATTCTGTGAGATGAACGCAAAAGTGCAGACTCAAAAACTCATAAAGTCCAGGCTGTGAGCAGTAAATGAAGAGAACCACAGTGCCACTGAAGAAGTAAATGTGCAATAAATCTTCAACCGCTATGCATCTACGCCTTCACCACACCGGTAGTGATTGTGATTCCCCCTAGTGAAGCCACACTCACCAAATACATATGCCTTGCATTCTCATGCGCGGCACATAGGCTTTGTGTAGAACCCCCCAAGGGGTGACACGAGCTGGAGCACATTGGATCGTGTGTACGCGGCATTAGTCTTATTTTAAGGTTTTAAATGCAGATGAGTAAAGAGATACAGTGAGGGAAAATATTTAATCCCCTGCTGGTTTTGTACATTTGCCAACTGACAAAGAAATGATCAATCTATAATTTTAATGGTAGGTTTATTTAGAGTGAGAGACAGAACAACAACAAAAAAATCCAGAAAACCGCATTTCAAACAAGTTATAAATTTATTTGCATTTTAATGAGTGAAATAAGTATTTGACCCCTTTGCAAAACCTGTCTTAGTACTTGGTGGCAAAACCCTTGTTGGCAATCACAGAGGTCAGACGTTTCTTGTAGTTGGCCACCAGGTTTGCATACATCTCAGGAGGAATTTTGTCCCACTCCTCTTTGCAGATCCTCTCCAAGTCATTTTGGTTTCAAGGCTGAGGTTTGGTAACTCGAACCTTCAGCTCCCTCCACATATTTTCTATGGGATTAAAGTGGATGTAAACCCAATGTCATCCTTTCTAAACTACTGCCATAGGGGTTATCTATAAGGATATACATGCCTCCTGCATGTATATTTACCTGTCAAATGTCTCCCCTCTGTCTGTTATTAGACCCGAAAAACTGCATATTCTGTGGGTGGGTCTGTTGTCTGGAGCTCGGTGGGTGGAGTCGTGATGTCAGTAGACTACCCGCCCACCTCTACACTCCCCTTGTCAATATGCATTTTCTCTGTGTATTTCTAACACTGAACTTCTGCTGAACTTCTGCTATGATCTCTAACATCCAGTGAAAAGACAGGAAAGTAACCACATGACTTCAGAATGCCAAATCATGCTGAGGTGTGGAACAACCAATCCTTGCAGAGTTGCTGAAGAAAGAAGTGGGGGCAGGGCTGGACTGGGACAAAAATTTGGCCCTGGACTTGATCCAGACCGGCCCACTTTAATTTTGCAAACACACACAAAAACAGTATATAAACTATACGCAGTTACCGTGACCAGTGACATTAAATTATTAATCAGTTACCGTGACCAGTGGCATTAAATTATTAATCAGTTACCGTGGCCAGTGGCATTAAATTATTCATCAGTTACCATGACCAGTGACATTAAATTACTAATCAGTTACCGTGACCAGTGGCATTAAATTATTCATCAATTACTGTGACCAGTGGCAGTAATTATTCATCAGTTACCGTGGCCAGTGGCATTAAATTATTCATCAGTTACCGTGGCCAGTGGTATTAAATTATTAATCAGTTACCGTGGCCAGTGGCATTAAATTATTCATCAGTTACCATGGCCAGTGGCATTAAATTATTCATCAATTACCGTGACCAGTGACATTAAATTACTAATCAGTTACCGTGACCAGTGGCATTAAATTATTCATCAATTACCGTGGCCAGTGACATTAAATTACTAATCAGTTACCATGACCAGTGGCATTAAATTATTCATCAATTACCGTGGCCAGTGACATTAAATTACTAATCAGTTACCGTGACCGGTGGCATTAAATTAATAATTGACCACTGACATTAAATTAATATTAATGCCACTGGTCGCGATAACTGTTTAATAATTTAATGCCACTGGTCAATTATTAATTTAATGCCACTGGTCAATTATTAATTTAATGCCACTGGTCATGGTAACTGATGAATAATTTAATGCCACTGGTCATGGTAAGTGATTAATAATCACTTACCGTGACCAGTGGCATTAAATTATTTATCAGTTAGCATGATAAGTGGCAGTACATTTACCCCTACCCCCTCCCCCCGCCATGCTGCATATTACAGATACAGAAATCACAGACACTGACAGTAACAGACTCAGTTTTATTAATCATGCCATGCAGCCTGCATCCCGTATAGCATCTGATGATTAGCTTATTTAGTGCTTACTTGAATCACACTATCGATTTGGTCGGGTCCCTGTCTGTGCTGTTGTCTGTACTTGCTGCAACTTGGAATTATCTGGTTCCGGAATCCGAATCCTCCTCCTCAGCGGCACTGGCTTGGCTCCTCTTGGTTGCAGGCTTGCAGGCTTGCAGGCTTGCTACACTACGCTCCTCCTAAGTCCCCGGGCCGCCTCCGCCCTCCGGCCGTGAGTGACGTCACGGCGCCGGGACAAGGAGGCCAAGGCTGTAATGTTAGGGGGCGTGACAAGTGAGTGGCAGCGTCACGATAATGCTGCTTGTGTGCCGCCGCCCGCCGGGTGCAGGAGCGGAGCCGAGCCGCCCGCACCCGGCGTTATTATTCTAACACAATACAGACTCAGAGAGAGAGAACTGTAGTGAGTCAGTCACTGTCTGACAACTGGCCTGGCCCACTGCCAATCGGCCCACCGGGAAACTCCCAGTAGTCCCGATGGCCAGTACAGGCCTGAGTGGGGGAGGGAATTAAAAAATACTGCATGTCTCTTAGGCTAATGCACGAGATGTAAATCACCTGTCACTCACAGCAAGGGGGAGTATTTGACAAAGTTTTTCTCAGTTTGTCAAGAATTGTCTCACTGAACAATAAAAGGGGATTGCTCAGAGATGGATTAACTCTGTGTGGCAAGACTGGGCTCAAATGATAGCAAATCTTATACTCTACAGTATGATAAAAAAAAAATTCGGGTTTACATCCATTTTAAGGTCTGGAGACCTGGCTAGGCCACTCCAGGACCCTAACATGCTTCTTCTTGAGCCACTCCTTTGTTGCCTTGGCCGTGTGTTTTGGGTCATTGTTATGCTGGAATATCCATCCACGACCCATTTTCAATGCCCTGGCTGAGGGAAGGAGGTTCTCACCCAAGATTTGACGGTGCATGGCCACGTCCATTGTCCCTTTGATGCGGTAAAGTTGTCCTGTCCCCATAGCAGAAAAACACCCCCAAAGCATAATGTTTCCACCTCCATGTTTGACGGTGGGGATGGTGTTCTTGGGGTCATAGGTAGCATTCCTTCTCCTCCAAACATAGCGAGTTGAGTTGCTGCCAAATAGCTTGATTTTGGTCTCATCTGACCACGACACTTTCAACCAACTCTCCTCTGAATCATTCATATGTTCATTAGCAAACTTCAGACGGGCCTGTACATGTGCTTTCTTGAGTAGGGGGACCTTGCTGGCGCTGAAGGATTTCAAATATAAGTGGAGAAGTCCGCGCTTAGGACAGTGTGAGAGCTGCTGCCTATTCCTGATTGGTACCCCAAGAGGTCCAATATGATAGTAAATAAAATGATAAGGGAATAAAGACGGCGCTGCCCTCAATGTGATTGGATGAAATAAACTAAAATAATAAGTGAACCCAAACTATGTATTCATGATACAATCTCACTGAATGTGCAAAAGTGACCCAACGAGATCCAAACAGATCAACAAGCACAAGGCAGATGCCGTAATCTCAGTGCATACGACACTGCTGTTAGAGTGAAGGGAACAATAAAATAGAATGCTCCCAGTGAGTTAAATAAAAGAATAAAAAATAAGGTGAAAAACTAAAAGTGGTATAACAAATCTGAATTAAATATATAATATTTCCTCAAAACTCAAAAGTTTTGGGACAAAATGGCGCCAGGGGTGATGATAAATGTTGTGCTAAAAAATCATTAATTAGATGTGTATATAATAAAAAGAGGTTTATAGGGCGCACAGGACTAACGTGATCCAGAAAATGTCTCTATTAAAAATGGGCAGTCCAAAATGAAAAGAAAGGTGTTGATAAGGATGATGGGATGGTAGGATGATCTTCAGCAAAAAGGGCTGCAACTTTAAAAGCTTGAAGCAGGCTCTATAATGACACAAAGAAACAATCCTGGCGCCTCTAAGTGCAGAAGATTAACAATTTTAATGCCCCAAAGGCACCCAACATCAAAAGCAAGGTAGCAACCAGCAAACTTAGGGCCAAACCTTTGCCTCCGGGCCATCACATGCCCACGTTTTTGGCTATTTCTGGGATGTACCAGTGCCGTAAGCCCCTCTGCAAGACTTGCAGCTTTGTGACACATGGCCAGAAAGAGTTTCACGTCAAAGGTAAAACATACCAAATAAAGGGTTTTCACACATGTTCCTCTGACCATGTCATATATTGTCTCACATGCCCCTGTGGTCTATTTTATGTAGGGCGCACTATTCGGCCACTACGGAAACGGTTTGGCGAACATCGCCGTTTAATTGAAGGTGGACTAGATAACCACAGTGTCCCCAGACATTACCTCCACACCCATAAGTCCACGAATGGCCTTAAAGTATGGATTATTGAGGCAATGCCAAAAGACCTCCCCGCTGCTGAACGTTACCGACGCCTATGCCATAGAGAAATGTACTGGATATTTTTATTAAATGTTTTAGCTCCCGGAGGGTTAAATGAGGATTTTGAAGTTAGTGCCATACTTTAACAGGACACCTCTCTTCTGTAGATAGCAATTTAGGCTCCCCCAGAAACCCCCATTATTATCCTCATGGAAAACCCCCCCCATCCTACACGTAATTTTAACGATTAATTATTGACAGTATTATTTTCATGTATGTTTCCCTTATGTTCTGCAGCTTAACATTGACATCATCCTGCCTGCTCTCACCATCCCCATTCTGTTATGTGTATTGCAGGCTCTATGACTGGTCACTGTCAGACAACTTTGTAGATCTGTATTTATACCTCGTTTCTTAAAATATTCCACTATATATTTTTTTTTTTTCTTTTTTCTTTTATCCCGTTTTATAATGTTTTTTAATAAGTTTTTTATAATGTTTTTTATAATGTTTTTAAGAATGCTGTTGCAGGTATCCACTTGTTCCTTTTCATTTATATGCACAAAACGAACTCATCACAATTAAATAAATGTTTCCCTGCTGCCCCCGCCCCCCGGCCAATCCACTGCTAGTGGGTGTGTATATATTCCTCTCAGTCATCAGTATGGCCATAGGTTGAAAAAGGAAC
Source organism: Lithobates clamitans (assembly GCA_037952925.1). Taxonomy (NCBI): domain Eukaryota; kingdom Metazoa; phylum Chordata; class Amphibia; order Anura; family Ranidae; genus Lithobates; species Lithobates clamitans. Next base: position 5,298,023 of record JBBGZY010000562.1, read on the forward strand.
GATTGATGGTCCGAAACGCGTCCCTTTTTGATGACATCACATCCTCGCCCAGGCTGTTTGTTTGCGGTTCAGGCTGGTTATCGAGCCGCCCAGTGGATGACATCACTTCCGGGTTCGCCGTCTTTCCAGCTGATGACGCCGGCCTCACAGCGGCTTCCTGTGTCCCACACCGCTGTGTTCAGTGATCACATCCATCCCATCTGAAGGCTTCCTCTGACCGCTACCCCCTCCAATGCAGCTTAAATTATGATGTGCCTGATTACCACTTCCATTCTGTAAGTGTTTTTAACCCTTTTTGGGGCATTAAAATTGTTAATCTTCTGCACTTAGAGGCGCCTTTGTTGTTTCTTTGTGTATATAATAATTCTATGGTCTCCGTGTATCATTACCATATGTGTATAAGATGATTCCTACAATTTCCAAAAGTATACTATATGTGAACCACAACAACATATTGTGAACCATGAAAAAAAAAAAAAAAAAACTTATTTGTGACACCCTGTTGACACCCTCCTTATGGGTTAGCTGTCAGTTATATAAAAAAAAGAGCATACAGCAGCCATAACTCCTCATATGCAACAATCATTAGTTCCTAAAAAGTCCATGCAGGGGGTCATCCATTAACGACCAGATAGAGAAGACAAAGTTCAACACTATAAATGCTGTTGATTATATCCTTGGGGACACAGTGCAGTGACTTCCGTGCTTTACACTCCAACAGTGACTTTCAGGTGCTCACCCCCCAGTGATACCCCACTCACCAGAGATGAACACCCCTACAGGGGTACCGAGCGACAGAGTGGGTTTCCCGGGGCAGGTGATATTCACTCCAAGTCTCCTTACGTTCCTCCACAGCGTTCAATCCTCACTGCTACTCCAGGAAGCGGGTGTGTTCTCATATAATCAGGATACTGCAACGTATTGCCACCTTCAGCTCTCCAGTGTACCAGAGGAAAAGAAACACAAGGGGGCCTCCTTGGTGAAGTACGTTGTGTCCAATTTATTGCAAAAAAATATTACATAAAAAGTCCCATTCCACATAACCACAAGTATACAAGCCAAAAAGCCGAAATGAAAGTTTTAAAACACGTGCCGCTGTGTGCAGGGTTGGAACCAGCAGCGACCTAAGAGCGTGCGTTCCATTGTGCGTTCCAGCCAGCACTTCCGGGTATGACGTGTGAGCGTGGCCCCGCCTTACGCGTTTCGTCATAGGACGTTTTCAAAGACGGTGCCGACGCCTACGCTTCACACTCTAATATAGTTCCACAGTACGCATAACCACTCCCCTTGTTATGGTAATGTCGCTCGGGGGGAGGGTACAATCCGGCCAATAGACATCAATTGTGTATTCCTGTCTAGGCAGGATAAGGAAGTAACCTATTCTTTGCCTGACCATTCACCGCTGTTAACAATCCAATCATGCACTGCTACATCAACCCCCAGCATATACTGATACACAAGACCAGTGGTATATGGTCTCGGGGGGACAACATCCCTTAGCATATGTGTGTATGTTGAGGCCGCTGGCAGTGACTAATTTATTGAAAACAGTGAGACGTAGATAAAAATATTAATAATATAATTTTGGTCCGCCTTTGTGGAACTATATTCTTAATATTAAAATTAAAGTTAACATCCATGTGTATTTATAAAAACTGCTATAAGACATAACCTAATGAGGTCCTCAAAATTAAACAAACAAACATAAAAAAATCCTAAAAAGCCAGAAAAAATTTTATTATTACAACTAAATGCATTTTTCTTGCGATCCACCGAATTTATTAAGCATATTTAAAATATTAAAATCTCTATATTATATCAACCCATGTTCGGTATGTACCCATATACCAGCATGAATAATAATTAAAAATTATAATTAATTAAAATATAATTAAAAAATAAAATTAAAACAATTTTTAAAAAAATATATATATAGGTGGAAGAGGTAGTGGTGATCTAGTGAATGAGTGTATACTTAGACTTGATTTATAAAATATTATTATATTGTTATTAAACAGGTATAGGACCTTCCACGGCATGGGTGACCCACCCACGGCATGGGTGACCCACCCATATTACAAACTATGGGTAGATCCCTTGATGTCGTATTATCTTTCTCTACACGATTCAAAAATATCGGGACAGACCCATAAACCAGATATGATTGTAAACTGATGTTAATTGAGACAGAGGGGAAAGAAAAGCAAGGAAGTAGTGGAGTCATAAAATGATGGGGATTAGTGTAGATTTCAGATATCGTCTTTCTAATTGTTATATATGGTCAGGATTGGGTCGGGCTATGGTCTAGGGGTTAGCTATATAACAGTTCAAATCTATATCCAGATTAAGCCCTCTGGGGGGCAAGGGAACCTAAACGGTATATCCAACTGGTTTCGTTTCTGGATACTGAAGTTTCTCTGTTTCCTCCATGCCAATGTTCCTGGACAGAGTCTATACCATAAAAGATGAGTACACTTGGATCCCTATGATGGACCTCATCAAAGTGTCTGGATAGACTATGATTGGGGAACCCCTTCCTAATGTTTTTGATATGTTCCCGAATCCGGACGAATAACTGACGGGTAGTTCTTCCCACATATTGGAGGTGGCATGGGCACTCCACAACATATGTGACATCTGGCCCATACTCAAGGAGGATCTCACTCTAACAAAACTACTACCGGTTAAACCTAAATTTATATACAGAAAAGCACCCAATTTAAGGGATCATCTGGTGAAGAACGTCACTGACCCCCCGAAACCTATTAAAATATGTCCAGAATTGAAGGGTTTCTTCAGGTGTCAGAGATGCCTACCGTGTAAAGTAGCCAAAAAACAACCGAGGAGAAAGAACACATTCAAATCATGTACTGATCATAAAGAATACAAAATTAACCAGTTGATTACTTGTAGAAGCACACATGTCACATATGTTGTGGAGTGCCCATGCCACCTCCAATATGTGGGAAGAACTACCCGTCAGTTATTCGTCCGGATTCGGGAACATATCAAAAACATTAGGAAGGGGTTCCCCAATCATAGTCTATCCAGACACTTTGATGAGTTCCACAAAGGCGGACCAAAATTATATTATTAATATTTTTATCTACGTCTCACTGTTTTCAATAAATTAGTCACTGCCAGCGGCCTCAACATACACACATATGCTAAGGGATGTTGTCCCCCCGAGACCATATACCACTGGTCTTGTGTATCAGTATATGCTGGGGGTTGATGTAGCAGTGCATGATTGGATTGTTAACAGCGGTGAATGGTCAGGCAAAGAATAGGTTACTTCCTTATCCTGCCTAGACAGGAATACACAATTGATGTCTATTGGCCGGATTGTACCCTCCCCCCGAGCGACATTACCATAACAAGGGGAGTGGTTATGCGTACTGTGGAACTATATTAGAGTGTGAAGCGTAGGCGTCGGCACCGTCTTTGAAAACGTCCTATGACGAAACGCGTAAGGCGGGGCCACGCTCACACGTCATACCCGGAAGTGCTGGCTGGAACGCACGGTGGAACGCACGCTCTTAGGTCGCTGCTGGTTCCAACCCTGCACACAGCGGCGCGTGTTTTAAAACTTTCATTTCGGCTTTTTGGCTTGTATACTTGTGGTTATGTGGAATGGGACTTTTTATGTAATATTTTTTTGCAATAAATTGGACACAACGTACTTCACCAAGGAGGCCCCCTTGTGTTTCTTTTCCTCTGGTACACTGGAGAGCTGAAGGTGGCAATACGTTGCAGTATCCTGATTATATGAGAACACACCCGCTTCCTGGAGTAGCAGTGAGGATTGAACGCTGTGGAGGAACGTAAGGAGACTTGGAGTGAATATCACCTGCCCCGGGAAACCCACTCTGTCGCTCGGTACCCCTGTAGGGGTGTTCATCTCTGGTGAGTGGGGTATCACTGGGGGGTGAGCACCTGAAAGTCACTGTTGGAGTGTAAAGCACGGAAGTCACTGCACTGTGTCCCCAAGGATATAATCAACAGCATTTATAGTGTTGAACTTTGTCTTCTCTATCTGGTCGTTAATGGATGACCCCCTGCATGGACTTTTTAGGAACTAATGATTGTTGCATATGAGGAGTTATGGCTGCTGTATGCTCTTTTTTTTATATAACTGACAGCTAACCCATAAGGAGGGTGTCAACAGGGTGTCACAAATAAGTTTTTTTTTTTTTTTTTTTTCATGGTTCACAATAAGTTGTTGTGGTTCACATATACTATACTTTTGGAAATTGTAGGAATCATCTTATACACATATGGTAATGATACACGGAGACCATAGAATTATTATATACACATCTAATTAATGATTTTTTAGCACAACATTTATCATCACCCCTGGCGCCATTTTGTCCCAAAACTTTTGAGTTTTGAGGAAATATTATATATTTAATTCAGATTTGTTATACCACTTTTAGTTTTTCACCTTATTTTTTATTCTTTTATTTAACTCACTGGGAGCATTCTATTTTATTGTTCCCTTCACTCTAACAGCAGTGTCGTATGCACTGAGATTACGGCATCTGCCTTGTGCTTGTTGATCTGTTTGGATCTCGTTGGGTCACTTTTGCACATTCAGTGAGATTGTATCATGAATACATAGTTTGGGTTCACTTATTATTTTAGTTTATTTCATCCAATCACATTGAGGGCAGCGCCGTCTTTATTCCCTTATCATTTTATTTGCTGAAGGATTTCAGTCCTTCACGGTGCAGTGTGTTACCAAGCTGCCTTGAGATCATTGACAAGATTCTTCTGTGTAGTTCTGGGCTGATTCCTCACCGTTCTCATGATTATTGAAATGCCGTGAGGTGAGATCTTGCATGGAGCCACAGACCGAGGGAGGTTGACAGATATTTTGTATTTCTTCCATTTGCGAATAATCGCACCAACTGTTGTCACCCTCTCACCAAGCTGCTTGTCAATAGTCTTGTAGCCCATTCCAGCCTTGTGTAGGTCTACAATTCTTGGAAAGCTCTTTGGTCTTGGCTATGGTGGAGAGATTGGAATCTAATTGATTGCTTCTGTGGACACATTGTCTTTTATACAGGTAACAAGCTGAGATTAGGAGCACTCCCTTTAAGAGATGGCTCCTAATCTCAGCTCATTACCTGTATAGAAGACACCTGGGAGTCAGAAATCTTGCTGATTGATAGGGGATCAAATACTTATTTCACTCATTAAAATGCAAATAAATTTATAACTTTTCTAAAGGCATTTTCTGGATATTTTTGTTGTTATTCTGTCTCTCACCGTTAAAATAAACCTACCAATAAAATTATAGACCAGGGGTAGGCAACCTCAGCCCTCTAGCTTTGGTGAAACTACAAGTCCCATGAGATATTGCAAGACCCTGACAATCACAGGCATGAGGCAGAGGCATGATCACAGCTGTAATGCTGAGGTTGCCTACCCCTGTTATAGACTGATCATTTCTTTGTCAGTGGGCAAACATACAAAATCAACAGGGGATCAAGTACTTTTTTCATTCACTGTGGAGTTTACTATCACTTTAATGAGACTCTGTTCCTGCCATAAGCGCCCGCATCTGCAGTGTGTTGCAGAGACAAATCTGCTTGAAGAATATAAAAGATCAAGCACACTAGATATGTCAGATGCCTGGTCTTCAGCTGTGCTCTGTGCTTCAGTGGGGTGTCTTCAAGTGATGTAGGGACTGGCAGAAGAAAAATGCAGAGCACAGCAGAGGATCAGTAATCTGACACACCTGGAAGTGTCAGATTCTGAATATTCTTCAGGCAGCTGTATCTTTGCAGCTGCAGAAAGAAAGGTAAATTTCTTTTTTTGCAGGGGGCACTTTGTTCATTTTCATCCTAGTAACAAGGTTGATTTAACACCTAATACCTAATGGAATCCAACATTTAACTGTCAGCCTAACTTTCAGCCTACAAATAAAGTAAAACTAGCATATTTTAGTGTTTTTTATTGTAACATTTATAAGTATTTTGTTTTTTAACATGATGTTTAAATTGTTTTGCTACTGTTAATATTTATAGAAAATATAAATATTTTTTTTACAAACATTTAACACAGTCTGTACTTAAAATACTGATGTCATAATTGGGCTTCCTAAACAGAGAGCACAGTAAAAGCTGTTTACTTTAATTTTTTCCTCTTCTATTTGAAAATCTGTATAAAGTTATAAGAACAAACAGGGGGGGGGGGGGGTATGCCCCTTACCTGGCTCATTCAGTTGTGCCTGTTGTTGGGTTATTGAGCTCTGTAAACCACTTGGTTTCATTTCAGAGTAAACCGTGTACTCTGCAAACGCAATTGCTCCAGAGCTTAGTAAATGAGATGAAGCTTCACTTTGCAAAGAATGCCTAATCACATGTAGAAGAAAAAAAACAGCAGCATTTTTGCTTGCACATGATTGGATGATGGAAGTCAGCAGAACTTCCCCTCATTTTCCAAAGGCTCTGGAGCAACTGCACTTGCAAAGTGCAGTCTATTTGCTTTTAGTAAACCAACCCAACTGAACATTATTTCACTTTGTTATGTTGTACAAAATTTTCAGCAAGAGTAGAGAAGTTCCAGATCGTCTGGCGGCTATGGATGTCTCGCTATCCCTGATTCTTTAAGATTGTGAGCTGATGTCCACTATATTTATTTATCTATTTTTTTTCTTTCTTTTCCACCTTTTCTTTTCCACTCACATCTTGTTGCCAATCCCTACTTTCCCAACCCTTCCATCTCGACTGTCACCCTCATTGGTTCAATGCACTTAATTTGATTTGCTTGATTAACCCCTTTGCGCCTAAGGGTAAACCAAATGGTAATGGTAAAGCACAATTTTGCAACTTTGATATGTGTTAGTAAAACTGTACATATCATCACAACTACTTTGTGCATCCAGGTGGATTATACCATTTAGTGGTAGATGGTAATGGATATCTCCTGATTCTTCTTTTCTATTATCAAAGGAAAACTAACCCAAAATAAAAAACTATTTTGTTTAAATTTAGCTGTATTTTTCTTGCTACTATCATAGCCTTCCACCAAAGAACAACCCAAAATCCCAAAATAAATAAATGTTCCTGCTCCTGGCAATCGCAGCGATACCACCTATGTGTATGTTAGTTGTTTGTACCTCTAGTACAGCCCAGAAACAATAGTGCGCATTTTGTTTTCTTTTATCCTACCTATAACACTCTGAAGAAACAACGACTTCTGCGCACAGGTGGATCACTATATAAAAGATACGTCAACACAGGCCTTGCTGCCCTCAAGGATGGGGGATCCTAGTGGAAACCTAAAGAAAAGAGAAACAGGGGCGCACCACCCTTGTGCATTAACTTTTAAATCATTTATTTAATAAAAATAGTAAAAAGAAACAACTCACAAGAAATTGGTGGAGGAGGCACAACATAAAGTGTACCGACAACCAGCATGCGACTTAGGATGAGCGATACCTTCCAAAGATCGTGGAGGGACGCACAGACATCACAATCAGCTAACGCGTTTCGAAGGGAACGTCCCTTCTTCGTCAGAGCTATGCAGTGATCCCTCTTTCAGCTCTGCAAGGAGAGAGGGAGAGATATGATGTATCTCTCTCTTCCATTCAAATAGAGAAAACATGGGGGTGGGCTTCACAGTGATTAATCACTATGATAACCAATCGGAGGCTATCACAGCGATCAGATGACCCGGAATCGAGAGGTCTGGGTCCTGATCCTTAGTACGTGGCTGGGGGCTCTCGGTGAGACCCTGGTCTCTGTGCTGGGAGTGCGCCACGCAGCGCATTCCCAACACAAGTGAAGATAAGCAAATATGCAGCCACACAGAAAAAAGCCCAATCCAGTGGGGCTGCATATTTGCATATGCTCAGTGCCAAGTGGTTGATATGGATTTTTGTATCTTGTTCTATTGCTCTGTTATTTCTGACAATCATGTTACTCTGTCTACCTCCATATCATATCATGTTCACAATGCTTATCTGTATATGCCTGCAAAACTCAATAAACGGACTGATCAGGAAAATTGGTATGCAGCGAGCACAGCAATCTCCCCTACTGCTACTCTGTAAACAATAGGCTTATTTTACAGCAAAGTACTTAAGATTAGCCTGGTAAGAAAATGAAAAGGGGCCTACAGATCCACACTTTCAATGGAAATCTAATATATTCATATGCAATATTTCATATTTGATGAGATGAAGCTTCACTTTGCAAAGAATGCCTAATCACATGTAGAAGAAAAAAAAACAGCAGCATTTTTGCTTGCACATGATTGGATGATGGAAGTCAGCAGAACTTCCCCTCATTTTCCAAAGGCTCTGGAGCAACTGCACTTGCAAAGTGCAGTCTATTTGCTTTTAGTAAACCAACCCAACTGAACATTATTTCACTTTGTTATGTTGTACAAAATTTTCAGCAAGAGTAGAGAAGTTCCAGATCGTCTGGCGGCTATGGATGTCTCGCTATCCCTGATTCTTTAAGATTGTGAGCTGATGTCCACTATATTTATTTATCTATTTTTTTTCTTTCTTTTCCACCTTTTCTTTTCCACTCACATCTTGTTGCCAATCCCTACTTTCCCAACCCTTCCATCTCGACTGTCACCCTCATTGGTTCAATGCACTTAATTTGATTTGCTTGATTAACCCCTTTGCGCCTAAGGGTAAACCAAATGGTAATGGTAAAGCACAATTTTGCAACTTTGATATGTGTTAGTAAAACTGTACATATCATCACAACTACTTTGTGCATCCAGGTGGATTATACCATTTAGTGGTAGATGGTAATGGATATCTCCTGATTCTTCTTTTCTATTATCAAAGGAAAACTAACCCAAAATAAAAAACTATTTTGTTTAAATTTAGCTGTATTTTTCTTGCTACTATCATAGCCTTCCACCAAAGAACAACCCAAAATCCCAAAATAAATAAATGTTCCTGCTCCTGGCAATCGCAGCGATACCACCTATGTGTATGTTAGTTGTTTGTACCTCTAGTACAGCCCAGAAACAATAGTGCGCATTTTGTTTTCTTTTATCCTACCTATAACACTCTGAAGAAACAACGACTTCTGCGCACAGGTGGATCACTATATAAAAGATACGTCAACACAGGCCTTGCTGCCCTCAAGGATGGGGGATCCTAGTGGAAACCTAAAGAAAAGAGAAACAGGGGCGCACCACCCTTGTGCATTAACTTTTAAAACATTTATTTAATAAAAATAGTAAAAAGAAACAACTCACAAGAAATTGGTGGAGGAGGCACAACATAAAGTGTACCGACAACCAGCATGCGACTTAGGATGAGCGATACCTTCCAAAGATCGTGGAGGGACGCACAGACATCACAATCAGCTAACGCGTTTCGAAGGGAACGTCCCTTCTTCGTCAGAGCTATGCAGTGATCCCTCTTTCAGCTCTGCAAGGAGAGAGGGAGAGATATGATGTATCTCTCTCTTCCATTCAAATAGAGAAAACATGGGGGTGGGCTTCACAGTGATTAATCACTATGATAACCAATCGGAGGCTATCACAGCGATCAGATGACCCGGAATCGAGAGCTCTGGGTCCTGATCCTTAGTACGTGGCTGGGGGCTCTCGGTGAGACCCTGGTCTCTGTGCTGGGAGTGCGCCACGCAGCGCATTCCCAACACAAGTGAAGATAAGCAAATATGCAGCCACACAGAAAAAAGCCCAATCCAGTGGGGCTGCATATTTGCATATGCTCAGTGCCAAGTGGTTGATATGGATTTTTGTATCTTGTTCTATTGCTCTGTTATTTCTGACAATCATGTTACTCTGTCTACCTCCATATCATATCATGTTCACAATGCTTATCTGTATATGCCTGCAAAACTCAATAAACGGACTGATCAGGAAAATTGGTATGCAGCGAGCACAGGAATCTCCCCTACTGCTACTCTGTAAACAATAGGCTTATTTTACAGCAAAGTACTTAAGATTAGCCTGGTAAGAAAATGAAAAGGGGCCTACAGATCCACACTTTCAATGGAAATCTAATATATTCATATGCAATATTTCATATTTACCTGGCAAAAAATGTATGCATATGTATGGATGAGCATTGGACAGCACTAGGTGATTGATCCAGCGCTGTCACATGTGGCAAGGAGTCAATTGCCATGTGCAAGTTCTGACAAGAGGGTTTGAATCATACACAGGGCTTTTTTTCCCCAGCCATAGCACTGGAATGGTTCTAATGGAGAGGAGAGTTAAATGACCCTTTTACTTTGACCTGCATACCGATAGAAAGGTCTCTTTACCCTCTAATAATCAGCAATTAGCCTCCTCCCTAAACCTAGCCCTATCCTTGGTTCTGGAATACAAACTAAACTGCTACTTTATTTCTTGACCCTAACACTAACCTAATCTACTCCTAAATTAAAACTTAACACTAAACCTACCCCTGTTCAGAAACAACAAAAGTATACTGTCTCGGGGCTGTCAGCCTCCCTACTAATCCTACTACTGCTCCTGCATTGTGCAATAAGCAGAACGGCTGGGTACTTGACTAAACTGTTCTGCTTAACTGCAGAGGGGCAGAGTGAGGGTCCAGACCTTGTTGTATTGTCTGGCAGATGTGCCTACATCACTGGACTGAACTGAATTATACATTTTTAGGCAGAAGAAACCATTCACATATATGTATTTCAACCGTGTAGTTATCTATTTGCCTGGAGTTTACCTTTAATAGATCGGAGAGCAAATCACAGTTGTTAACAAAGCAATCAAAATAATAAATAATTATTTGGTTATTCCAAGTTGCTAAAATCTGATGTCAGAAGCACTATAAAAGCCTTAGATATTTTTTTGTGGATTCACAAAGTATATGGACAAAGTTTGTCTTAAATTGGGAGGGAGATACAAATTAAACAGTTAAAAGCCATATCATTTTATGCACTTTTTTTTACAACACATTTAAAAAAAAAAAAAAATAGTCTTGGATTGAAATGTATGGGACACAGTAAAATACTGAAATTTGTAGAGCCTCTGGCTGTAATTGAGGCATGCTTTGGCTAATATCCAAATGGAATGATAATCCTGGTAAATCCCAGTAGATGAATGTCCCTGGATTTCTCCAAATACAAGACGGAGAGGCACTTTAGTTCTACAGCAGGTACATCCAATTCCTTACGTAGTCAGCGTGATAGTAGACATTTGCATTTCATTAGGAATGGCTGTCCTTTTCTTAACGTGGAAGAAGAGTCCATCAATGTACCAAAATTCAACAGCGAACAGTCCAAACAATACAAATAAAGACATGGCCACAACCCATTCACATATAGCAGCTATTGATGGCATTTTGAATGCAGCACAGACAATCACTGTTAGTCCTTGTTAAGGAATCATACCCCTGATAATGGAAATGCACACATTTTGAGATTTTATGTATGTGGACATGTGTATTCATTTTGTAAACTGTGCTAAAACCACTTGATTGTACAGACTACCACCACTATGTGGTGGACTGGTCATGGAACCGGGGAGGGCTGGGGAGGGGGGGGGGAACACAACCAACAAGCCCTTTCATGTTAAGGACAGATCATGTAAAGTGTGCCCTGGGGCCTCTCTACTTGGTGGGCATTGTTAAAGGAGGGTGGTCCTAAAGAACATGAAATATTGTGGCACACCTTTTTCACATTTTCCAGTATCAGCTCTATTTGGTCACATGAGATGTTAGAGCAGCAAATAAAATATGTGTTGCTTGATGCTGTGATTTGATTGCAGGTCTATATGGGGATCATGAAGATATTATCATTGTTTTGGATACAAAAGTGATGAGAAAATCTAAAATTTTTAGTTGTCACAGGAGCAATAAGTGAAGGGATTTTTTTCATGGAGTGAACCTGTTCCAGTAATAACTGTTCAAGAGGGGATATATCCCTAAGTTTGGGGAGATCTGATCTTACTTCCTGTTCTGTCTATTGGACAAGGGATATCCTTGGTAAAGGGAAATTGCCCTCACAGGACACAGACAATAAACAAAATCTGACAGGCTCAAAAGGAGAAGGAGCAAGAATATTGTTACAGCTTGTGCCTCATGGGGGGGGGGGTTGTTTTTAGAGCCTCCCACTGACCACGAATGCTGGGGGGTTATTATCAGTGCCTATCGCTATCCACCAATGCAGGGGAAGTTATTATCACTGCCTGCCACTGTCCACCAATGCAGGGGGTTATTATCACTGTCTGTCACTTTCCACCAGGCCTGGATTGGCCATAGGGCAAACCGGCTCTTGCCCGGTGGCCGGGGCCGCCAGGCTTCAAGTCCTAGCGGGTCCCTTATCCAGCCTCTCCGCGGCCGCCCGGCTGCCGGTTAGGCTCAGCCATCGGCGCCGGGGGGAGGAGCTAGATGAGACGCCTTTGGCCTCTCCGCGGCTGTATGGCACCCATATAGGTCGGCCGTCGGTGCCGGGGGGCGTGACTACAAAGGGGGAAGGAGCCAGAGCAGACACCTTGGGGCCGGTGTTCTGCCGAAAAAGTTCCCCTCGGCGGATAAGGACCCCCCTCTACTGCGCAGGCGCAGTGCTTGCGCAGTAGGAGCCGGCGGAAATAGCCGAAGCCGAAAAGAATACAAATCAGCTGTACACGACGCCTGTAAGAGGGCCCCTCGCGGGCTCAATTCGCTCGCCACGCTTCGGGCACGGCCTCGCTTCGGCACTTTTTTATTCTCCCTCTAGGTCCACTTGGATGGTGGGGCTTGAACCTGGACCCAGGGCACAGGCGCCGTGTACAGCTGATTGAAGTTTCTCAGCTTCGGCTATTTTCGGCGGCTCCTAGTCGTTCGTACTGCGCAAGCGCTGCGCCTGCGCAGTATAGGGGGGTCCTTATCGGCCGGGGGAACTTTCTCGGCAAGACACCGGATAACAGAAAATGTGAGTGCGCCCCCCCGTAACCTGGATAGGAGGAGAAGTGGGGGGGGGGGCGGCTGCATATAGAACTATCATTCTCTTCATCTTCCTCCTGCAGTATCGGAATGCGTGCGAGAGGTAGAGGAGAAGCAGGCATTCCGAGACTGCAGGAGGAAGATGGAGAGAATGATTGTTTTATATGCAGCCGCCCCAACTGCTCCTCCTATCCTGCTTCTTTCTGCTGCCCCCCCGGGCTCTCCACCCCACCCATACTCTTTGCCTCCTTGTGGTCTCCACCACCCCCCAAGGTCTCTGCTGCCCCTTTTTGGTCTCCACCTCCCCCATGCTCTCCACCTCCCCCCATGCTCTCCACCTCCCCCCACGCTCTCCCCTTCCCCCTGTGCTCTCCACTTCCCCCCATTCTCTCCGCTGCCCTCCCTGTGCTCTCCACCTCCCCCCATGCTCTCCACCACCCTCCCTGTGCTCTCCACCTCCCCCCATGCTCTCTGCCGCCCCCCCCCAGTGCTCTCCACCTCCCCCATGCTCTCTGCCGCTTCCCCAGTGCTCTCCACCTCCCCCCATGCTCTCTGCCGCCCCCCTGTGCTCTCCACCCCCTATGCTCTCCACCTCCCCCCATGCTCTCTGAAACGCCCGTGCTCTCCACATCACCCCCATGCTCTCCGCTGCCCCCCTGTGCTCTCCACATCACCCCCACGCTCTCTGCTTACCCCCTGTGCTTTCCACCTCCCCCATGCTCTCCGCAGCCCTCACTGTGCTCTCCACCTCCCCCCCATGCTCTCCGTTGCCCTCCTGTGCTCTCCACCTCCCCCAATGCTCTTCTCTGCCCCCCATGCTCTCTGCTGCCCCCCCCTGCTCTCCACCTCCCTCCATGCTCTCTGCTGCCCCCCCATGCTCTCCGCTGCCCCCCTGTGCTCTCCTCTTCCTCCCTGTGTTCTCTGCCTCTCCCCTGTGCTCTCGCCCCACCCCATGTTCTCAAGGCTTGCCCTCCCTGTGCTCTCCACCTTCCCCCATGCTCTCCGCCGCCCTCCCTGTGGACTCCACCTCCCCCCATGCTCTCCACTGCCCCCCATGCTCTCCACTGCCCCCTGCTCTCCACCTCCCCCATGCTCTCCGCTGCCCCTCCTGCTCTCCACCTCCCCCCATGCTCTCCTCACCCTCCCTGTGCTCTCCACCTCCCCCCATGCTCTCTGCCTCCTTCCCTGTGCTCTCCACCTCGCTCCATGTTTTTCGACACCCTCTCTGTGCTCTCCGCCTCCCCCCATGCTCTTCGCTGCCCCCCCATGCTCTCCGCTGCCCCCTGCTCTCCAACTCCCCCATGCTCTCTGCCACCCCCCCAGTGCTTTCCACCTCCCCCCATGCTTTCTGCCGCCCCCCTGTGCTCTCCACCTCACCCCCATGCTCTCCACCTCCCCCCATGCTTTCTGCTACCCCCCGTGCTCTCCACATCACATCCATGCTCTCCGCTGCTCCCCGTGCTCTCCACCTCCCACCCCATGTTCTCAAGGTTCTTCCCTGTGCTCTCCATCCCCCCATGCTCTTTCCTGGTCCCACCTCACCCCCCCACACCTCTGCTGGGTTCCCCCCTCCCCTCTCTTAGGGGACCTGTCAGGGTGGAGAGTGGGGAAGGGACCAGTTAACATGTCATGGGCTGCTCAATCCAAAATGCTTGGGCCTATTTCTTGTCCCAGTCCAGGCTTGCTGTCCACCAATGCACGGGGGGTTATTACCACTGCCTGTCACTGCCCACTGATGCAGGGGGGTTATTATCACTGCCTGACACAGTCCACCAATGCAGGGGGTTATTATCACTGCTTGTCACTGTCCAAAAATGCTAGGGGTTATTATCACTGCTTGCCACTGTCCACTGATGCAGGGGGTTATTATCACTGCCTGCCACTGACCAGCAATGCTGAGGGGTTATTATCACTGCCTGCCACTGTCCACCAATGCAGGGGGGTCATTATCACTGCTTGTCACTGTTCAAAAATGCTGGGGGTTATTATCACTGCCTGCCACTGTCCACCAATGCTGGTGGTTATTATTACTGCCTGTCACTGTCCACCGATGCAGGGGGGGTCATTATTACTGCCTGTCACTGTCCACCAATGCAGGGGGAGTCATTATCACTGCCTGTCACTGTCCATTAATGCTGGGGGTTATTATCACTGCCTGCCACTGTCCACCAATGCAGGGGGTTATTATCAGAGCCTGCCACTGACCACCAATGCTGGGGGTTATTATCACTGCTTGTCACTGTCCAAAAATGCTGGGGGGTTATTATCACTGCCTGCCACTGTCCACCGATGCAGGGGGTTATTATCACAGCCTGCCACTGACCACCAATGCTGGGTGTTATTTTCACTGCCTGCCACTGTTCACTAATACTGGGGGGAGCTTGATAGGTGATTTAGAAGCTCTCTGCCTTAAAGCAGAGTCCCTCAATTATTATTTTTTTAAATACACCGCCGTAATTGTGTTCAGTTCCAGTGAAACATTTAGATACTGTCATTAATCTCATTGTTTTAGTTTATGTTTAAATCATTTAAAACTGACCAGATCTCAGAAGCAGGCAGGGTTCATCTCTGCTGTGGGCATCTGAAGCCCTCTTGTCTCAATTTCTGGGATTCAGCGCAGCTGTCTACCCAGCATGCACCTCGCAATCTCGCACATGTGCAGTAATGCCACTGCACGGCGCTCAGTCTTCCTGGTAGGTTGCCATAGCAATGGTGACGCCGGTGGAAGTTCCCGCCCCTTTGCTATAGCAACCTGTCAAGAAAAGGACATCCCCAAAGGAAATAATGTGAGGTTTCGTCACTAGGTGATTTCCATGGATCCCTGGGATAGATGGCGACCATCTCCCAGGAGTCCATGGAAATCGCCTTGTGTTGAAATCGCCTTTTTTTTTTAAATGTTAAAAATACCTTCAAATCCACTTATTACCATTTTTATATATTTGTAAAACAAATTAGAAAAAAAGAATAAGTCCTTATTCTTTTTTTTAATTTGTTTTACAAATATATAAAAATGGTAATAAGTTGATTAATCCAGCTCTTTATCTAACTTCACAGTAACCACATCTATGGCAGATTACCAGTTTGATGCTGCAAAATATACCTTCCAGTATTCTACACTTCTGAATGTAATTCTATCCTTGCCACACATCTGTCCAACCCCTGTCATAACGCAGATCCTGTTAAGCACAAGGTGTTTTTTTTCTATGCTGGGAAACAAGAGGCAGCTGACTGACTGGCTAGTAAAGATCAAGGCAAGCTTGAGCGGAAAAAACTTGGATGATTTTTCTGACGGAATTTCTGATCGTGTGTATGGGGAATAAAAGGTAATTGAGTCCTGATCATTCTTAACATGCACAATGATTTGTACTAATAGAAAGAACCAATTTGTTAAACCACACAGTACAGTGCCTTGAAAAAGTATTCATACCCCTAACATTTTCCACATTTTGTCATGATACAACCAAAAACGTAAATGTGTTTTATTGGGATTTTATGTGACAGATCATCGCAAAGTGGCACATAATTGTGAAGTGGAAGGAAAATGATAAATGTTTTTCACAATAATAAATATCTAAAAAGTGTGACATTTGTATTCAGCCAACCTGAGTCAATACTTTGTAGAACCACCTTTCACTGCAATTACAGCTACGAATCTTTTTGGGTATGTCTCTACCAGCTTTGCACATCTAGAGAGTGAAATTTTTGCCCATTCTTCTTTGCAAAATAGCTCAAGCTCTGTCAGATTGGATGGAGAGCGTCTGTGAACAGCAATTTTCAAGTCTTGCCACAGATTCTCAATGGATTTAGGTCTGGACTTTGGGCCATTCCAACACATTAATATGCTTTGATGTAGCTCTGGCTGTATGTTATGGGTCGTTGTCCTGCTGGAAGTTGAACCTCCACCCCAGTCTCAAGTCTTTTGCAGACTCTAACAGGTTTTCTTCTAAAATGTCCCTGTATTTGGCTACATCCATCTTCTCATCAACTCTGACCAGCTTTCCTGTCCCTGCTGAATAAAAGCATTCCTACAGTATGATGCTGCCACCACCATGTTTCACGGTGGGGATGGTGTGTTCAGGGTGATGTGCAGTGTTAGTTTTTCGCCACATAGCATTTTGCTTTTAGGCCAAAAATTTTAATTTTGGTCTTATCTGATCAGAGTACCTTCTTCCACGTTTTTGCTATGTCCCCCACATGGCTTCTCGCAAACTGCAAATGGGACTTCGTATGGCTTTCTTTCAACAATGGCTTTCTTCTTGCCACTCCATAAAGACCAGCTTTGTGGAGTGTACGACTAATAGTTGTCCTGTGGACAGATTCTCCCACCTGAGCTGTGAATCTCTGCAGCTCCTCCAGAGTTAAACATTTTGAAAACCATTTATCATTTTCCTTCCACTTCACAATTATGCGCCACTTTTGTTGGTCTATCACATAAAATCCCAATAAAATACATTTACACCTTTTAGTTGTAACATGACAAAATGTTTAAAATTTCAAGGGGTTTGAATACTTTTTCAAGGCACTGTAGCTCAGCTTTGTAGCTAACAGTCTGCTTATAGGGTTTTTCTTTTGGCTTGCTGCTTGGATGGTCTCTGTGGTTGATTATGATTAGTGACAGATAGGTAAAGGAAAATGAAAGGGCAACTTTGATGATCAAGGAAAGTATGAAGTGGGTGGGAGGCATCTTGAATGTGGGGATTACTCTGTCATCAAAGTCTTACGGACATTTGTTATATTCCTTATACATGCTAAGAAACATAAAAGATAAAATAATTTGATTGATTTGCTGCATTTACACTTATTAACCTGATGCTTTAAAGGATACTTGCTATAATAAATATACTGGTGGTGGCACAGAGGATGATTCGAACTGGACCAATCCAGCTTCCGCCATGTCTTGGCTTTACCTTGTAGGTTAATACTATTTGCAGCCAAAAATAAATGTTACCAATGATGAATGCCATGAAAGCTCCGACCAGATGTGTTTCAATTTGGTTGGATTGCTGTGGAGAAAATACATATACCATCCATATCAATGCTTTTTCATTGCTGTATACTAGCCAACAATCCCAAATTATTTCCCAGAATGAGTATTGTTCTTTCCTAATAAATCCTATTTTCCTATGGCATACCTTCCAACTTTATGAGATGGAAAAGAGGGACAAATTACAACACATACTATGTAGGCACACAGCATAGTCCTACAATGTTACCACTAACAATGATCATAAGGATTAATATATATGAATAAAAAAATATTATTGTCTTAACCCAAAATTTGTTATTTTCATCACTACATTTCCTTTCTTTTGGCTTTTAAAAATAACAAATAGAAAAATGTAAAGTTTAGATATAAGGCTTAGTTCAGTAAAATAACCTTTTGATACATTGGGTCAAAAAGGGACAACTAAGGTAGAAAAAGGAACAGAGGGATTTGGTTCCAAAAGGGGACCGTTCTGCAAAATAAGGGATCTTTGGGCCTTTGGGAGCTATGCAATGTGGATAGACATACCTCTAACCATGCCCACCCATCTGGTATTAGCTATCTGACTGACTGCTATGGGTACTTTTCTTTGTGCTAACTTTTATTTTAAAAACATAAACTCACTTGCATGCATGTGTTGATAATCAGATTGGGTAATTATGTTAAGTAGCACTTTTCAAAGCTTAATGTAGACCAACCTGGAAATTGCCAACCAGAGATGTTCCTAAAGCACATAACAATCCCATTGCAAGACTTGCAGAATTTACAGAAGAGTCGCAGTGATAGTCCCTGATTTGCTGAAAGCGCATGACAACGGTCCATACCACTAAGATAACAATAAGAACATGTTTAGGTCATTGCTTCTTTGTATGTTACACTTTTTTTCAATTATTTCTGAAAAGGTACCTGTATTGCATTAGTGGGGTGTGCTCAGGGCTTGTTTAATGCATAGAAATCAAATAGGAAAAAAATCTAGAAAAGCTCTTTTTCCTAGGCAGTACCCTGAAACTTTTGTCTTTATTTCCTCCTGAAAAACATCAGTGCACCTGCTGCCATGGGAATGGTGAATGTGCCTAGGCACCCATGTTCTGTTGTCTAATAGCTGCATATATGCAGGGTAAAATCATCTGAGACCCTCTGACTGCTAATCTTATGAGATTTGGCAATATCACCCCTGTTCAGCTTGCTGGAGAGAAAGCTGTACCTGGGAAGCTGCCAAGAACTCCTTGCTTCCACTTAATTATGCTGTGGATCTGTGCTTCCTCAACCTCCTCTGCAGCTTCTTGACCATTACTCCACAAGTTATCAGATCATATGTCATCATGCGGGGTACACCTCTGATATAAGGAAGCAAAACCTTGCCTTCACGAAGGTGTACACCTCCACACAGAGGAGGCATGGAACAATGCATGGTAAGTTCTTGCCTGCTCAGTAGATGGTTTTAAAAAATAGCTAGATGCATTCCTAAATGCACAAAATACAACTGGATAATAATATTTATAGGTAATGACACCAGAGATTGTTGATCCAGGGAATATAAGATTGCCTACTGGGGGATTTTTTCCCCACCACTGGAACAAAGTGGACCATGTGTTATAGTTTTTTTTTGCCTACTTCTGTATCAACTGTGGGTATAGGATTGTATACACATGGAGGTTTTCTATTTATTTATTTTTTTCTATTGGTTGGACAAGATGGAATTGTGTCTTTTTTCAACATGACTAACTATGTAACTCAGTAAGCAGGAAAAAGATCAGCAGCAGAGGGTCTACTGGCAGTGCTGGGGACTGGGTCTTTTCTCTCTGCCTGCTCTTTGGTGGCACAGCTTCCACAGGCCAGGTCCTTGTTTTTTGAGGGTTTTTTTTTGTTAAATAGGATTAGATACCCTTAAGCTTCGAACACACGATTGGATTGTTTGCCAACAAAACCGTGGAATTTTGTCCGAAGGGCGTTGGCTCGAACTTGTCTTGCATACACATAGCCACACAATTGTTGGCCAACAATTACGAACATAGTAACATACTACGTTGTTTTTCAGCTCCTTAGCGCCACCCTCTGGGCTCCTTCTGCTAATTTCATGTTAGTAGAAGTTTGGTGAGTGTTGATTCACGCTTTTCATTTTGCACTTTTCATTTTGCGCTTTTCAGTTCGCGCTTTTCAGTTCGCGCTTTTCAGTTCACTTTCTCGAAGAATCGAAGAAATAACGTGTTATTTATTATTGGCCTTGGAGTTATTGCTTTGACATTATTTTTTTGGTTCAATAATGATTTGATTTGGTATATTTTCTATATTTTTGGATGCACTTTTTGGTTATGTTCTAATGGCAGATAGCATATCTAATTTTATTTGTTTTCTTTTTTTAATGCACAATAAAAAAAATGTGGAGAATAATACTTGGCTATGTTTTTTATTTTCAAATGACAGTTTGGGAGTAGGCAGTTACATTTAAAAAAAATACAATGTAAAATTGACAAGGGACACCAACATAGTTGTAAAAACTACGGGATAATGGTATTGTGGTAACTTAAAAAAGCATAATAATATTATTCTTGATATCACTAGAAAAAAAAAGCCTTTGAAAATTTGTTTGCAATGACTCCATCAGTATCACCAGCAAAGCAGCTTCATTATTATCCCATTAACCACCTTAAGGACCGAGCCTCTTTCTGAGATTTGTTGTTTACAAGTTAAAAACATTTTTTTTTGCTAGAAAATTACTTAGAACCCCCAAACATTACACATTTTTTTTCTAACACCCTAGAGAATAAAATGGTGGTCATTGCAATACTTTCTGTCACACCTTATCTATCACAAGCGCACTTTTTTTGGAAAAAATACACTTTTTTGAATTAAAAAATAAGACAACAGTAAAGTTAGCCAATTGTTTTTATATTGTGAAAGATAATGTTACGTTGAGTAAATTGATACCCAACATGTCACGCTTCAAAACTGCTCCCGCTCATGGAATGGCGACAAACTTTTACCCGTAAAAACTCTCCATAGGCGACGTTTAAAAAAATTCTACAGGTTGCATGATTTAAGTTACAGAGGAGGTCTAGGGCTAGAATTATTGCTCTTGCTCTACCGATCTCGGCGATACCTCACATGTGGTTTGAACACCGTTTTCATATGTGGGCGCTACTCACATATGCGTTCGCTTCTGCATGCGAGCTTATACTTATTTATTTTTCCTTTTATTTTTTATTTTTAGACTGTTTTAAAAAAAATTTGTCACTTTTATTCCTATTACAAGGAATGTCAACATCCCTTGTAATAGAAAAAAGCATGACAGGACCTCTTAAATATGAGATCTCATGTTTACACTAAAATGCAATAATAAAAAAAAAAAATGTAATTTAAAAAAAAAAAAAAAAATGGCCCTCTAAGAGCTATGTTTTGACGTCTCTTCCGCTCTGCAATGATATGGACATGGGTGGGGGCCATCTTCCCCTCAATCGTCTCCATGTCAGGCCACAGGAAGCATCTGATTGCCTCCGCCGCTGCCGACGGCTCTGGTAAGCGGCGGAGGGCACTGGATCGCACCCGGGGGGGGGCCCTCTCCTGCCGCCTATAAAAGTGATCGTGCGGCAAATTCACCGCAGAGACCACTTTTATCTTAAACCGGACTACTCACTGAAGAAGAGGATACCGGTGTTATGGCAGCTAGCTGCTGCCATAACAACGATATCCTCCTTTAAAGAGCCGACGTATAACAACGGTGAGTGGTCCGGAAGTGGTTAAAGAAGAAGAGAATTGTGCGCTGCATTTCAAGATTGCATAATTTGCCATGTTAATTCTCCATTACGAGTGCTAGTTTACAAGACCGACTGCTTCTGGCTCGTCCTTGCTTCCAAGCATGCGTGTTTGTACTTTGGACTTTTGCTTGAATCCCCTGAGCTGGGTCCCTGGCTTGGCTCTCAGCTAACCCGCTGAATCCTCTTCAAGTGCCACCCACACTCACCTGCTGGGTCCCTGACTTGAACGCTGAAGCTTTCCCAACGTGTTCACCGTCCCCGGCTAGTGAAAAAGGCTGCTCTGGTACTTCTTCAGACTTCAAAAACCTGGCCTCTGATAACAGGAGTAGTTGTCCCTTACTGTTGACGGTTTCCCCTTTATCTCTGACCTCTGGTAAGAGGAGTGTTCATCCTATGTGGCAACTACTTCTCCTTCACCTCTGGCAACACTCGGTTCAACATCCGGCTGAACCTCTGCAACAATCAGGCTCCCCTCGGGCTGAGCCTTTACGCACGTGGCTAGGCCTCAGGCTTAGGCCTAACCTTCAACTGCTGCTTCACATACAGTCCCCAGGCCTCAGCCTGGGGCTAAAAGAACACTGATCACCTGACTCATTCCCCTTAAATAGACTCTCCCAGCATGCATAGCCACAATTATGATTGGCTGATAAATTATGTCTATTCATAACCTGAACTCACTGTGGTCTTGTCATTCTAATGCCAAAAGCAGCAGTGACACCTTTTGACAGAAGAGAGAAATGCACCAGTTTCAGGCTTAGGGCTAAAAAAGTCAGTGGATACAACTACCAATTAGCCAGGCTAATTACCGCCTAGCATAACTAAATTTGTTAGCAACCCTGCCTAATACCAGGGTGCTACATACATATGTTTTTTTTATTGTTCTGTTGTTTGGTTATAAACCCCTTCTGACAGAACAAGGAAAATGTGTGTGCTCTTGTTGCTCAATATTCTCTGCTGAAAGGATGCTAACCCCCTTCTAGCGGAGGTCGTGTACAGTTAGGTGTAAGTATAGGATGTGTTGTTCTTTTGTCTTCTTTTAGGATCCTCAGGGATGGGACGGCTGTCCATCTCCATCTTCCTGGAAACACAAGAATTATGGCGAGCAGAGTATCTTTTTCATGGGAAAGATGCTCTGGCTCAAAATGTGTATATGTTGTTAGCTGCAGGGACCTTGTAGTTAGGAGTGCCTTATCCATCCTGTACAGATGTAAATACTCATCAGAAATGTATACAGCTATTTTGTACGTAATTTAACTGTACGGTTTCCCATCCACGTTGTTTCCCTTTCCTCCATCCAAGTTGTTTCCCTTTCCCCTTCCAACTTAATTTATAGGATGCCCTTGCTCCTGGGGGCCCAGGAGCCATTTTTGCAAATTTACTCAGCTGAGGGACCAGCTGATTTGTGGTGGGGGGTGAGTGTAGCACCCTCTACCTTAGGTAGGTACTAGAGTTAGTTTTTTTGGCCAGTGCAGGTAAATTTAGGCAGGCCTGTTTGTTTTGATCTGGGGGCTGGGAAGTGGTTTAGTGTAGGCTGGTGACTCATAGCATCACCTTTTGGTTACCTCCCTCTGGCCTCTAGAAGATTCTAGAGGCACAGGAAGGGAAGAGAGGTGGAGCTGTCTGGGGTGTGGTAAGGAGCCCTGACCAATCCCCAACTAGGATTGGAAGGGAGCAGTCCTCCTTAAATACCTTGGGTCAGCCCAGCTGGGAGGAGTTGTTCGGGTGGAAGAACTGAGAGATGGAGTGTAATGCCCCGTACACGCGGTCGGACATTGATCGGACATTCCGACAACAAAATCCTAGGATTTTTTCCGACAAATGTTGGCTCAAACTTGTCTTGCATACACACGGTCACACAAAGTTGTCGGAAAATCCGATTGTTCTGAACGCGGTGACGTAAAACACGTACGTCGGGACTCTAAACGGGGCAGTAGCCAATAGCTTTCATCTCTTTATTTATTCTGAGCATGCGTGGCACTTTGTGCTTCGGATTTGTGTACACATGATCAGAAATTCCGACAATGGATTTTGTTGTCGGAAAATTTTATAGCCCGCTCTCAAACTTTGTGTGTCGTAAAAAACCGATGGAAAATGTGTGATGAAGCCTACACACGGTCAGAATTTCCGGCAACAAGGTCCTATCACACATTTTCTGTCGGAAAATCCGACCGTGTGTACGGGGCATTAGGCTGTCGGGGACTTGGAGGGAGCCCCCCCAGTCTGGGAGGGTGACCTTGGGCCAGGGGCTCGGAGCTGTGAAAGAACCCCACAATACCCAAGGGATGTCCTGAAAAAGGAGCAGGAGAGGACAGCAGGAACACTGCCGGGCAAGTCTTCAGGAGGGATCCACCAGGTGTCGGTGAGTGACAGGCACAGTTGGGAGAGCTGGGAGAGGCATGCCAGGAGTGGATGTAGAGCCAGCGGGAGTGACTGAGATGTTACTGGCAAAGAAGGCGGGCGACTGCAGCCAGGAGGGCTGTCAGAGTCCGCACAGGACTGACTGGGATCAGCAGTCCACCTCATTACAGCTAGCACTAAAAGACTTTCTTTCACCATTGGTTGCTACATCAAAGGGGCCCGCGTTTCCTGCCAGCAAATTGCAAATCCCTAAAGTTGGGCTTAATTCAGAGTTGGGCCTAACCATGTGCTAGCTGTGCCAGGTACCAAGTATTGCACAGGAGAGAAAGTAACAGTTTACAAATAGGCGTTGTGCTGGAGAGGTCTGGAGCTTTAGAGGATGTGAATAGAGGGTCCAATCAATCATTTCATCATTTAATACTATTGATTCTGGGCATCCCATAATCCCTTTACCCCATCTAAGTTCAACCCCTCAAAAAAATGACAAAAACAAAGCTGATGGATTGTTCATTGTCTGGAAGTGAATTCCAGGCCGGGAAGGGTGACAGGTGGAACTACTACATTCAGCAGCCCCACGGGGGTACCGCTACATATAATATTCTGATCTTGTTCTCATAGTCTGAATTATATGGATGGGACCAAGGTTTACCACTGTGCATAGCAGGACAGCAGGTTCTAGTATAGCCACTGCTGTGCACACAGAAGATTCCTTCCTGGAGAATGTGGAAGAACAGGAGGGGTCATAAGTGTTCCATAAAGTAAAAGAACAAAACAAATAAGGAAAGAAGTCTAATAGCAGAGAAATTGTGAATATCAATTAATTGTTTTGCTTATAAACCATGCCAAAATCTCATTAAAAATCTATGTGTTTAAAAAATGTATTACTGATAGAAAATATGAAAAACATAGGGTGAGGTTACTTACCTATCATGGCTCCTATATTAAGAACTTGTCCAAATATACAACTCTGGGGAGGGTATGAGCCACATGTGCTGGTCAAAAAAATATGACTGTCAATACTTGCAAATCATTTCATCTAGATATTGAACACTTGCATGTCACTCAAAACTAACCTGCACAAGTCTATTTCCTAAGAAACAGAACAATGTGCAAAATGCAGCAATTCTTTCACCACTCTGTCTGTACAAAACCAGTGAAATTCACATTCTAAGTGGTTACTGCTCTTAACATAACATATCTCTCCTGAACCACTTATGTGGCTGGTCCTTGTATTAGAAACATAGAAGAGTGACGACAATAAAAAAGACCAAATGGTCTATCAAGTCTGCCTCATATTTTATTTACCGTATTAATTTTTATTTATCTATTTTTTAATATTTTAAATATAATATTTTAAACTGGTATTAATGGTAGAGACAAGTGCAGAAAGAGAGAACCATTTTAAGTCTTGTCCAGGTGTTTCAGGGACAGTGATCATCATGTGATCTGGCTTTCAAGGCATCACACATGTTTTCGTACCTAGTGTTCATTGTCTGTCTGTAGCATATTGAACACTGGGGCCATGTATTATGAATATTTAAATTTAGGAGCAAAATTTAAGAGCAAAAGTTTCAAGGAGGAGAAGCAATATATTGTTTTTGGTGGTGAACCAAGTTCTGCTTTAGCGGTCTCTAATTCATCTTAAATCCCATATTTAGTGGTTGCTGCAGGTTTCGTTTTTTAAATGTTCTGTGTTATTAAAGATAATCTCTCACTTAGCCCAAAAGTAGTATTTGTCAAATTAAAGCTGCCACTACCCAACTTTCAGGCTGTACAATAAGTTCCAGGACAATCATCTTACCCACAGAAATGTTGAACGTGGGCTTCACTGCTCTGGAATTAGTATACAGCTTGTGAGTGATAAAAAGGAAAATTTTTTTTTTTAAATACTTACCATAATTTTCTTTTCCTGATGGACTCTATGGCAGACTAAGTGTGGGTTAACCCCACCTCCTCTCCAAGACTACCCCACTTCCATAAATTTAACCTCACCACTGGAGACTGCGTTCCGTAATTAGCCAACTCTTGACCAATGGGTGGGAACTCCGTCTGCAATGGAGTCCATCAGGAAACGAAAATTACGGTAAGTATTTGATAACAAATTTTCAGTTTTCCTGACAGACTCCATGGCAGACTACGTGTGGGAAATAACTAGCCAAACCACAAGGGTGGGTATGCTGAACAAAAGAATTTAAATTTCCCCGTCAACCAAAAGGATTCTTAAACCAAAGTTCACAGAGGATTGTGAAGCAGGTTCTATGCAATAATGTGACATTAAGGTATTAATGGAGGCCCACAAGGCCGCTTTGCAAATGACATCAGAAGCCACATGCCGGACTGCTGCCCACGAAGCCGCCATACCCCTGGTAGAGTGTGCTGTCACTGCCTCTGGAGGAGCCAAGCCCTTAGCCCTATAAGCCTGCTGGATAGACTGGATGATCCAGGTCGCAATCGTTCTGGTCAAGGCTCGCTTCCCCTTGTTGCTGCGGGAGTGCAGAACAAAGAGGTAGTCGGAGCGTCTAAAGGAGAAAGTAACTCGTATTCCTTCAGCATTTCACCTACATCCAGAGGATGAACTTCGGTGCACCCCGGGGTCCTAAATGTAGGTAGGACAATTTCTTGGTTCCAAAGGAACACTGAAGAGACTTTTGGGTTTGAGCCGAGCATAGGGATGAGGATCACCCGGTCCGGGAAGAAAGCCAGGAATGGTTCTTCGTGACCCAAGGACCCAATCTCAGAAACTCTTTTAGCATAAGTGATGGCTACTAGAAAAATGACTCTAGCAGAAAGGTCTTTAATAGAAAGCGGGGCAGATCCCGTGGTGCTTACTCCAGACAGTGAGTTGAGGACAGGGGGAGGATCCCATTTGGGGAATCTTGGTCTTCTTTGGGGCCTGAGTCTTATTGCCCCATGGAAAAACTGCCAAATTAGAGGGTGAACAGCCCATGATGTTCCAGAGAAGGGCGACGAGGCAGAGACCTGGACCCTGTGAGAGCTGATAGACAGAGACAGATCTAGGCCAGATTGAAGAAAGCTGAGGATATCCTGGATCCCTGGATCCCTGAATGATCTGCCCGTAGAGGATGAGAATTCAACAAACTTGGCCCAAATTCTTTCATAGACTTTATTTGTGCTCGCCTGTCTCGAGCCCATGAGGGTGGAAATTACTTCTGAAGTGCACTTGAGGGATTCCAGCCTCTCCCTCTCTAGAACTAGACCATCAGTCTCAGTAATGGACAAGTGTGAAGGACTGCCCTCTGAAAAAGAAGGTCTGGTCTGAGAGGAAGAGGCACCGGGTCCCGGAAGCTGAGCTGGGTCAGGAGGGGAAACCATGGCCTGTTCAGCCAGTAAGGCCCTATCACCACCACCTCGACCGCTTCCGCTTGAAGCCTCCGTAAGAACCTGAAGATGACCGGGAGCAGAGGAAAGGCGTACGCCCTGTTGAAGCTCCACTGATCTGTCAGGGCATCTATTCCGAAGGCCTGGCTGCAACGGCCCCGAGTGTAATACTTCCTGATTTTGAAGTTGCAAGGGGATGCAAATAGATCTTCTTCGGGATTGACTCCCAAGGACAGGATCCACTCGAACGTCTGCACATGAAGTGACCACTCGTTGTTGTACAGCTGTGTGCGAGACAGGAAGTCCGCTTGGACATTCTGGACTCTGGGGACAAAGACCGCTGAAATATTGGCCAGATTTTTCTGGGCCCAGGACATGATGGGCTCGACTTCTTGGTGATCGCTGTGGTGTTGTCCATCTTCGGTAAAACTGATTCCCCTTTCAGGATATAAGTGAAAGATTGGAGGGCACACCAGGCTGCCTGTAATTCCAGGACATTCGAGCCCGGGTTGTGAAGATGGGCATCCCACTTGCCTTGAGCCAGTTCTGACCCGTAAAGGGCTCCCCAACCAGCACCGCTGGCATCGGTCGTGACCGTGACCCATGAGACGGGGGCGATGGAGTGGCAGGGGAGCAGATTTCTGCGCTGGAGCCACCAGAAGAGGCTGTTCCTCATCACTGAAGTTATGTGAATGGACTGATTGTCGTCCCCGAATTCCATTGTTGAAGAAACCCTGTCTGAAAAGGGCATAACCTCCACAGAGACCACTTGACCATGGGGGTCATAGAGACCATTGTGCCAATAATCTTTAAGCATTGCGAGGCCTTTAGGGGTGAGGAGTTCAGAGCTCGTAAGATTCTTCCTCTAATGACTGGGATCCTTTCGACTGGAAGACAGATGGTACTTTTTACCATGTCAAACTGGGTTCCTAAGTATATCAGATGCTGGACTGGTTCCAGATGGCTTTTTTCCAGGTTTAGGAGCCACCCGAATCTGATAAGTGTGGAGATAACCAGCTCCCTGTGGACTAACAGCTGCTCCTTGTCTTGAGACAGTAGTAGGAGGTCATCGAGATAATGGTATAAGCGTATCCCTTTTGTTCTGATGAGGGCCACCACGGCTTTCAAGAACTTTCGAGAAGACTCGAGGTGAGGTTGTCAGCCCGAAAGGGAGGCAGGTGAACTGCAGATGTTTTCTCCCGACTTGAAAACGGAGGTATTTGTGGAATTCCCCTGTCACAGGCACTTGGAAATAAGTATCTCTTAAGTTGATTGAGATTAGCCAATTGACTGGCTGCACGGCTTGTTGGATGGTAGACAGAGTCTCCATTTTGAATCTCTCATACTTTATAAACTTGTTTAAGTACGTTAGATCTATCATGGGGCGCCATGAACCATTTTTCTTCTGCACCAGGAAGAGAGGGGAGTATACCCCTTGGAACTCTTTGCCTTTTGGAACAGGCACCACGGCCTCCTGTATCAGTGACTCCACGTAGGACAGTAACACCTGTTTCTTTTCTTCGGATTGTGGAAGTAGAGTGGAAATAAATCTGGGGGGAGGAATATTGATGAAGGACCATGTATGGCCTGTGGAGATCGTCTTGATGGTCCAGTAGTCCGAGATTGAGGCCACCCAGACGTGCCCCCATCCCAAGAGAAGCAGACGCGCCCCCACCCACCAAAGGGGGAGACAAACAGGGGCATTACATACAGAAACTGCTGCCATGGAGGAACTTCAGATCTGCCAGCCAATCCACCGCGCCTGGGCATACGAAGGCCGTCCCCACCACAGGACACAGGGGCCTGGAGCCACACACCCGCCCAGGGCTGGGCTCTGGGCAATCTTGATACTGCCCGGGATCATTGATTTAGACATCGGTAAATGTAAGTGTATTGCTTGTAGGTGCAATGAGGAGGACAAAAAAGGAACGCAGTCTCTAGTGGTGAGCTCAAATTTATGGGAGTGGGGTCCTATAGCATTGGAGAGGAGGGGTTAACCCACACGTAGTCTGCCAAGGAGTCTGTCAGGAAAGACAGACTCTCTTAAATAAAACCCCATATATAATATATACTACAATGTATCCCACCTGATATATGGAAAGCCTTCTGTTATGTTGACTGAACCATTAGTCACTGACATTGCATACCTGAAAAAAAGAATAAATTATAATGATAAGTATAACCTGTGGCCAGATGAGCAATTCCCTCATTTAGCCCCAGAAATCCACAGGTTTCTAAATTCAGATTTTTTAAGCCAAGCTCTTTTTGAAAATGACCCTCCTCTCCTACAATACACACTTCTTTAGGAATGTTTAGTAAAATAATCCAAATGCTGTTTTCCAGGTTTCCTTTACTGTTAGGCTCTATCAAAGGTTAACAGCTTCAACCCCATGTGAATAAATCTCAGCAAAGGTTCATAATAGTAACAAGACTGCGGGATTTTGCAGGGTTTCTATGGTTTACTTCTCATGCTCTCAGTGTTAATTACTTTATTCAGTCAAGAAGGAGCCTCATAATTGCATAGTTTTAACTTTAACCACAGCAATTACATATTTTTCTGCATGTTTAAAAGAAAAAAAGAAATACAAATTGGGCAGATTGGTTGATGTTCACTAATATCTGCATATCAGCCATGTTCAGGTTAGACGTCCAACCTCAAAAATCAATTGGCTCCAGACATCACCTGTTGACCCCCCACATTTCTTCTGGATTTTTGGGTAGGCGGGGTTTTTGCTTCTGCATGACCACGAGAAGGTCATCTGTTTCCAAACTGCCCAAATCAATGACGGTCAAAATCCCAATTATATTAATGGTTTTAGAGACTGGGGTCCACAGGTAGTATTAAAGCTGTCAAAAGGCTTCCCTGGTTTGATAATTACAGTGGAACCTCGGTTTGCGAGTAACGCGGTTAACAAGCGTTTCGCAAACCGAGCATTGTATTTCTAAAAATCCTAACTCGGTTTGTGAGTGTTGTCTCGCAAAACGAGCAGGATTCAGGCCAAAAGTGGTGTGCAGTACTGCTTTTGGCCTGAGGTGGGGGGCGCTGGAGCCGAGCAGAGCCGAAAGTCGCCGATCGGTGCCATTTGGAAATGCACAGAAAGGCCCGAGGACAGTTCGGCTGACTTCGGCAAACCTCGGAAAGGCTCATGAATGGAGTCTTTCTGAGGTTTGCCGAGGTCAGCCGAAGTGTCCCTCTGGCAATTTCGGCCGTTTCCGAGGTTCTCCGGCGCCCCCCGCCTCTGGCCGCATGCGGTATTGCATCCAATTGAAGTCAATGCGGAACAAATTATTTTCGTTTCCATTGACTTCAATGGGAAAACTCGCTTTGATATGCGAGTACTCCTAGAACGGATTATGCTCGTAATCCGAGGTTCCACTGTATAGTTGTTTGGCTTTAATGTTGATCCTTTAATTTTAAAGACAGCTACCGTGACATCAAAGTCACTGACCCAGAAGAAGTATGCAGCAAATGAAGTCTGAAGGATGACAGAATTCCTGGTATGCGTATTTGTTTTTGGATTAGTGACTTTGAAAGTAGTAAAACCAATTAATCAACATTATAGACAAGGAGAGGAGTATTTTTACCACCACAAATTTAGTTTTACCACCACAAATTTAGTTGATACAGCTGATTGGCAGAGATCTGAGTGTGGTTACTCTCAATATTCAGCATAAGTCAAGCAAAGGCTCTCCTGCTTTCTTGCAAATACAAAAACCTTTTTAAAATAATTTTTCATTACATTTTTACAAAACTTGTCAGATGGCCAAATCTACTGACCAGAAATGTTCCTTTGTATCCCTCTCTGATTTAATTTTGCTGTGTTGGGGGTTCTGGCTTTCCTCTACTTCATAGCTAAGTCCTGGCAATCGCCACTCCAATGTAGAATGAGACTGTGTTTAGCCATGAAACCATAACAAGTAAGGTCCCAGAAACAAGGTGAAACTAAATCAGAAAGTGGAGCAGAAGATGCTTCTCTGGCTAAAGGTAATAGCAGGCATCCTAAGTCGTATGTTTTTAGGTAGGAGTTTTACATTGAAAAAGTACACTTTAAGCTCAGCAAATTTCAAAATGTAACATTTATTGTGCAGGATGTAACTTACACTATCCATATTCCAGCTGTTGCCAATACCGTCAGGGATATCGGCAAAAGAGCCCATGCCCACATAATTTACTACCTAGAAATAAAGTGATTCAAGTTACTGATATAAACTCAATAAAGAATGCAACAATAAATACACCATATTAGCTATAAACACAGATATGGTGACATGGCATACTCATAAAAAGGTGTATTACCTGTTGAATAAATATTAGATAAAGTTGACTTTAACTTAACATTTGCTGATTCCTACAGACAAGTACTGATAAATACACCTGTCTTTATTCATACGAACACTGAGAAAACACGTAGACTGAAAAACTGCCTGGAAAAATGTATGACATGAAAAAAGACACTCATCTGTCAAGACCAGCTGTTAAAAAAAAAACCCAATGACATAACTTTAGGACTGGTTTACATCAGCTGCGGCACAGCAGCACAGCGGCTGGTGTGCGGTGCGATATTCTCTTTAAACAAACCTTATTGTGATGCAGACAGTACTATTTTTTAGTGCAATGCAGTGGTGTGAACTGGGCACATAGCAGACAAAGTATTTTGCCCTGTCAATGCGAAAGGACTGCGCTGGAATAGCTGCTCAACACAGCCCTACCGCATCTGGTGTGAAACAAGCCATCATCCAGATACACTATATTGTCAACCCCCCTGAAGAATAACCCCACACCATAATCCCCCCCTCCACCAAATGATTTGGACCAGTGCACACAGCAAGGTCCATAAAGTTATGGATGAGCGAGTTTGTGGTGGAGGAATTGACTGTCCTGCACAGAGTCCTGACCTCCACCTGATAGAACACCTTTGGGATGAATTAGAGCAGAGACTGTGAGCCAGGCCTTCTCGTCCACATCAGTGCCTGACCTCACAAATGCGCTTCAGGAAGAATTGTTAAACATTCCCATAGACACACTCCTAAACCTTGTGGACAGCCTTCCCAGTCGAAGCTGTTATAGCTGCAGAGGGTGGGCCAACTTAATATTGAACCCTACAGACTAAGACAGGGATGCCATTAAAGTTCATGTGCGTGTAAAGGCAGGTGTCCCAATACTTTTGACAATATAGTGAAAAGGCAAAAACTCCTATAAAAGATAGTTCAATTTGCTAAAGCAAAGACATAATTCTGTCCTGACCCCAAAAATAGTCAAATTATTTCCTGGATCAACAATCTAGTACCATGTCATTTCTTATTAATATTAGTAGCCATTTTTATTTCTTGAAATTAGAAACAAATGCAGTACTTTTGCAATCTATTGAGTTGGTTAAAACCAGCGACTGTGAAATATTATTCCACATTCTTATAGATCTTCAGAAAGTAATCCCAAAAGTGAACCTAGGGGTACGCCTCTTAGAACCTTGATCATTTAGAGTATGAATCATTAATCACAACTCTCTGAATTTGGCCTACTTGATACATTTCTATCCATGTACTGATTTACGTTATCCAAGCCTATGAATATTACCTTGCACGTTATCATGTGGAATGATGTCAAACGCTTTAGTGCAAATTGATTACAGCTATCTCTTTGAAGCTTCTGCTTACTTCTGTATCAAATAAAAATAGATTTGTTTAGAAACTTCTTGTTTTACATAAATCCATGCTGGCTATTGGGGGAAGTAAGGTGTCTTATTGGTCAGCACGCATGTCTCAGTTTGAATCCCAAACCAGGGCACTTCCTGCAGGGAGTTCGCATCTTCTCCCTGTGCTTGGATGGCTTTTTTCCCACCGGTGGTGGAACCAATAGGGTTGCAAAGGTCGCACTTGCGGCTTGCCCTGGCATTCCGCCACTGTGGGGGGCCCCAAGGCGGCTAAGGAACTGTAAGGCTCTGGTTAACAATGCTGTGACCCCTAAGTTATGTGGCTTTCGATTCCCTTGCGATTTGCTTGCAACTTCCAGACCAGAGCAAAGGGCCCTGGGACCAATGGAAAGGGCCCCTGCAGTCAAGAGGACCCTTCATGGTTTCTGAAGGGCTTGAAGGTTCTAGTTACACCTCTGCTTACCACTTTCTAAATACTTGCCGGTAGGTTAATTGTCTCCTGTCTAAATTGGACCTAATACTGTATGTGTATGCATGCATGTAGCATAGGAACTCTAGATTGTAAGCTCATGGAAGGGAGGGACTGATGTGAAAGTATGAGCATTGTTGGTGCCATATAAATAAACATTGCTTATTTATTTACACTTCAATATGGGATCCTTTACCAATCCCTCACATATTTTCCCTACAATAGAAGTTAAACTTACAGCTCTGTACCTACTGGGAGATAACACTGATCCCTTTTTAAATATACCACATTTCAATAGCAGGTCAATCGTGAAGGCAGAGTGGGAGGAGTCTTGGTGTGACATTGATTTTGATTGACATGCCAGGGCTTTCTAAGGAATGTAAAATGCAATAGGCCACCACCTCAAATGATGTCTTGACACCAGTCTGTAGTCTGATCAGGAGCGGCATTACACAAAAGGTGACAACAGAGACATTTGGAGACAGAGGAAGCAGTGTTGTCTCCTAATTTCAGGAAGAGGACAGGAGAGCTTACAATTGCAGGGGAAGGTAGATTTCTGAATATCCTAGCTATATGCTAAACAACAAATTACATATTTAACATAAAACAAAGTCACATTACATATTGATTTTCTCATTTTGACCATAGTTCTTCTTTAACATAATGTAGAAACATTAGCTTAGAAATAACTGATTTCAACTCTTTGAGTATACATGCGTGTAGAACCCTCTGGTCCTGTACTTTTTATCATTGAAGGCTCATGCACACAGAAGTTTATTGGCTCCAAAGTTCTCAAGTATAAAAGTCCTGAATTGCTGTATGCACTGGTGGTCATGGATGTGTGTACAGTGGTTTTACCCGAATGTGGGACTGGTGAGTTCAGGAAATATACCGTACAAGCATGTGCAATAGTAAAGGCATGTACAGCCATTCACTTACATGGCAGGCTGCATAGGTGTGCACCCCAAAGCTCAAACACACACGTGTGTGTATGTGTATAGTATATATACATACATACATACGTACATACAGGCAGTCCCCAAATTACGAACACCCGAGTTACGAACGACTCCTACTTACAAACGGCCCCAAATGCTGGCCACTCCACGCTGGTCCTGGATACCTCCGGACACATCCCATACTGCAGCACTACATGTACTGCATGGCCAGAAGAGCCCCAGATAACATAACAAGTGCCCGGAACATCCCACATCCATGTACAGGCGGATGTTACACTTACGAATGCAGTGTTCCGACTGGAAGTCACACTTACAAATGCAGTGTTGTGACTTTCGAACTTCAACTTACGAACAAACCTACAGTCCCTATTGTGTTCGTAACTCGGGGACTTCCTGTATGCTATATTGCCAAAAGTATTGAGACACCTGCCTTTATGCCTCACAAATGCACTTCTGGAAGGATGGTCAAACATTCCCATAGACACACTCCTAAACCTTGGGGACAGCCTTCCCAGAAGAGTTGAAGCTGTTATAGCTGCAAAAGGTGGGCCAACTCAATACTGAACCCTACGGACTAAGACTGGGATGCAATTAAAATTCATGTGCGTGTAAAGGCAGGTGTCCCAATACTTTTGACAATATAGTGTATACATGCACAGACACACACTCCTAAGAAGCCCGAAGATTATACAGTATTCTTTTCTTCCACCACAGGTAGAATGAAAGAAATTCCCCCATCATCACAGTTAGTGTTGATGGGGGAATCCCTCCCGCTGCGCTATTGTATTCTGACAGCGGGAGGTTTCCCCGCCATCACAATACAACGATCATTGCTGGCAGTTATAATCACAGATGGTGATCAACTTCAGTGCAACCAGCCTACCCATTGATGGATTGAAATTTGTCGGCTTCCTGCTGAACCGGTCAAATTTCGATCTGTCTTTAGCCGGCCTTATAAATAAATGTACACAAACGTGTTAAGAAGAGAGAGAGAGAAAGATATCTGCAGCACCCCCCTTACATCAGAGTCCCTCTTACATTAGAGTACTCACACGGAGGTAGGAGAGAGAAGGGAGGGGAGACTTTACCCACAGTGGATGGATCAGCAGGCTGCACATTTCCTTTTCTGGCTGCTGGGCTTCAAACTTCCCGCCTACACATCTCCTTCTTTGAGGCACAACACTGCCAGGGAGTGTGGGCAGGGCAGACACAGGAGGAGAGGGCAGGAGGAGGAGGAGCAGCAGAACCAGCTCTCTCTCCCTCCTCTGCCGTCCGTGAGAGGGCAACTGTCAGTGCTGGCTCTCGGTCCTATCCCATAACTACACTAATGCGCACAGGGTGATTAGGATGTGCCCAGACACATCCGGCACACCCCATGCGCACGCCCATGCCCATGCGCACGCCTATGGCAGACTGTACGAGCCATTTGTGGAAAACTGCAAAACTGACAGGAATTTTAAGCTTAAGAACTTTGAAGGTAGCATGTAGGCAGGTATAGTTTAATGCTACCCCAGGTAGTGGTAATTGTGTTTCCTGGTTAAAACCGCCCTGCTAGGGGCCGAATACCGACGGTAAAGCGCCGCTTACAATAGCGGCGCTTTACCGCCGACAACGCCCCCGCCCCAGTGTGAAAGGGCTCTGAGAGAGGGGTACAGGTGACCTCTCATGAGTCATAGGTAAAAGCCCAGGAAAATCTAGTTTAAACTGGATAGAGTTAGGCTAGTTAGGGTTATAAAAAGGGGTTCCGTAGCTAGCGGGCTCATTTACCTCAGAAGAGGGGCTGTGGTGTTCTCCCCCCCACCCCACCCTTTTTTTATTATTTTATTTGTCGCGGCTGTTGTTATGTGGTAGGGTCACCTTTGTAAAAAAAAAAAAAAAAATTTTAAACAAAGGGGGACGAGTTATTGATATGTTTTTTTGTTGAATAAAGTTTTTAATTTATTAAAAGTTGGGATTTGTTTTTGCAGCCTGAGCCGTAGTGGCTAGGTTAGCTTAAAGCTTATTAATGATATTTTAAAGTATGAATTAATTTATTTATAAAAAACGTTTGAAACCAATAGTAAACAACCGCGGCCTTTTTTATCCAAAGCTTGTCTGCTGGTATTTATTTACTTATTAATTACGTTTTAGACAATATTTCCCGCCTGCTGTCCCATGTCACCGCCGCCATTATAACTCCTGTCTTCTGCGTCCCAACAGTATTGTATTTCCGCCCTCACTATTTCTCTTTGACCATAATCCCGCGCATCTGCATCTGTCTCTCCGTCTCCACAAACCCTGTGATGTAGCGAGTCACATGGGGTTAAGGCTCAGCATCTGAATGGAGTATGAGGAAGGAGCGTCGCGGGATCTCGGGGCTGACGTCGACCAAAGGAAATGACGCAGGCCCGGCATATACTCAACATTCTTCCAGCATGAAAAGCTTGCCAGAAAAATGTGACTAAAAGCGCATGCACCGGTGACATCACTGAAAAGAAAACTATGGATTACACAGAAAGCAAGCAGATAAGAAGACATAAAAACAGAGCACACAGTGCTATAGGCTGTACTGATTCATTTTAAATAAACTTGCTAGACTGGGTTTACAATACAAATGTGGTGGCTGTATTGGTTTTATTTTTTAGGCTTTTTTTCCTTTATTTTCACCTGGTGATGCGGCCAGGAACACATTTTCGGTCTTAGGGTGTCTCTACTCTAGAAGGAGGAGCAACAGAAACACCTTTGGAAAGCAGCATTGTCAATCCGAGGAGAGGATAGTGTTGGAGCCACTAGCAGATTTAGATGGACTTGACTAACAAATTAAAGCTAAACTCCAGCTAACACTTTCTAGGCAGTTTCAGCAACGTTTTTCCCTTTTGGGATAACTGTTCTACATAAATTAATAAAAGCTGAACATTGCACCCCTGTCAGTGTTAAAGCCAGAGTTTTTTTTTCAGCGGTATGTATGTAATAGCATGGGGTGTGGGATGTGCTGGAGGGTCTATGGATGTTGGCTGCTGGGGGATCTATCGTCACTGGTGGGCATCTGATTTTGTGTGAGGGTCTATCGTTGCTGATGGGGAATCTTTTGTTGCTGGGGGGTCTTATGTTGCTGGAAGGGATCTACTGTTGAGGGAGAGGTCTATTTTTACTGCCTGCTGGAGGATCTATTGATGCTGGCTGCTGGTAGAACTGTTGTTGCTGCTGGGGGGGAGTCTAATGTTGCTTGGGTGGATATTTTGTTACTGGGTGTGATATTTTGTTGTGGGTAGTTCACTGATGCTGCAGGGAGTACATTGTTGCTGGGGGAGTCTATTGTTGTGTGGGGATCTATTGCTGGGATTCTATTGTTGCTGACTGCAGGGGATCTATTTTACTGCTTTTCTTTTTATCATCAACATGTTCCATACAAATGATTTAGCACCACAAAACGATACTAGGTTCTGTATTCTCTAAAAGGGGCAGTACTGGTAGGTGGGTAGGGGGTGGAATCAAGGGACGGTGGTCAGAGGTAGGTAGAGGGCAGAGACAAGGGGTGACTCAGACGGGGAGAGTTCCTGCACCTATTCTCCGAGAAAAAAAGCCCTGGTTAAAGCTGAACTAAAGGCACACATTCTTACCTTAGTTCCAATGGTCTGATGGGCACAAGGTCCCCAGCCAGTGCCTGCATCTTCTCTATGGGTTCTTCTGAGTGCCAGTCTTTGGCCATTTTGATTGGGATTACGTCACCAATGCCATGCCCCCCCCCCCTCCCCACTCTCTTGCATGCACCAGCAGTGTGCCAGAATGTAAGCTGAGCTGTGCATGCCCACATCCCATTAATAACCAGTGGCAGAGAAAGGATAGCGTACAGGAACAAGCACTCTAAATTGGCGTACAGTGAGCGATAGAGTAGGTCTTAATTACCTCCAGCTTTGTTAACTACTAACTTATTATTTTTGAATTCGGTGCAATAATAGCACTACTTTGTAAAAGTGACGCTATTAAGAACTACCCAAATCTGCCACATGTGTCGGTAAATGGGCAGCAGGAATTTTTAAATCTGGGGCAGCCCATTTTAAAAGGTCATGCCACCAGAAAAGTGTCAGGAAGGATTTATTGAATTCCCACAGGTGTCACTGCCTTGACTTATTCACTTGTGTGAGTGTAAATTTCCACTGAAGCTGCTGAGCTCTGTAAACATGAGTTAAGGAGAAACATAACCACTTGAGTTCCGGAAGATTTTACCCCATTCATGACCAGGTAATTTTTTTGCTGTTCTGCACTGCGCTATTTTTACTGGTAATTGCGCAGTCATGCAACACTGTACCCAAATGAAATTCTATCATTCTTTTCACACAAATACAGTTTTGCTTTGCAGGGATGAGAAACAGATAGAGCGCTCCCTCTGTACAGAACTCTGTATTGTTTACCAACGTAGAGCTCTGGGCTGTGATTGCACACAGCCTATCAGCAGGTCCCAGCCGTGAATCATTTGCCAGGACTTGTTGAAAAGTACATCGAGCAAAATGTCCAATCAAAGGGTGAAGAAAAAGTAAATTCTCAGAAAATAAATATAAAGTGCTTGTGCAGATAAACAGGAAACATCAAATTCATCCAGAGTGTTTTCACCGTCCGCTCATAGGTATCCAATCAGGGATAGTGAATTAAAATTATATCTAAAGAGTGATTTGTGCAAAAAAGGAATAGAGGTCATCCAATTCATCCTAGTGTCACCATTCGTTGTGTACCAATAGTTTGCACCAGCCTCATACGGCGACCCCCACGGTTCTAGTCAAGCCTCTTGTATAAATGGAACACTGATTCCCCAGCAGACAGTCGACTTCCACAGGCATCCACAGACCGCTGTTAGATAGGGATCACTTCCGTGGCTCATCAAATAAAGTATTACATGAAATGAGAGAAGGTGAGCTCCATAGTGCAGTAATCCAAAAACGTTTTATTGTAAAACACACATTGTAACTTACAGTTTAAAAGCGATGCAAACAGCGTGACAAACGATAGGACTTCCAGTCTCGGCCGCAACCGGAAGTGACGACACACGGCTCCTCCCTGACGCGTTGCGTCACTGAACACGTGACTTCATCAAAGGGTATCCAGGTATGTCACTTTGCTTACAGGCCCTGTACATTGTGGGCAGGCGAGCGGGTGGCAAGTGGTTAAAAAGAATATTTTAAAACTATGTTTTGTTATTCCTGATCCTAATAAAGAAATAAAATTGATACAAAAGCACTACATGTTCTTTTTATCATTATTTATAACACCCAATACAAATCAGCCCTCACAGAGGTCCATTGTTCTACTGGTTTAAATTACATTTGTGTCTGTTTTATCAGGACTCTTTCTTTGAAAACATGTCCCTTATCTCACTAATCTATGCAAGCTCTGTAGTTTACCACTTCCATGTACTAAGATCAATACAGTCACAAAAATATGCTGGCCCAGCCATAAAAGTAAATGTTGTTACTGTGGTTAGTGCACCTTCCACTAATTGTTGTGTTAAGTAGGTTCTATACACATGCATGCATGTATGCACACACACTTGCTCAACTATTAACTACATGGTGAAAACGGCATTGTACATTTAAAAAAATGTCAAATAATTGTTAACAGGTAAGTGAGTTGGATAAATACCTGAATTACAAAACTCTAATGACCTTTGAGCTGCCTAATAAACACATTTCTGATCTTTTGACCATACTGCTCTGAACTCTCTGCCAGTTATTTTATCTCATCTCACACTCATCATTTTAATATCTCATACAGTTTCACCTGAACACAAATAATTCTGAAACCACTCTAATCATTTGGGTTCCAGGTCACCAGGCGATTTTCTGTCTAAATCCAAAGCATTTTTTTTTTATTTTGGCGATGTCTCATTTGCACACATTATTTTTTATGGCAGTAGTCTACTCTAACGTATTACACATTGTTTTTTTCAGGTCCAATAAGGCTTTAATATGGTAGAAAATTTGGAGACATATAATTTATTTCCTTAGTTTTGGTTGGGAGTAAATGATAAAAAAAAAATAAAAAATAGAAAAACTGTATTGTAACTGTACTGTGTAATTTTTCCAAATACAACGTGAAATTTAATCAACAAAGACTACTGATTAAAATATCACATTGGTTTAACTTATCTGCAACGTAGAAGAATAGAAAAGCTAAAAGAGAACTTGAGAGGTCCAAATCATTCGGTGGAGGGGGGATTATGGTGTGGGGTTGTTTTTCATGGGTTGGGCTTGGCTCCTTAGTGCACAATTTCATGCTCCCAATTTTGTGGGACCAGTTTGGGGATGGCCCCTTCCTGTTCGTACATGACTGTGTACCAGTGCACAAAGCAAGGTCCATAAAGACATGGATGAGTGAGTTTAGGGTGGAGGAACTTGACTGGCCTGCACAGAGTCCTGACTCCTGACCTTAACCTGATAGAACACCTTTGGGGTGAATTGGAGCAGAGACTGCGAGCCATGCCTTCTCGTCCAACATCAGTGCCTGACCTCACAAATGCGCTTCTGGAAGAATGGTCAAACATTCCCATAGACACACTCCTAAACCTTGGGGACAGCCTTCCCAAAAGAGTTGAAGCTGTTATAGCTGCAATGGTTGGACCAACTCAATATTGACCTCTACGGACTAAGACTGGGATGCCATTAAAATTCATGTGTGTGTAAAGGCAGGCGTCCCAATACTATTGGTAACATAGTGTATTTAATCTATTCCTGTACACGAAGGAGGCAAAGTGTAGTTTCTTATCTGCACATTATCTACTTTTCTATGATCTGAGTTTATATTTTTAGCTCAGTAGTGAGAAACTGGAATATTTTGCTCTATTTATAGATATCTAAGTTAGTGAAAGCCATAAATGTTTGAATTACGAAATACCATTTGTGTTTATTGGTAGGATAGCAGTTCAATAGAAATGGCACACTAGTACATACGAAAGTACGTAAAGGACTCTATAATAAAACAAAAAATTAAGTATTTTAGAAGTACTGGCAGATCTGTAGATTTGGAAACTTTGCAAGTGAATCACAAGTTGCTGTTGAAGATCTGATCTTCATATTTAAAAGTAAAGACTCTCATCTGTTTTACCTTCCTCTGCTAGGTCAGCAAATAGACCTGTTTTTTATCTGCAGATCAATGGGTTAACCTTAAAATTTGACTAAGGCTGGGTTCACACCATTGCAAATTGGATACGGGTTCCCCGCAGCATGATTATTGCACAGGTGTGCCTTAGGCTGGCCACAATAAAAGGCCACTCTAAAATGTGTAGTTTTACTGTATTGGGGGGTCGGGGGGGGGGGGTTCCGAAAACCAGTCAGTATCCGGGGTGACCACCATTTGCCTCAGTGCAGCACATCTCCTTCACATAGAGTTGATCAGGTTGTTGCTTCTGGCCCGCGGAATGTTGGTCCATTCCTCTTCAATGACTGTGCAAAGTTGCTGGATATTGGCAGGAACTGGAACTCCCTGTCATATACGCCGATCCAGAGCATCCCAAATATGCTGAATGGGTGACAAGTCCGGTGAATATGCTGGCCACGCAAGAACTGGGATGTTTTCAGCGCCAGGAATGTGTACAGATCCTTGCAACATGGGGCCGTGCATGATCATGCTGCAACATAAGGTGATGGTCGTGGATGAATGGCACAACAATGGGCCTCAGGATCTCGTCACGGTATCTCTGTGCATTCAAAATGCCATCAATAAAATGCACCTGTGTTCGTTGTCCATAGCAAAGGCCTGCCCATACCATAACCCCACCGTCGCCATGGGCCGCTCGATCCACAACATTGACATCAGCAAACCGCTCATCCACACAACGCTATACACGCTGTCTGCCATCTGCCCTGTACAGTAAAAAAAATGGGATTCTGCCATGAAGAGAACACCTCTCCAAAGTGCCAGATGCCATTGGATGTGAGCATTTGCCCCCTCTAGTCGGTTACGATGACGAACTGCAGTCAGATCGAGGCCCCGATGAGGACGACGGGCATGCAGATGAGCTTCCCTGAGATTGACAGTTTGTGCAGAAATTCTTTGGTTTTGCAAACCGATTGTTGCAACAGCTGTCCGGGTGGCTGGTCTCAGACGATCTTGGATGTGAAGATGCTGGATGTGGAGGTCCTGGGCTGGTGTGGTTACACGTGGTCTGTGGTTGTGAGGCTGGTTGGATGTACTGCCAAATTCTCTGAAACACCTTTGAAGGCGGCTTATGGTAGAGAAATTAACATTCAATTTAAGGGCAACATGCCAATTGCATGCTCCCTCAAAACTTGCGACATCTGTGGCATTGTGCTGTGTGATAAAACTGCACATTTTAGAGTGGCCTTTTATTATGGCCAGCCTAAGGCACCCCTGTGCAATAATCATACTAATCAGCATCTTGATATGCCACACCTGTGAGGTGGATGGATTATCTCGGAAAAGGAGAAGTGCTCACTAAGGCTCCATTCACACTAGCGCGTTTTTTGATGCATTTTGCATTTTGCAGAAATGCACGGGAATTTTTTAACATGGGTTCCTATGGAACATGTTCACATCAATGCCTTTTTGTTTCTCTGCATTTTTGGAAAGGGTCAGGGACTTTTTTTAATGCAAAATGCAGCGTTTTGCATGTAATAGAATTCAATGGACAAGCATCAAAAACGCAAGTGCACCGTTTTTGCAGCGTTTTTGATGCGTTTTTGGTGCGTTTTTGATGCGTTTTTGACGTTTTTGTTTTTTTAAAATTTTTTTTAAAGACTGTAAAAAAACTGTAAAAAAAACAAAAAAAAAACGCAAATCGCGGCAAAAACGCCGCAAAAACGCTGCTCAAAAACATGGCAAGCATGAAAAAAAAACCTCCAAAAACGCTCAAAAGCAACATGCATAGGTGTGAATCGAGCCTAACACAGATTTAGGCCTGATTCACACCTATGCATTTTTAGTGCTTTTTGCATTTTGCAGATTTGCACTACAGTCCATTTAACATGGTTTCCTATGGAACACGTTCTGTAGAGCAAATCTGCAAAATGCAAAAAGCACTAGAAACGCATAGGTGTGAATCAGGCCTTAGACAGATTTGTGAACAAAATTTGAGAGAAATAGGCCTTTTGTGTACATAGAAAAAGTCGTAGATCTTTAAGTTCAGCTCATGATAAATAGGGGCAAACACAAAAGTGTTGCGTTTACAATTTTGCTCAGTGTATATTATGGACATTTTTGTCCATATGGACAATTTTGCTTTATAACACATGTCACTTTATGGACTTATATATTATATTTTAGCACATGTCACTTTATGGACTTATATATTATATTTTAGCACATGTCACTTTTTCATGGGAAGGAATTATTCTAAGCACAGCACAGTCACTTTATTGTATATTATGTGTTTTGCATAGGGTACAATTTTGATGATTTGAGTGATTTATGAATGTATTCACTAATAAGGTATTACAATCATATATTCACTAATACTTGTTTTAACTTATTTATTGCAGTTGCATTTAAAGGGACACACACCACTGTGCCCACACCAAAAATAAGCAGTGTCATACTCACTCTTTATTTTTTTTAAGTTTCTTGTGGAAAGAGATGGCCAAACAGACAGCACTCACAACATAGTAAAGACAAAGTTGCCTCTATCCCCTGAAGACGCTGTTTGCAGGGAAATGCTTTGGGTTGGGTTGGGTTGGGTTGAACATGTGACATCTTTATGCACGCTGGCGGGAATCCGGCGGTGCTTATTGTTTGTTACATGTGATTGTCTTCTTATTGTAAGTGCATTACCTTTATTAAAAGTCCATGATTTAAAAAATACTGCACTTTGATGGTCCCTTCTTGGTTTTAATCCCTCTGTGCTGATCACATTAACACAGGATCATACATACATGGATTTGGTGCTGTGGGATGGCAAGGCACCTCTAAGTGGGATGGGTGAACGCCGCTGAAGTCGTCTATGACGAAACGCGTACGGCGTCACTACGCACATCACGTGACTTCCAGGAAGCTCAGCGAGTGGGTGGAACGCAACCAGAGTGCATGCTGTCCACCTACAGCTTGGTTGCTTATGCTTTATACCGGCAAGTGCAGCCCCTATGGGACTAGGCATTACACTGCATGAACTACATTTTTTGTCTGTTTGCTTTTTACATTTTTTTAAAATAATCTTTTAA
The DNA here is from genome assembly GCA_037952925.1 of Lithobates clamitans. Classification (NCBI taxonomy): domain Eukaryota; kingdom Metazoa; phylum Chordata; class Amphibia; order Anura; family Ranidae; genus Lithobates; species Lithobates clamitans. The sequence goes on from JBBGZY010000562.1 coordinate 5,342,578, forward strand.
TAAACTGAAATTTTGGTTATACTGCACTATGGGAGCCAATTTCTCTTTTTAATGAGGATTATGAAAATTACATCTATCACAACCCGGATATCCCAAGGCTGCTCGAGGAACTGCAAAGGCTGACACCAGTGGTTACCTGACAACCTAAGGAGCTACATGCGCATTACCCCTGTAGGGGTAGTAGGATCTGGTGAGTGGGGACCCTTGACCCTTGAGAGTCACCTGTCAAGATTCTGTGATCACTAAAGTCACCTGCTACAATTCCTCTAAACACGAACAGTCACCTTCATTGGGATGAATGCACCTATGTGTTCTTTGTACACGGTGCGATAAACTGCATCTTGGTGTAATTTTAAATTTTGGTGCGATTTTTGCATTTTTCTGTTTTTTGGTGCAATTTTTTTTTATTTTTTTTATTTTTTTTGCATCTTGGGTTTATATACACCTTAATTTTATGATTGGGACACTATATGTATACATTATATGTTTTTGTATATGGTGCGATAATTACATTTTGGTGCGACTTTGGTGCAATGTTTTTTTGGTGCGATTTTTTTTTTTGCATTTTTATTTGGATTTGGTTTTTCGGTTCACTCACATCCTGTACTTTGGGTTTTGACACTATACACACTACAAGCAGGGGATCACTATACTATCATGATATTAATGTCTGGATATTTTATACACTAATTTGTAAGCCATTATATTTTTGGTGATAAGCTCTGCTGTGTAGGATTGGTGTCCACACCTAGAGGGTTTTAGTACTCACCTACTGGGCTAGGTGAGGTGTGATAACTATTACACTATCACCTTTATGGTAACTGTTTTGTTATAATTTATTCCACAATAACACTGTCTTTTAATACTTAGCCACTATGGAGTGATCTGGTAGAGCACTATTTGACATATAGGTAGGGCCACTCGCCCCTTCACATCTTTTTTTTGAGGAGGCTGCAAACTTTACACACATCCTAAGCACAGACCTTCCTAATTAATTTGTTCTGGTAAGGAATTTACCTTACATGTGGGTGGTGTGATTCCTTGGCAACCTTTATTCCTGCTGCACTAAATGCTCCTCGCCTCACACTTTGAAGAACTTTATCCTTTGGGAATTTTCATCTTGATTTTGGACTGTTTACCAGGATATTTATCCTTCTGTTCGGACATGATAGGCATATTTGTCTTTTTTTTGCTTTATTCACTTTTATAATCCTTTTCTTTATCACTAAATAACAGACGTTTGTACAGTATATGCTTGTTTATTTATATTTGTATTATCCATATGTACATTTGTCCATCTGTGCTGATATATACACGGATTTGACACAAGGCCACTGAGGCCAGGCTTCGGGACAGCAGTGGTGCAGGGGCGGCGCTGCCCCCCCCTTTCGGGCTGCCCGTTAAAGTCCATTAGGGGCACCGGTGCCCGTAGAAAAGATGGCCGCGAGCCAACCATGCAATTGCGCATGCGCTGTTCCCGAAGCCGGGCGTGCTCAGGAAAGCTCGTACGTGCTTGGCCCGGGCAGCGCATGTGCAGTAGCGTGATTGCGCCGCCCAGCACCATTTATGAAAAGATAGAGAGTAGGTCTCTAACCTGTGGGCCGCGGTGCCTCTGCTGCCGGGCCGTGGAGGAGACAAGTAATGTCAGTGGTGCGGCTTCGGGGGAGAGAGATGACATCTCTCATTGCCCGCACCGCTGTTCCACCCTCCTCCATCTGGTGGCAGGCAGCGTGGCAAGTGACATCTCCATCTGGTGACAGGCAGTGTGGCAAGTGACATCCCTATCTGGTGGCAGGCAGCGTGGCAAGTGAAATCCCCATCTGGTGGCAGGCATAGTGGCAAGTGACATCCCCAACTGGTGGCAGGCAGTGTGGCAAGTGACATCTCCATCTGGTGGCAGGCAGCGTGGCAAGTGACATCTCCATCTGGTGGCAGGCAGCGTGGCAAGTGACATCCTCATCTGGTGGCAGGCAGCGTGGCAAGTGACAATCCTTATCTGGTGGCAGGCAGCGTGGCAAGTGACATCCCCATCTGGTGGCAGGCAGCGTGGCAAGTGACATCCCGATCTGGTGGCAGGCATAGTGGCAAGTGACATCCCCATCTGGTGGCAGGCATAGTGGCAAGTGACATCCCCATCTGGTGGCAGACATAGTGGCAAGTGACTTCCCCATCTGGTGGCAAGCAGCGTGGCAAGTGACATCCCCATCTGGTGGCAGGCAGCATGGCAATTGACATCCCCATCAGGTGGCAGGCATAGTGGCAAGTGACAAGCGATGGTGGCAAGTGACAAGCTCAGGGCTTCCAATGATTCTGCATTATGGTGAGTTGAACTATTTCATTTTATATTACAATGTAATGATAGAAATAATGCGTTTCAATCATCCTGACACCATACCAACCATGGTGCCGGGGATGATTGAAGCACTAACACCAGCCATTGCCCTGAAAAATTGCCCGCAAAAAATCCTTACCCCTCGTGCGCTTACCCTGAAGTAATTTCAGTCTGTACAATTAAAGCCAGTTATTTTTAGTGTTCTCGTGTGTGGAGATATGTTTTTAATTGATCTATTGTAGCAGTCATCGATAAAGGACGTGAATGGTGGTGTGTGTGTGTGGGGGGGGGGGGGGGGGCGGCATTGAAGGACCCGGCCTTGGGGTGGCAAAGGGAGTAAATCCAGGCCTGATTGTACCCAAACAAAATTGACGTCCTTTTTTCCCCACAAATAGAGCTTTCTTTTGGTGGTATTTGATCACCTCTGTGTTTTTTATTTTTTGCGCTATAAACAAAAAAAGACAATTTTGAAAAAAAATATTTTTTACTTTTTGCCATAATGAATATCTCCCAAAAGTATATAAAAAAAACATATTTCTTCCTCAGTGTAGGCCGATATGTATTCTTCTTCTACATATTTTTGGTAAAAAAAACAATAAGTGTATTTTGATTGGTTTGCGCAAAAGTTATAGCGTCTACAAAATAGGGGTAGATTTATTGCATTTTTATTATAATTTTTTTTTTACTAGTAATGGAGGGAATCTGCGATTTGTATCGGAACTGCGACATTATGGCGGACACATCAGACACTTTTGACATTATTTTGGTACTGTTGACATTTATACAGCGATCAGAGCTACAAATAGCCACTGATTACTGTATAAATGACACTGGCAGGGAAGGGGTTAAATACTAGGGGGCGATCAAGGGGTTAAGTGTTTTCCCTGGATGTGTTCTAACTGTAGGGGGGATGGGCTAACTGAAGGGACAGCGCACCCACTTTAGTTGAAATAGCACTCACCACATGAAAGGGAATTTCTCAAGTAAGCTTTTATTGCATTGTCAAAAATAACTATTGTTTGTGTTGTTATTACAACGCTGATGTTAGTAAATGAATGTGTATGCCATAGATTTCCTTTGAACTGCATGTCATGGAAAAAAAAATCTTGTACATTTCGGGAATATATGCACAATTCTCATTGTTGTATTCCTTTAAAGACCCTGCAAGTACAGAAGAAAAACCTGTTGACCTAACAGAATTGCACTCCATTTGGCTGAAAACATCCAGCATTTTTGTGGACTGAGTGGTGTCAGCCCTGTTCAGTTTTCTTTTGCTAAACTACTCAGACTCTCCCAACTCCACAATCATTAGACATGGAGGTCTAATTACTTAAAAAAATTATACTAAAAATCATGCTTACACAGTGGCAGGTTATAAAGCAAAGCTGCTGGCAAAGAACACAGTCAAACACACTGTGAAAACAAATGGAATATAAATATTTTTCCACGCTACCAAGTGAAACAAAACCATCTGATAAAGTGATATAAATTACATAAGCAGAATAAAAAATATTGTAACAAATGTCAAATTCAAGAAAAAGTGCCCTGATAGTCACATATAATCATATAATTGTGAGAATTCAATGTCCACTCAAAAAATAAATAAAAATACATATATATATATATATATATATATATATAAAACCAGTGACAGTGAAGTCCATAGAGTAAACAAAATAAAATAAATATTCAGTGACAAAAAGTGGAAACTCCAATATAATTGTAGATGTTGTATGAATTTGAATGTTTAAAGAAACACTGCTGTGATACCAAAAATTGATTTGTTGAGCCAGGACTCGAGACCACCCTTGTGAACCTCCACCAACACAGATGGACCAGATGGAAAAGACCCCACTACAGTCAAGTCAGCTTGTAGTTGGCATCTCCTCATCAGACACCTTAAAGCGGAGTTCCACACAAAAATGGAACTTCCGCTTTTCGGAACCCTCCCCCCCTCCGGTGTCACATTTGGCACCTTTCAGGGGGGAGGGGGGTGCAGATACCTGTCTAGGACAGGTATTTGCACCCACTTCCGGCATAGACTCCCATGGGAGTCTATGCCTCTTCCCGTCCCCACCGCGCTGTCTGCTGGGAACACACAGCTCCCAGGAGAGAGCGGGGACCACTTGGGACGCGCAGCGCGACTCGCGCATGCGCAGTAGGGAACCAGGAAGTGAAGCCGCAACGCTTCACTTCCTGATTCCCTCACCTAGGATGGCGGTGGCAGCTGCCGAGAACCGAGCGGGTTCTCGGCGTCGCCTGCCGACATCGCTGGACCCTGGGACAGGTAAGTGGCCATGTATTAAAAGTCAGCAGCTGCAGTATTTGTAGCTGCTGGCTTTTAATATATTTTTTTTTTTTTTGGCCGTGTGGGTGGACCCCCGCTTTAATACACACTTCTCAGTTAGGGTTTCACACCATCTTGAGCTTTTCAGCATATATTTAGTCAACATCCTCCATATATTCCACAAAAGTGATCATGAAATTAAGAATCCACGTAGCGTTAAACCGCATACAATTTATTAAGACTCAAAAAGATGCATGAACCTACTCACATTTTCATTCCTGGCAATGTTAGGAACAGTCTAAACCAAACATACCAGCGTGGCAACGTCAAGTGTGTTAGCGTCGTCCTGCGTGTTTTGTCGTAACTGATGTCTTTGGGGACACAAACGATACATGCTATCCTATATATATGTAGCGCTGGTAGATTTTTATCTACCGCTGATAGGTAAATTTAGTGTTTAGTGTAAATCTAATTAGAAGTTAGATTTGCCTCTGTTCCAGCTTGGCTGACGTTGCATGCAGTTCCACATTCTGTCGTTGTCACCATCAGCAGGTGTTGGAAAAGCAACGTGTTGAAGCGAATGAGTGCTCCTCTATCCCGGAGATAACTCGGTGGAGGTGGTCCTCCAAGCTGAATTCTGGGAGAGGGTATTTATGGGACAGACGCCTTAGACAGATGTTTTAGGGTTCGTTTTTCAGCCACCTGCTGGCCCTCCTGGCCGACAGGTATGCACTAGGAATACCACCTCCTGGTCCTCCGTTCCGGAGGCCCACGTCGCTGCGGCGTGTAGGTGGGCCCAGAAGCCTGTCTGGGACCTACCACAGCAGCGGAGGAATGGTCCTGAGCTGTCTTTCCTGAGTGAAGAAGCTGTACAACTGAGAAGATCCCAGGGGAGGACCCGTCATGGAAGGATCATGCAGAGTGCTGGTCTGGAGAGGGGCCTGGTGACTCGGTTGGAGATCGCATTCCGAAGTAATCTTACGGTATGGTGCTGCCGGGTTGGCTTAAAGGTTCAAGTACTGTATCTGACTTTCACCACAAACCAATACATCCTGTGGCAGAGGATCATACGGGTTTTATTCCAGATAAGTCTGTGGCAGAGACTTTTGTTCATGCTATATACTGGTTGCTAGGCAAGTGAGTGATGTCTATCCAGGCGGGCAAAGATTGAATGCTACAAAAGGGGGACTATTCAATTGCATGTGTTCAATTACAAAGAATGTTCTGAAGAAATACAACAGAAAGGTATTTGAGTTTCCCTGCAGTTTTCCTGCTACCTTTTTCCTGCTACTTGCCTTGTTCGTTTTATTAAAGCATTGGAAAACCTACTCAAGTGTTTGGTGCTTATATCGTCCAGAGGTAAACTCAACGGAACCCTAGACCCGGTGTCGGTGAAACAGAGGTGTCGAGAGTGAAGGTATATATTTGTCACAATATTATTGATTCTGCTTATGTAATTTATATCACTTTATCAGATGGTTTTGTTTTACTTGGTAGCGTGGCAAACTATTTATAGGTCTAATTACTCTTCTTGAGATGACACCGGAAGTGTGCACGGGACAACTGTGCATTTCTGACAAGATCAACAGGTGTTTTTCTGCACATAACCAGCTATACCAAAATTTTTGTTATATTTAAAGCCTTTTTCAAAAATCATGACTCCAATACCCTACCTCAAGGTCACACTAGTTAATCAGTGATAATAAAAGCAATTTCTTTTATGTATACTTACCTTTTATGATAGACTTTGTACTTTCATCTTTCATAACTGTTAATGTGATTGTAAAGTATATTCTTTTTAAATAACAAATGTTACACTTACCTGCTCTGTGCAATAGAATTGCAAGAGTGGCCCCAATCCTTCTCTATTGGGGTCCCCCATTGGTGCTCCTGGCTCTTCCTCTTCTCGGTGTGCCACCACAGGAAGTCTATTCCTATTTTGGCACATCTGGGGGCTCGATCCTGAGCCGCGCTGGCTGCATCTATAGACACAGACAGCGCGGCTTAGCCCCACCTCTTGCTCCCTTGCCACAGGATTTGACTGACAGCAGTGGTAACCAATAGCTTCTGCTGCCTCAGCAAAACCCATGAGAGCGGGGAGAGCCGCTACAAACAACCACGGTGCCAGATCGAGTGAGGGATCAGGTAAATATAGGGAGGAGTGAGGAGTTGATACGTGTACTGGAACATTTTTTTTACCCTAATTGAGGGAATACATTAAGGTAAAAAAAATGTTTCAGCTTTAGAACCACTTTAACATAAACTATGAATATAACTAAGTTTTTACTTGAATAAATAATTTACCTTGTAGTGCTACAGAGGAGCAGCAGAATTGTTTTGTGATTTCTCCTCTCACCTGAAAATGACACAACTTGCTCAACCAGCACTTACCAACACACCTTTTAGGCCAAACATAGCCTAAAAGAAGAGACGATTAGCCAGTGTACTCTTACAAACAGCCAGTAAGACAATAATGGTTCAACACCTGTAGTATCCTAACTAACAGTAATTAACAGAACTTAACTGCATTTACCTATCAACAGTATATAAAGACACTCCTAACTTGCTATAACAGTCCCCTCTTTTACCACTATCCAGTGAATGATGAAAACGTTGGCTGGCCAAGTTAGAGCCCTTGGAGCCAAGTTGGCTGGCCAAGTTGGAGAAGAAAGCACAACAGATCCTAGCAGACAACAGATTAACTTGTGTGATGTTAGTCTCCTACCAGACCCAGATTGCTGTCTTCTGGGTCTCCAGACATGTACTTTGATTCAGTTCAAGTCCCCACACAGGGATAGGAGTTGCTGTGATGTCTCTCCTTCAATACTTCTGAGACTGTCCTTCTTTTCCTTCCTTACAAGTAGCGAGAGCTCTTGTACAGTCTGATCTCACCAGGCATCCAAAAAACACCTCACATCTTCCCATGGAGAAGGTTTTCAAACTCTTTGCTTCTCTGAGTTCTCACCTGATTGTGGTCAGCTATGGCAAGGATCCATTCAGCCAGCAGCAGCAGCTCAGTCTTTTCCCCACACACCTCCTTGCTTCAAGGCAGTCCTATTCTTTCCTCTCTGCCGCCTGTGGCTGCATGCATCATCCAGATACAGTGGGGACGGAAAGTATTCAGACCCCCTTAAATTTTTCACTCTTTGTCATATTTTACTCAGGTGCTGTCCATTAATTCTGATAATCAGGGGTATGCAATTAGCGGACCTCCAGCTGTTGCAACACTACAAGTCCCATCATGCTCTGCCTCTGGGTGTCATGCTTGTGGCTGCCAGAGTCTTGCTATGCCTCATGGGACTTGTAGTTCTGCAACAGATGGAGGACCGCTAATTCCATATCTCTGTTCTACACCTTCATTTGAGTCCAGCTGTGTTTGATTATACTGATTGGACTTGATTAGGAAAGCCACACACCTGTCTATATAAGACCTTACAGCTCACAGTGCATGTCAGAGCAAATGAGAATCATGAGGTCAAAGGAACTGCCTGAAGAGCTCAGAGACAGAATTGTGGCATGGCACAGATCTGGCCAGGGTTACAAAAAAATTTCTGCTGCATTTAAGGTTCCTAAGAGAACAGTTTCCTCCATAATCCTTAAATGGAAGACGTTTGGGATGACCAGAACCCTTCCTAGAGCTGGCCATGCGGCCAAACTAAGCTATCGGAGGAGAAGAGCCTTGGTGAGAGAGGTAAAGAAGAACCCAAAGATCACTGTGCCTGAGCTCCAGAGATGCAGTCGGGAGATGGGAGGAAGTTGTAGAAAGTCAACCATCACTGCAGCCCTCCACCAGTCGGGGCTTTATGGCAGAGTGGCCCGACGGAAGCCTCTCCTTAGTGCAAGACACATGAAAGCCCGCATGGAGTTTCCTAAAAAAACACCTGAAGGACTCCAAGTAGATGTAGTATGTGTGGAGAAAACCAGGCACTGCTCATCACCTGTCCAATACAGTCCCAATAGTGAAACATGGTGGTGGCAGCATCATGCTGTGGGGGTGTTTTTCAGCTGCAGGGACAGGACGACTGGTTGCAATCGAGGGAAATATGAATACGGCCAAGTACAGGGATATCCCGGATGAAAACTTTCTCCAGAGTGCTCAGGACCTTAGACTGGGCCTGAAGGTTTACCTTCCTACAAGACAATGGCCCTAAGCACGCAGCTAAAATAACGAAGGAGTGGCTTCACAACAACTCCGTGACTGTTCTTGAATGGCCCAGCCAGAGCCCTGACTTAAACCCAATTGAGCATCTTTGGAGAGACCTAAAAATGGCTGTCAAAAATATTGGAGTTTTTGGGACTTTAAATGAGGTGCATGGGGAATGCGCCTCCATCCCTAATTCAGAGAAAAAAGGAAGGGAGTTTGGGACTTTAAATGAGGCCCACGGACATCAGGAGGTAAGGAAAAAATGTTGTTTATTGATCATGAAGTCTGTATCAAAGCATATCACAATTATAGACTGCATGTAAAAGAAGAACATTGTAATAAATGTCATTCAGTATACCTACGCACATTTGTGTGAGCGCATGCAATAAGCATCAAGAATACATCAATATGTCAAACTAGAGGCCACATGATAGTCACAAGTGATCAATGGATACATACAATGATAAAAGATATATATACACATAAAAGCAGCATAGGACAATAGTCGTAAAAATATAGACCCGTAATTGATTGAAGAAAGATGTTCTGAGTTGATAGTGTGATGTAAGCATGTATCTGCGTAACAAGATGCCCGACGCGTTACGTGTAAACCACTCATCAGGGGCACAGTGCTCAAACATATCTACGGGGTATAGTAGAGTAAACAATTGATCTATATGCAACCAATGGTAGCCGGGGGAAGCAAACGTGCACCCCAGAGTACTTACATAAAATCATTGCAGAGGAGGTGTGGTAATGATGGAGCCAAGGCCATATTAGTAGTCCGTACCGGGAGCTGAGGTGACCGAAACATGCACTGGCGGGGCGCATGCACAGAACCCCCCCCAACATACACAGAACCCGGAGCACTGGATCTTGGGATGAGACAGTGGTCTGCCAGTAATGACTACCAAACGAGGTCTGAGAAAGAGGGAAGGTACATAATCAGTAAACCATGTTGTACTGATGGGGTAATTAAGAAAGATCTATGTATCAGATGCGTAGAAACTGAATTTGGAGAAGTTAAAGCAACAGAGGGAAACCCAGCAGGGGATAAAAGAAAACAGGGAAAAATGAGAAACAAAAGGAAAAATATAATAAAAGGATGAGCGCCGCATAGAGATGATGACAGATCTTACCATAGCACATGTATACATCCTGGGAAACATGTAAGCTCCCACTCAGCTACCCCATCCATATATTAATATTTTTTTCACAATCAGTCACTATTTCTTTTTCTATTATTCCTTTTTTTTCCCCCCCTTCTTTTTCCCCCCTGTCTTTTTGGTTTCACTTACTTATTAGGTCTGCGTTTGTTACTTTTTTATACCATATCCCATGGGGATGTTATTCACCCCTTCATCTTTTATTCATTTTTAGTCTAATTTATCACTTATTTCACTTATAATTTTCTACTCATTTATTATTATTTATTATTTTTTATTTTATTTCTAATTCTCATCCTTTTATTATTTTATCTATTTTATTATAGATGTGTCACATCTTTTCCCTCTCCCCGCTCCTTTCCCCTATTCCCCTTTCCCCCTTCCCTCCCCCCCCTCCCTCTTTCCTTTCCCTCACTGTTTTCCCACCCTACCCACCGAGGTGGCTATCACTTTACCATCAGTTGATATCCCACACCAACACTCATCATTTATCTTATGTTTTAATATAATAGTTCACTTTGCCAAAAAACAAACCCCCCTTGCTCACCCCCGGGGGAACACCCGTCTGGGCGTCTCACAAGTGCCGTCCAATCCCGAAGGGGCAGTGGTTGGTGAGTGTACTCTTAAAATTTTATTAATTACTCCAATGTCATGTTATTTACTCTATATTATCCCTTATTACTATGTATTTGTAATTTCGACTGTTTCACTTTGTAGAGAATTTACTGGGACGCCTCCTGAGGAAGCGGCTTGACCGCGAAACTGTCGAGGTTTACGTCCCTAAGTATTCAAAACCTGCCTTCATTCACCTATGTGAGCGCTTTAAATTGTTATTTTAACCAACATTGTATTGTAACATGTCTTAACTATATTGCTGTTAATCTATATTGTATATATATATAGATTTTTTATGTCTATTTTTGAATAATTTGAAATTTTACTTACTTTGCACGCTTTCATGAGGTACCGTGATAGTCCATAACTGTGTTTTTCGGGTGAGGTAGGACTTAATTGGAGAAGTCCTAGTCATTTCCTCTCCAACCCCCTCTATCATTAATTCTAGAAGGATGATGGTACCCACAACTATACACCTCTCTTTTTTAATTTTGTGGCATGTACCTTATAATTCTAGCATTAGACCTTCTCTGTAACTCTAAACTGGTAACCTGTAAAGAAATTTAAAGCGTCGCCTTTGGACATTTTTAAGCACTGTAGTTTGGCGCCATTCCATGAGTGTACGCAATTTTAAAGTGTGACTTGTTTGGTATCTATTTACTCGCCATAACATCATGGCTTGTATTTTACAAAACAATTGGGTTATCTGTTTTGTTTTTTTGCAAATAAGATTCATTAAAGTGTATTTTTTCCAAAATAATTGCATTTGAAAAAATTGCTGCACAAACACTGTGACATTGCAACAAAAAAAAAATTGCAACAACTGCCATTTTATTCTCTAAGGTCTCTGCTAAAAAATATATATATATAATGTTTGGGGGTTCTGAGTAAAAAAAAATTAGGATTTTTACATTTTTACATGTAGGAGAGAAATGCCAGAATTGCCTCGGGTGACGAGTGGTTAAAGCTGTCAGCTAATCAGCCTCTACTGGCTCTGATTTTAGGCCCAGTGCTGAGAATAGAGAGCAACTGAGTATGTGAAGAGTAGGATGAGACAGGGCATTAGTAGTTGTCAACATTGTAGAAAAAATTTCAGGGACACTTTTTTGGCTGTAGGCGGAGTCGTATTATAATTAGGGGGTGGGGCATGCGTTTGCAGGTGTGGCATAGGGGAAAAACAAAAAATATGGCGTGCGGACCGCACCGCAGCGTAAAGTGGGCGTGGTTTATGTGAAATAGTGCGCGTGGCTTAAATGGGCGTGGCTCAAAGGGGGTGTGGTTAGTGCCTGAGATGAATGAGGGATGGAGAGGGAAAGGGGGAAAGGGGGAGAGAGGGATGGAGGGACATCAGCCCCAGATCCTACACAACAATAGAAATATGTGTATTCTAGAAAGTTTAACAATCAGAAGATAAAGATACTCCAAACACCTGGTGTTAGCGCTTTAATCATCCCGGCACCATGGTTGTTATGGTGTCAGGATGATTGAAGTGCGTTATTTCTATTATTACATTGTAATATAAAATTAAATCATTCAACTCACCATAATGTAGAATCAGTGGGATCCCTGAGCGTGTCACCTGCCACGTCGCCTGCCACCAGCAGAGTCTGTCCTTGCATCAGGTGTCCCCAGCAGAGTCTGTCCTTGCATCAGGTGTCCCCAGCAGAGTCCATCCTTGCATCAGGTGTCCCCAGCAGAGTCCGTCCATGCATCAGATGCCCCCGGCAGAGTCCGTCCTTGCATCAGGTACCCCCAGCAGAGTCAGTGCACCAGTGTTCCCAGCCTCAGTCCTTACATCAGTGTCCCAGGCAGAGCTATAGTTACCCCCCCGTACATAGTTACCCCTCTCCCCCTAGTCCCCCCCCCTGTACATAGTTCCCCCCTGTGCAAAGTTACCCCCCTGTACATAGTAACCCCTCCCTGTGCATTGTTAACCCCCCATCCTGTACATAGTTAACCCCCCTCCTGTACATAGTTAACCCCCCTCCTGTACATAGTAACCCCCCTCCTGTACATAGTTAACCCCCCTTCTGTATATAGTTAACCCCCCTCCTGTAAATAGTTAACCCTCCTCCTGTATATAGTTAACCCCCCTCCTGTATATAGTTAACCCCCTCCTGTATATAGTTAACCCCCTCCTGTATATAGTTAACCCCCCTTCTGTATATAGTTAACCCCCCTCCTGTATATAGTTAACACCCCTCCTGTATATAGTTAACCCCCCACCTGTATATAGTTAACCCTCCTCCTGTACATTAAAGTTAAATTGCTGCCTGGGCTTTACACTGAGAGACAGGGACAAGAGCAGAAGGAACTCCACGAGCGGCCAGTGCCGTGTGTTCTGTGGAGAGGGGAGGGGCCGGTCCGTGCAGCTAACCCCGGCTTCAGTGTGAAGAGAGAAGCCGATTCATTGGCTGCACGGATCGAGCCCCCTTCCTCTCTCCACTGAACACAAGGGGAATGATCTAGCGGCGGCGCCAGTGGCCATTTTGTTGAAGTCAGCTGCTGCAAAAGTGCAAAAGCAAACATTCCCGATTTCCCTGGGCAAAAAAGGCAAAATCCCGAATCGGGCGGCCTCCGATCAGGACGAGGGTCCCAAAATCGGGATTGTCCCGGGAAAATCGGGACTGTTGGCAACTAAAAGAAAAAATTAAAAAAGTAGACAAACTAGATTTATACACACAGCCTGAAGGTGAGGAAACTAATACTGACAGCCAGAATGTGAAAGAGATTAGAAAAAGAGAAAGAAAAGCTTTTGTAATAGCTATCTGGATGTAATAGGTGAAAGAGGAAGATTGGCAATTTTATATTGGGCTCCTCCCACAATTACAGGTAAAGCTTTTGCTGCTATTAAAAATGTTTCCTTAGGCTAAAGGCCCGTACACACGATACGAAAATTGGAAGTAAAATTTTGTTGAACGACCGATTTTTGGATTTTAGTGCCTTTGACAGCTGATTCCGATTTTTCGTATGACAAAGGCTGGATGTGCAGACTATAAAATTTTTGGCGGATGTGAACACAGTGTACGATTTTCTTTTAATCAATAGGGTTTTCGTCTGAAAAGAACTGTAAGAGCAAGACTACGCATGCTCAGAAATGAAAGAATACATACAAAACTATTCAACACATTACGTCACATCTGAAGTTGTATTCTGTCTTACGAAAATTTTCATATGTTGAGTAACCTCGCAACCCCTAGTCACTTTCAACATAAGACTAGCATGCAACAAAAAACGGGCGAACAGTTGGTCGTCTGATCGTGTGTACGAGGCTTTAGTTCACACTTAAGCTGGCTATACAGTAATTAAAATGTGTCCAGTCCAACAGGGGCCAGCCAAATTTTGATTAGTGTGTGGCCATCCCTGGTTGACAGAAGTCAATCGTTTGATCAACTTCTGTTGAAGGGCCATGTTGGAAAATGTTTTTCGATCAGTAGCTGCAGCCAATGAGCTGCAGACACTGATCAGTCAATTGAGAGGCTATGGACCATAGGTGCAGAGGAAAGGTAACCAGCCTAGAATTCTGGGAACAAGGTGATTAAGACCATTTTTAATACAATTTGGCAACAGTGTACCCCATACTGATGTCTAGACTTTGGCAGGGTAGGGCAGACCGATTGCATTATTTCAGAACTGGCAATTGATAAACTGCACCTGTGAAAGGAATGGGAATACAGTAGATGTGTTGGGGCTCAGGACAAGGCCTGACGGTTAAGCCAGGGAGGCCATAATAATGGCGAAACAAGGTAGTCGGGGTTCAGGGTATGGTAATAAACCCCTAGGGTGGTAGGGATTAGGAATCAGTCACCCAGGAGAAATGAACTACCCCTGTGGTGTGGTCAGGAGAATCCATATAGGGGAAAAGGTGTTTTATAAAGGGCAATAGATGATGCATGAAAAAAGGTCTCTAAAAAGTTTTTTGATGGATCAGAAAAAGACAAGGTTTTTTTTATGCTAAAAAGAGTGCCTGAAGTGATGTCAGTACCTAGACCATAATATCGTAGGAAAAAATCTCAATTTTTTGGATGACAGAATTCAGATATCTGGAGGCATATAGCCACAAACTGTGAATTTATCCCATTGTTACCCCAGGGGTTGAGAAACAATCCTGATAATCTAGCATCCCATAGACATAGTGAATGAAAGTAATCATCCACATTAGTAAGAGAAGGTTTACAATGATAAGCAGATGGGAATGAAATTTACCTCAAAATGCCCTCTGTGGAAGGGGAGAAAATCTCTGGCATTAGAAATGTTTATGCAAATGAATAAGTCTTCCAAGTCTTACTATAGTTTAAACAAATGGCCTTGTCAGGGAGAACCTTGTGGAAGCCTGTCTACCAAAACAGATCATACCATTGCATCTTGTGTAATGGGGTAGATAAACCTTCAAGGACAGGTGTTTCGATGCAGGAGTTGGTAATCTCTGAAATCGGTTCCTGAGTAGAAAAAGGAAACTAACACCCATTGTATAAATAATGTGAAAATGCCCTTGGTCAGTCCTGCTGGTTACTTAAGCTGTTCAGTTCAGTCCCCATCACAGTGGACACACCATCAGAGCAGTCTTTGGGGTCTAGGTTCTATAGGCAAGGACTACAGTCCTGGACCTGTATGGCACCCTGAGGTGAACGACACTTGTTGCACCATGTACCAAGGTGAGCGCCAGTGCCCGAAGCAAAACATTATAAGCCAGCCCCGTGACTGGGATAGTACAGGGACAGTTACCAAAATGTGCTTGAGGGTCACCGATCCAGAAACTGTGAATTAACCATGAAGGCGGTAAGCAGTCAGATCTTGATAGAATTCTTACTCAAAGAAAGTAGTTAAATCTGGTCAAAAAATAGTAAAAAAAAAATCTAAAGGGAGAAGGCATACAACACCTGAGGACAACTGCAAAAAAATGGATCCTCAAGGAATGGGCAAGGTTTACAATGTTAAGCAGATGGGAATGAAATTTACCTCAAAGTGCTCTCTATGGAAGGGAAGAAAACCTCTGGCATTAGAAATTTGCATGCAAATGAACAAATATTTCAAGCCTTACTATAGTATAGAAGAATGCCCATGTCAGGGGGCACCTTGTGGAAGCCTGTCTATCAAAATAGATCATACCAGTGCATCTTGTGTAATGGGATATGTAAACCTTCTTCAAGGACAGGAGTTTCGATGCAGGAGTTGGTAAGCCCTGAAATCCTTTTCTGTGTAGAAAAAGAAAACTAACATCCATTGTAACAATAACATGAAAATGCCCATCACAGTGGTGTTTTTTCTCCTTCAGGTGGACAAACCCTCAGAGCAGTCTTTGGGCTCTAGGTACCATGGGTATGGAATACGGTCCTGGACCTGTATGGCACCCTGCAGTTAATGACACTTGCTGCACCATGTGCCAAGGTTAACACCAAGATCCAGTGCTGAAGTAAAACATTATAAGCCTGCCCCGTGACTGGGACAGTTACCAAGATGTGCTTGGGGGGTCACAGATCCAGAAACTGAGAATGAACCATTAAGGCAGTAAGCAGTCAGACCTTGATAAAATTGTTAGTCAAATGAGGTAGGTAAATCTGGTCAAAAAATTATAGAAAAAAACTTATCCAAAGAGTGAAGACATACAACACCTGAGGACACTAGCAAAAAATGTATCCTCAAGGAACGGGCAGGATTATGTGAACAGCTTTTGCCAGTGTCCAATCATCTGTAGGGAACAGCGTATTATGGTCTATTCCTGTGTCCTGTACTGTTCAATAAAGATAATCCTCTTATAAAACTGAACAGAATATATATTTTTTTATACTTCAACATAAAACTTCCAATCCTGATCTCTGTAAAGAGGGCCTAATTCTCAGAGTGATAGTGTACACCAGGTTATTCACTTTACTACAACTACATATGAAGATAAATCAAATTTACTAATGCACTGTAGCGAGCATAGACAAGGACAGAATGGAGCACCTCCATTCTAGTGCAGCACTCCATGCAATAATGTCCAGTGTCATGTGTCTTCCCTGCCTTTATTTAATCAAAGCCTTAACTAAATACTAAATCCAACAAAAGTGTTTTTTTTTTAACTTTGAATAGGATGAGGAAGTTTTAAAACGGCCATCATCTTTTTTGTTGTCTGCCTTTTTTGAGTGATTTATTCTTGCTCAGACAGAAAAGGAAAGAAGAAAAAAGCCCCCAAACTGTTTTTTTTTTTATGGTTATCAGACAGAACAAGAAATTCACAGAAATCCTTCCTATGGGGATACAGCATAAAAAACTCTAATAGACTGAAGGTTTAGGAGTGTATCCCCATGAGGAAGCTTTCCTTTTACTTCCTGTCCAGATGTCGGGTGTCAGAACAGGAACAAAAATGAATTCCTATCAACAGAGTTGATAGAAACATTTCCTCAACACAATACAATTAACCATTAATACCTGTCAGAGTTTCTCTTAATGTACTGAATCTGCTTTAAAATATTATTGATAAACCTAAGCAATCCAGACTATATGCATATGATACCTTTGGCTGCCTTTGGCTGCCTTTGGCTGCCTTCCTACTGATCTTCTATTGCCTTGTGTGGCCGAAATTACCAGTGAATTGGCAAACAAAATAGGGTGGGCCAAACTTGACTTTTTAGAGGGGTTTTAAACCTTAGACATGAAGTATGAACAAAGAATATCCCTCTATAGCATGTGCTTATCTCAACTGAGAGCACAAAGTGTCATTTCTGTCTGCTGCTTCATTCCTATGCAATCAGCATGAATTACCGTACTTCTGACAAGTTTTCCTGACACCAAGAGAAAAAAAGGTGACAGGGGAGGGACCTCCAGCTGATTGACAGCCTCAGCTCTGTTCCTCTGTGTTGTGTGGAGGGGGTGTGTCTCTTTCCACCAATCAGCTCTCAGAGCTCTCCTCACTGAGCTCTGCAGAGTGTAACTTCAGATCTCTGCCCCCTTTTCTCTGAAATCTCTGACAAGCTTATAAATTCAGCACAGCAGGCACAACTTATGTAGGATGATTTGTTTCATCCCTGTGTATCACCTGAGGCCAGTCACTTCACTGGGTATGTTAGGGTTTACAAACACTTTCAAGTTTTTGACACATACTTTTTTTTTTTTTTTACACATTTTTTGTAATTTCATTGTGATTTGTTTTACAGTGACAATAAATCTGTCTATCTATCTATCTATCTATCTATCTATCTATCTATCTATCTATCTATCTATCTATCTATCTATCTATCTATCTATCTATCTATCTATCTATCTATCTGTCTATCTGTCTATCTATCTTCATACCCCTTGAAATTTTCCACATTTTGTCATGTTACAACCAAAAACGTAAATGTATTTTATTGGGATTTTATGTGATAGACCAACACAAAGTGGCACATAATTGTGAAGTGGAAAGAAAATAATAAATGGTTTTCAAAATTTTTTTACAAATATGTGAAAAGTGTGCCGTGTATTTGTATTCAGCCCCCCGAGTCAATACTTTGTAGAACCACCTTTCACTGCAATTACAGCTGCAAGTCTTTTTTGGGATGTCTCTATTAGTTTTGCACATCTAGAGAGTGACTTTTCTGCACATTCTTCTTTGCAAAATAGCTCAAGCTCTGTCAGATTGGATGGAGAGTGTCTGTGTACATCAATTTTTAAGTCTTGCCACAGATTCTCAATTGGAATTAGGTCTGGATTTTGACTGGGCCTTTCTAACACATGAATATGCTTCGATCTAAACCATTTGAGTGTAGCTCTAGCTGTATGTTTAGGGTCGTTATCCTGCTGGAAATTGAACCTCCGCCCCATTCTCAAGTCTTTTGCAGACTCTAACAGGTTTTCTTCTAAGATTGCCCTGTATTTGGATCCATCCATCTTCCCATCAACTCTGACCAGCTTCCCTGTCCCTGCTAAAGAAAAGCATCCCCACAACATGATGCTGCCACCACCATGTTTCACAATGGGGATGGTGTGTTCAGGGTGATGTTCAGTGTTAGATTTCCACCACACATAGCGTTTTGCTTTTATGCCAAAAAATTCAATTTTGGTCTCATCTGACCAGAGCACCTTCTTCCACATATTTGCTGTGCCCCCACATGGCTTCTCACAAACGGCAAATGGGACTTATAACTTTCTTTCAACAATGGCTTTCTTCCTGCCACTCTTCCATAAAGGCCAGATTTGTGGAGTGCACGACTAATAGTTGTCCTGTGGACATATTCTCCCTTCTGAGCTGTTGATCTCTGCAGCTCCTCCAGAGTTACCATGGGCTTCTTGGCTGCTTCTCTGATTAATGCTCTCCTTGCCCCGCCTGTCAATTTAGGTGGACGGCCATGTCTTGGTAGGTTTGCAGTTTTCTTTTTTTCTCTTTCCATTTTGGGATGATGGATTGAACAGTGCTCCGGGAATTGTTCAAAGCTTGGTATATTCATTTATAACCTAACCCTGCTTTAAAATTCTCCACAACTTTATCCCTGACCTGTCTGGTGTGTTCCTTGGCCTCCATGATGCTGTTTGTTCACTAAGGTTCTCGTAAAAACCTCTGAGGGCTTCACAGAGCAGCTGTATTTATACTGAGATTAAATTCCACACAGGTGGACTCTATTTACTAATTAGGTGACTTCTGAAGGCAATTGTTTCCACTAGATTTTAGTTAGGGGTAACAGAGTAAAGGGGGCTGAATACAAATGTATTTGTAAAAAATGTTGAAAGCCATTTATCATTTTCCTTCCACTTCCGAACTATGTGCCACTTTGTGTTGGTCTAACACATAAAACTCCAATAAAATACATTTACGTTTTTGGTTGTAACATAAAAAAAAGTGGAACATTTCAAGGGGTATGAATACTTTTTCAAGGCACTGTATGTAAACAAGGCAGAGCTCCATTCTGACAGGGGGGAAGTGATGGATTATCTTTCCCTGCAAATCAGGGAAAGAAAATCCTTCACTTCCTATAGTAAAAGCACCACACACAGTACAAACAAAACACAGGCTGGGCACACATTTAGTCCTTTGATTGCCCTAGATGTTTAACCCCTTCCCAGCCAGTGTCATAAGTACAGTGACAGTGCATATGTTTAGCACTGATCATTGTACTAGTGTCACTAGTTCAAAAGTGTCAGTTAGTGTCCGACTGCTTGCTGTAATATCGCAGTCCCGCTATAAGCCGTTGATTGCTGCCATTACTAATATGAAAAAAATTCCATTATATATCCCATAGTTTGTAGACTCTAACTTTTGCGCAAACCAATCAATATACACTTATTGGGATTTTTTTTACCAAAAATATGTAGCAGAATACATATTGGCCTAAACTGATGAAGAAATTAGATTTTTTTTTAGAGGATATGTTTTATAGCAGAAAGTAAAAATGATTGTTTTTTTTTTTTTCAAAATATCGGTCTTTTTTTTGTTTATAGTGCAAAAAAATAATTCAGAGGTGATCAAATATCCCCAAAAGAAAGCTCTATTTGTGGGGGGAAAAGTTTTATTTGGGTACAGCGTTGCATGACCGTGCAATTGTCAGTTAAAATAACACAGTGCCGTATCCCAAAAATTGGTCTGGTCATGAAGGGGGGTAAATCTTCCAAAGGTCAAGTGGTAATATTGAACATAACATAAGTTGACAATCATTCTATTACGTCCTCCTTGCGTCTCCTCTGTAATAAAGGGAACCACTTTAACTAAAATCAATCCCTTATGATGTCTTGTGGCATGCAAGCCCAAGCAGGTAATATGGCTGGAGCTCTCAATGCCTAACAAGTTCCCTGATCAAACATATAGCACACAAAACCAGATCACAATTCCTGAAGGAGAAGGGCATACAAATAAATAGGTGTGAACGGAGCATTTATGTTTACATATTTATGTTTTGCATGATTGGTACATCACAACTGAAGAATTATATACAACTTAGATGGAGAAAGGACTCATTGTAACTGCTTGTTCACAATAGTGGTGGTGGGGGGGCAGTAAAACTCCGCAATTGGGGGCGTGGCCTGGACATGGCTGGATAGAGACGTGTGTTTGCTGAGCTCCCGGCCGTCTCTCCCTTACCCTGGCTAATCCAGCTTGATCCGCACACTATGCAATCCACCAGACGGAAATCGGTGAAGAAGAGTAACAAACCGAACAGATCAACCCCTCAACCACCCACGTCAAACGATCTCAGGCGGAGATTTCAGCTTTCTCTCCTCGGCTCTCCGGAGCTCAAGATGGCCGCGACGCCTCGTGGTGAGCACTCAGTGGGACAGGCAACGAGCGACTCCCCATCTCAGAACAGAGACATGCCTCTAACGGATACCTATGCGGGCTTCCCCTCAGATCTCCGGTCTGACTTAGATGGAGACCCACGGCCCCCCACCTCACAGACAACCGGAATAGATGCAGAGCTACGCGCCATACTGCAGACACTGCCGACCAAGGCGGACATTGCGGCCTTGATAGCGACGGTGGAAGCCACACACCGCAAGGAAATAAAGACAGTTAAAGCAGACATCAGCGTACTAAACAGCAGAGTGGAAGCGGGTGAAAACTCCCTTATGTCACTGGAACGTCGTATGTCAGAGCTGGAGGAACAACAGGACTCACACACAGAGGCTTTACAAGATCAGTGCTTGCACTTGGAAGAAATGGAAGACCGAAGTCGCAGGAATAACCTACGTCTCAGAGGACTCCCAGAAGCCACGGGCCCTGAAGATCTGGCAGACACGGCTATTGCAATCTTTCGCAGTTTGCCAGGTATTGAATTACCAGAACGTATTGAACTAGATAGGATACACCGAGCACTGGGCCCTAAACCAACAGATCCTCAGAGACCAAGAGACGTTGTGTGCAGAGTACACCATTATGTACACAAAGAAATGATCTTACGGAAAGCCTGGGAGGCAGAAGACCCGGAATTGGATGGCGCCACGGTGAAAATTCTACCGGATCTCTCACGTGCAACCCTGCAGCGACGGGCGATTCTAAAGCCGTTATTGGACCTAGCAAAAAGGAAGGGAGCCACATACCGTTGGGGATACCCCCTTTCCGCAACATTCAGAAGAAACCAACGAAGCTTCACCCTTAGAAAGCCAGATGCCCTGCCAGCGCTATTTACTTTCCTTGACGCAGAGCCCATTGAGCTCCCCAATTGGCTTGGCCCTCTAACACGCACCCCGGGTCACCAGTTTCCGTCGAGAGCTGACAACAATCTACCGCCGAGACAACAGCGGAACCGCCGCAGACCCAGAGCCGTTTCTCAAGAAGACATACGTGAGTCGTGAAATCACTATAATTGCAGACAGAAGTTTCGATTGTCATCTTTACACTTCAATGTCTGGATGAGACTTAAACTGTTTTCTTTTACTGTTCATATCTGACCGCTAGCCAACAACTGCTCCTGGTGAGATGTTTTTATTTGGTGGCACCAGTTTATACGTTTTCCGGGCCTACACATGACTCAAACACATAACCCAGACCCCCTTCCAACCATGCTGGAAGTTACATACCTGAGCATCTCATACAGAAACTTATCAGAACTGAGCTGTCTATATATATACTTGGACGCTATGCAGTGACCACATATACAGAGGAGCCAGGTATTATTACAGGGCCTGTTACTGAACTTACACAGATGCTCTTACGACCAGAAGATACTACCTATTGACATGATATACATGAGAAGAGAAACTCAGCCATGGGTATCTACCTGACAGATCTGATCATACAACACCTTGAGGGGTCTGGTCGCTGAATTGTAGCACCCACCATGACAAGACTATAAAAATGACGGTCATATTAAATGAATCCCCATACGCAACCAGAGATATCAGAGGCTGTAAGAGGGGGGTTTGAAAGACAGTCAGAAACAGCACAGTCTAGCTTGAGTATCTTGAGAGATGACTGTCCCAACTTTAACCTGGTGGAAACAGGAAGCAACCATCCAGCAGTAATGTTATTGCATATGTAAAGTGAACCACCTTCTTATAATATGCTTGATACAAGGGTTGGAATATAAGTTTGATTTGTATTGTTAGATATCTAAAGTTAAGCTTCCCTCAGATCAGATCAGATGGCGCGAAGTCATAAACCACGGTGGATGGAGGGGATAGCTCACTTGAAGGGGAATTGCTCTCCTAGAGGAAAGTCCCCCTCTTCTAACTGAAACACTGATAGATGAGGATTGTAATATTGACAGTTTTGTTATAAAAGGTTTTTCTTTTTTTATTTGATTATTTTGAGCTGACCTAATTACGGGTCGTATAATGTTGCATAGTAACTCTATGATAGTTGTTTATCTTAGATGGGCCTGGGGGGGGAGACGGATGGGAGACTCTCTCTTTATGCCGTGTCCTACCGCTCTCCCGAATAGGTCAGTATATACCCCTGGGAGACCGATCGGTATACCTCTGGGAGTATATACTATTAAACACTCCCCATTCTTTTAGGGGAAATATCACAGGCAGGACATTAGGTTGTGCTTGTACCTTACTCTTAATCTCAATCTTTCCTTTCTATCTCTATTCTAAACTTTCTATTTAACCACTTTCCTCTTCTCCACCCTCTTCCTTGACTTACCCTTGTCCTTCCCCCTCCCTACCCCCCCCCCCACACATAGCTCTATTTTGCTATGGCGACTAACAATATTAAGGTGATGTCCCTGAACACGAAAGGACTAAACATACCCGAGAAAAGACGCATGCTAATACACGACTTACAGCGAAATAATGTAGATATAGCCTTCATCCAAGAAACACACTTCAAAACCAATAAGTTACCATACCTACAAAACAGGCACTTCCCGATAGCCTACCATTCTATGAATCCGGAATCTAAATCTAAAGGGGTATCCATCCTAATCTCTGGGAAGATTCACTGGCAACATCAAAGCTCTGAAATAGACGCTAATGGGAGGTATATTTTTCTTAAAGGCCTAATTGGCACAGTCAAAGTAACATTAGCAACCATCTATGCGCCTAATGAATTACAAGCTACGTTCCTGAGAGAGATCCTAGAGAAACTACATGAATTTACAGAGGGAGAATTAATCCTAGGAGGAGACTTTAATACCCCCTTAATTCCTTCGGTAGATACCTCAACGGGAAAATCATCAGTCCCCACATCCCAACTTAAACGAATAGCTAAAAACCTACATAAATCTCAACTAATAGACGTTTGGCGCTTACAACATTCAGGAGAAAAAGATTTTACATTCTACTCACATATACACCAGGTCTACACCAGAATCGATTACTTTCTAATACCCCATACACAACTGCACGCGGTGGAACAGACATTGATTGGTAACAGGACATGGTCTGACCATGCACCGATATTTCTGCGCTACCGCCTGTCCGATAATCTCTCCCCCAGACAGAGATTCTGGCGGCTTAATGAAAGCCTTCTACAGAATCCTGAAGTTCTGACAGCAGTAACAAAAGCCCTCAAATTGTATTTTCATGAAAATAACCAACCAGAATGTGACCCGGGCATACTGTGGGAGGCTCATAAAACAGTTATAAGGGGGATCCTTA
This sequence comes from Lithobates clamitans, assembly GCA_037952925.1. Classification (NCBI taxonomy): domain Eukaryota; kingdom Metazoa; phylum Chordata; class Amphibia; order Anura; family Ranidae; genus Lithobates; species Lithobates clamitans. Next base: position 5,366,616 of record JBBGZY010000562.1, read on the forward strand.
TTTCTCACGGTGCCCGTATAAAAAGAGAGAGAAACAAACAACTATCACAACTCTTGCAAGAACTAGCCAACTCCGAAGCCAAGCACAAACATGCCCCTTCACAGTCATCTGAGATGGAATTATCTACTCTCAGAAGACAGATTACTGACATTCTACAGTATAGAGCAAAAGCAGCCATACAGCTTTGTCGCAAACAGACATATGAATATGGAGACAAATGTGGAAGAGTACTGGCCAGATTAGTTAGGAACCAAAAATCAAGAACCTATATTCCGCATATATATACACCACAAGGTAAAAAAGCGACACTACCTAAGCAAATAATTGAAATATTCAAACAATTCTATTCCAACTTATACAATTTGCCACAAACAAACCCCCCTAATAATGAACTAGAACATTACATACGTTCATCCCAAATGCCATCCCTCCCCCAAGAAATTAGAGATGAACTAGAATTGCCCATAACGTTACTAGAAGTTCAAAAAGCTATAGGATCAATGAAAACAGGTAAAGCCCCCGGCCCAGATGGGTATACATTACAATACTATAAAAACCTCTTCCCAGTTTTGGGACCTCATATGGTCACGCTGTTTAACAAAATGGGAACGGGAAAAATTTTTGCTAGAGAAACCCTAAGCGCTCATATCTCAGTAATTCACAAAGAGGGGAAGGACCCAACGGCATGTGGTAGCTACCGACCCATTTCCCTATTAAATCTCGACCTCAAATTGTTTACCAAAATTCTGGCTGTCCGGCTGGCGCAGCACCTCACACAACTAATCCACCTAGATCAGGTTGGCTTCATACCATCTAGAGAAGCCAGAGATAGCACCACAAAAGTGCTCAATCTTTTACATTTTACTAGAACTGGGAAAATACCCTGTGTATTCCTCAATACAGACGCCGAAAAGGCGTTCGACCGAGTCAGCTGGCCATTTATGGTCGCCGTACTCAGGCACATAGGCCTAGGAGGGGTGATGCTTAGTCGGATAGCCAGTATATACTCCAATCCTACAGCACGAGTGAAAGCGAATGGGGTATTATCTGATCCCTTCCCTATAACAAATGGAACAAGACAGGGATGTCCCCTATCCCCTCTATTGTTCGCCCTCTCTCTCGAACCCTTCTTATCCACGATTAGACTAAATCCTGACATCCAAGGCATACCTATTGGTTCCACGCAACACAAAATATCAGCGTACGCAGATGACCTACTTTTCTCAATAACCAACCCAACGATCTCCTTGCCTAACCTTCTTAAGGAATTTGAAAAATACGGTAAATTATCTAATTTAAAAATAAATTTCTCCAAATCAGAGGCAATGGGACTTCTATTAACTCCTAATAATCTCCGTAATCTACAAGCCAGTTTCCGCTTCAGGTGGACAGACTCTACCTTATCATATTTAGGCACTAAAATACCACCGGATCCAGCCCTACTGTTTGACAGCAACTTCCCACCTCTTCTGAATAGAACTAAAACCCTGCTAAGGGAGTGGGATAAGGGATTACATTCATGGTTCGGGCGATGCAATCTAATTAAAATGAGCATATTGCCAAAATTTTTATATCTATTCCAAGCCCTACCAATCAACATCCCTACCTCATACTTCAAACAAGTACAATCCCTATTCACCAGATTCGTATGGGCAAATAAAAAACCCCGTATTCCCAAATCGCAGTTATGTACACCAAAACACTTTGGAGGGGTTGCACTTCCGGATATCAGGAAATATTACCAGGCAGTCCATGTAGGTAGAGTGGTGGATTGGCACCGACACAAAGCAGTTAAATTATGGGCACAAATAGAGCAACATCAAACAAAAATACCTCTACAGACTGCACTGTGGTGTTATGCCTCTCTACCTATAGAATTGAAATCACACCCCCTCATAGGAAACACTATAAAACAATGCCTTCACGCCACACTACAGACATCACTAACGACCAGAGAATCCCCCTTAACTCCGATTTTAGGAAACCCCAAATTTCAACCTGGAATTTCATCCGAACGATTTCAGGTACTAAAGAACTCCGGCTATGTCAAAGCCTCACAATTTATCCAAAACAATAGATGGCCCACTATTCCAGAGCTATTAGAACCGACTGGCCCATTCAAACTCACATTTTGGAGTGCAATACAAATTCATCATTTCCTCCAGACAATCCAAAATCCCCAATTATACGACAGACCTCTGACTACATTTGAGGAGATATGTTCAGACACAGAACCATTACCACAGGTCCTATCCAAAATGTACACTCTGCTAAACACACCCCCACAACAACCCAACCTGCCTTGTATCATGAAATGGGAAACAGACCTTCAGCGCTCTTTCACTCCGGTCCAGAAGCAGAGCATGATAGCTCTCTCCCTCAAATCATCAATGTGCACTAAATTACAAGAAATGAACTATAAGATCCTGACGAGGTGGTACTTAACACCCAGTCGTCTACATATTATATTTCCTGATACATCCAAATACTGTTGGAGATGCCAGATGGAAGAGGGAACGATGCTACACGTGTTTTGGTCCTGTCCTAGACTGACACATTTCTGGACTGCGGTTCGATCTATCTCTCAAAAATTTACGGATTTTCAAATTCCAAACGACCCAGCATTTTTCTTGCTCCAGGTGTCGTCCATACCGCTCAAAAAGTATAAAAAATCAGTACTACGTCACTTAATAAACGCAGCTAAGTCCTGCATCCCTTTGCTATGGAAACAAACATCCCCACCGACAGTATCAATGTGGTTACGGAAAGTGGAAGACATAAACAATTTAGAAGACATTATACTGACAGCTCAAGACAGACAAGAAGTATATATGAAAACATGGGCGCTCTGGAATATGTTTAAATATTCAGACGAAGGTAAAACCCTTATGGGGAATCCCACTTAATAACAACTTGTAACTTTTTTGGTTAAAAGAAACCCGACCTACTCAAAGCAATCAACGACGCCCCACCATCTACCCCCCCCCTCCCCCCTGCCCCTTCCCCTTCACTCTCTACCTATTCTCCATCTCTCTTCTTTCATATACTTACTTTCTCTTCTCTTTAATCTATTTTTTGGTAGCGCCTTTCTACCTGGCGCAGTCGCAACAGCTCTTAAACAGTAAATGTTTAAATGAGACACCAACTAATATCTATGGTGAATGTACTAAGATTTCGATGCACTGAAATGTTGTAATACTAAGAAAATTTTCCTGTCAGAGATAACAACATATAACAGAAACAGTTGGACAAGAGTTCTACTTTTATAAACAGACTGTGTTTAGATATGATGTTCTAAGAGGAGGCTGCGACCTCGCTTTTCTAATTTCTCCTTTGTTTTGTTTTTTTTTTGTTTTTTGTCTGGGGTTCTACCCCTTTTCTATGAAAATTAATAAAATTTATATTTGAAAAAAAAAACTCCGCAATTGAGGTACGCTTTTACAGCCCCCTATCACTACAGCGTTTAGCTGCAGAGGCAGTGGCAAGGGTTGTATATATGCCACAGCCGCAGCAGGATTTACCAGTATATCCCTTGCCACTTTTGGTGGGTGTAGTGCCCACTGCATGCAACCCATTCAAGTGAATGGGACTACTCTGCAAGTGCCCCACAACCATGTGCAATGCCCGCAGTTGTGGCGTGCCACTTTTAGGTTCAAGGGGTTAAAGAAGGCGGTGAGGAGGAGATACAACCGCTCCTTACCATCAGTCAAACGCAAGATCTAAACTTGAATCGTTATTCAGAGAGTAAAGTTAGTGTGAATGAGCCCCAAAACATCCTGAAGACTGTCAGTCCCTCCATATCAGTACTGCTGGGAATAACACCTAGCACTCAGTTCTAAGGCAATTCTAATCACAAATGGAAAAGATCATCATGTTAAAATCTGAAATGCTTCATCTCTGAATCTTTAGTTATCTGACAATCTATGTATGGCAATGTTTGTTTTGGGGTTATCAATCACTTTAATAGTATATTGTGTACATTAATTACTCCTTAAACATTTTACAGATGAAGAAGTACATAGTAACATACTTCTGTAAGGAGTCATGGTAATTGAGCAAGCACATCAATACTATTATTGTACACCAATTGGCATTACGGTTTACACCAATAATTATTTTTTCTTTAATAATCTGGGTGAGGAAGATCAATCCTATTTATTGGTGAAAAAAAATGTGTAAGGGACACTATTAGAATTTGCCTTTACCTATAACTTGACAACTTTTTTATCAACATGTAAACAACTCCCATTGTATTTTTCACATCCTCCAACAATTAAAAACTTGACAGTAAGGATTCTTTCTGTTTTCAAGCCATGCGAACAGATTAAGGTTGATTATATTCAGTAGCTACATGCACTCTGCATGGCAATGTCACATACATTATATTGCCAAAAGTTTTGGGACACCTGCCTTTACACGCATATGAACTTTAATGGCATCCCAGTCTAATGCCCTGTACACACGGTCGGATTTTCCGACGGAAAATGTGTGATAGGACCTTGTTGTCGGAATTTCCGACCGTGTGTGGGCTTCATCACACATTTTCCATCGGATTTTCCGACACACAAAGTTTGAGAGCAGGCTATAAAATTTTCCGACAACAAAATCCGTTGTCGGAATTTCCGATCGTGTGTACACAAATCTGACGCACAAAGTGCCACGCATGCTCAGAATAAATAAAGAGATAAAAGCTATTGGCTACTGCCCCGTTTATAGTCCCAATGTACGTGTTTTACGTCACCGCGTTTAGCATGATCGGATTTTCCGACAACTTTGTGTGACCGTGTGTATGCAAGACAAGTTTGAGCCAACATCCATCGGAAAAAATCCATGGATTTTGTTGTCGGAATGTCCGATCAATGTCCGACCGTGTGTACAGGGCATTAGTCTGTAGGGTTTAATATTGAGTTGGCTTACCCTTTACAGCTATAACAGCTTCAGCACTTCTGGGAAGGTGGTCCACAAGGTTTAGGAGTGTGTCTATGGGAATGTTTGACCATTCTTCCAGAAGTGCATTTGTGAGGTCAGGCACTGATATGGACAAGGCCCAGCTCGCAGTCTCTGCTAAAATTCATCCCAAAGGTGTTCAATCGGGTTAAGGGCAGAACTCTGTGCAGGCCCTTCAAGTTCCTCCATCCCCAAACTGTTCCCACAAAACTGAGAGCATGACATTGTGCAAAATGTTTTGGTATGCTGACCCCTTAAAGTGACACTAAAGGTTCATGTTTTAAAAAAAAAAAATAACAAACATATCATGCTTACCTCCACTGTGCAGCTCTTTTTGCACATAGTGGCCCCGAACCTGCTCTTGTGGGGTCCCTCGGCGGCTCTCTCGGCTCCTCCCCACATCAGATAACCCCCTGGGAGAAGCACTCTCATGGGTTACCTTGAGGGCGCGCTCCCGAGTCCAGCATTCGTCGTCCATAGACGCTGAATGCAGGACTCGGCCCGCCCCCCCTGCGGCTACGTCATTGGATTTGATTGACAGCAGCGGGAGCCAATGGCTGCGCTGCTATCAATCTATCCAATCAAGAGTTCCCTTCACTGGAACTAAGGGGCCAAGCCCAACCCCTGAAATACAACTATACACCATAATCCCCCCTCCACCAAAGGATTTGGACCAGTGCACAAAGCAAGGTCCATAAAGACATGGATAAGTGGGTTTGGGTGGAGGAACTTGACTGATTATGCATGATTATGCTTATGTATCTCATAGTGGTTTGTCTATTAGTTTATGGACTGAGTTCTTACTATGTTTTCATATGCACAGTGTTTCTTGCAACCACTTGCTGCCCACCTGCCCGCAATGTACTGTAGCGACTGTAGGCAATTCTTCCAGGTTTAGGGCACTCGCATGCGCGTCTTCCGCCCAGCTCCTGCTGTAATTGTACACAAGGGGAGCCTGCCATCAAGTCTCAGCCAATGATTCATGGCCAAGACATTCTGATTGGCTGTGTACAGTCACAGCCCAGAGCTCTGTGTTTGATATTCAACACAGAGCTCTTTACACAGGGAACAGCCCCCCCCAGCATCAGTTAGATTTCCCGCCGCAGTATCGCAGTCCTGTTATAAGTCGCTGATCGCCGCTGACCAAAATTGTCTGCCTTTTTTTGTTTATATCGCAAAAAATAAAAAAAAAATAATGGTGATCAAATACCACCCAAAAAAAGCTCTATTTGTGTGAAAAATAAATGATATAAGTGTTGTTTGGTTACAGCATTGCATGACCGTGCAATTACCAGTTAAAGTAGCACAGTGCCGAATAGAAAAAAATAGCCTGGTCATGAAGGGGGTAAAATCTTCCAGAGCTTAAAGCGGAGTGCCACCGAAAATTTTTTTCTTAAAAGTCAGCAGCTACAAATACTGCAGCTGCTGACTTTTAAAACATTGACACTCACCTGTCCAGGGCGCCCACGATGTCGGCACCCGAGGCCGAAGCGTCTCTCCGTCCTCGGGTGCTGCCGCCTCCATCTTCGGTAAGGGAATCAGGAAGTGAAGCCGTGCGGCTTCACTTCCCGGTTCACTACTGCGCATGCGCGAGTCGCGCAGCGCAATACGGATGGTCCCTGCTGCCTCTGGGACCCGTGTGTTTCCCAGCAGGCAGCGGGGAGGGAGCAGGAAGTGGCGTAAATACCCGCAGATTCTGCGGGTATCTATGCCGGAAGTGGGTACAGATACCTGTAATATACAGGTATCTGTACCCCCCTCCCCCCTGAAAGGTGCCAACTGTGTCACCGGAGGGGGGGAGGAATCTAATGAGTGGAAGTTCCACTTTTGGGTGGAACTCCACTTTAAAATATAACTAAAGGCAAAACTTTTTTTTAGTTTTGGATAGAGTGGAGAGGGATTAGGACACCTGTCAGGTTTTATTACTGTCTGTGTTCCCATTAGGGAGATTCATCTTCTCTATTTGTTCTGTTTAGCATTATTATTGAAAGTGACACTAAAAGAAAATCCCAAATTTTGGGTCGTCCCCAGAAAAGTAATAGAGGGGAAATCTTCCAATGGGGATACTAGTTTTGGTGAACTGGGGGTCCCCATAGAATTCCCTTAATTTGTAGAGATTTCCTCTCACTTCCTGTTTGGCTATGGGACAGGAAGGGAAATCTTTGCAATCGAGACTAGGGTTGCCACCCGAACACTTTAGTGGCATGCAGCAATTTTATTTATTTTTAGCATACACTATAGGATTGTAACAGAGCTGGGACACTTTTGGCACTCCAAAGAGAACAGTAATGCTGTGCACATAGTGCCCCTCACCCTCCTGTCAGGCCCTGTTCTGAGCCACATTCTTGTCTGAATATTGTGTACGGATTTCAGGCGGACTGAAACCTGGATACATGAGTCAAAACCCGGACTGTCCTGGTGAGTCCCGAACAGGTGGCAACCCTAAATGGGACATAGATGGCAAAAAAAAAAAAAATATGACAGGGGTTATAACTTTCCTTACTCTATCCAAAATGAAAAAAAAAAAGTTTTGCCTGTAGTTCCATCAATAAACAGACTATAATACCGTAGATGCTTTTGTTTTAAGAATTGTCAGATTTTTTTTTGGTGCTTTAAAAGTCCCCTATTTTTTGCTATCATCTTTTCATAGGAGATTCCTCTTCACTATCTTTCCTTTTCAACAACTGAAAGAAAACTTCTGTGTAGAGCTTCACTTAAATCCCAGTGAAGAAAGTTTAGCAACATTTATCAAGCGCTATAAAAATAGAACACATGTAAAATATGACATCTGGCAATCAGCAAAAGTGTTACAATTAAATCAAATTGAGCTTTCAACTGCAAAAAAAAACTCGTACGCAAAACTGTAATGTGTGCTGAGAGAAATACTGAAATTCTGATCACCAATCTGGAACAAGCATACCACCAGTAAAGTCAGATTTCCTGACCTGCATGTCTCTTCTTGGTCATTGTCACAAGGTATTGAAGCATGTGTATCAGTATAAGGAATCATTCACACAGCCTCGGGGGGGCCGTACACCTAGAAGCATACATTTCTGTACCCATCAGTATAGGTGTTTGCATACAGCCACGTGTACAAATCAATGACAGGCTGTGGTCTTTCAATGAGCCCTATAACCTAGCACTTCCAAAAGGATAGGTCAGTGCAGCAGCAGCAATCCACATATTTCTCTCACTACTCTTTCTTTCATGCCATCTGAAAGCTTACATAACATCGTCTTATGACCGCGTGTGTTATTTTTTTCTAAATGTGATCTCAAGAAGTGCCTGTACTGAGGTTTGAAACTCAGCTTCCTGCAGCTGTTCTGAGTGACATTATGGAAAGTGAGTGTACCTGCTTATGGCTCGAAAAGCAGAGTCTGCAACAGCTAGCATTGTCCTAAAGCAGGGGTCCCCAAACTTTCATAATGCAGAGCCAGTTTATTGCCCCTCAGACTTTAGAAGGGTCGGGCTGTGACCAGTGGGATTAGAAAATGGTGTCAGTAGAAGGAATAGAGCCCCGTCTTTGGTGTCATGGGAAGAATAGTGCATGATCTTTGGTATCAGTGGGAGGAATTGCCCCTCGTCATTGGAGTCAGTGGGAGGAATTGTCCTCATCGTTGGTGTCAGTGGGATGAATAGTGCTCAATCAGTGGTGTTAGTGGGAAGAATAGTGCTCCATCAGTGGTGTTAGTGGGAAGAATAGCGCTCCATCAGTGGTGTTAGTAGGAAGAATAGCGCTGCATCAGTGGTGTTAGTGGGAAGAATAGAGCTCCATCAGTTGTGTTAGTGGGAAGAATAGCGCTCCATCAGTGGTGTTAGTGGGAAGAATAGCGCTGCATCAGTGGTGTTAGTGGGAAGAATAGAGCTCCATCAGTGGTGTTAGTGGGAAGAATAGCGCTCCATCAGTGGTGTTAGTGGGAAGAACAGCGCTCCATCAGTGGTGTTAGTGGGAAGAATAGTGCTCAATCAGTGGTGTTAGTGGGAAGAATAGTGCTCCATCAGTGGTGTTAGTGGGAAGAATAGCGCTCCATCAGTGGTGTTAGTGGGAAGAATAGCGCTCCATCAGTGGTGTTAGTGGGAAGAATAGCGCTCCATCAGTGGTGTTAGTGGGAAGAATAGTGCTCAATCAGTGGTGTTAGTGGGAAGAATAGCGCTCCATCAGTGGTGTTAGTGGGAAGAATAGCGCTCCATCAGTGGTGTTAGTGGGAAGAATAGCGCTCCATCAGTGGTGTTAGTGGGAAGAATAGTGCTCCATCAGTGGTGTTAGTGGGAAGAATAGCGCTCCATCAGTGGTGTTAGTGGGAAGAATAGGGCACCATCAGTGGTGTTAGTGGGAAGAATAGTGCCCCATCAGTGGTGTTAGTGGGAAGAATAGCGCTCCATCAGTGGTGTTAGTGGGAAGAATAGCGCTCCATCAGTGGTGTTAGTGGGAAGAATAGCGCCCCATCAGTGGTATTAGTGGGAAGAATAGCGCTCCATCAGTGGTGTTAGTGGGAAGAATAGCGCCCCATCAGTGGTGTTACTGGGAAGAATAGTGCTCCATCAGTGGTGTTAGTGGGAAGAATAGCACTCCATCAGTGGTGTTAGTGGGAAGAATAGCGCTCCATCAGTGGTGTTAGTGTGAAGAATAGCGCTCCATCAGTGGTGTTAGTGGGAAGAATAGCGCTCCATCAGTGGTGTTAGTGGGAAGAACAGCGCTCCATCAGTGGTGTTAGTGGGAAGAATAGCACTCCATCAGTGGTGTTAGTAGGAAGAATAGCGCTCCATCAGTGGTGTTAGTGTGAAGAATAGCGCTCCATCAGTGGTGTTAGTGGGAAGAATAGCGCTCCATCAGTGGTGTTAGTGGGAAGAATAGCGCTCCATCAGTGGTGTTAGTGGGAAGAATAGTGCTCCATCAGTGGTGTTAGTGGGAAGAATAGCGCTCCATCAGTGGTGTTAGTGTGAAGAATAGCGCTCCATCAGTGGTGTTAGTGGGAAGAATAGTGCTCCATCACTGGGAGGAATAGTGCCCCATCACTGGTGTCAGTTTGAGGAATAATGCCCCATCCTTGATGTCAGTGGGAGGAATAATGCCCCACCCTTGATGTCAGTGGGAGGAATAGTGTCCCAAGGGTCAGATAAACACAAGCAAAGGCTCGCAGTTTGGGGACCACTGTCCTAAAGCCACAAATAGTCTGTAGTCCTGTAATCAGAATGCAGGCACATTGGAATCTATTAGGCAGCTGGAGCTTTTCATGTCAAAAGATGCATCCCAATACAATATGCATACTCAGGTAAGTTCCTCTTCTCTTGGGCTAATTTATAATAAGCTTTGTGCTTTGCCTAAAGTTCTCCTTTTCAAGTGTAGTATACAATGATGTGCTTTCGCTGAAAGAATAAGGACATTTCATGAGAACAGACATCACATAATTTCTGCTTCAGTTTGCTGATCTGGCTTACCTTCTGTTTTCCTGTTTATATACCTGGAGAAGCTACAGCGCACCTTTTGTTCCTTGCGTCTCTTCTGTCATCCACACAATGACTGACCTTCATTACAATGAGTCTAAATGAGTGTTCCTGCTGCTGTAGGACTTATAATGTCGGGTCACACCCACCAGATGACATAAATGGAGGTGAAAAGTCCACAAGAGTTACAAACTTGCTGCAGGTTGTCATTACAGGTGACACAGGGTCATGACTATGTTCAACGTCAACCACTTCTATAATCAGTGGAAGTAAAGGAAGTCCAATATTCCAGGTTATGAATGCCTCATTATTTAATGGCACTATAGATTTTTATGAAGTAAGCAATATTTAATCAGAATTGTTGAGCAACAGATAGGCCACAGGCTACTATTATTATGTCTTAAGAATTGATGCATAGAAGGATTTCCCACCAAAGAAATTTAGGGTAGCTTGATGCCAAAGGTAGAAACTGAATGTTTTCATGGGAACTTTATATTGAGAATAAAATACAGTATTTAGAGCAAGGAGCCTAAACATAGTTGAACTGCATGTGTTTTAACTGTTTTAGCTGCCAAGAGATTTGTAAGTTCTTTTTATCCAATCTTGTGATACAGGTACTCCTTCCAGACTCACAGCCAGGTCATCTGACTCTGACCTTTTTGCAGACTTCATTCAGACGAGCAATGCAGCCTGTACAGAACATGCCCTAGCCTGTGACCGGACAATGAAGGAGCAAAATTACCCCGATGAGGTCACCATGCTGCTTTCTGTTACTTTAAAGTGGTTGTAAAGCCAGAAGTTTTTTTTTTTACCTTGAGGCTGGGTTCACACTGGTCCGACAAACACTCCGACATTGGGAGCTCATGTCGCATGACGTGTGAAATTCAATGTTTCCCTATGGGAGCCGTCCTAACTAGTCCGACACAAGTCGTTCCGACTTTAGAAATGCTCCCTGTACTACTTTGGTCTGATTTTCATCCTACTTCAGCCCATTGACTATCATTGAAGTCGGATCAAAGTCGGATCGCCGTCTCGCATGATCCGACTTCGGCATGCGACTTGTGCTCAGATTATCTTGAGGGGGAACTCCGCGCCAAATTTTAAATAAAAAACCGGCATGGGTTCCCCCTTCAGGAGCATACAAGCCCCTTGGGTCTGGTATGGATCTTAAGGGCAACCCCCTACGCCGAAAAAATGGCGTGGGAGTCCCCCCCAAATCCATACCAGACCCTTATCCGAGCACGCAGCCCGGCCGGTCAGGAATGGGGGTGGGGACGAGCGAGCCCCCCCTCCTGAACCGTACCAGGCCGCATGCCCTCAACATGGGTGGTGGGTGCTTTGGGGCAGGGGGGCGCCCTGCGGCCCCCCCACCCCAAAGCACCTTGTCCCCATGTTGATGAGGACAAGGGCCTCTTCCCGACAACCCTGGCCGTTGGTTGTCGGGGTCTGCGGGCGGGGGGCTTATCGGAATCCAGGAGCCCACTCTAATAAGGGGGCTCCCAGATCCCGGCCCCCCACCCTTTGTGAATGAGTATGGGGTACATCGTACCTCTACCCGTTCACCTAGGGAAAAAAGCGTCAATGAAAAAACACAGTACAAAGGTTTTTAAAGTAATTTATTAGGCAGCTCCGGGGTCTTCTTCCGACTTCAGGGGCCTTCTTCCGACTTCAGGGGTCTCTCCGGCGTCTCCTCCTGGTGTCCTGATCTTCTGCCGGCTCCTCAGCTATCTTCTGCAGCTCTTTTGCTAGCGGTGGCCCGGACTTCTGCCTTCTTGTCTTCTTCCCTCTTCTCTTCTTCCGATGTTGACACGACGCTCTCTCCGGCTGGAATGCTCTCTGAGCGCTCCGCAATGGACTTATATAGGCGGTGACCCCGCCCCCTTATGAGGTCATTGTCCTGGGGCATGCTGGGACTGTGCCGTCATAAGGGGGCGTGGTCAACATCACCCAGTGACCACGCCCCCTAAAACGTCACAGTCCCAGAATGCCCAGGGACTGTGACGGCATAAGGGGGTGGGGTCACTGCCTATATAAGTCACATCGGAGCGCTCAGAGAGCATTCCAGCCGGAGAGAGCGTTGTGTCAACATCGGAAGAAGAGAAGAGGGAAGAAGAAAAGAGGGAAGAAGACAAGAAGGCAGAAGGCAGAAGTCTGGGCCACCACTAGCAAAAGAGCTGCAGAAGATAGCGGAGGAGAAGGCAGAAGATCAGGACACCGGGAGGAGACGCCGGAGAGACCCCGGAAGTTGGAAGAAGACCCCAGAGCTGCCTGATAAATTACTTTAAAAACCTGTGTACTGTATTTTTTTATTGACACTTTTTTCCCTAGGTGAATGGGTAGGGGTACGATGTACCCCATACTCATTCACAAAGGGTAGGGGGCCGGATCTGGGGGCCCCCTTATTAAAGGGGGCTCCCAGATTCCAATAAGCCCCCGCCCGCAACCCCAGGGTTGTCGGGAAGAGGCCCTTGTCCTCATCAATATGGGGACAAGGTGCTTTGAGGTACCAGGTCGCATGCCCATGTTGAGGGCATGCGGCCTGGTACGGTTCAGGAGGGGGGGGGGCGCTCGCTCGTCCCCACCCCCATGCCTGACTGGCCGGGCTGCGTGCTCGGATAAGGGTCTGGTATGGATTTGGGGGGATCCCCACGCCTTTTTTTCAGCATAGGGGGTTCCCCTTAAGGTCCATACCAGACCCAAGGGCCTGGTATGCTCTTGGAGGGGGGAACCCATGCCCTTTTTTTATTTAAAATTTGGCGCGGAGTTCCCGCTCAAGATTCATACCAAACACAGTGCCTGGTATTGACGGGGATCCAAGTCAGATCCCCATTCATTAAAAGTCGGACGCATGCCGGCTTCATGTCGCAGGGCAAAGTCGGATGCAGATTAGGACAGCTGTCGTGTCGCACCAGTGTGATCCCAGCCTAATGCAATGTATGTATTAGGTAAAAAAAAATATCTGTGCCCGCCCATCCTCCCTTTTTACTTACCTGAGCTCAAACTTGATCCAGTGATGTGCACGAGAACAGCAACTCTCCCATTCTTGTGCCTCTTCACTGGGCAGATTGATAGCAGCAGGAGCTATTGTCAATCAAACTCTGTGGCAAGGGAGCACAGGGTGGGGCTGAGCCACCCTGTCTGTGTCAATAGATGCAGACAGGGCAGCTCAGCAGCAAGCTCATACGAGTGCCCCCATAAAAAGGGGCTTTCTTTGGGGGCACTTGCTGAAGAGGAGGAGCCAGGAGTGCCATAGGGGAACCCAAGAAGAGGAGCAGGGCTACTCTGTGTAAAACAATTGCACAGAGCAGGTAAGTATAACATGTTTATTTTTTTTATTTAAAATATTCACTCTAAGGTCTAATACCATTTTAAACATTTCCCAACAATAGAACTTCCTTGGATTAAAGTAGTTATACCGGGATGATGCCTGCAGCTACAGGAATCATTCCATTATCCAATATCAAAATTTGCCACCAGCAACTCCCTGTAAAGTAGAAGTGATTAAGTGGCTGAACACCCCACCATTACCCCACCACCACCGCCAACTTTCCTGGGCTCTCCCATATGTTCCTCTCTGTGACCCCAGAAACCGGCTCTTTGTTTACCTGGCCGTTAGTGGCCAGGAAAGCAGCCGATCAAAGCAATCTGTGTCTGATTGGCTGCATTGGAGGCCAGGGGAAACATCCGTAAAAAGGATCTGTCACCGCCCATGCTGTCACAAGCGATGTTGCTCATCCCTTGTGATAGCAAGAAAGTTAATAAAAAAAAAAAATAACAGTAAAAAGACTGTAAAAAGTTTTAGATAAAATAAATAATAATATTAAAAAAAATTAAAGCGCCCCTGCCTCCTCATTCTTATGTAAAGCTGATCGCACCACACTTTTGCTGTATCGTTGCAAATTTCAGAGCGAGAGCAATAATTGCAGCTGTAGGTTCGCTTGATCAAACACCCATTTTGTTCAGCCATTCACACAGGATTCTCCATGAATTGTATATAGTGCCTGAGATCACCCTCATACTATTTCCCAGCTGGTTGAATGTTCTTAGACTATAGAGTTAGGCTATTTTCTCTATTGGTGAATAATAACTGTAAGGAAAGGCATTCTGTGCACAAGCTAAAACAGATTCCATCTCATGGTCGCAAAAATTTGGCATTGGCTAATACATATGCACGTGCACACGAGCTATCGCGCATTCTCATGTGCAATGGCACACACGTGCACCTGTGACAGATGTTGGTGCCAACCAGGCTATTTAAACTCAGCCAGTGCTCAGGTTCAGTCCTGCTTTGTCTTTCAGCCTCCTGTGTGTCCTTTATATCCTGTGTTCCTGTTATTCTGTATCCTGATTCCAGTTACTGACCCGACTTGTCTGACTACTCTCTGAACTGCATCTGCACCGACCCCCACTTGTCTTTGACCTCCACTTCTGTCTGCTCCATTGTCTTCTATTGGCTTCTCACCCGGCTTGTACCCAGACCAGGCTATTGCCTGCTCCTCTGTACCTGATCTGTCCTGCCAGTGTATGACCCGGCTTGTCTGACTCTGCTTCCGGACACATCCTGCTGTGCTTGCTATTCTTCAGTCTGCTAGCAGTGCATGCCTCACCTGCCTGCTGTCACCAGTACCAGCCTGCTTCAGTCTGCCCGCCTGCTCACACACTTGTTGGAGCCATCTGACGACTTCTCCTGCCCTGCTGCTAGCAAGACTTACAGGCACTTGTGCCACTTTGCACTCCTGCACCTCTTGTCTACACTATCAGGGTCCCTAAGTCAGAGGTGTACGAGAGGCCTTCCTCATCCTATCAGGCTCTGCTACCAGGTACGTGATCATAACTCTCATGGCTGAATGTTCTTAAGTCTGTTTTTCTCTTAGTTTTTCTCTTAGGGTTGAACATTAGGAATGTTAGACCTGCTCAGCAAAAGGCAACAAAGAAACAATTACACACATTATGACAGACATAACCAGGACAGGGGCTTTTTTTAGAGAGGACTAGGAGCAAGCCTCTTACCCATTGACTATGAGCCCTGGCTTTTAAGAGAACACTATTCTTTGGGAGGTGTATGCCTGGGGGACACTTGGAGTAATTTTACTTTGTTTTCAAGTCCATGTTTCCCCAAGACATACAGACTCTGGGCAGCTAGGCCCTATTCTCTGCAGCCCAGAATGGACATCACTTGCGCTAGTATATACCAGCAACCAGGAAGGCTCCAATCCAGAGCTCCACCCGCATCTGCTGCCTGAGCTCCAGGTATTGATCCGCAGACACAGTCCTGGGGTATACTGAAAGGGTGATCCGCAGCATTCCCTCAAACTCTAATGCCAGGTCCATATCTTCACTGGGGTGACCAAAATCTGCTATCCTGATTTTGGTGGTTTGGACATGTTCCCAGCAAGGAAGCACTATCCCATCGCTGCCACCTAATGTAATGGAACCGCTTGGCACCCTGATTAGGTGCTTCCTGCCCCCCCAAACCGTTCCGAGCAGACCGAGAGCTAACACCAGCCCTTTTTACCCCAAATATCGTACACAAACAAGAGGTGAGATAAAATCAAAAGGAATGACTGTTTATTGAAACTCAGACACATACTTTATACCCCACAGAAGGATATTCACCTCCTGATCATATTACCCTAACAATACAAACTGTAAACAGGAATATAACTACCATAGCTAAACAACAGCCAACATAAACTATGCTACTTCCCCTTTAAAAGCCAGGATCCATAGTCAGTGGGTAAGAGGCTTGCTCCTAGTCCTCTCCAAAAGCCCCTGTCCTGGTTAGGTCTGTCACACACATATTACAAACCATACAGGTATTGTTTGTTAAATTTGCAAAGCATTTTTTTTTAATAGACCCCTTATAGGGTGTACACACGGTCGGACTTTGTTCGGACATTCCGACAACAAAATCCTAGGATTTTTTCCGACGGATGTTGGCTCAGACTTGTCTTGCATACACACGGTCACACAAAGTTGTCGGAAAATCCGATCATTCTGAACGCGGTGACGTAAAACACGTACGTCGGGACTATAAACGGGGCAGTGGCCAATAGCTTTCATCTCTTTATTTATTCTGAGCATGCGTGGCACTTTGTCCGTCGGATTTGTGTACACACGATCGGAATTTCCGACAACGGATTTTGTTGTCGGAAAATTTTATCTCCTGCTCTCCAACTTTGTGTGTCGGAAAATCCGATGGAAAATGTCCGATGGAGCCCACACGGTCGGAATTTCCGACAACACGCTCTGATCGGACATTTTCCATCGGAAAATCCGACCATGTGTACGGGGCATTAGTGTTGCTGTATAGATAGGTACATGTAGCTGATTTAGGTACTTTTGTAAGAAATCCAGAGTTGAATAAATTTTTTTTTCACTTACCTTAAATTTAACCTTAAAGGGGTATTATTGAAGGCTATATTTTTTTTCCCAAACAACAAACATGTCATACTTACCTGCTCTGTGCAGTGGTTTTGCCAATGGCGCCCGCTGCCCTCTCAGCCAATGAGGAGGGCTCTCCTGGCTCTCGTGCACATCACTGTATTGGGTATGTTTTAGGGGGGCTGAGGGGAGCTGCTGCACAGAGAAGGTTTTTTATCTTAATGCATAGAATGCATAAACATTGAACACGCTAACTGAAATTTATTTACTACTTTGTACAAAATCCTTTGTTGGTAATGACAGCTTCAAGGCGCCTCCTGTATGGAGAAACTAGTCGCATGCAATGCTCAGGTGTAATTTTGGCCCATTCTTGAAAGTTCCGTGGGCCTCTTCTATAAACTTTGATCTTTAGTTCTCAACATAGATTTTATTATTGTACCCGCTGTGTCTATATATATATATATATATATCTATATATATATATATCTATATATATATATATATATATATAGATCTATCTATCTATCTATCTATCTATCTATCTATCTATCTATCTATCTATCTATCTATCTATCTATCTATCTATCTATCTATCTATCGATCGATCGATCGATCGATCTACAGTGGGGACAGAAAGTATTCAGACCCCCTTAAATTTTTCACTCTTTGTTATATTGCAGCCATTTGCTGAAATCAAGTTATTTTTTTCCTCATTAATGTACATACAGCACACCATATTGAAAGAAAAACACAAAATTGTTGACATTTTTGCAGATTTATTAAAAAAGAATAAATATATATATATATAAATATCACATGGTCCTAAGTATTCAGACCCTTTGCTCAGTATGTAGTAGAAGCACCCATGCTGTCCATGATGACATCACGGAGCTGGTGGATGTTAGAGACCTTGAGCTCCTCCACCTTCTGTTTGAGGATGCCCTACATATGGTTTAGGTCTGGAGACATGCTTGGCTAGTCCATCACCTTTACCCTCAGCTTATTTAGCAAGGCAGTGGTCGTCTTGGAGGTGTGTTTGGGGTCGTTATTATGATGGACTACTGCCCTGCGGCCAAGGCTCCAAAGGGAGGGGATCATGCTCTGCTTCAGTATGTCACAGTACATGTTGGCATTCATGGTTCCCTCAATGAACTGTAGCTCCCCAGTGCTGGCAGCACTCATGCAGCCCCAGACCATGACACTCCCACCACCATGCTTGACTGTAGGCAAGACACATTTGTCTTTGCCTCACCTGGTTGCCATCTCACACGCTTGACACCATCTGAACCAAATAAGTTTCTCTTGGTCTCATCAGATGGTTCCAGTAATCCATGTCCTTTGTCTGTTTATCTTCAGCAAACTGTTTGCAGGCTTTCTTGTGCATCATCTTTAGAAGAGGCTTCCTTCTGGGATGACAGCCATGCAGACCAATTTGATGCAGTGTGCGGCGTATGGTCTGAACACTGACAGGCTGACCCCCCACCCCTTCAACCTCTGCAGCAATGCTGGCAGCACTCATACGTCTATTTCCCAAAGACAACCTCTGAATATGACGCTAAGTACGTGCACTCAACTTTGGTCGACCATGGCGAGGCCTGTTCTGAGTGGAACCTGTCCTGTTAAACTGCTGTATGGTCTTGGCCACCATGCTGCAGCTCAGTTTCAGGATCTTGGCAATCTTCTTATAGCCTAGGCCATCTTCATGTAGAGCAACAATTATTTTTTTCAGCTCCTCAGTGAGTCCTTTGCCATGAGGTGCCATATTGAACTTCCAGTGACCAGTATGAGAGAGTGAGAGCGGTAATACAAAATTTAACACACCTGCTCCCCATTCACACCTGAGACCTTGTAACACTAATGAGTCACATCACTCGGGGGAGGGAAAATTGCTAATTGGGCCCAATTTGGACATTTTCACTTAGGGGTTTACTCACTTTTGTTGCCAGTGGTTTAGACATTAATGGCTGTGTGTTGAGTTATTTTGAGGGGACAGCAAATTTACACTGTTATACAAGCTGTACACTTACTACTTTACATTGTAGCAAAGTGTAATTTCTTCAGTGTTGTCACATGAAAATATATAATAAAATATTTACAAAAATGTGAGGGGTGTACTCACTTTTGTGAGATACTGTATATACTATATATGGACAGGATGTGAAAGTAAACCTCCACACAAAATAATAAACAAATATATCACAGAAATATAATGCTTTAAAATCTTTGTGTGCACAATTAAACCTTTCACATCATGTACAAGAAAAACAGAAATGGAAGGCGCGCACTCCTAGTGCATTACCAGAGATAATTTAATAAGAAGAAATTTTTGTATAAAAGTGGGTACTCACAAACTGCAATTGACAAAAGGCCATAAACACAGTGCATGGACATTCACAGAACACGGGGTACAGCTAACGCGCTTGGGGGGTGCACCCCCTTCCTCAGAGCTAGGCTAGTCTCGTACACTATGGGCTAGCGCTTTTATAGGGAGTGGTGGAATTGAAAATTGTGTGTCAAAGAGAGCCACGCCCTCAAATGGGCGGGAAAGAAAAAAAAGTTCCTAATAAATTATTAATAAAAAAAAAGAATAATATATATATATATAAATAGTTGCACTAATGTAAAAACTACAGAATCCATATCAAAAACCCTATCCAACACATCATGTGTTCCATATCCAATATTTGGAATGCAATATTTGAAATGCAAAATTCTGCAGTTACTGAAAAAGCTAATAAGGACCAGGCAGGTCCCTCACATCCCAATTGCTTCAATAGAACTTTGTCCATTGATATTCATCCTTTAAAGGAAACCCACTGTGCGTTGAATACAAGTACAGCCATTGCTGATCTCCTTCTGAAAATGTTAGCTCCATTGATATCATGATGTTGAGTCACTGGCCTCAGACAAATATGCGGGACAGGACTTCTGACTTCACTTGCTGCATGCTTGTCCATGGCACATGCAATGAGCTAACAGCCAACCAGATGAAAACACAATGGTCTCATCTCATGTGTATGTGCACAAACACTGGCCAACTGCTCTTGGATGAGATCATTTATTGGGCAGGTTAGAAAACCTGGCTCTCTAGCTAACTGTAATAATTCATCATTTCCCAGCATCCCTCTCCTCCTTCACTGTCCAATCACGTTGCACACATATTATTGCTGAACCTATGAGAGAACACACAACAGGAGTAAGTGAGAACATGCATGAACACTTGCCTAAGAAAGCCTATGGCCAATTTAAGACTTTAAAAAACAAATAAGATTTAATCCAATAATGTCTACAACAAAGTTTTCAACAACTTTCTTAACAACAATCACATTTCCTGAGCCTATATTTACAGTAAATCAATACTATGGGCATTGTGGGTGAGCAAAGGGTTAAGGCAGGATGCAGTATTTGACAAACCATAATGACTACCTGTTTTTACACCAAAAATATTTTCTACCAAGGTGTTGGGTATATGTTTCTCCTATTTAATTAATCAAGATGATTGTTAAAAGGTTAGAAACCAGGTTAGAGTAGTTGTACAATGTGATAACGCAGATACGATGAGGCTGATTTACAAAAAGAGCTGAGAATTTTCCCACAACAAATTATCATAATCGTGCGAACGCACAGGGCTTTTTTCTCAGAGAAAAGGTGCAGGATTTCACCCTCTTCCCCTAGGTCACACTTGTCTCTGCCCCTAGAACAGTGGTTCTCAACTCCAGTCCTAGGGACCCACCAACAGGCCAGATTTTAAGTATTACCTTTGGGAGTTGCAGACTAGAATACTGCAATCGCTGAGCAGCAAGTGATATCACCTGTGATGTATTTCAGCTATCTTGCAAACCTGGCCTGTTGGTGGGTCCTGAGGACAGGAGTTGAGAACCACTGCCCTAGAACCTCCCCTTTATAGAACAGGGATCTGTAATTTAGGGGGCTAGCATGAGGCCTTGGAGTCTGTTATTGAAGTAAAAACAATAATAGACCCACTATAGCATAAATAGATTTCTCTAGCAACAATAGACCATTCCCATATCCAGCAACAATAAGCAGACCCCCCCCCCCCCCATACATCAAGCAAAGAGACAGCAGCCCAATCCAGCAAAGAGAAATCCCAAAATATTCAGCAAAGAGACATCTCCATATATTCAGCAAAGAGACATCAACAATCCAGCAGAGACATCCCCAATCCAGCAGAGACATCCTCAATCCAGCAGAGACACCCCCAATCCAGCAAAGAGATCCCCATCAAGCAAAGAGACATCCCCAATCCAGCAAAAAGGTCCCCAATCCAGCAAAGAGATCCACATCCAGTAAAGAGTCATTCCCAATCCAGCAAAGAGACAGCCCACATACTTACAGGGTGCAGGGTTCAGGAGTGTGCTATGTACAGGGCGCAAGGCTCAGGAGTGTTCTACTTAAAGAGTGCAGGGTTCAGGAGTGTGCCATGTACAGGGCACAAGGTTCAGGTGTGCGCTATGTACAGGGTGCAGGGTTGAGGAGTGCAATATGTACAGGTTGCAGGACTCACGAGTATGCTATGTACAGTGTGCAGGGCCTAGGAGTGTGTTATAAACAGGGCCCAGGGTTCAGGAGTGCACTATGTACAGGGTGCAGGGCTTAGGAGTGCTCTATGTACAGGGTGCATGGGTTCAGGAGTCAGCTATGTACTGGTTACAGAACTCAGGAGTGTGCTTTGTACAAGGTGCAAGGCTCAGGAGTGTGCTACATACAGGATGCAGCACTCGGAAGTGCGCTATATACAGGGCACAGGGTTCAGAAGTGTGTTATGTACAGGGTGCAGGTCCCAGTGAGCTATGTACAGGGTGCAGAGTTCAGAATGCACTTTGTACAGGCTGCAAGGCTTAGGAGTTTGCTGTGTACAGCTTACCTAAAATTCTCAGCAACATCCCCCATCCCAAGTATAGAGCTCTCCCCTCAAACACGCCTAACACATATCCTAACACATATCTCACCCAAATCCTCTCTCCTCCATCTAGAGAGTAACATGGAGAAGAGAGAGGAGCAGTTACAACTTATTATTTCTCTTTCAATAATGTTTATTGAGTTTAACAGGTAAAAAATACAATGTACATTTCGAAAACATTGAAAAATAGAATAGAAGCATATCTTGGCCAGCATGGCCTACGAGACTTCACAACAATAAAATGTCAACTCCATTATCCCAATAGGTAGTGTACCATGGTTGATTAAGTGTTTACTTCTGACTTTGCCTGATTTCACACTCATACAAAGTTAGGCATTATTAAAAAAATCATAACTTGCAGTTATAGCTGTTTAGGTGTGTGTGTATATATATATATATATATATATATATATATATATACCGTATTTATCGGCGTATAACACGCACCGGCGTATAACACGCACCCCAATTTAGGAGGGAATTTTAAGGAAAAAAAACTTTTAGGAGGAAAGTTGAAGGGAAAAAAACTTACATTTAAATGCCCATCACTGCAGCCTTCTCAGTGCAGCCTTGCCCCAGTGCAGCCATGTCAGTGCAGCCTTGTCAGTGCAGCCTTCCCCAGTGCAGCCTTGTCAGTGCAGCCTTGCCCCAGTGCAGCCATGTCAGTGCAGCCTTCTCAGTGCAGCCTTGCCCCAGTGCAGCCTTGTCAGTGCAGCCTTGTCAGTGCAGCCTTCCCCAGTGCAGCCTTCCCCAGTGCAGCCTTCCCCAGTGCAGCCTTCCCAGTGCAGCCTTGTCAGTGCAGCCTTCCCCTGTGCAGCCTTGTCAGTGCAGCCTTCCCCAGTGCAGCCTTGCCCCAGTGCAGCCTTCTATGCCTCCTGGGCTTCAAAATCGCCGACCGCGATTTGAAAATGGCGCCGCCGGCACCGAAATACACAGCCGGTCCTTGGCTCTTCCCGGCGGCTCTCGTTCACTTTCGGCTCCACTCGTAGTCCCGAGCGGAGCTATCCGAACCTAGCCGAGCAGGTCGGCGATTTTGAAGATGTGACAGCTCGAGATCGCAGGGGATCGGCGTATAACACGCACCTGCGATTTTCCCCTGATTTTAAGGGGAAAAAAGTGCGTGTTATACACCGATAAATACGGTATATATTGTCCCTAGGACTGTCACAGCAGTACTTATTTACATGTCGGAGAGAAGGTGATAGGCAAGAGTCCCACCGGCCACCCCCTTTGGGATCACACTGTGGATGGGGGGACCCCAACCCCTCCACTCCGCACCATATGACCATGAGGCCTCTTACCGCACACTGGTCTCTCGTATAAAATACTAGGAATACAACAATAGAAAGGGAAACCTGCGTAGAAGAGGAAGGAAGGAGAGAGAGAAATAGAGAAGAGGAAGAAGTGAAAAAGGGGGGGGGAGTGCACCCCTGTTGTTCTCTATTAGCTCTACTAACGACTCATAAACCTTCAGACAGATATTTCAACCACGGTTGCCAGATCTTATCATAGACTGGCTGTTTATCCAGTAAGATCGCTGAGAGGCGTTCATTAATCATGATCCACAATAACTTCACTTTCACCAAGTCGAAGGGGATCAAGGATGTTCTCCAAGATCTAGCTACTGCTATCCTGGACGCCGTAAAGATAAAAGATATGAGTTTTTTGTGTGTCCAGGCACTCCCTCTACTTGACTCCCCAACAGCGCCTGTTGTGGTGATTTAGTTAGATTAACTTGGGTTAATGAGTAGATAAAATTATAAATGTGTATCCAAAATCGCCTGACTTTAGTGCATGTCCACCATGTATGGTATATTGTGCCTTCTTTACCACATCCCCTGAAACATAGTGGGGAGGTGACTGGGACGTATGTAGCTACTTTCGTTGGTACCATGTACCATCGCAGTAGGACTTTATAATTCGCCTCTATTATTACCTCTATATCCTGTTCCCACTTGTTCATATAAAATAGTTTTTCCGACTTTGAGGTCAAGATACCGTATATTTTCGAGATGTGACCTATGTGCTTATCGAAGGACCTGCACAGGTATTCCATTGGGGTGGAAGTTGTGATGTCGTTTGTATGCTGTAAAGCCTTCAAATAATGCACCCTTTGAAGGTAATGGTAAAATTCTGTATTGGGTAGTTGATATTTTTCTTTTAAGGTTTGTTTCGATAAGATACCTTTGTGGTCACACATATCGGCAATACGTATCAGGCCCTTGTTGGTCCTCTATGCAAACTCTTGAGGATTAAGACCCGGGGTGAAATCGGGGTTACCCATCATCGGGGCTAGGGGAGAATGGGTGTAACGGAATGCATAAGGCTTCTGTAATCTGTCCCATAGACTTAATGAAAAAGATAACGTAGGGCACATTATAGTTGGTCTATCTCTCATACGTAGCCACAACATGTGACTAATTGGTTTAGTGGGGTGGGGGGATGATTCAATTTTCATCCAGAATGGTTGAATTTGCAAGGAGTGGGATCGAATTAATTGGGCTAACTGTACTGCCTCAAAATATTTGACCAGGCCTGGAACCCCCAGACCTCCTCTCATTTTGGGAGTATAGAGGGTGTGCCTATTCACCCTAGGTCTTTTATCCCCCCCCCCCAATGAATTTCATAATCTTATTCTGTAGTACTTTAATATCAGGTTTGTGGCTAGCTATCGGAAGGGTACTAAACAAATACAACAGTCTCGGTAAGAGGTTCATCTTTATTGAATACAGTCTGCCGAACCACAATGGTGGATTGTTGGCCCATCTTAGAAGGTCCGCTGTCAGTTTTCTATATAGGGGGGGATAGTTGGTCTGGTACAGATTCTGTAGGGAAGGAGTTAAAAAAATTCCCAAATATGGGAGAGCTTCTCTGTGCCACTTAAACGGGAATGAATTTTGAATTAATTTCACAGTCTGCGGTTCTAACCTTAGGTTTAAAGCTTCAGATTTGGAATGGTTAATCATAAGACCAGAGATAGCTGTGAAGCGACGTAAGGTTTGATACAGGTTAGGGATTGACATTACTGGTGATGAAAGAAGCATTAAAATATCGTCGGCAAAGAGGGCGCACTTGTGCTCCCCATTATATGCCTTTTATGTCCGGGTGATTTCTTAATTTGATTGCCAAGGGTTCTAGTGCCATTATAAATAAAATGGGAGATAAAGGACAGCCTTGTCGTGCCCCCCTATGTATATCTATTGTGTGCGATTTATAGCCTTTTATCAGGAGTCTAGCAGTAGGTGTGCTATATAATGGCTGTAATGTAGTCATAAGATTAGGCCCAAATTATTATATATTTAATGAAAAGTGTATGTAATCCCACATTACCGAATCAAACGCTTTACAAAGGTCTAGTGACAATAGCATTCCCTTGCGTTTTCCTTGATTGTCCCAATTTTAATTAAGCGCAGCTATGATGTCTATCACCCGTCTGGTTTGGTCAGCGGCCTGACGGTTGGAAACAAATCCTACCTGGTCCGGATGAATATATTTGGAAAGGAAGGTATTCATTCTAGTCGCTAAGATTTTGGTCAACAATTTAAGGTCCACATTAATAAGTGAAATCGGGCAATAGTTAGCGGGGTCCCCGTGGTCCTTTCCTGGTTTGGGAATTACCTGTGTAGCGCTGGTAGATTTGCGATCTACCATATGTTAGGTAAATTTAGTAACTTATTCGTTAGGAAGGTTAGGTTTGCCTCTGTTCCAGCTTGGCTGACGTTGTGTGTGTTTCCATACTGACCGGTGGGTGTCGCTGTTATCACTGGTCAGTGTTGGAAAGGCAATGTGTCGAAGCATATGGATGCTCTTCTGTCCTGGAGACAACTCGGTGGTGGAGGTGGTCCTCCGAGTTGCATTCTGGGCGAGGGTATTTATGGGTCAGACGCCATATTGTGAGGGTTCGTTTTACAGCCACCTGCTGGCCCTCCTGGCCGACAGGTATGCATTAGAGAGCAATCTCGTGGTCCTCCATTCCGGAGGCCCACGTCGCTGCGGCGCAGGGGTGGGCCCAAAAGCTTGTCTGGGGTCTGCCACAGCAGCCGAGGAATGGTCCTGAGCTGTCTATCCAGAGTAACTATACAGCATAGTGTTGCCGAGTTGGCTTAAAGGTTCAGGCACTGTGACAGACGTTCATTGCAGAAAAACCAATACATCCTGTGGCAGAGGATCGTACAGGTTTATCCCAAACAAGTCTGTGGCAGAAACTTTTGTTCGTGCTACGTACTGGCTGCTAGGCAAGTGAGAGAGGCTTATCCAGGTGAGCAAGGAGTGTGTCCCACGAGGGGAGCGCATTCTATTGTAATATCCAAATTCTACCAGTACATTTGTCAAGAATCTTACAAGAAGATATTTGAGTTTCTTCTGCAGTTTTCTTTCTGCCTCTTTCCTACTACTTCCTCAGTAAATTGTTTAATAAAGCATTGAAAACGTACTCAAGTGTTGGTGCGTGTATCGTCCAGAGGTAAACTCAACAGAACCCTAGACCCGGTGCCGGTGAAACAGAGGGAAGGAGAGTGAAGGTAACAAGCCCGCTTAAACCAGCAGCTCCACCGAGAGTTATTGCTACATGTGGGGGCGTCATCCGGGATTTGTTGACCGTCAATTCTCGCAACCCAGAGAAGTGTTTTACCGGGAGTTTACGGAGAGAGCTGGACTTTAAAAAAATCCTTCGGGAAGAGAAAAGGTTAAACTGCAGGACTTTGTTTCTGAGTGCATAGACGGCGGGCGCCAGTGAAGGCCGGGAGCTACGTGACCAGAAGAACGAGTGGGGGGAGTCTACCCTACTTACTACCACGTGGGACGCGTGTATGCGTTTGGCACCAGAGGAAAAGAGAGGCCTCGTGATCGTGCTGAGAAGATCAGAGTGTGGCCATGTCTTTTCCGGCGATGCAGCCAATCATGGGACCGAGAATGTTCCCTGCAAGCACCGTGATGAATACTGTGCTATCTGGAACTCTGCTTACAGATACTGGAGTTCGTTTGAAGCCGGAGGGGAGGTTTGTCCTGTATACCTCAGGAGATATTGAGGGACTGGGTATGATCTGCCACCGATGTGAAGGATTGGCCGTACATCTCCGTCCATTTGGCCGATGTCTGCAAAGTGGAGAGTACTTGTTTGTGGTGGAGCAACTTACCACGTCGCCCCGTGCTTATCGGATGGATTGGGCAACAGGTATCGCCACAGTAGAAGCTGCTACCGCTACAGAGAGAGAACGACAGGCCACCACTTTGCCTGTTGTTGCTGACAATGTTCCGGAAAGAGACACTGCTGCTTTCGTCTCCTCAGGGGACATTACTTTGATTTCTGCGTCCACTACACCTACTCCTGTTGTACCTGCTCAAAGGAAGGTGGGATATGTGAAGGCTTCCCGCGGCCGTGGTCGAGGCCTACCTCAGAGGTTACCTGAACCGGAGATACCAGAGTCCACGTCAGGAACGGGTAAGCCACTGATGGGGAATGTATCTGGGACTGTAAATAAATATCTGCCAGCAGAAGAGTTGGGAGATTCGGAAATAGAATCCATGCCGGATCTTTCCGGGATGATGACCTATTTGAGACTATGTCACAAGAGCTGTTATGGTCACAAGGTAAAGATATTGCCTCTGCTATGACTTTCCCTGAATGGACAGCCCTGAGTTCTGGGAAGACGTCACAGACGAAACAGAGGGAAGGAGAGTGAAGGTAACAAGCCCGCTTAAACCAGCAGCTCCACCAAGAGTTATTGCTACATGTGGGGGCGTCGTCCGGGATTTGTTGACCGTCAATTCTCGCAACCCAGAGAAGTGTTTTACCGGGAGTTTACGGAGAGAGCTGGACTTTAAAAAAATCCTTCGGGAAGAGAAAAGGTTAAACTGCAGGACTTTGTTTCTGAGTGCATAGACGGCGGGCGCCAGTGAAGGCCGGGAGCTACGTGACCAGAAGAACGAGTGGGGGGAGTCTACCCTACTTACTACCACGTGGGACGCGTGTATGCGTTTGGCACCAGAGGAAAAGAGAGGCCTCGTGATCGTGCTGAGAAGATCAGAGTGTGGCCATGTCTTTTCCGGCGATGCAGCCAATCATGGGACCGAGAATGTTCCCTGCAAGCACCGTGATGAATACTGTGCTATCTGGAACTCTGCTTACAGATACTGGAGTTCGTTTGAAGCCGGAGGGGAGGTTTGTCCTGTATACCTCAGGAGATATTGAGGGACTGGGTATGATCTGCC
The DNA here is from genome assembly GCA_037952925.1 of Lithobates clamitans. Classification (NCBI taxonomy): domain Eukaryota; kingdom Metazoa; phylum Chordata; class Amphibia; order Anura; family Ranidae; genus Lithobates; species Lithobates clamitans. The sequence continues at coordinate 5,394,523 of JBBGZY010000562.1, forward strand.
ACCGATGTGAAGGATTGGCCGTACATCTCCGTCCATTTGGCCGATGTCCGCAAAGTGGAGAGTACTTGTTTGTGGTGGAGCAACTTACCACGTCGCCCCGTGCTTATCGGATGGATTGGGCAACAGGTATCGCCACAGTAGAAGCTGCTACCGCTACAGAGAGAGAACGACAGGCCACCACTTTGCCTGTTGTTGCTGACAATGTTCCGGAAAGAGACACTGCTGCTTTCGTCTCCTCAGGGGACATTACTTTGATTTCTGCGTCCACTACACCTACTCCTGTTGTACCTGCTCAAAGGAAGGTGGGATATGTGAAGGCTTCCCGCGGCCGTGGTCGAGGCCTACCTCAGAGGTTACCTGAATGGGAGATACCAGAGTCCACGTCAGGAACGGGTAAGCCACTGATGGGGAATGTATCTGGGACTGTAAATAAATATCTGCCAGCAGAAGAGTTGGGAGATTCGGAAATAGAATCCATGCCGGATCTTTCCGGGATGATGACCTATTTGAGACTATGTCACAAGAGCTGTTATGGTCACAAGGTAAAGATATTGCCTCTGCTATGACTTTCCCTGAATGGACAGCCCTGAGTTCTGGGAAGACGTCACCCTGTGTGGAGCCACACAGTACTGTTACTGGGACTTTGCCAAAAGTTGCTAGTTCACTACAGACACCGACTGGGTCTATGGTGAGCAAGTCATTGGATTCCTGTGTACCGCCTGGTATGGGGAGGGACAGATCTTTGCCCAAACTTGCACGCTTACAAAGAATGTTGAACAAGCGTGTAGCTGCTGAGTATGGTTTGGAGTTCCCCTATGTGCCCCAGGACATAATGCAGGTGATTGAAACTAACCGGGAACTTTGGTACGGTGAGGCTGTTTGGGACTATTTGTCTGTGCCTAAGCCCTTCCGAAAGACTGGATGTTCTGTTAAGATGGATGAACGTTTTAGTGGATGTTTCATGCACTGGAATTTCGGTCGGCACATCTATGCTGACAAAGTGGTCATTTGCAGGCCAGGAAAGGATGATGTTGTCTGTTTCTTTACCACAGTGGATAAAACGGGAAAGACACTGACTTTGCCAGATCCCCGGTTTTATTTATTTGTTCGTTAGGAAGGTTAGGTTTGCCTCTGTTCCAGCTTGGCTGACGTTGTGTGTGTTTCCATACTGACCGGTGGGTGTCGCTGTTATCACTGGTCAGTGTTGGAAAGGCAACGTGTCGAAGCGTATAGATGCTCTTCTGTCCCGGAGACAACTCGGTGGGGGTGGTCCTCCGAGTTGCATTCTGGGCGAGGGTATTTATGGGACAGACGCCATATTGTGGGGGTTCATTTTATAGCCACCTGCTGGCCCCCGTTCCGGAGGCCCACGTCACTGCGGCGCAGGGGTGGGCCCAGAAACTTGTCTGGGGCCTGCCACAGCAGCCGAGGAATGGTCCTGAGCTGTCTATCCAGAGTGAAGAAGCTGGACAACCGAGGAGATCCCAGGGGAGGACCCGTCATGGAAGGATCACACAGCGTGCTGGTCTGGAGAGGGGCCTGGTGACTCGGTTGGAGGACGTATCCTAAAGTAACTATACAGAATAGTGTTGCTGGGTTCAGGCACTGTGACTGACGTTCATTGCAGAAAAACCAATACATCCTGTGGCAGAGGATCGTACAGGTTTATCCCAAACAAGTCTGTGGCAGAGACTTTTGTTCGTGCTACGTACTAGCTGCTAGGCAAGTGAGAGAGGCCTATCCAGGCGAGCAAGGAGTGTGTCCCACGAGGGGAGCGTATTCTATTGTAATATCCAAATTCTACCAGGACATTTGTCAAGAATCTTACAAGAAGATATTTGAGTTTCTTCTGCAGTTTCCTTTCTGCCTCTTTCCTGCTACTTCCTTAGTAAATTGTTTAATAAAGCATTGAAAACGTACTCAAGTGTTGGTGCGTGTATCGTCCAGAGGTAAACTCAACGGAACCCTAGACCTGGTGCCGGCGAAACAGAGGGAAGGAGAGTGAAGGTAACAAGCCCGCTTAAACCAGCAGCTCCACCGAGAGTTATTGCTACACCTGTATAAAGGGCACATTTTCTTGTGTGGCTAATGGAGCCCCCCTTCTTAATGCTTGAAAAGGGAGAATAGATGTGGTGTCAATATATCTGCATATTTTCTATAATAATGCCCTGTGAAGCCATCCGGGCCAAGTGCTTTTGTGGGGTTCAAGCTTTTAATTTCTGCCACTATTTCTCCCTCTGTAAAGTCCTCTTCCATTAGTTCTATGTGTTCCTGTGCTACTTGCAGGAGGGTTCATGAGATTTTACAACAGGATACATTGCACACTGATGGGCGTGAAGACATAGCCTTTCAGACAGATCAACTCCCCCTCCTCCCTGCTGACACTGACGCTGAGGACTCAGTGAAACCTACTCTGTCTGACATACTTAAGGCTGTACATGTATGCACAGCCTCTGTGGATACCCTTAAAGAGCAATTTGTAGGGTTAAGAGAAGATGTCTCCCTGCTAAGACAGGACTTGCAAAAAATCAGAGAGCGCACAACTGCTGTGGAGAGCAGGGTCAGCGAGGTAGAAGTCAGACTCCAGCCAGTTGCTCGTGAGGCACATGCTGCTTATCAACTTGCCAAAGACACTAACAATAGAGCTGACGATATGGAAAATCGCCTGCGTCGCAATAATATCCGCATTGTAGGACTGTCCGAGAAAACCGAGGGGAGAGATACCACTGCCTTTGTGGAAACATGGCTGACTGAGATATTTGGGAAGGAAGCTTTTTCCCCTTTCTTTACAGTTGAGCGTGAGCATCGCACACCGGGCCGTCCGCTGCAACCAGGAGCTCCCCCAGACCTATCCTGGCCCTACTCCTGCATTATCATGATAGAGAAGCGGTGCTGAGAAACGCACGGGAAAAAGCCAATATACATGTAAATGGGGTTAGAGTGACGTTTTACTTCTCAGCGGAGGTGCAGAAATCCAGAGCCAAATTCTCGGATGTTAAAAGGCGCCTGCGAGCTTTGCAGCTGCCCTATGCTATGTTGTACCCAGCCAAACTCAGAGTTACAGCGAATAGGCAGTCCCATTTCTTTGAGCAGGCCCAGGAGGCGGCCTCATGGCTGGATCGCAACGAACAAGCCCTATGCCACCGAGCTAGGGATGAAGATGGAGACAGAGCTGCTTGACTCATACTTGAACCCCTCTGGAGACCCTCATAGGAGTATTAAAAAAAAAAATGTTGGAAGCTCACTTATTGCCCTCCGGGTGCTGTTGGGGTTTCCCCCCCTCTCTTTTTGCTTGCATGCATACATGCCCCTATTTCCCTCGGTACACCTTTTTCTGCCGACGAGTGAATTTTGCACTTCAGGGGAAATCCCCAGTATTATGCTGCTGGGAGATGTTATATTACCATGTGTCTTGTGAGCAATCTTGTGAAGTAGGCAAGAACAAATGCGCTTCCCCTATACAAGGGGTAGATCAAGATTACCATGTTGGTTCCTGTTTCTAGGTTTTATTCATAGGGTTGTCCCGTTGACAGCCTGTTTTTTTTTTTTTTTTTTCAGCAGTATCATATTTTTTTTTTCTGCTTATACCGACAGCTATACTTGCACGCTACTGTGCTGTGGTCGCAGGACTCTGCATTTCCTGACACTTGTGAGATGGCTTTCACCTACTCTGACATTATGGCCTGTACTTGGACACTATACTTGAGGCCTGTATCTACTTTGTTTGTGTGGCAGGAGGGACCCCTGAGTCTGCCTGAACAGAGAGACCTACACCTCTCATATTACTCTCCGTACCCTGGGTTACTATTGTGTTCCTCCTTAAGGACATATCTGTTTTTTTCAGATGGCTGAATTACCAATAGTGTCTTGGAATGTCAGAGGTTTGGGCTCCCCACTTAAGCGCATGATGGTATCTTCATGTATGAAGAAATATCACCCTATGATTTTATGTATGCAAGAAACGCATTTAACCACTGAAACAAAATATTGCCTTAGATATGCATGGGTGGGCAGGGCATATCATTCCACTCACACCTCCTATTCCAGGGGTGTGAGTGTAATGATCCACAATGCCATAGACTTTCAGGAAATTGATGTCTGTGTTGATGCCGAGGGCCGATTCATTTTTTTGCATTGCAGAGTGGGAAAAGTATATTGTATTCTGGCTTGTGTGTATATACCCCCGCCGTTTTCGGTGGCGGTACTCCGACTACTGCTGACATATTTGGAGGGCAAGCCGGACTTACCGCTGCTGATAGTGGGTGACTTTAACTGCTGGTTGAGTCCCTCCATGGACAGACACCCGTATTCTGGGGTCTCTGCCGCATCGAGGGAATCTCCATTGCTGAGATTACTGAACAAAGTGGGTTGGATTGATATATGGAGATTTAAGCATCCTGCTGATAAACAATTTTCTTGCTTCTCCAAGATTCATGGGACACTGTCCAGAATTGACCTTGCCGTTGGCAACCTGGCCATGATCCCATCCGTATCAGAAGTGCTGTATAAGCCCCGTAGTGTCTCCGATCACTCGCATGTAGTGATATCTTTGATTATATCCCCACCATCCACACTCCCTAGATCCCAGTGGAAATTGAATGCTTACTGGCTAAAACTATTTTTGACACGCGATGAGATGGAGCGGAGCATGGGGGAATTTCTGAACGGGAGGAACTTTACGGACTTCCCGGTGACAATGTGGGACGCTTTTAAGGTTTATGTTAGGGGGCTACTTATTTCCGAAATTAATAAGGTAAAGAAGAACTCCTCAGGGCACAGAGAGGACCTTGAAAAACAGGTAGCGGCTCTGGAGGAGGCATATGTACAAGCCCTGACAGACTCTGCCAGGGAGGCGTGGCAGTCGGCTCAATCAGTTTATGAGCGGCTGCTGACCTCCACGGCTGAGAAAAAGCTCTTTTTCTCCAAGGTTGCTTTCTATGAGGAAGGGGAAAGCACAGGGCGCATGCTGGCCAGGATAGCCAACTCCCAACAACGTGCCCCGACTATCGGGGCTATCAAAACGGCGGAGGGCAGGATAGTGAAATCCCTCAACTTAATACTGGAAGAATTGACTAGATTCTACGGGACTCTCTATCTCCCGACCTGACAATATACCCAAACGGAACTTACGGAATACCTACAAAGCATTGATTTTCCACAACTTACAGCGGAACAAAGAAGGGTTCTAGATGCCCCCATTACTTTAGAAGAGCTACAGGTAGCACTAGCGGCTTTTCCCAACTGTAAGACCCCTGGTTAGGATGGGATACCCATGGAAGTGTATAAGCAATATGCAGATATACTCCTGCCCAGGCTTTTAGCGGTGTTTAACTTGGCTAGGAAGCGGAGGGCTTTGCCCTCTTCCATGGCCGTGGCTAACATTGTCCTCATATTAAAGCCTGGAAAGGACCCCATGGACCCAGGCTCATACAGACCCATCTCGCTGCTACAGAGTGATATTAAGCTTCTGGCCAAGATCCTGGCACTCAGGCTGAACAGGGCCATCGTGGACATTGTTCACCCTGATCAGGCTGGCTTTATGCCTAATAAGTCGACGGCTGTCAATTTAAGGAGGCTTTACCTTAATATGCAATCTCCAGCGGATAATGTAGGACAGAGGGCCTTGCTCTCATTGGACGCTATGAAAGCTTTCGATAGCGTTGGATAGGATTACCTCTGGGAAATTCTTCACCGATTTGGATTTGGAGAGTCTTATATTTCCTGGGTGATCCTGCTGTACCACAGCCCACAAGCAACTATCCGGGCGGCTGGAGCTATGTTCCGCACTTTTACGTTGGGACGGGGCACACGTCAGGGGTGTCCCTTGTCACCCCTGGTGTTTGCATTAGCCATTGAGCCCCTGGCGATCAAAGTGAGAGCGAACCCAGGGATTGTAGGATTTAAGTATGGGAACAAACAAGAGAAAATAATGCTTTATGCAGACGACACTATGATCTTACTAGGGGATGTGGAGGGCTCTCTCAGGGAGACAATGGCTACTGTGGGAGAGTTTGGTAGATACTCAGGCCTTCAGATAAACTGGACTAAATCCTCTCTGATGCTGATTGACAAGGGTGAGACCCCCCCACCCCCAGAATTCTATTACAGTGCCACTGGCTACGTCGTTTAGATACTTGGGTAATCAGGTGACACCCAACATTTGTGACTATGGTCGACTGAATGTCTCTCCACTGCTACAAAGATCCAGAGACCGGATCAAAACATGGAACGCGCTCTGCCTATCGGTGACAGGCAGAGTGAATCTCATTAAAATGATCCTCATGCCGCAACTGTTATATATGCTCCACAATGCCCCGACGGTAGTGACTCTAAAGGTGTTTAGATTTGTAAACTCCCTGTTTTGTACACTTATTTGGAAAAACCGCACACCTAGAATTAAACTTGAGCATCTTCAAAGACCTAAGGATGAGGGGGGGCTTGCCCTCCCGAATCCTTGGCTATAATTTATTGCGGCGTAGCTGCAACAATTGATAGATGTGATTCACACAAGAACGGACAGAGAGGGAGAGATTGGTGACTCTTCTGAATTAATAATGCTACATACGGTGGGGAGGGACTCGGTATCAACTGCCCTGGAGTCGACAGTATTTGGGAAACCAAACAAATTATTCCCAACATATAACCTTATCCAAAAAATCTGGAATAAGACTAGATATCTGCAAGGGGTGACGAGATACACAGAATATAGCCCTATCTGGGATAATGACTCATACCCAGAACTAGCGAAACTTCAGCACGGCAAGCTATGGAAAAGGTATGGGGTGGTCTATCTTAGCCAGATCCTCCACAGTGGAAAATTGCTTACGTTTGAATCATTGCAAGGCCTATTTGGGTTGCCACAGTCTATGAGATTTTATTATATGCAATTAAAACATGCTATAACGGCACAGGACAGATCTTCGGGGTGGATCCCCTCTCCGACTCTATTGTTTAACTTAATAGCAAGAGCGCCTAATATTAAGGACTTTATATCACAATGCTATAATATGCTATTACAAAACTTCCTAAATAAATGTTGGAAAAGTGGGAGGGGGAGGTGGGCCCGATTGATGGAGACCAGTGGGAGTAATGAGGCATTAAGAGGCCACGTTGAGGGTTTTGGTCTCGTCCACAAGTCAATTAATGCAATTTGTACTGGTGAGTGGTCAGACCAAGAGGCGGGCAGTATTTTAGCCGAGTCTTTAGAGGGGAGAAGTGAAGATTGTGTAAATATATGGTCTATTCGGGAGTATGTTTTGTGGACCTGAGAATAATGGGTGTAATCCCTGGTCGTAGGATGAAGGTCCCTCCAGATATCTCTGAGGTTGTGGGAATGTAAAATCCGGGCCAATTTACATCCCTGTTTGGAGGTGTGTTTCAATATTGGTTTATGTGTGTTAGTTCTATCCAGGGCTTGGTCTAAGGACACATTGCTATCTCCCCCTATTATAATATGGCCCAGCACGTGTGGCAGCAATATTTTAAGCATGGCTTTAAAAAATTCTACTTGGCCCGTATTGGGTGTGTAGTATGAGATGAGTGTTATTGCATGTTCATTTATTTTCCCCACCACCATGAGATATCTCCCCTCTTTATCCCTTATTACTGTGGTGGGAGTGAACGGGACCCTTTTTGCTATACAGATCGTTACCCCTCGTTTCTTATCTGGGACGTTTGATAGGTAAAATGTGGGGTATCTAGCATTTAAGTATCTGGGGGCTGAGGTACGAGAAAAATGCATTTCCTGGAGGAGTAGAAAGTCTATGCCTAATTTGTGGTATTTTTGGAAGGCCATAGTCCGTTTTGCGGGGGAATTTAGGCCCTGGATATTGTGCGTTAATATTTAAGTAAGAGAGCGATGGGTGCTTAACATTATGGTTCGGCAGACTGTACTCGCCTATTGTAGTTACCCGTCTTCACCTCAGAGGTATTGGAGCTTCGGTGGAAATCTTCCGGCTTCGGAAACGGGTGTACTCAAGAAAAGGAATAAGACAAAGAAAAGAGAGAAGCGAGAATTATTGTCGGGATGAGGTACACTGGACCAACGTTTACCTACAACCCTGAGACAAAGAAACAGTGGCAGCTGACATAATATAACCATACTCATGGAGGTCCGGAAAACTATAGTTCCCATCAGATTGGGTGAGGTTGTTACCATCGTTTGGATAATGACAAGCTCTCTAGCGAGTGGCATGCGTTTTTGCCCCGGCACTTTCCATGTAGAACATAGTAATGAGGGTTGGGGGAGACTGGTGAATCTAATTGAGCATATATTGTATTTAAGTAAATCTGGGGGGGGCAAACTCAATCATACCGTGAAACCCCACAAACAACATTTTGTATTTATGTATATTAACCCTTTCCCCCCTAAATAGGAGGGATCTCCACCCTCCAGGAACAAGGTTGTCGCATTAATGCTAAAAAAAAACTTTAAACTGTTAAGATTTTACCCAACATTGCGAGTTCCAAATTACTAGAGGGGAGCCTTTTTCAGGCATTCAGTGATTTCAGCTATCACCTTGAGGATTTCATTTTCAAACAAGAGCCATCCCGGTCATCTGTCAGGTCCTGGGTGAGGGGGTAGTTGACGTTGCTCCCACAAAGGCGAGATTGGACGGCCTCTTGATGTGCTTTGGGGAGAGAGATTCTCTGGCAGGGCCGGACTGGGAATGAAAACCAGCCCTGGAAAAAATGTCATACCAGCCCCATAGCAATTTATGGGTACAGTGGCTGCGTTTGATGGTACAGTGGCTGCGTTTGATGGACACAGTGGTGGCAATATATGGGTACAGTGGCTGCGTTTGATGGTACAGTGGCAGCGTTTGATGGTACAGTGGCAGGGTTTAATGGGCACAGTGGTGGCAATTTATGGGTACAGTGGCTGCGTTTGATGGTACAGTGGCTGCGTTTGATGGTACAGTGGCAGCGTTTAACGGGCACAGTGGCTGCAATTGATGGGTACAGTGGCTGCATTTGATGGGGCACAGTGGCAGCAATTTATGGGTACAGTGGCTGCATTTGATGGGCACAGTGGCAGCGTTTAATTGGCACAGTGGTGGCAATTTATGGGTACAGTGGCTGCGTTTGATGGTACAGTTGCTGCGTTTGATGGTACAGTGGCAGCGTTTAACGAGCACAGTGGCTGCAATTGATGGGTACAGTGGCTGCATTTGATGGGGCACAGTGGCAGCAATTTATGGGTACAGTGGCTGCATTTGATGGGCACAGTGGCAGCGTTTAATGGGCACAGTGGTGGCAATTTATGGGTACAGTGGCTGCGTTTGATGGGCACAGTGACTGTGTTTAATGGGCACAGTGGTGGCAATTTATGGGTACAGTGGCTGTGTTTGATGGTACAGTGGCTGCGTTTGATGGGCACAGTGGCTGCAATTGATGGGTACAGTGGCTGCGTTGATGGTACAGTGGCTGCGTTTGATGGTACAGTGGCTGCGTTTGAAGGGCACAGTGGCTGCAATTGATGGGTACAGTGGCTGCGTTTGATGGTACAGTGGCTGCGTTTGATGGTACAGTGGCAGCGTTTAATGGGCACAGTGGCTGCAATTGATGGGTACAGTGGCTGCGTTTGATGGTACAGTGGCTGCGTTTAATGGGCACAGTGGTGGCAATTTATGGGTACAGTGGCTGCGTTTGATGGTACAGTGGCAGCGTTTATTGGGCACAGTGGTGGCAATTTATGGGTACAGTGGCTGCATTTGATGGTACAGTGGCAGCGTTTAATGGGCACAGTAGCTGCAATTGATGGGTACAGTGACTGCATTTGATGGTACAGTGGCTGCGTTTAATGGGCACAGTGGGGGCAATTTATGGGTACAGTGGCTGCGTTTGATGGTACAGTGGCTGCGTTTGATGGAACAGTGGCAGCGTTTAACGGGCACAGTGGCTGCAATTGATGGGTACAGTGGCTGCATTTGATGGGGCACAGTGGCAGCAATTTATGGGTACAGTGGCTGCATTTGATGGGCACAGTGGTAGCGTTTAATGGGCACAGTGGTGGCAATTTATGGGTACAGTGGCTGCGTTTGATGGTAGAGTGGCTGCGTTTGATGGGCACAGTGGCTGTGTTTAATGGGCACAGTGGTGGCAATTTATGGGTACAGTGGCTGCGTTTTATGGTACAGTGGCTGCGTTTGATGGGCACAGTGGCTGCAATTGATGGGTACAGTGGCTGTGTTTGATGGTACAGTGGCTGCAATTGATGGGTACAGTGCTGCGTTTGATGGTACAGTGGCTGCGTTTGATAGTACAGTGGCAGTGTTTAATGGGCACAGTGGTGGCAATTTATGGGTACAGTGGCAAGCGTTTGATGGTACAGTGGCTGCGTTTGATGGGCACAGTGGCTGCGTTGATGGGACAGTGGCTGCGTTTGTTGGTACAGTGGCAGCGTTTAATGGGCACAGTGGCTGCAATTGACGGGTACAGTGGCTGCGTTTGATGGGCAGGGCACAGTGTTGGCAATCTATGGGCACAGTGGCAGCGTTTGATGGTATACAGCTTTTCAAAGATAATCTGGCACTTGAACAAAACATGGGAGAGAGAGAGAGAGAGAGAGAGGGGGGAGAGGGGGGGGAGAGGGGGGAGAGAGAGAGGGGGGAGAGGGGGGGGAGAGAGGGGAGAGAGGGGGAGAGAGAGAGAGGGGGGAGAGGGGGGGAGAGACAGAGGGAGGGAGAGAGAGAGAGGGAGAGAGAGAGAGAGAGAGAGATAGAGAGAGAGAGAGAGAGAGAGAGAGAGAGAGAGGGGGGAGAGAGAGGGAGGGAGAGAGAGAGAGGGAGAGAGAGAGAGAGAGAGAGAGAGAGAGAGAGAGAGAGAGGGAGAGAGAGGGAGGGAGAGAGGGAGAGAGAGGGAGGGAGGGAGGGAGGGATAGGGAGAGAGGGAGAGGGGGGAGATTTTTAATACCTAGTTCTTGTGCTGCAGCAGCTGCACGGCCGGCCATTCACTTCTATTTCTCTCCTTGTGCAGATAGTGGGCGGTGCTGGCTGGCGCCGCACGGACCGAGTGATGAAGGCAAAAATGTAGCAGCACAGCGTTCTCCTGCTCCTCCCCCACAGGCACACAGGCACACAGACAGAGGCATGATGAGTGTGGTGGGCGGCGCGCCGGCGCCCGAACGGAGGAGACACAGACAGCAGTGAGTGACACAGCCATTGCATAGTGCAGCAGCCGCGGCCACCGCTGCTGCTCTTTAGATTGCTGACAGTGACACAGGCAGTGAGCGGCCCCGGAGACACAGACAGTGAGTGACACAGCCATTGCATATTGCGGCAGCGACGGCCGCCGCTGCTGCTCTTCAGATTGCTGACACAGGCAGTGAGCGGCCCCAGCGGTACTTTGTGCAGCCAGCCTACCGGGATATTTCGATAGTCCGGCCCTGTTCTCTGGAGATCAAACTGAGACTCATGAGGACTTCCTCTCCATCCGGAAAGTTGACAAAAGAGTGTGTCTTTCCCTTATAGGTGAATGACAAGCGGAATGGAAATGACCAACGATATTTAATTTGGCGGTTAGTAAGCTGGGCCAGTAGTGGTTTCAGAGCGCGTCTCTCCTGGATTATCAATTGTGAAATATCTGCAAATATTTGTACTGAATGACCCAAGAGGGTGATTTCGCCCTTGCTATGGGCCGGTGGACATTATTTTTTCCTTAATTCTGTAGAAATGCGGGTTGACTATGACGTCTCTAGGTAGGCCATCTTGTCTTGGGAGCCGTCAGGGCTCGATGTACTCGATCGATTTCCATGTGATGTGGTGAGATGTCTGGGATCATGTCCTGCATGAGGAACATGTGCAGCATCTTCAAGGTCAGTCACCACCTCCGGCAGGCCGCGTATTCTGACGCTTGGACCTATTTTCTTGATCTTCTATTTTAGCGTTTGCCTGGTCCAGTTGATCTTGTAATGAAGAGATCATGTTAGAATTCTGGTTAACCCTTCTCACTGTGCCATCCATCTTAGACTCAATGGTGTCCAGCCGGTCACCTATGCTATTGAAATCATGCTTCATTTCAGCTGTAATAGATTGGCAGACTTTTGTTAGTTCTTGCTGAAGTAATGCTGAAAAGCGGGCTAACAGGACAGGGTCCCCTGAATATGGTGCAGGGGGTGGAGGGGGTTGGTCACTCCCTGTGCTGTTCTGAATCAAAGCTAACTCTATTTCAGCAATGTTTCTGTCCATGGATGAGGCTGGAGAATCAGCACTGTCCACCCCCCCCCCCAATAAGTGTGGGAGGGAGAGAGAGAACCGCGACAACTCTCCCCTCTGTGACTGAAGCATGTCATCCTGTGACTGGAATGAGAAGGGATCCTGCACCCGGTCTGCTTGTGAGGCAGCTGTGCTGTATGGTGAGGTGGATCCTTGTGCAGGGGGTCTGTGTCACGCTGTGTCCTGCTCACCTGCATGTCTGCATTCGTCTCTGTCCTCCAGCCCAACGCCATCTTGGAAGGAGGAGTCTTGTCTGCCGCCGATGCCGTGTAACCCGAGCAGAACGAATAGGTGGGTGGTGGGGGTTTTTTTTTCACTGGCCCCCCTCCTCGCCTTTGCATGATGCAGTCTTTCCGAGGGTTTCACGGCTCCCCAGAGGCTAATAATAGCTGTGAAAGTCCGGCAGCGTGCGGAGCAGGTCATAACATGTCCGCTCCCATGCGCATGCCCACTTACAACTTACTATTTCATAGCTTGTACAGGCTGCGTGCTCGGGCTTCAGAGCAGCTGGCTGCTGCCGGTGTTCTGACATATAGTGTCCTCCTATCAGATAGTGTCCGCCCCGTACTGCCGCAGGCGCAGCGCCTGCGCAGTACGGAGGAGCAGGAGATGCCGAAAATGTCCGAAGTTGATCAGCTGATCATCAGCTGTACACGGCGCTCGGGCACTTTTTAGCGATCGCTGTGTAAGAGCGCCCCTCGCGGGCTCGCTTCGCTCGCCACGCTTCGGGCACGGCCTCGCTGCGCTCGGCAACTATTTATTCTAACTCTGTGTCCACTTGGATAGTAGGGAATGATCCTGGACATAGGGTAAGAATAAATGCGCAGGCGCCGTGTACAGCTGACGATCAGCTGTTGAACTTCGGAGACTTTCGGCGTCTCGTTTGTCCTCCGTACTGCGCCTGCGCAGTACAGGGCGGACACTTTTGGATAGGGGACTGTATTCGACAAGACACCGGGACACTAGAATGGTTGTGCACATCCCTCGACCCCTCCCTCCTCTGCTCTCAGAGGGATCGTGCAAGTCAAGGAGGGCTGTGCGAGAACCCGCCGTGAAAAGAGCTTGTAAACCCCATTAGAAGAACCTGCCACCTGTACACACAGAAGCTATGCTATGCTTCTGTGTGTGGAAGTGACAGCAGTGAGTGATGGACAAGGTGTTAGCACCAGAGGTGGCAGAACTCAGTTCCGGCACGTTCTTACTTATTACTTATTCTTAAGTTTATTACAGTTATTTCATTGGGAGATGGGTGAAAACTGAAAATCTGCCAATGCACAGATAACTCTCCTATTTTGCACAGTTTCATTGGTCCAGCTTGGATGCATGACTCATACCATTCTGTGATTGGGCGAGGCAAAGAGGCAGGGGGGAACAAAGTTGAAAAATAACAGATTTACTGGCCAGATCACCAGGTGAAAGAAAGGGAAAAAGGCTACAAAAGAAAAAGAATGCAGCTACCACATTTAGGGATTTTTTTTTTGGGAGGGGGGGGGTTATTACCACGTTAAAGTGGTTGTAAAGGCAGAAGGTTTTTATCCTAATACATTTTATGCATTAAAAAAAAAAAGCCTTCTGTGTGCAGCAGTCCCCCTCAGCCCCCCTAATACTTACTTGAGCCCCCTCTCTATCCAGCAGAGGCAGCCCGTACATTGTGGGCTCATGGGTGCCGCCCCCCCCAATCCCTGCTGCCGCCTCCCTATCCATGCGCCCAGCCCCTTTCAGGACGCCGGACGCATGGACTCCTATGGCAGCGTGGGAGGGGTGTTTTTTTTTAAAGCACCCGATTAGAGCCTGAGGCTCTAATAGGCTTCAAACAAGGGTGGGCTCGGGGCACAGAGATTGCGCCCTGATCCCACCCTGTTGTGTGACCATAGTGAATTAATTATCGCTATTTTTACACCACAGTGCCTCCCCGCCAATCAGGAGGCAGATCAGTGAGACCTGTTTCCCAATTGGCCAAAGCACCGAGCATCTGTCAGAAACCATGAACCAGACCAGGACAGAAGTACAGTTAAAACACACTTGTTTATTAATAAAAATAAAAAGGTAAATAGAGTTAGCGTAGTCAAGCATAGCCAGAGTCCAGTAACCGGATCGGGTAGTCAGCTAAGCCAGAGTTCAGTAACCAGATCTGGGTAATCAGCCAGGCCAGAAGTCAGGGATCCAAGTAGAGGAAAATCAAGCAGGATAAGGAGCCAGAAGGGATGTCAGCAAGCCAGTCTTTAAACAGGAATGCAGGAGATGGTTTCTTGTGATGTGACCAAAGCGAAGGCAGGAAGGAAGTGAGCTGGATGTCTTTGTGTAGGCAGGGCTGACAACCAGATCCACAACAGCTGGTTAACTGTGGAGAGAGAAGAGAGCTGACAATTAGTCGACAGCTGAGCGGCCAGCTCAGAGAAGGAAGGGCTGAGCCAGCCCTGACAGTACCCCCTCCTCAACGATTGTATTGTTTGTACCTCATACTCATGGTTCTCAACCTGTATAGGGTGAGGACGTGGCACCAAGGTGCTAAAGCGGTTACAGACCAACGGTTTCAATAAGGAAACATGAAACACATTAGAGATGCGCATACTAGGAGGAAGGTCCAACGCGTAAGCCACTGGGTTAATCCTACAAAGGATACGGAAAGGCCCAATAAACCGAGGTGCGAACTTCAGTGAGGGAACACGAAGTCGGAGGTTGGGAGATGACAGCCAGACCCTGTCCCCAACCTTGTAGGAAGGCGCAGGCAGGCATCTGTGGTCAGCATGGAGTCTGTACCTATCATTAGCATGACGCAAAGCCTCCTGGACTTGTGCCCAAGTGGAACGAAGACCACGGAGATGCTCCTCTAGTGCAGGAATACTCTGCGGAACAAACAAGTCAGGCAACATGGAGGGTTGGAAACCATAATTCGCCATAAACGGAGACAATCGGGAAGCAGAATTCAAGGCACTGTTGTGAGCAAACTCTGCCCATGGTAGTAGGTCTGACCAGTTGTTGTGATGGTCAGAAATATAGCAACGTAGGAATTGCTCCAAGGACTGATTGGCTTGTTCTGTGGCCCCATTAGACTGCGGGTGATACGCAGAGGAGAAAGCAAGCTGAATTCCCAGCTGTACACAAAAGGCTCGCCAGAACCTGCGACACAAACTGACTACCCCTGTCCGAGACAATCACCTTGGGTAGCCCATGTAAGCGAAAGATCTCCCGAGCAAAAATGGAAGCCAGTTCCTTAGAAGTGGGCAACTTTTTAAGTGGAATACAATGACACATCTTTGAGAACCGGTCAACCACCATAAGGATAACCGTGTTGCCTTGGGAGTTGGGCAACTCCACAATGAAATCCATAGACAGGTGGGTCCAGGGCCTCTCTCCATTGGGTATGGGTTGTAGGACGCCCACTGGAAGGTGTCGTGGAGTCTTACTCTGAGCACACACGGAACAGGCAGCTACGAAGGCAGTTAAATCAGCACGTAGACTAGGCCACCAGAATTTTTGGGAAATGGCCCAAATGAGTTGATTCTTCCCAGGGTGGCCAGTTCCCTTAGGAGAATGGTAAGTCTGGAGCACGGCAGTATGGAGACACTCTGGGACAAAGCAGTGGTTACAAGGTTTCTCAGGAGGAACATCGACCTGAGCAGCAAGAATTTTGTCACCCAAAGAAGAAGTAAGACTGGTACGAACCGTAGTCAGAATATGATCAGAAGGAATCAAAGGAACCGACTCCAACTTGGAAGTGGGAATGAGACAATGTAATTGAAACTTGACAAGAAAAGAGCCCATCGCGCCCCTCTGGGAGAGAGGCGTTTAGCCTCAGACAAGAATGTGAGATTCTTATGGTCAGTAAGAATGAGAACCGGCACAGTGGTACCTTTGAGGAGATGTCTCCATTCTTTCAGGGCTAAAATGATCACCAACAGCTCTCTGTCACCAGCCTCGTAATTGCACTCCGCAGGTGACAATTTCTTGGAAAAGTAGCCACAAGGATGCATAGCCCTCTCAGAGGTACGATGTTGAGACAGAAGGGCGCCAACACCAGTCTCAGAAGCATCAACCTCAAGGATAAAAGGTAACATAGGATCAGGATGTGCCAACACAGGAGCAGAAACAAAGGCAGCCTTGAGACTTTCAAAGGCCTGAATGGACTCCGGAGACCAACTCTGTGGGTTACCGTTCTTTCTGGTCACATCAGTCAGGGGCTTGACCAGAGACAAGAAGTTACAAATAAACTTCCGATAATAGTTGGCAAAACCCAGGAAACGCTGCAGAGGACGTAACCCTACGGGTCGAGACCACTGTAGGACTGCCGAAAGTTTCTCTGGGTCCATCGAAAAACCAGCAGTGGAAATGACATAGCCCAGGAATTTAACCTGTTCCTGATGGAACTCATACTTCTTCAGTTTACAATAGAGATTGTTCTCTCTTAAATTCTGAAGCACACGACAGACATCTGTGTGGTGGCTCTCCAGGGACTTGGAAAATATAAGGATATCATCGAAATAAACCACCACACATAACTGCAACAAATCTCGGAGGACATCGTTAATAAATTCCTGGAAAACTGCCGGGGTGTTATAAAGGCCAAAAGGCATTACGAGGTACTCATAATGGCCTGTTCTGGTATTAAACGCAGTTTTCCACTCGTCGCCCTCCTTAATCCTCACAAGATTGTAAGCCCCTCTCAGATCAAGCTTAGTGAAAACCGTTGCTCCCTTGAGGCGGTCAAATAACTCTGTAATCAACGGGATCGGGTAGGCATTCTTAATTGTGAAATGATTGAGACCCCTATAATCAATGCAAGGTCGCAGTTCACCGCTCTTCTTCACAAAGAAGAAACCAGCACCAGCAGGAGACAAGGATTTGCGTATGAAAATGCGTCTGCAACATACTCCTCCATGGCTTTATCCTCTAAGACCGACAAAGGGTAAACACGACCACGAGGGGGAGTGGCACCAGGTTGAAGGTCAATTGCGCAATTATATAGCTGGTGTGGAGGCAAACTACCGGCTTGACGTTTGTCAAAGACATCGCTAAAATCACGGTGCTCCTCTGGCAGGGAGGAGAGTGAAGAGGTACACAGGACCTTGGCTACCCTCCGGAAGCATGTTTTACTGCATTGTGGTGACCAGGAGAGAATCTCAGCACGGAGCCAATCAAAAGAGGGATTGTGCCTCTGTAACCAAGGATAACCAATAACCAGCGGAAACTTAGGAAGGGAAATCACTTGGAATTGGATTATCTCATGTGAAAGGGCCCCTATGGCCATGGACAACGGAACCGTCTCATGAGTCACATGGGCAGGCTGTAGAGGTCTCCCGTCAAGAGCCTCAATGGCAAGTGGAGTGTTACGCAGCTGCAGTGGAATCGGGTGCTTTGATACAAAGGCAGCATCAATGAACAGGCCTGCAGCCCCAGAGTCAATTAGTGCCTGTATCTGGATAGATGACTTAGCACAAGAAAGGGTGACTGAAACCAGGGGCTTATCCTTCTGGATAACTGGAGAGGACACAACACCACCTAAGGTCTGTCCATGACAGGACCTCAAGGTTCGGGTGTTCCCAGGACAGGTAGGATAAGACTTCAAAAAGTGACCTGCCTGGCCAAAATAAAGGCATAATCTCTCCCTCCTCCTAAAGGCTCTCTCATCCGCAGAGAGATGCGTGAAGCCCAGGTGCATGGGTTCATCTTCACTGACCGACTCGGTACCAGGAGGCATGGGAGGTGAGGGAGGCACGGGTGGGACTGCAAAGCTCGGAGGCAAAGGTAAAGGAGCCTTCTGCAAGCGCTCTTTAAAAGAAAGTCTTTCTCTGAGTCTGGAGTCAATGAGGATGGCAAACAAAATCAAGCTCTCCAGCTCAGTGGGTATATCTCAGGCTGCTATCTCATCCTTGATGGAATCCGAGAGACCATTAAAAAAAGCAGCCACGAGGGCCTCATTGTTCCAAGCAACCTCTGCTGCCAGAGTACGGAACTCAATGGCGTAGTTGGCAACAGTTCTCGTACTCTGTTTGATGGACATGAGGCACTTGGCAGTAGAAGCGGAGCGTGTGGGAACATCAAATAGCCTTTTAAAGGAGGCCACAAACTCAGGGTAACTCAAGACAACAGGTTTTTGCATCTCCCATAGAGGGTTAGCCCAGGCCAAGGCTCTCTCAGAAAGCAAGGATATCACAAACCCTACTTTGCTTCTGTCCGTGGGAAACGCCTGGGGCAGCATCTCAAAGTATATCTCAACTTGGTTGAGAAACCCTCTGCATTGAACTGGATCGCCCCCAAATAGCTGGGGAAGCGGGGCAGAACCAGACATAACTCTTATAGAGGTAATACTCAAGGCAGGTGCCTGCACAGAGACTGGCACAGCAGCAGGGACGGCCTGCAACTCAGGTTGTACTGGAGCAGCCACACTGGGGCATTCCAGATGAGCCGTGCGACTCAGGAGCGTTTGTAACGCAATGGCAAACTGATCCATGCGGTGATCTTGCTCATCCAATCTGGAAAAAATATTACCAACAAGTGGATTGACTGTATCTTCTGAATTCATGGCCTTCGCCTACTGTCAGAAACCATGAACCAGACCGAGACAGAAGTACAGTTAAAACACACTTGTTTATTAATAAAAATAAAAAGGTAAATAGAGTAAGCGTAGTCAAGCATAGCCATAGTCCAGTAACCGGATTGGGTAGTCAGCCAAGCCAGAGTACAGTAACCAGATCGGGTATTCAGCCAGGCCAGAAGTCAGGGATCCAAGTAGATGAACAGCAAGCAGGATAAGGAGCCAAAACGGATGTCAGCAAGCCAGTCTTTAAACAGGAACACAGGAGATGGTTTCTTGTGATGTGACCAAGGTGAAGGCAGGAAGGAAGTGAGCTGGACGTCTTTAAGTAGGCGGGACTGACGAGCAGATCCACAACAGCTGGTTAACTGTGGAGAGAGAAGAGAGCTGACATATAGCCGATAGCTGAGCGGCCAGCTCAGAGAAGGAAGGGCTGAGCCAGCCCTGACAGCATCCTATTGGATGCCCGGCGCTTTGGCGGAAGAGACACACAGGGGAGGAAGCTGGAGGATCGGACTCCTGCGCTGCTGCCCACACTGAGACACAGGAGGAGAGGACCCAACAGCCCGGTAAGTGCCGGACCTCCTCCCGCGAGGGGGGTAGTACTGCCGGTGTGCATGCCCCACGCCTCGTGGAATGGACGAGGAGATGCACGGGAACCATGGAGGATGCAGGAGCCGTCACCTGTCAAAGGAATTGTACACCTTGACGACCATTCTGGTTTATGCAGGCAGACCACCGGGACTCTTGGATCCGTGAGAGACCAAATGAAACACGGGAAACAGGCTTGAGTGTGTGTTCATAAGATATCTGACTTTATTGAATACAACAGTAGTATATATACCGTTAAAAATACATGTCTAAGGGTTATTCAAACTTTACACTCAGTACTTTCTTATCAAGAGTTAGGCTGCTTGACTAGATAACAAGAAATAGCTGATTGCTTGTTGACACAGATTTGGCTTAACCACAAAATCTCATAGGGTGTGGGTCTATGCAAACTACTAGTCAAACTGACCATGGCAAAGCTTACACACACAAAAAGTTCATTTATACTTTATGTAAAATGGAAGGGAACCTAAGATGCAGTCAGTTGTTTATACATTCTATTAAAGCCTGCTCATCCCACAGCTCGCTGCCATCACCCGGATGGGGTAAGTGCTGGTCTGATGGTGGGCGAGCAGGGGGGGGGTCACAGTGACTGCATATTATGGGCACAGAAGCTGCTTATGGTGGGCACAGAAGCTGCATATGATGGGCACAAAAGCTGCATATGATGGGCACAAAAGCTGCATATGATGAGCACAATGGCTGCATATGATGGGCACAGAGGCTGCATATGTTGGGCACAGAAGCTGCATATGGTGGGCACAGAAGCTGCATATGATGGGCACAGAAGCTGCATATGATGGGCACAGAGGCTGCATATGGTGGGTACAGAAGCTGCATATGATGGGCACAGAAGCTGCATATGGTGGGCACAGAGGCTGCATATGATGGGCACAATGGCTGCATATGATTAGCACAGAGGTTGCATATGATGGACACAATGGCTGAATATGATGGGCACAGAGGCTGCATATGATGGGCACAGTGACTGCATATGATGGGCACAGTGGCTGCATTTTATGGGCACAGTGGCTGTAATTGATGGCACCCCAAAAATTTTGAGCACCAGCCGCCACCGCTATCCAGTGATGTCCAAGAGTGCCTCAGCCGTCCAGGATTGGCTGAGACACAGCAGCGGCGCCATTGGCTCCCAATGCTGTCAATAACAGTCAGTTGGCCAATGAGGAGAGGGAGGGGTTGGGGCCAAACTGCTCCGCAAACAGCTACATTTCTGAATGGATACACGGAGCTGTGGCTCGGCTCAGGTGCTCCCATAGCATGCTGCTTGCTGTGGGGGCACTCGACAGGAGGGAGGTGCCAGGAGAGCTGAAGAGAGACTTGAGAATAGGAGGATCTGGGCTTCCCTATGCAAAGCCACTACACAGAGCAGGTAAGTATAACATGTTATCCACTACACTACACTTGGATTTAACACTGGATTGCATGAAATCTAAATGTCACTTCATTTGAAGAACTATTACAGCACTTTATAAAGAACTTTATTTACCGTTGTATGGTTCACACAGCACTGGATCTTGGATGCAGGGTTCGCATGAACTGATTACCACATTTTTTTGAACATTATTGATGGATATATTTTCTTTTTCATTAATCACGGGACACAGAGCCACAGTATTTACTGAATGGGTTATATAGGTACCTCTAGGGGATGGACACTGGCACACCCTTGACAGAAAGTTTAGCTCCCTATATAACCCCTCCCCTTACTGGGAGTACCTCAGTTTTTTTCACCAGTGTCTAAGGTGTTGGTCACGAGTAAAGATGTGCTGTGCTGAGCTCCGCTGGAGAAATCTTTGCTGGGGCAAGCCACGCAAACGGATCCAAAGCCCACTTCTTCTTTGGGTTCACTGAAGCCTCCTCAAGCTGTGCATGCTTTTCCTGTTCATTCATTTCTGGAAAAGCTTATTTATTCTCAGTGGGATCACCCAGATAAACATTTTTTTCCCTCCTAAAAAGTTTTTAACACTTTATCCTATGGAGGAAAAATTTACAAAGATGTGGGGTATACCAGCAATTGACGCTGCTATATCCTCTGTAAATATGTTTGACTTGTCCTGTTGATAACGCTCAAATGCTTAGGGATCCAATCGATAAAAAGTTGGAATTCCTGTTAAAAAACATTTTTTCCTTGGCAAGTTCAGTAGCTCTACCTGCAGTGGTGGCAATTGGGGTATGTCAATCCTTGAGAGACCACTTGAAACAGGTGCTCAAGGTTTTCCCTGAACAGCAGGCCCAGGAGTTAGCGAACTGCCAGCAGCTTTGTGTTATGCAGTGGACGCAATCAGAGATTCTTTCCTTCAGACCTCTCGCCTTACGCTTGGGTTGGTGCATATGTGGAGAATCTTTTGGTTGAAAAATTGGTCAGCCGAAGTGGTTCCCTATGCTCAGTTTCATTCAAGACTGCTGCAAAACAGTATCCTGTCTGCCTGGAACAAGAAAGCCCAGGCACTAGATTTTCCGATGCGTTTATTGCCAATAGTGTGTCAGAGCCTCAGTTGGTGGTTAATACCCGAGAATCTGCGGAAAGGGAAATCCTTCTTACCAGTTACCTGGAAAGTGGTAACAACCGATGCCAGCCTTTCGGGATGGGGAGCAGTTCTGGAAAAGACGAATGTCCAAGGGAATTGGTCCAGAACCGAGAGGACCTTACCCATCAACATTCTAGAGATTCGGGCAGCATACCTAGCCCTAAAAGCCTGTACATTCAGGTTGCAGGGTTGTCCTGTCAGGATCCAATCCGACATTGCCAAAGCAGTGGCTTATATCAATCACCAAGGGGGCATCAGAAGTCATGCAGCCCAGGGAGAGGTAAACCAGATCCTAACCTGGGCAGAAAAACATGTGCCATGCATATCGGCAATACTTCATTCCAGGGGTAGAGAACTGGCAGGCGGACTACTTAAGTCGCCAGCAGTTGTTCCCAGGGGAATGGTCTCTTCACCCCGACATCTTCCTGGTTATATGCCAAAGATGGGGGATTCTGGATGTAGATCTGTTTGCATCCAGGTTCAACAGCAAGATCGACAACTTTGTGTCAAGAACAAGGGATCCACTTGCATGCGGGACAGATGCGTTGGTGACCCAGTGGGATCAGTTTTCAGATTTATGCATTCCCTCCTATTCTGCTGCTACCACAGGTTCTTCGCAAGATCAAGCAGCAAAAGAAGTCGATGCTTCTTGTAGCCCCAGCGTGGCTCAGACGATCTTGGTATGCAGAAATCGTAAAGATGGCGGTAGGGCCCCCATGGACCCTACCACCACGTCCAGACCTGCTATTGCAGGGACCAGTGTTCCATCCTACCTTACAAACGCTAAAATTAATGGTTTGGATATTGAAACCCACATTCTGAAGCATTGTGGGCTTTCAGGCTCAGTGATATCTACCTTGATTAATGCAAGGAAGCCAGCTTCCAGAGTCATTTATTTTAGAGTCTGGAAGGCATATGTTTCCTGGTGTGAATCCAGGGGTTGGCATCCCAGAAAGTATGTCATAGGTAGAATCCTTGCTTTTCTGCAAATGAGGTTAGAGATGAAGCTGGCCTTGAGTACTATCAAGGGCCAGGTCTCGGCCTTATCGGTATTATTTCAACGTCCGCTTGCTTCGCATTCTTTGGTCCGAAGCTTTATACAGGGGGTAACGTGGCTTAATCCACTGGTTAGAGCACCCCTGAACCCTTGGGACTTGAATTTAGTTCTGTCGGCATTACAGAAACAGCCTTTTGAGCCGATACAACATATTCCCTTGGTCCTTTTGACAAGGA
This sequence comes from Lithobates clamitans, assembly GCA_037952925.1. Classification (NCBI taxonomy): domain Eukaryota; kingdom Metazoa; phylum Chordata; class Amphibia; order Anura; family Ranidae; genus Lithobates; species Lithobates clamitans. Next base: position 5,417,664 of record JBBGZY010000562.1, read on the forward strand.
AGCTAGTTTTTCTGGTAGCCTTTGCAAGAAGGGTATCAGAATTGGTGGCTCTTTCTTGTAAAGAGCCATATTTAATCATTCACAAGGATAAAGTAGTATTGTGTCCTCATCCTAGCTTTCTACCGAAGGTGGTTTTTCATCTAAACCAGGATATTGTTCTGCCTTAATTTTTTCCAGAACCCTGTTCTACGGAAGAAAAGTCACTACATTCTCTGGATGTAGTGAGAGCGGTCAAAATCTATTTGGAGGCGACTGCTCAGGTTTGGAAAACTGATTTTTTGTTCGTGTTGCCTGAAGGCCCTAGAAAAGGACAGGCAGCGTTGAAATCTACTATTGCTAAGTGGATTCGGCAGGTAATTATTCAAGCTTATGGTTTGAAGAGGAAAGTTTCACCTTTTCAAATCAAAGCGCACTCCACTAGGGCTGTTAGTGCTTCATAGGCAGTGCATCACCAGGCCTCCATGGCTCAAATCTGCAAGGCCGCAACTTGGTCTTCAGTCCATACATTCACCAGATTCTATCAGGTGGATGTGAGAAGGCATGAGGATATCGCCTTTGGGCGCAGTGTGCTGCAGGCAGCAGTATAGGTCCTCAGGTCTGATTGCACCCTACTTTTGTTTGTGTCTCCCTCCCCTCAGATAGCATGACTCTGGGACATCCCATTCAGTAAATACTGTGGCTCTGTGTCCCGTGATGTACGAAAAAGAAAATAGGATTTTTATAACAGCTTACCTGTAAAATCCATTTCTTTGAGAACATCACGGGACACAGAGGTCCCTCCCCTCTTTTAATACACGTATCTTGCTTTGCTACAAAACTGAGATACTTCCAGTAAGAGGAGGGGTTATATAGGGAGCTAAACTTCCTGTCTAGGGTGTGCCAATGTCCATCACCTAGAGGTGCCTATATAACCCATTCAGTAAATACTGTGGCTCTATGTCCTGTGATGTACTCGAAGAAAAGGATTTTACAGGTAAGCTGTTATAAAAATCCTATTATTTATATATTCCGTTTTTCAATGATATTTTATGTATATTTTCTATGTTACTAACTAGGACTCTATGTAGGTGTTCAAGCACTTTTTTGTGTTTTATTATTAAATATTATGGATTTATTCTAGGATTTAGCGCCACTTCATTCATGTTATAACTATTTATCGAGTATGTGGTGACACTACAGGTGTTGGCAGCATTATCTGTTTATCAGTTAGGTCACCATTTTCATTGCTTGTGATATTTCTTTTCACATTTTCACTTCATTAGTTTATATTTCTTATTCCTTGGCACACATTTACTATTATTATAACACAATGTAGCACATGAGTTATTATACCCCTCTATCTTTTTAGTGTATATGCTGCATACCACTAAATTAAAAATTACAATAAAAAAAAAACACGGGGTAAAAAGCCTAATGCAGCGTACACACGGGCAAACTTTCCAACCGGACTGGTCCGACAGGCGGAATCCGGCGGACAATCCGATCGTATGTGCGCTGCATCGGACTTCCGACGGACCGTTTCAGTCGGAAATACAACAGATTTTAGATTTGAAACCTGCTTCAAATCTTTACGTCGTAACTCTGCCGGACTCAGTTCCTAACGGAAAGCCTGTTCGTCTGTATGCTGGTCCAACGGACCAGATACGACGCAAGGGCAGAGTACTACATCTCGCGCTCGCTGCAATAGGAAAAACAAATTTTCCTATTGTGGCAAACGCGAGGCAACGATGTCCCTTAGGTCTGGTATGGATTTTAAGGGGCACTCCCTACGGCATGGGGTCTCCCCCAAAATCCATAACAGACCCCTATCCGAGCAGGCAGCCCGGAAAGGAAAGGGGGTGGGGATGAGCGAGTGACCCCCCCCTTCTGAACCATTCTAGGCCACATGCCCTCAACATGGGGAGGTGGGTACTTTGGGGGAGGGGGGCGCCCTGCGGCCCCCCCATCCCAAAGCACCCTGTCCCCATGTTAATGAGGACAAGGGCCTCTTACGACAACCCTGGCTGTTGGTTGTCGGGGTCTGCGGTCAGGGGGCTTATCGGAATCAGGGAGCCCTCTTGGGGGGGACCCCACGCCATTTTTTCAGCGTAGGGAGTTCCCCTTACAATCCATACTAGACCTAAGGGCCTGGTATGCCCCGCGACGGCGCTCACAAGGTGTCAATCTTGCCGATAAAAGCGTCGAGATTGACTTCCTTTTCTAGTCCTGTCGTACCCGAGTCACGTTCAAAATGAACAGACTTGTTCGTGTGTGAGCAAGTCCGTTCATTCAGAAAGTCCGTCGTAACTCCGTCTGGGAGACCGGCGGGAATAGTCTGCCTGAAAGTCCGGTCGTGTGTAGGCAAGTCCGTTCGTAAGAAAAAGTCCGGCGGAAGTCTGTCAAAGGTCTGTCGGAAAGTCCGTCAGACCAGTCTAGTTGGAAAGTTCACCTGTGTGTATGCCCCATAAGAAAAGAAAATGGATGCAGCCACTACATCTAATGGTAAGTTTCAATATATTACATTTTTGGTTTTGTGTGTAATACCACTTTAAGCTTCAAATATAGTTTGATTTTATGTTTTTGAGTGTAGATATACTTTAAGAAATGCATTGGTGTTTTTATCTTCCTGCAACCTGACTGGTCAGTGAAGGAAAGGCAGCATACTAATGAGCTTCTCTCTCGTTCCCTCTCTGTGGTGTAGTAGAACCTGGCTGACTGATAATGCTGCCTCACTCTCTCTTACACTGGCAGCTGCTACGCTAGCTATATTAGAAAACTAATATAAAGAAAAATTCAGATATTAGATGGATTTAAAAAACGGGTAATTGTAGTTAATCGGTAGATTTCTTTGTGTTTAATTGCAGTGGCAACACATGGATCGCAATTTGGCTGGTCACTGCTGAACTGGTCATTTTTTGATCCATCTATGGCCACCTTTAAATCATGATTCAAACAGATAAAGGTGATGAACTAATGACATATCAGATTGATATGGTGTATTTATTTCCATGATTTGTATTAACAAAATGTAAGAGTAAGTGCACCCCTACATTTACCATTCGTTCAAATTCATATTAAGTGCCAATTACTAGAACCTCCTTAGGGAGTATCCAGGTGGAACCTGTGTTATTTATAGCACAAGTATCTAGGGTCCTGTTTTCTTTTACTATTGACATGTGTGGTGTAATAATACCAAGATCAATAGAACTCTCTAAGGCCCTGAAAAAATAAATTGTGGATAAGTTTCAGTCGGGCAAGGGGTTTAAAAAAAAACACCAAATTATTTAAAATCAAGAATTCCATTGCAAGAAAAATAATCTACAAGTGAAATAGATTTCAAACAGCTGCTAATTTGTCAAGGACTGGCCAGCCTAGCAAATTTATCCTAAGACCAGACTGACTGTATGATGCTAAAAATGTCTCCAAAAAGCCCAAAATCTCATTGTGGGCGTTCAGGTAAGTTTTGCAACAGTTGGGTCACAATACACACATCTACAATTAGAAAGAGATTGTTCTAATTCAACCTGCTCAAGAGCTATGTTAAAACGACCTTGCTGTCCAAACAGTGCAGTAGAGCATTATTACAGTTTGCTATTGAACATTTGGGCAAAGACCAGGCCTTCTGGAACAATGTACCTGTAGCCAGGGGCAGTCTACATTCTCCACTGTAGGTGGCGCTTAGCCACAGCGGCATTGAAGAGGGAGAGGAAGTTGAGAGGAACATCGTTCCTCTATGGTTTCCTGGGTCACTAGTGAAGCCATCCAACTGGATGCGTGTGCCCCATGTGACTCTGGCAGCCATCTTGGGTAGGGCAAAATCTATTTAGGACCCTGGCCCCCAGGCCTGGCGCAGTTTAGGGACAGGGTCCCCCCCCCCCCTGTCTGTCAGGGACAGTAATTAAAGACAGGGAGAGGTTCCAGACAAGTTTGGAAAGAGCAGGGACATGCCATCCTTACTGAAAGCCTCCCCATATGGGTACAGACCAGCCAAGCCACATTCCACCCTTCAAGACAGATGCTGTCGATGCACCTGAGGCCTACTGAAATATTCTTCTGTGAGTGGGCCTGGTCAAGGTTGTCTTCCCACTGGGTAGTTACTGTTACTGCAACTGGACTGAGTGTTTACTGCCGCCGTACCAGTCTGCACCTCCTCGCATGCTGATCAATCAAAGATAGAGCTTTGAGTCACAAAACAGTAGACAGGTTTGCAGCAAACTGAAAACTGTATTCCAGGATAAGAACCTCATAACTGTGGAGAATGATAGAAATGTTATGGTTTTGTCAGATTTAGAGCCTGGGCAGCTTGCAGTCATCAAGTCAACTGTACATTCTGCATCGAGTTATATTGTGCTTGATAGGAACGTGAGACCCTCTGTCCAAAAGTTGAAGTTGAATGGAAATGAGCATTTTAACCACTTGCCGACCGCCTCACGCCTATATACGTGAGCAGGTCGGCACGGGCAGGCAAAATCACGTACCTAGTACGTGATGCCTTCCCGCGGGCGGGGGGTCCGATCGGACCCCCCCCCGGTGCCCTGAGTGGTCGGCTCTCGTTCGCGGGCGATTAGGGGTCAGGGGGAGGCCATCCATTGATGGCCACCCCCTCCCGATCGCTCCCACGAATCAAATGCTTCCTCTCCCTCTGTAATGTAAACAGAGGGAGAGGAAGTGATGTCATCTCTCCTGGAGCCGGTCTTTTTGATCCGACGCCGAGGAGAGAAGACATCCAAGTAAGTGCACCAAAACCACACGCTCAGTAGAACACGCCAGGCACACTTTTCACCCCCCTGTCACCCCCCGATCACCCCCCGATCACCCCCCTGTACCCACTGTCACTCTGACACCAATAGCAGTTTTTTTTTTTTTTTGCATTGGTGTCAGTTTGTCAGTTATAAGTGTTAGGGCAGTTAGGTTAGCCCCCTTTAGGTCTAGGGTACCCCCCCTTAGGTCCAGGGTACCCCCTAACCCCCCCTAATAAAAGTTAACCCCTTGATTACCCCCCGTCACCAGTGTCGCTAAGCGATCGTTTTTCTGATCGCTGTATTAGTGACACAGGTGACGCTAGTTTAGGGAGGTAAGTATATAGGTTCGCTGTCAGTGTTTTATAGCGACAGGGACCCCCATATACTACCTGCTAAAGGTTTTAACCCCCTGATTGCCCCCTAGCTAACCCTTTCACCAGCGATCACCGTATAAGTGTTACGGGTGACGCTGGTTAGATAGTTTGTTTTTTGTAGTTTATTACAGTTTATTACAGTTTATTATAGTTTTAGGGCACCCGCCGTTTATTACCTTATAAAGGTTTAACCCCCTAATTGCCCGGCGGTGATAGAAGTTAAGTTTTTAAGATCAGATAAGGTCTGCGTCGCCCCAGGCAGCGTCAGGTTAGCGCCAGTACCGCTAAAACCCACGCACGCAGCATACACCTCCCTTAGTGCTATAGTATCTGAACGGATCGATATCTGATCCGATCAGATCTATACTCCCCAGCAGTTTAGGGTTCCCTGAAACGCAGTGTTAGCGGGATCAGCCCAGATACCTGCTAGCACCTGCGTTTTGCTCCTCGGCCCAGCCCAGCCCAGCCCACCCAAGTGCAGTATCGATCGATTACTGACACTTACAAAACACTAAGCACACATAACTGCAGCGGTCGCAGAGTCAGGCCTGATCCCTGCGATCGCTAACAGTTTTTTGGTAGCGTTTTGAATCAGTCGCTGACAGTCGGGAGCTTTTTTGCCTGTGAGTCTCACTAGTGTACCCCTAAATTTAGAGGCCAAAATGGCAAATCGAAGGTACACTAGTGAAGAGGCCTACAGGATTCTGAGCATGACAGATAGTGAAGAGGAAGTCACTCATCTGTCAAGTTCAGGCTCAGAATACGATCCTGTAGAGGACAGCGGCTCCATGACAGATAGCTCTGACGACGGAGTTGTGGTCCCTGCTAAGGTCAGGCGTACCAGACCCCGAACTTATGCTGTCCTTGAAGTGCAAGAACCGCAGGGCTCTCGTAGGGAGCAGAGAGGTACTAGTGCCGCTACTCCTTCTGGTGAACTGGCAAGCACCAGCGGCCTAGTACACCCTGGTCGTACATCCAGCACTGCAGTATCACGTGGTGACGTGGCGAGTCCCATAAGTGCAGTTCAAGCTGGCAGGGGGGCAAGCACTAGTAGTGTCCCGCTGCCACCAAGAAGACGAACACAGGCCCGTCGTGCCCATAGTGCCCTTCCTGCTGCATTGGCCAATCCGAATTGGGTACCCACCACTTCTGCAGCACCCGTACTTCCCCCTTTCACTGGCCAACCCGGAATTCAGGTGGAAACAGTTGACTTTATGCCACTGGATTTTTATTCGCTGTTTTTCACCGAAGATCTCCATAGATCTATTGTGGACCAAAGCAATTTATACGCTGGTCAATACATCGCCACTATGCCCCAGTCCACCCTTGCCAGAGATTGGAGACCAATTACGGTCTCCGAATTTAAGATCTTTCTGGGCCTTTCCCTCCTCATGGGGTTGAATAAAAAGAGTGAGTTGCGGTCATATTGGTCCACTGACCCAATTTACCATTCACCCTTGTTCTCTGCTTCCATGGCCAGGGCACGATACGAGCAGATTTTGCGGTTCATGCACTTCAACGACAATGAACTCTGTCGTCCTCGTGGAGACCCTGAATACGATCGGCTCTACAAAATTCGGCCCCTCGTAAACCACTTCAACCAACGTTTTGCAGACTTGTTTACCCCCCATCAAGTTGTCTGCGTTGATGAGTCCCTGGTTAAATTTTCTGGCCGCTTGTCATTCAAACAGTACCTTCCCAGCAAGCGTGCCAGATACGGGGTCAAGATGTATAAGCTCTGTGACAGGGCCACAGGCTATACATGTAGATTTATGGTTTACGAGGGCAAAGATAGTCACGTAGAGCCGACAAACTGCCCTGACTACATAGGAAGCGCTGGCAAGATAGTGTGGGACTTGGTGTCACCCTTATTCGGAAAGGGGTACCACTTGTACGTGGACAATTATTATACGAGCGTGCCACTTTTTAGCCACCTTTTTGATCATCAGATTGGAGCATGTGGCACCGTGCGACCTAATCGCCGGGGCTTTCCCCAGCGGCTTGTAGATTCCCGTCTTAGGCTGGGGGAGAGAGCCTGCTTGAAGTATAATAATTTGCTCGCTATGAAGTGGAGGGATAAGAAAAATGTTTTCGTTCTCACCTCCCTTCATGCAGACACGATGGTCCAAATTCCTACGGCGACTGGTGTTGTGGAGAAACCCCTCTGTGTCCACGAATATAACCTTAATATGGGAGGGGGGGACCTCAACGACCAGTTGTTGGCGCCGTACCTAATTGCCCGTAAGGCCAGACGCTGGTACAAAAAAGTGTCTGTTTATTTATTTCAATTGGCTTTGCTGAATGCTTATGTGCTATACAGAGCTTCAGGACGGACTGGATCCTTCCTTAAATTCCAGGAAGAGATCGTCAGAGCCCTTCTGTTTCCAGACGGTGCTCCACCTCACCATCCCCAACCAAATGCAGTAAGCCGGCTGCATGAGAGGCATTTTCTTTATGCCCTCCCGAGTACCCCTACCCAACGAACCCCCCAAAAAAGATGTCGTGTCTGCAGCAAGCGCGGATTTAGGCGTGACACCCGATATTATTGTCCCCTCTGTCCTGGCAATCCTGGTCTTTGCATTGGTGAATGTTTTGAACGCTACCACACACTAGTGGAGTATTAGCGTAGGGTACAGCACTGCACAGACTAGGCACACTTCCACAGGGTCTCCCAAGATGCTGTCGCATTTTGAGAGACCCAAACCTGGTACCAGTTAAAAAAGTTAAAGTTACAAAAAAAAGTGTAAAAAAAACAAAAAAAAGTAAAAAAAAGAAAAAAACACAAAAAAAATATAAAATAAAAAAACCAAAAATAGTTGTTGTTTTATTGTTCTCTCTCTATTCTCTCTCTATTCTGCATTCTATACTGCAATGTTTTATTGTTATGTTTTTATCATGTTTGCTTTATAGGTATGCAATTTTTTTATACTTTGTTTTTTTTATTGTTAACCACCCTTGTGTTTTCAGGTACGCCATTCAGCTGCAGAGCGGATTTATTTATCTTGACAGCAACAGCGTTTGCTCCCACGATACATAAAGCCGCGACTCCAGCGCTGTCGGAGGTGATTTCACCACCACAGTTACATACTTCAGCATATATGCCGAAGCGTGGGGGCAGCAGTGGGTGGAGGAGCGATTTGCTCCTGCCTTTTGCGGGAGGATGCCCCCATGCTTCGGCATATATATATTTTTAGGTAGGCACAGGTTGCGTTAAATGTTTTATTTTTTACTATGTTTTTTTTGTATTTTGCTTTGCAGGTATGGTAAGTAATACTGTTATACTGTAATGTTACTTTGTTTTTTTGTTAACCATCATTTGCTTAGCAGGTACGCCATTCAGTTGCAGCACGGATTTATTTATCTTGACAGCAACAGCGTTTGCTCCCACGATACATAAAGCCGTGACTCCAGTGCTGTCGGAGGTGATTTCACCACCACAGTTACATACTTCAGCATATATGCCGAAGCGTGGGGGCAGCAGTGGGTGGAGGAGCGATTTGCTCCTGCCTTTTGCGGGAGGATGCCCCCATGCTTCGGCATATATATACGGTGCATGTATGCCCATCATTAGAAGTGGGTGGATGAAGGGAGGTATTCTAATGGTGGGCATACCCACCGATCAATATCTTTTTTTCGTTCAGCCCACAGGCTGCATGAAAAAAAAGTTTACAATGTATGCCCAACAAGGACCAGCAACGTACTGGTATGTTGCTGGACTTTGAGTGGTTATACCAGAATGATGCCTGCAGGTTTAGGTATCATCTTGGTATCATTCTTTTCAGCCAGTGGTCGGCTTTCTTGTAAAAGCAATCCTAGCGGCTAATTAGCCTCTAGACTGCTTTTACAAGCAGTGGGAGGGAATGCCCCCCCCCCCCACACCGTCGTCCATGTTTTTCTCTGGCTCTCCTGTCCCAACAGGGAACTTGAGAATGCAGCCGGTGATTCAGCCAGCTGACCATAGAGCTGATCAGAGACCAGAATGGCTCCAAACATCTCTATGGCCTAAGAAACTGGAAGCTACAAGCATGTCATGACTTAGATTTCGCCGGATGTAAACAGCGCCATTGGGAAATTGGGAAAGCATTTTATCACACCGATCTTGGTGTGGTCAGATGCTTTGAGGGCAGAGGAGAGATCTAGGGTCTAATAGACCCCAATTTTTTCTAAAAAGAGTACCTGTCACTACCTATTGCTATCATGGGGGATATTTACATTCCCTGAGATAACAATAAAAATGATTAAAAAAAAATAAAAATGAAAGGAACAGTTTAAAAATAAGATAAAAAAGCAAAAAAAATAATTAAAAAAAAAAAAAAAAAAAAAAGCACCCCTGCCCCCCCCCTGCTCTCGCACAAAGGCGAACGCAAGCGTCGGTCTGGCGTCAAATGTAAACAGCAATTGCACCATGCATGTGAGGTATCACCGCGAAGGTCAGATCGAGGGCAGTAATTTTAGCAGTAGACCTCCTCTGTAAATCTAAAGTGGTAACCTGTAAAGGCTTTTAAAGGCTTTTAAAAATGTATTTAGTTTGTCGCCACTGCACGTTTGTGCGCAATTTTAAAGCATGTCATGTTTGGTATCCATGTACTCGGCCTAAGATCATCTTTTTTATTTCATCAAACATTTTGACAAAATAGTGTGTTTTAGTGTATTAAAATTTAAAAAAGTGTGTTTTTTCCCCAAAAAATGCGTTTGAAAAATCGCTGCGCAAATACTGTGTGAAAAAAAAAAATTAAACACCCACCATTTTAATCTGTAGGGCATTTGCTTTAAAAAAATATATAATGTTTGGGGGTTCAAAGTAATTTTTTTGCAAAAAAAAATTATTTTTTCATGTAAACAATAAGGGGCAGAAAGGGCTTTGTCTTCAAGTGGTTAGAAGAGTGGTCGATGTGTGACATAAGCTTCTAAATGTTGTGCATAAAATGCCAGGACAGTTCAAAACCTCCCCAAATGACCCCATTTTGGAAAGTAGACACCCCAAGCTATTTGCTGAGAGGCATGTCGAGTCCATTGAATATTTTATATTGTAACACAAGTTGCGGGAAAAAGACAAATTTTTTTTTTTTTTTGCACAAAGTTGTCACTAAATGATATATTGCTCAAACATGCCATGGGAATATGTGAAATTACACCCCAAAATACATTCTGTTGCTTCTCCTGAGTACGGGGATACCACATGTGTGAGACTTTTTGGGAGCCTAGCCGTGTACGGGACCCCGAAAACCAAGCCCCGCCTTCAGGCTTTCTAAGGGCGTAAATTTTTGATTTCACTCTTCACTGCCTATCACAGTTTCGGAGGCCATGGAATGCCTAGATGGCACAACCCCCCCCCAAATGACCCCATTTTGGAAAATAGACACCCAAAGCTATTTGCTGAGAGGTATAGTGAGTATTTTGCAGACCTCACTTTTTTTCACAAAGTTTTGAAAATTGAAAAAAGAAAAAAAAATACGTTTTTCTTGCCTTTCTTCATTTTCAAAAACAAATGAGAGATGCAAAATACTCACCATGCCTCTCAGCAAATAGCTTGGGGTGTCTACTTTCCAAAATGGGGTCATTTGGGGGGGGTTTGTGCCATCTTGGCATTTTATGGCCTTCAAAAGTGTGATAGGTAGTGAGGAGTAAAATCAAAAATGTATGCCCTTAGAAATCCTGAAGGCGGTGCTTGGTTTTCGGGGCCCCGTACGCGGCTAGGTTCCCAAAAAGTCCCACACATGTGGTATCCCCGTACTCAGGAGAAGCAGCAGAATATATTTTGGGGTGTAATTCCACATATGCCCATGGCATGTTTGAGCAATATATCATTTAGTGACAACTTTGTGCAAAAAAAAAAAAAAAATTGTCACTTTCCCGCAACTTGTGTCAAAATATAAAATATTCCATGGACTCAACATGCCTCTCAGCAAATAGCTTGGGGTGTCTACTTTCCAAAATGGGGTCAATTGGGGGGGGTTTGTGCCATCTGGGCATTTTATGGCCTTCAAAAATGTGATAGGTAGTGGGGAGTGAAATTACAACTTTACACCCTTAGAAATCCTGAAGGCGGTGCTGGGTTTTCGGGGCCCCGTACGCAGCTAGGCTCCCAAAAAGTCCCACACATGTGGTATCCCCGTACTCAGGAGAATCAGCAGAATGTATTTTGGGGTGCAATTCCACATATGCCCATGGCCTGTGTGAGCAATATATCATTTAGTGACAACTTTGTGCAAAAAAAAAAAAAATTCTCACATTCCCGCAACTTGTGTCAAAAAATAAAATATTCCATGGACTCAACATGCCTCTCAGCAAATAGCTTGGGGTGTCTACTTTCCAAAATGGGGTCATTTGGGGGGGTTTTGTGCCATCTTGGCATTTTATGGCCTTCAAAACTGTGATAGGTAGTGAGAAGTGAAATCAAAAATTTATGCCCTTAGAAATCCTGAAGGCGGTGCTTGGTTTTCGGGGCCCCGTACGCGGCTAGGCTCCCAAAAAGTCCCACACATGTGGTATCCCCGTACTCAGGAGAAGCAGCAGAATATATTTTGGGGTGCAATTCCACATATGCCCATGGCATGTTTGAGGAATATATCATTTAGTGACAACTTTGTGCAAAAAAAAAAAAAAAAAAAATTGTCACTTTCCAGCAACTTGTGTCAAAATATAAAATATTCCATGGACTCAACATGCCTCTCAGCAAATAGCTTGGGGTGTCTACTTTCCAAAATGGGGTCATTTGGGGGGGTTTTGTGCCATCTTGGCATTTTATGGCCTTCAAAACTCTGATAGGTAGTGAGGAGTGAAATGAAAAATTTATGCCCTTAGAAATCCTAAAGGCGGTGATTGGTTTTCGGGGCCCCGTACGCGGCTAGGCTCCCAAAAAGTCCCACACATGTGGTATCCCCATACTCAGGAGAAGCAGCTAAATGTATTTTGGGGTACAATTCCACATATGCCCATGGCCTGTGTGAGCAATATATCATTTAGTGACAACTTTGTGCAAAAAAAAAAACAATTGTCACATTCCCACAACTTGTGTCAAAAAATAAAATATTCCATGGACTCAACATACCTCTCAGCAAATAGCTTGGGGTGTCTACTTTCCAAAATGGGGTCATTTGGGGGTGTTTTGTGCCATCTTGGCATTTTATGGCCTTCAAAACTGTGATAGGTAGTGAGGAGTGTAATCAAAAATCTATGCCCTTAGAAATCCTGAAGGCGGTGCTTGGTTTTCGGGGCCCCATACGCGGCTAGGCTCCCAAAAAGTCCCACACATGTGGTATCCCCGTACTCAGGAGAAGCAGCTGAATGTATTTTGGGGTGCAATTCCACATATGCCCATGGCCTGTGTGAGCAATATATCATTTAGTGACAACTTTTTGTAAATTTTTTTTTTTTTGTCATTATTCAATCACCTGGGACAAAAAAAATAAATATTCAATGGGTTCAACATGCCTCTCAGCAATTTCCTTGGGGTGTCTACTTTCCAAAATGGGGTCATTTGGGGGGGTTTTGTACTGCCCTGCCATTTTAGCACCTCAAGAAATGACATAGGCAGTCATAAACTAAAAGCTGTGTAAATTCCAGAAAATGTACCCTAGTTTGTAGGCGCTATAACTTTTGCGCAAACCAATAAATATACGCTTATTGACTTTTTTTTTTACCAAAGACATGTGGCCGAATACATTTTGGCCTAAATGTATGACTAAAATTGAGTTTATTGGATTTTTTTTATAACAAAAAGTAGAAAATATCATTTTTTTTCAAAATTTTCGGTCTTTTTCCGTTTATAGCGCAAAAAATAAAAATGGCAGAGGTGATCAAATACCATCAAAAGAAAGCTCTATTTGTGGGAAGAAAAGGACGCAAATTTCGTTTGGGTACACCATTGCATGACTGCGCAATTAGCAGTTAAAGCTATGCAGTGCCAAATTGTAAAAAGTGCTCTGGTCAGGAAGGGGGTAAATCCTTCCGGGGCTGAAGTGGTTAATATGAGGAATCCACTAAGGAATGACTTAAAAACAAGAAATAGAGGATTATGGACTGCACTGGTCAAAGCTCTTATTTGATTCAAATTGAAAATTTGCAGTGGTATTTTAGTACAGGCATTTCATGCAAAGAAATCCATAAACATTTTGCAATTAGTAACCCTAATTACTAGTAAAAATAAATAAATAAATAAAAATGCCATAAAAATATCCCATAGTTTGTAGACACGATAACTTTTGCGCAAACCAATTAATATATGCTTTTTGCGATTTTTTTTTTTTTTACCAAAAACATGTAGCAGAATACATATTGGCCTAAATTGATGAGGAAATTTGATTTTTGCCTATTTTATATTTTTAAATGGCTAGCCTTTCATTTTATCATTCTCTGTCTTTCTAATAGATGCTGAGCTATACAGAGTGTAGCAAGGTCTCCGGCCTCCTTCAGTCTAATGAGAACCTCCAGGAGCAGAGATAGCTGACATCCTTCTGTATATGGGGGGTTGTGAGGCATAGTGGGTGCAAGGTGGATACAGTTATTGGGCGCCAGACACTTCTTGAATGCAAAAGAGATGTTTATTTCTCTTACAAACTTTTATGGGGGAAAGAGGGTTAGGGCCAGGACACCCTTAAGTAGTTGCAAGTTCAATTAGCAGACTCTGAGACTTCCATAGGAAGACAACCATGCAGAGAAAGGCCTCCAGCAAGACGCCACATATTCACATGCATGAATGCTGTCTCCAATGGCAACAGTCTTTAACAGTTCCTAACACAAAGCCTAACAGTTCCTTTTCCTTCTCCACAACTTCTCCTTGTAGTTCTTCAGCACACTGAGCTCCCGGTCTCTCACTAGACCTTCTGATTCACTGCCACTGAATCCCTTGAGCTCCTGCAATCTTCACGGTGGTATCTTCCCCTGTTTCTCTGCTGGGTCCCTAACTTAGCACTCAAGATACCTCTCAAACTTCACCCACGCTGGCCTGCTCGGTCCCTGGCTTGACACACAAGGCTGCTCTGCAAGCGTCACCTGCGCTGGCTGGATCCCTGACTTGATTCCCACTGAAGTTTCTTCACCATCCCCGGTTGGTGAGAATACTACTCCGGTACTTGCTTCAGTTACTCACCGTGGTCCCTGGTAATAAGGTGGTTGGTCCCTTAGTGGAGACAGCTTCCCCTCTACCTCTGACCACGACAGGTTCTCCATCCGACAGGACCGTCACTTTTGTTAGGATTGCCAGCAGCAATCCCAACCCTGCGCTGCTCTCTTGCTTCTGGATAGGCCCTCAGACAGCCTAGCAGCTAGATGTGCCTGGGATAGGCCCCATCTCTGGCCTAGCAGCCTGGGCAATACGACACACGTAAACCCAGACATCCATCCAGGTGGCACAGAACATCGATCACCTAACTTACCCCAAATATATAGGCGCTCCCAGTAGACCTTGGGATTCAAAGACACCCTTGCCCATTGGCTAAGATACCCACGTACCCATAACCTGACCTTGTGTTGCCCTTCTCATATCTAGCACCACCAAGTACCCGGGCAGTAGTAGAGACAAGTGCAACCAGACCAGAATCAGTAGATCCCTAACAATCAACCGGGGCAACTACTCCTGGCAAGTACATTTGTGAGGAGCATCCCTACCTAAACTCCACGGTGCTACAAAAGCATGGCTGTTATACCTCCTGGTATTATCTCTACCGTTTTTAAATCGATTGTACACCCTAGTGTGAAACATATAGACTATGTAGTGCTATATACATTGATTTTCCATTTTTAAATTGTCCCTATTTATACTTGTGCATATGTTGTCACAATGTTGTCAATTTTGTTTTTTATTTCAGCGCAGTGCAAGGCATGTGTTCTTTATTACATTGTTTGGTCCATATACTGTATGTGCATTGAGCTGCCATTGAAAATGTGAATGATAACTCACTGCCACACACATATGCCATGCATTAACACATATAACAGTGCGAAAGCAGTGTGAACAGCCATGCCTTGTAATGAGTATGAAAATAATGACACAGACAAAGATTCCTCTGCCTGCACCAGATGAAAGTGAAAACAGCTCTCTCAGGGGAGACAGGCTTCAATATATAATTCTAGTTCAGGTCCCCAGAGATGAACCATCTCTCCAAATCCGTGGCCATAAGGGGGTGTAAAGTATAAAGAAATACATATGGCATGTATCCACTTATGTACCTGTTGTGTACTTTTGAGATCAGCATAGGTGTGTCCCCAGAAAGCATATTTATAGATCTCACTAAAGGATGCTCTTAAGGCTTTTAGTCTTCTCTACCATGTAAACCATAGTTTCCAATGAGAGCCAGAAAGAACTGCTGGCTACAGCAACATAAAGAAATAGATAATATGTTTCCTCTTGCAAAAAGGAATATCCTTGTTCTCTGGATTTGGATGGAAATTCTGCTGCAGTGCTTTAGGCCTCATCCACACTAGGCGTCAAAAACGCCGCTTGACTTTTTTTTTTTTTTGCTTCTAAACACCCCTCTATGCTAGCTTATGTGTCCATGCACACATAGGCCTTCACAGGCATTTAGAGGCAGAGAAAAAACTTGCTTTGTCTCAAATAAAATGCCTAAAAGCTTGTAAATGCATTTAAACGTGCTTGAACGTTGGTGCGTTTAGCACTTGAGCGTTCATTTATTTCAATGGCCAGAATTATTTATTATTCTGGCCAATGAATTGAACGCCAAAATGCTTGACATGCCTGAATGCATCTAAACTTGCCTAATGCCGCGTACACATGACTGGACTTTCCATCAGAAAAGGTCTGACGGATTTGTCAAAACAAATCCGTCGGACGTTCTGATCGTATGTGGGCTTCATCGGACCTTTTCTGTCGAAAAAT
Organism: Lithobates clamitans; assembly: GCA_037952925.1. Classification (NCBI taxonomy): domain Eukaryota; kingdom Metazoa; phylum Chordata; class Amphibia; order Anura; family Ranidae; genus Lithobates; species Lithobates clamitans. The sequence goes on from JBBGZY010000562.1 coordinate 5,433,596, forward strand.
CTGATGGACCTTAGAAATAGAACATGTTTCAAATCTTTCCGAAGGACTCGATTCCTATCGAAAAAAACGTTTGTCTGTATGCTAGTCCGACGGACCAAAAACAACGCAAGGGCAGCTATTGGCTACTGGCTATTGAACTTCCTTTTCTAGTCCGGTCGTACGTCATCACGTTCGAAACGATCGGACTTTGGTGGGATTGTGTGTAGGCAAGTCCGTTTTGTCTGAACTCCGTCAAGCTGGATTCACACCTATGCATTTTTTAGTGCTTTTTGCATGTTGCAGATTTACACTACAGAACGTGTTCCATAGGAAACCATGTTAAATGGACTGTAGTGCAAATCTGCAAAATGCAAAAAGCACTAAAAATGCATAGGTGTGAATCCAGCCTAAGTGACAAAGCTTACTAAGTGAACCCAAGATTATAAGGGCACACAAAAGCATGACTAGGGTAGATCAGAGGTCACCCCAAAACTCCCAAACAACCCTCTAAAAAACTCCACCACCCTTTAACCCCAATAAAACATTTAACATAAAATAGAATTAAAATAGCCATCAGGCCTTTTATTAAGCAAAATAACAATAAATCACAATTACACACTACAACAAATATATATGCCGCCCAGCCGCAAGACACCGCCTTGGAGACATTATCACTCACCCACAGACCTTACAGATCTACCACAACCTGGTCCCTATTATTGGAACACACCCAACCAGAGGACACCATACCAACCGATTGTTCCCCACAAACAGATTTTAACTGCATTCAATGGGTCCCAACTGCTGACCCTAATTCCCTGTACACACGATCGGACATTGATCGGACATTCTGACAACAAAATCCATGGATTTTTTCCGACAGATGTTGGCTCAAACTTGTCTTACATACACACGGTCGCACAAAGTTGTCAGAAAATCCGATCGTTCTGAACGTGGTGACGTAAAACACGTACATCGGGACTATAAACGGGGTAGTAGGCAATAGCTTTCGTCTCTTAATTTATTCTGAGCATGCGTGGCACTTTGTGTGTTGGATTTGTGTACACACAATCGGAATTTAACCGATCGGATTTTGTTGGTGGAAAATTTTATAGCCTGCTCTCAAACTCTGTGTCGGAAATTCTGACGGAAAAAGTCCGCTGGAACCCACACACGATTGGAATTTCCGACAACACAATCCGATCGCACTTTTCCGTTGGAAAATCCGACCGTGTGTACAGGGCATAACCCTGTAAGACTTATGCACCTCCTGCCTATATAGCCAATACCAGTGAGAGAGGGAGGGATGTTCATCTGATGGCTTTCAGGCTCCGACTGTTACAGTCCAAACCCCTCCCTGCAGTCTAATTTCCTACGCTCCTCCCCATCACCCTGTCTCCTTGGCCAATCCAACATCTCCTTTTGAACACTTTTAAGTCTATGCTTCCGGGTTCCACCTTCCACCCTGTCATGCCAGCCCTACACTTCATTCATTCCTCATAGCTCCGGGCCTTTTTTTCTGATTTCTGGTTCTTTGAGATGCTTGCTCCTAAGGCCTGGTTCACACCTATGCAGGTTACGGTTTGCATATTCCAGGTGCATTTTGCATTTTTCAATACATGTTTTTGATCCATTGAAATCTATGGTACCAAAAACCAGAAAAAAAGTCCCTGGCCCTTTCCATAAAATGCACAGATGTGAACATGACCCATAGGAAACCATGTAAAAAGGATTGTAGTGTGTGCAGTCTTCAAGTCATTCCACAGATTTTCAATGGGATTTAAGTCTGGGCTCTCCTTTGACTACTGTGTGGTCATTTTTGCTGTGTGCTTTGGGTCATTGTCATGTTGGAAGGTAAACCATCTTCTCATTGACAACTTTCTGGCAGAGGGCAGCAGATTTTCAGTGCTTTCTGGCAGAGGGCAGCAGATTTTCACTGCTTTTTGCATTTTGCAGATTTGCACTACAGAACGTGTTCCATGCCTTTTTTAGTACTTTTTCAGTTTTGCAGAAACTCACTACAGTCCATTTAACATAGTTTCCTATGGGTCATGTTCACAATTGTGCATTTTGTGGAAAGAGCCAGGGACTTTTTCTGTTTTCTGGTTCCATAGACTTCAATGAATCAAAAATGTGTATTGAAAAATGCAAAATGCACCTGGAATATGCAAACTGTAACCTGCATAGGTGTGAACCAGGCCTGAGGCCAGATTCCCATTACTATGCTGTATTGTGTTACCAGTGATTTGTGTGTAATCTGCTTTGAAGTAAGGCCCCTGTCATCACAGGATTCTGTCCCAGTCAAAAGGGGATCTGTGAGCTGATCCCCTGCTGATCAGAACAGGGCAGATCACACATCCATATCTGCTCAGTATCTGCAGAGCGGACACAGGCAGAGCCCACTCTGCTCTATGGTCGGTCAGAAGTAAACAGACTCAGCTACCAATTTACACCCGGCTACCACTAATCAAGGTGAAAAAGAGAGGTTGACATAGGTGACAGAGGTTTAATGTTACCTTTGTCTATCTAAAAAGAAAACTTGGATTTAGATGTACTTTAAATTGTATGACTTGTTGGGATATGTGTCTACTAACGTTGCACATCTAGACTTTGCAATATTTGCCCACTCTTCTTGGCAGAACTGATGGTGATCGTTTGGGGACTGCAGTCTTCAAGTCATTCCACAGATTTTCAATGGGGTTTAAGTTTGGGCTCTCCTTTAACCACTGTGTGGTCATTTTTGCTGTGTGCTTTGGGTCATTGTCATGTTGGAAGGTAAACCATCTTCTCATTGACAACTTTCTGGCAGAGGGCAGCAGATTTTCCTCAAGAATTTGTTGGTATTTTGCCCCATCCATTTTTCCTTCTATCCTGACAAGTGCTCCAGTTCCTGAAACACCCCCATAAAAGGATGCTACCATCTCCATGCTTTACTATTGGGATGGTGTTATTTGGATGGTGAGCTGTATTGGATTTCCGCCATACATATCGTTTAATGCTAAGGCAAAATAATTAAATTTTATTCTCATCTGACCTTAACACCTTTTTTCATGTGGCCTCAGAATCTTTAAGGTGCTTTTAAGGTGGTCAGATGAGACTACAATTGAATTATTTGGCCCATAGGTGTGCGCAGGGGGTGTGCTTAGGCACACCCTAATCCAGGCACAGCTCCAGGGGCGTGCTTGGGTCCACTGCCATATCTGCAACCATCTGTCAGGGCTAATATAGTACCAGGTTCATTGGAAAAGGTACGGTCCAGAGGAACGCTCTTGGGTCTCATCCTCGGATGTACATGCCCCTGTCCTCCTCCGTGATTTCCATAGACGTTTTCCCCTCAAGCCTGGTGGTCCTCCGAGGGGGAGGGGTCGTTGAGCAGGGGGTACTCTCAGGGCTGGGCTCAGCCCTTCCTTCTCTGAGCTGGCCGCTCAGCTGTCGGCTAATTGACAGCTCCAATGTCTCCACAGTGACTCACCTGTTGATGATATCCTGCTTGTCAGTCCTGCTTACTTAAGCCATCCAGCCCAGATGATCTCTGCCTTCGCCTTGGTCAACATCACAGAGATTCTCCTGCGCTCCTGTTAAAGACTTGCTTGGCTGACATTCATTCTGGCTTCAGATGCTGCTTGCTGTTCCACTACGCTGATTCCTGGCTACCTGACTTTCTGGCTTGTTTGACTATCCGTTCCGGTTACCAAACTTTTAGTATGTTTTGACTACGTTTGTTCTATTTACTTTTATTATCAAACAAGTGTGATTTAACTGTACTTCTGTGTTGGTCTGATTCATGGTTTCTGACACCATCTCTATCACAAGGCTGGCAAAGGCAGTCATCGACTTTCTCCTCTGGCTGCAGTTTCCCTTTAGTGTCTTGCACACAGGATATTGAGGCTTGCAGCCGGCTGCTGTACAGTATTTCCCCGGGCTGAGGAGGTGGTGGGAGGGGCGGGGGTGTGGCCGAAATTCCCTTCATACACACTCACATGTGGCTGCTCTGGCTGATCGAGCAGCTGAACTTGGGAAGGAGGCGGAGCAGAGATGGCAGCCCAGGAGTTTTTTGCTTCCAGCAATGTGGTAAGTGGCTGATGGGGAGAGGTTTATATTTCTCACTGCAGGAATTCCCCCCCATGTTCCATCTGTGCTCCTTCAACCCTTAGGGCTCATTTACACTCGCTTCGGCTTCAACACACGTTAACGGCTAGTTAACACTTGCTTCAAAACAAGGCTTTGGAAAGGCTTTGTTAAAGCTCTCTGAATGCTAGTCAAAGCTCCTGTCACTAGATAAAAAGGTTAGCTTACAGTCCTGTTTACACCTTCCTTTTGCTTTGCTTTGCTTTGGCTTTGCTTCAAAAATTATACCCCATGTAGCTTTAGTTGTGCTTCAAAGCGTCTTCAAAGCCTCCAAAGAAGTCTATGGCAAAGCTCGCTTGAAGCCCAGCCGAAGCCTCATCGAAGCCCCAGGAAGCCTCACCAAAGCCTCAACAAAGGCTCATCGAAGCCCCCTTGAAGGTCCACCAAAGCCTCATCGAAGCCCCACCGAAGCCTCATCGAAGCACCAGGCAAAAGCAAGGTGTAAACAGGACTGTAAGCTAACCATTTTATTTAGTGACAGGGGCTTTGACTGGCGTTCAGAGAGCTTTAACAAAGCCTGTGCATATGGAATGCGGGTTTGACGGGTGCACTACATGTGGAGTGCGGGTTTGAGGGGTGCGCTATGCATGGAATGTGGGGTTGAGGGGTGCGCTACTTATGGAATCTGGGGTTGAGCAGTGCGCTACATATGGAATGCAGGTTTGAGGGGTGCACTACGTATGGAATGTGGGGTTGAGGGGTGGGCTGCGTATGGGATGCGGGGTTGAGGGGTGTCTACATATGGAATGCCCTGTTTGAGGGTGCGCTAAGTATAGAATGCGGGGTTGAGGGGTAAACTTTGTATGATGTGCAGGGCTGAGGGCTGTGTACATGCAAGTTCTCCATCCCCCCAGATTCCAGTTCAGAGCTCACCCCCCTCCCCCCCCCATCCCCACTCCAGTGTAGAGATTTTATCCCTCCCCAAATCCTCTCCTAGCATCTAGAAAACATCACAGTCAGAATGCAACTAGCTACAGAAGATCAACTAAACTTACATCCGTGCAAGCTGCTGGCTGCTTCATGAGGAGCTTCTTTCCCGCCCCCTCTCTCCCCTCCCTCCTCGCTCTCATATAGAGATGTGTACAATCGGAGCGGCCGCCGACAGACAGAGGAGCACTGTCACTTGTAAATACAGAAGAAGCACTTCTCTGTATCTACAACTGACAGTAGTGATTATTGAGCAGCTAACAAGTGGCAGAAATCCGACGGGCAGCAGCATGGGCTCAATTGGCAGCTGCTTTGGGCCCCCCAACAGTGATTCGGCCCTGGGCAGCTGCGCTATTTGCCCTGAGCTAAAGACGGCCCTGCCCACTGCACACTGCTCCCTGACTGCCTGTCCCCACCGCACACTGCTCACTCACTGGCTGTCCCCATTGCACACTGCTCACTGACTGGCTGTCCCCACCGCACACTGCTCACTGAATGGCTGTCCCCACCGCACAATGCTCACTGACTGGCTGTCCTCATCATGCCTTGCTCACTGACTGGATGTCCCCACCGTACACTGCTCACTGACCAGATGTCCTCACCGTACACTGCTCACTAACTGGCTATCCTCACCACACACTGCTCACTGACTGGCTGTCCTCACCGCACACTGCAAAGTTAGAAGAGATATACCTCAACAGACTAAAGGCAGTAATTAAAGCAAAAGGTGGTTCAACAAAATACTGACACAAGGAGGGTAATCCTCTGTCCAACTCAGCAATTCTGTTTTTTGAATGTTTTTTTTTAATTTTTTTCTGACATGTTGGTGTTGTATCTTTCACTTGGATGTTATAAGTTAAATACAGCTGGATAAAACAAAAACTGTGTCTGTCTTCAGTTCAGGCTGCAAAGCAACATAATGTCATTATTTTAAAGGGGGTGATTCTTTGCTATACCCACTGTATCTCTGTGGACTATGGAATATCAGTCCCCTCAGTAGACATGTGCACACTGAAATATTTTGTTTTGGAATTTCAGTTTCGTCCGAAAATTTAGTTACTCCCAAAATTCATTTTTATTTAATTTGTTTAGTTAAAAATGCATTCGTCCGAAAATCCAAATTAATTAAGGTTGAATCTGTCAATTGAAGGCTTATGGTGTCTGTCGGATGTTCTAAGAAGATTTAACGAAACAGCTAAACTGTATGACACCTCGATCGTACATTTCTGGTCGAATGCTCCGCCCACAAGCTATAGTAGAATTCTAATGTTGTTTGACTAGTAATTATAGTTATTAATTATTATTACTAGTCAAACAACATTAGAATTCTTCTATAGCTGGGTGGAGCATTTGACAGTAAGGCCCCTTTCACACTGGGGCGGTGGGGGCGTCGGCGGTAAAACAGCGCTATTTTTAGCGCTGTTTTACCGTCGTTTTTGCGGCTATATTCGTCCGCTAGCGGTGCGGTTTTAACCCCCGCTGGCGGCCGAAAAAGGGTTAAACCCGCTCGTACAGCGCGGCTATAGCCTGCAGTATTACCGCGGTATAGCCGCACTGTCCCATTGATTTCAATGGGCAGGAGCGGTTTAGGAGCGGTGAACACACCGCTCCTTCACCGCTCCAAAGATGCGGCTCGCAGGACTTTTTTTACCATCCTGCCAGCGCACCGCTTCAGTGTGAAAGCCCTCGGGCTTTCACACTGAACAAACAGCGGAGGCTGTTTAGGGGCGGTTTGCAGGCAGTATTTTTAGCGCAATAACGCCTGCAAACCGCCCCAGTGTGAAAGGGGCCTAAATGTCGTCTAATCTTCATGTCTCTATAATGTCAAATCTTTTCTCTCTATGTCGAATAATCTTGGACTAATAGAGTTAGGTTAGGCACATTCAACCGCAGGTTTAATAGACACAGATCTCTATTGTCACCGTCATGTTGAATCTTCTATCTATCTATATCGAACTGTTGTCAGAATGATATGAAAATAGAATAGATACGAAAATAAAGCATTTTTTTATTTCGGATCTTTTGGATTTCAGATTATGTGCGTTCGTTATCGTTTGTTAAAACGAACACGAAAATCCCCAAAATTCAGACGAAAATGCATTCGGACAAAAACGAATGCACATGTCTACCCCTCAGTCAATAGATACATTATAGTGAGTGAGCATTGTTGAAAGTGTATTACTGGCAGGATCATCGGGCAAAAATAAAAAGCCTGGAAAAAAAATGTAGTCACCACATCTTATGATTTGGGACATCTTTCCTGTTCTTTTTTACTACTCCTGATTTATACAGCACTTAATTTCTCATCGGGGTTGATTGAATACAATAGATATACTTGGTGTTTCTTTGAGTGTTTTATTTGAAACAGGAATAGTTTCACATAATGCTGAATTATTTAAGCTAATTGAATTATTAATTTACATTATTATTATTTATTCACGTATTGTGGTCACTATTTATTTGGTCATAGAAATTGGTATTCTCCATAAGGACTTATATCCTCCCAGACTCTGAGTTTTTATTTGTACACTGGCTCAGAAATTGTGCCATTAATCGTGTACCATTATAGTGGTTTTTGTCCTATGGTGAGGAATTGTGACAAATCAGGTTAACTTTACCCATTATTTGGAAGGTGATCCAATGATTTTGTCTGGTTAAACCATTGTCATCAGGACAGTAAAGCCCCGTATACACGGTCGGATTTTCCGACGGAAAATGTTCGATGGGAGCGTGTTGTCGGAAATTCCGACCGTGTGTAGGCTCCATCTGACATTTTCCATCGGAATTTCCGTCACACAAAATTTGAGATCTGGATCTCAAATTTTCCGACAACAAAATCCGTTGTTGTAAATTCCGATCGTGTGTACATAATTCCGACACACAAAGTTCCACGCATGCTCGGAATCAAGCAGAAGAGCCGCACTGGCTATTGAACTTATTTTTTCTCGGCTTGTCATACGTGTTGTACGTCACAGCGTTCTTGATGTTTGGAATTTCCGACAAGATTTGTGTGACCGTGTGTATGCAAGACAAGTTTGAGCCAACATCCCTTGGAAAAAATCCATGGATTTTGTTGTCAGAATGTCCGATCATGTGTACGCGGCATTAGGCTACCATAGATTCAAACTACTTTCTTTGCATTTATTGACATACATTGAAATCCATTTGGAATGGAGAAGTAGAGGATGGATCACAGGAGTGCAGTTTTCTCTGCATTCCTCTAACCCATTTTCAGCCAACAGTGGGCTGAACCGGCATCTGGCTCAGCCTCTCAGTGATCCGCTCAGATCCTGAGCTAGCCCCTCCCACCCCCCTCACAGCCCAGCTCTCCAGTGAGCACTGGAAGGGAGATCAGAGAGCCGCTGACTGACAGTCACCAGCTCTCTGCAGCCTGAAGATTGAGAGCTGAGCGATCAGTGGTGTTTGATCGCTCAGTTCTTGGTCTTAGAGGCAGCTGAGGACAGATGCAGCATTGGACCAATGTTGCATCAACTTAGGTAAGTAGAATTGTAAAGAAAAAAACAGATGAAGTTTACATCAGTTTTTCATAAATTTTTTCCATCATTTTTTTTCCATCCTCCAGCTAGAGTTCCAGAGCCATTTTTCATGCAAAAACAGACAGTTTGTCCATTTACATCCATTTTTTATCTGATTAGTTTTTTTTTACGGAAGGAAAATAGGGCTTTGATCCGTTGCAAAAAAAACGGGTGTTGATGGAAGCGGATGTAAACGGATGTAAATGGATGCATTGATGTCTATTTTTTATCCATCAACAGATGGACGAAAAACAGACAAACGGTCCGCTTGTTTGAAAGGGGCCTTAAAGCTTTGTCTTGCATTTATTTTTAACCCATTGCATAGGTGTGTGGGTGTTTTTGTTCACAGCAGGAGCCACAAAACCCCATTATCATTTCCTTTATGTGTGTAACAGCATTCCATGACACACGGTAACACCTTGCTGCATGTTAGGCTGCATTTAAATGCAGCATTTGAACTGGTCCTAGTAAAAACAATGAATTTTATCTCGTAATCACATTCGGACTACGTTGAGCAACACAACCTAACATATGTGTGAATGGCCCCTAAGGCTGGCCATACACGGTTCAAATCTTGGCCGATTCAGCGGGAACCGGCCCAGATCTGAACTGTTAATGGGCAGGCTGAATGTAACAAGTCGATCAATTGATCAACTTGGGTACAACCAGCCTCCCGGATGCGCTTCCGATTATCGCAAGCGGCTGCTATAGCCGCTAGCGATAATCACTGTCTTCTCCCAGCAGGCATGGCTTCCCCTGCCCCCCTGCTGGGAGAAGACAATGACCGATTCCCCTGTCAGCACTGCCTGTGTTGATGGGGGAAGCGTGTAAATTTCTTTCCTGCAACCCGTGTTTATTATGTCTGCCTTGAGTTCGGCTTTAGGCTGACTGTACATCTACGTGTTGTGACAACCCATAGTAAAATGTGCATTTTTCAGCTCTTTACTGCAATGCACAGTGTCTTGAGCTTTGGTGTCTTTTTTTTAGAATGAATTCAAAATCAATAGGACCCCAATGCATGTGCTATGCAACACACTATACACACAGATGGGAGGCATTTAAAAAAGGTTGTTCAGTTTTTAGGTGCATTGCCTGACTAATAATAATAATGAATGGTCTTCCTTAAAAGCAAACAGTATTCCTTTTTAGGCTTTCTTTTGTTTATTTTCACTTGGTGATCCAGCCAGTAAGTCTGTAGTTTTTCAATAGTACAAGCTGTCCTGTAGATGTAGCAGTTATAGGGATGAGACAAACAATTTACTGCTGACAAGAGTGCTTACAATAATCATCTTTTATTTATTCATGTAAAACCTTTATCCCAAAGGGAAAAAACAGTTTGCTGTAACTGCAGCTGGAGTTTGGTTTCAATTTGTTAGTGTATCAAAATCTGCTAGTCTATCTAGAGCTGGCCATACATTATACAATTTTCTTGTTCTATTTTCCTTTAGACAATATAAGGTAAAATCGAATCACTTCAAATTCGTCCGCAATCAGGTAGGCCCTTCCACTACATAGCTAAAGGTAAATCTAAAGGAAATTGAACAAGAAAATTGTGTAATGTATGGCCAGCTTAGCCACTTGATACCACTTCATGTACATGTACGTCATTTTGAGGAAGTGGTTGTACTGGGGTAATGTCTGCAGCTAGAGGCATTACCCCGGTGAAAGGAAATAGGAGGTATTCTGGACGACCACCCGTCTATTAGGTACACCAACAGGGCTCTCAGATATCTGGAGACACCGAATGAAACGAGAGGCAGGTTGTACATTCGTAAGATGTCCGCAATATTAGGTGTGTTACAGCTTATATATGGTTCAATATACCAATAGAAAGAGGGAAGAGGGGAGTGGTTAGCAAATGATATATTGCTATAAAATATATGGTTATACAAGCCAATGACTCCTAAAATACATTTATCATGAAGTTACAAGAGTCAACAGGCCATCTGGTTATGAGTCATAAGTCATGCATCCTGTCCCATGGCCTACAGAACAGAGAACAGGAAAGGACAAACCAACCCACAATGATATATATAGAGTACAGTGCTTGTGCAAGCATTTTTCTAAGCATTCTTTCATAGTTGAACTGGCAACGCATATCAAAGCATATCAAAAATGGGGTCACAATGGTTTGGTCATATTATTACACCCGTTACCTTTTTTAGAGCAGCCACTTGGCTCACCAGGAGACCCGAGTGACCAGCCGGCACGTCCGCCAGCTGGCTGGAGACCCGCACAAAGCCGGAATCGGCTTTGATCAGATCTCCGATGTAGTACCCGGAAAGCGACATCACAATGCCACTTCCGGTTTACTTGGCAGCCAACGGCACCGATTTAAAAAAATCCAAAGTATTGGAAAACGCAGATTTTGGCGTTTTGAATACTTTGAAGTGCAGAGGTCTTTTAGACCCCAGATCCCTCCATAAAGAGTCACTGCTTGTGACAGCAATAAAAGTGTTTAGATTTTTTTTTTAAAACAGTATAAAACAAAAAATTAAATAAATAAGAAAAAAAATTCTTAAAGCGCCCCTGTCCTCGCGTGGTCGCGTGCCAAAGAAAACGCATACATAAGTTGCGCTCGCAAATCTAAACAGTGTTCACACATCTGAGGTATCGCCATGATCCTTAGAGCGAGTGCAATAATTCTAGCAAAAGACCTCCTCTGTAACTCTAAACAGGTAACCGTTAAAAATGTTCACGTCTATGGAGATTTTTAAGTACCGTAGCTTGTCGCCATTCCACGAGTGCGTGCAATTTTAAAGGGTAACATGTTAGGTATCTATTTACTCAGCGTAACATCGTCTTTCACATTATAAAAAATGATTGGGCTAATTTTACTGTTTAGTTTTTTGTTTAATTCAGTGAAGTGTATTCTTTCCAAAAAAATTGCGTTTGAAAGACTGCTGCGCAAATACCATGTAACATAAAATATTGCAACGACTGCTATTTTATTCTCCAGAGTCTCTGTTAAAAAATATATATAATGTTTGGGGGCTCTAAGTAATTTTCTAGCAAAAAATACAGATTTTAACTTGTAAACAACAAGTGTCAGAAATAGGCTTGATCTTGAAGTGGTTAACAGGTCCCCTCCCCCAGGCTGACAATGTTGCTGTCCAAAGGTTCCCCCTGTGCTCCTTTATCTAGAGTGGAGGCACTCTAAGGCTGCTTTCACACTGGGGCGGCTGGTCCGTTAGCGGTAAGGCGCCGCTAGTTTTAGCAGCACTTTACCGTCGTTTTAGCTGCGCTTTTCGGCCACTAGCGGGGCGCTTTTAACCCCCGCTAGTGGCCAAAGAAAGGGTTAAAACCTCCCATGTTGCGCTTTACAGACGCTTTAGAAGCACTGCCCATTCATTCCAATGGGCAGGGGCAGTGTAAGAGCGCTGTATACAGCGCTCCTACACTGCCCCAAAGATGCTGCTTGCAGGACTTTTTTCCCGTCCCGCAAGCGCACCGCCCCAGTTTGAAAGTACTCGGGCTTTCACACTGGGGAGGCATGAGAGGCAGTTTTCAGGTGCTTTACAGGTGCTATTTTTAGCGCTAAAACGCCTGAAAACTGCCTCAATGTGAAAGGGGTCTAATACGTGTGCATAACTCCCAACTTTTTGAGATGGGAATGAGGGACACCTATTGGCAAAAGTAAAAAAAAAATTACAAACATGTTATATTTAACTCCTCTGTGCAGTTGGTTTTGGACAGAGCAGCCCAGATCCTCCTCTTCTCAGGTCCCTCTTTGCTGCTCCTGGCCCCTCCCTCCTATTGAGTGCCCCCACAGTCAGCAGCTTCCTTTGGGGGCACTGGAGCCGAGCCTGACCCTGCCCTGCCCCCTCTCTCCACTGATTGCCTGACTGACTTTGATTGGCAGCTGCGGGAGCCAATGGCACCGCTTCTTTGTGTCAGCCAATCAGGAGGAGTGTCCTAGAGGCTTAGACATTTGTGGACATTGCTGAAGACTGGGGCTCAGGTAAGTAATTAGGGGGGTGCTGGGGTGGATGCTACACACAAAAGGTTTTTTATCTTAATGCATATACCGCATTAAGATAAAAAACCTTCTGCCTTTACGACTCCTTTAAAAGAGACATTTACGAAAAAAAAATAAAAAAATAGTTAAACTCGCCAGGACAGGCGACTTTGCCTGTGGCCAATCAGAGCTAATCAATTCTTGTGACATAATTGTTTCTTTTCTCTTCCTGGTTCCCTCTTCCCTGTGTAATGTGACCACAATGTTCTCTTTGCGTTATCTAATGACAGCTGTCATAACAGCTGGTGTGGCAGTATTGATGGAAGAGGAAGAGAGGAAGCGGAGGATGAGAAGATGTCGCTACTGGATCCATCCAATCATTGCTAATAGAGATAGCAGAGGCCAGTTCTGGGCCATGTATGAGAATTTGCGTGCTTATGAGGACAAGTTTTTCAACTATACCCGGATGTCTCTGGCAAGGTAAGTACATATGCCATATGTGGATATGCACATATTAACTAGCCTTTTTCATATATTTGTTGCTTACTCCGTATCTTTTTCTAGACAATTACATTAGATATATATTTTTTACCATTGACCCTAGAGAATAAAATGGCGATCATTGCAATTTAGCTGCATCGGTTGTTATCCAAATAAAGCCGAACATCCACTCTAGACAATGGGGTGATGGCGGCAGCTGTATGCATCACCCCGGTACAACCCCTTCAATTAGAGGCCGCAAATTTCAATATGGTTGGCTTGAAGGGGTTAATGTGTGCGTGTAGCTACCATTGGCTGATATTTCTTATTTTAAATATAGTAAATTGAGTGCAATTCGTTTTGCACTCCTGCAGCTCTTTTTCAGTGGGGAGTGGTCTGAAGTCTGCTCTGCGCTGACATCACCAAGATCAGTTGAGGCAGCGCATTATCCTGACTTCGGAAGTCTGGATCCACCAGTTGCCTGGACTGATGGTAGTCTCAGCCTCTCAGTGAGCCGCTCCCCGCCCCTCCACAGCTCAGTGCTCCAATGAGCTTGGAGGAGCAGAGCAGCTCATTGACAGTCAGCAGCTCTCTGCTCGGGGAGGGGAGAGAACAGAGCCATTTGCAATGTTTGGTGGCTTGGTTCTGTGTGAAGAGGCAGCAGGGGGACAGATGCAGATGCATCCACCTATGTAAGTATGATTTTTCCAAAAAAAACCCATGCTGTATAACATATATTGCACAATATAGCATACAAAATCCAATTAATTTTGAAAAACACCAACATTTTAATATCAGGGTACATTGAGAAAAATACAAAGAAAAAAGGAACATTTTGTTATATTTGTCAAATTACAACTGTTCCTATACTGGATCATATTCCGAACATGAGGTTGCAGTGCTGGTAGAAGGCCTCGAGGACCGTGTTGCCTGAAAAGTATTTGATTGATGAAAGAATCTTGGGTTTACTGGTGCGCTGATGGTGGAGGGAATTGGGGATGGAGATGGATATGGGATCGGTGGATGTGAAGTATTCATTACATTGCCATAATCATCTGAGTATGGGCGGAAGCGAGGGAGATTGTAGGAGTGGGTTCTGGGTGGTGGAGGGGTTGGATATGAATAGTAGGGTAGTGGTCCAAAGATAGGTGAGGAGGCAATTGCTGGCTCATCGTGTAGACTCGCATCTAGGAAGTCCATCACAGCCTTCCTCACATTGTTCTTCCGCTCTCGGCGAATATTTTTATTGATGCCTGCTACCATTATACTAAATCCATACAAGGGCGTTGCCAGGGGGGACGGCGGGTGCGGGCCGCACTGGGTGACACCTGCCAGAGGGGTGACACCTGTGGGCAGCGGCACCGCTCGCTAACACCGCACGCCGCACAGTCCTCACCCCTACACACCGCTGCTTACAGCGGAGCGGACCGAAGCCTCCTCCCCCTCCTCTCTGTTTATGGAGGGGGAGGAGTCCGAGGGACACATGCCGCTGTGCCTACCCCACGCTGTTCTGAGGTCTGTAAAGTTTTTATCCAAAATAGACATGTGCTGGGGGGAACGCTATGGGAGGGGGTCTGCACTGATGGAGGGACAGTGGTCTGCACTGAGGGGTGGTCTGCATTGATGGGGTGGGGGTCTGCACTGAGGGGGGTCTGCATTGATGGAGGGAGGGGGGTCTGCACTGAGTGGGGTCTGCATTGATAGGGGGGGTCTGCACCATGGGGGGTCTGCACTGAGGGGGGAACGTGCTGATGGAGGGGGTGGTCTGCAATGAGGTGGGTGTGCATTGATGGGGGGGTCTGCACTGATGGAGGGGGGGTGGTCTGCACTGAGGGGGGTCTGCATTGTGGGGGGGGCCTGCACATGGAGGGGGGTTTGTAATGAGGGGGGGTGAACTGATGGAGGGGGGTCTGCAATGAGGGAGGGGAGGTCTGCACTGATTGAGGGGGGTCTACACTGGGGTCTATAGTGATAGAGGGGGGTCTATACTGATAGAGGGGGTCTGCACTGAGGGGGGTCTATACTGATAGAGGGGGTCTGCACTGAGGGGGGTCTATACTGATAGATGGGAGTCTGCACTGAGGGGGGTCTATACTGATAGAGGGGGTCTGCACTGAGGAGTGTCTATACTGAAAAAGGGGGTCTGCACTAAGGGGGGTCTATACTGATAGATGGGGGTCTGCACTGAGGGGGGTCTATACTGATATATGGGGGTCTGCACTAAGGGGGTCTACACTGATAGATGGGGTCTATGCTGATAGAGCGGGGCTATACTGATAGATGGGGGGTCTGCAATCAGGGGGGCTATACTGATGGAGGGGGTGTGTACTTAGTGAGGGGGGTCTGTAATTAGTGAGGAGGATCTATACTGCGAGAGGGGGGTCTGTACTTATTGAGGAGGATCTATACTGCGAGAGGGGGGTCTGTACTTAATGAGGAGGATCTATACTGTGAGAGGGGGGTCTGTACTTAGTGGGGGGGTCTATACTGAGAGGGGGGTCTGCAGTTAGTGGAGGGGGGTCTGTACTGAGGGGGGCTATAGTTGGTGGAGGGGGGGGTGACACCAATTTTTTCCGCACCGGGTAACACCAACCCTAGTGACGCCACTGAATCCATAATCTTCCTACTCTAGGCTATCTAACTTTTTTGTTCATGCGGTCAACTAGCTCCACAAAGCAGTCGATGTACTGACAATGCCTCCCTCGTGGAGGTCTGCTTGTACGATGGTTTCAAAGTCAGCTAGGCCCAGCTGACTCCTCGGTGTATGCGGAAGGTTCTGAATGGTTGCTCTCTTGTTGTGCTTGAGATTCTTCCACCAAAAAATGCTCCTGCGACCCTTGAGAGATTGGTTCCTGAGATGCCTCCTTCCCTTCTTCTCTCACTTCCCAACTGGAGTGTGTTCTGCATTCAAAATATAATACTGTTAAGGCACACCCTTCTTTATATAACTGTAGAGTAGCACTTTACAAATATGGCAGATGTTATCTCTCTTAGAAACTCTAATTCATCAGCATGGACATAGGGTACCACCCTTTTCGCTTCCGATCCACTCCTGGCCTCATGGATTTTGCATAGGTAGCACTTGAAACAATCTCTCAAGCCCTTCCATCGATTTTGTAAAATATACACTGCAAAACATAAATAGGAACATAATTAATTATGTATTTTGTCTTTCAGCTACCTGGTTTTTCCCTAGTGAGCCTACATTATGAGTTCATGGTGGGCAGGTCTACAATCAGCTACATCATCCAAGAAACCTGGCATGTGGAATGTGATAAACAGCATAGTTATGAAGAGGCCTACACAAAAGAATAGGGGGGATATAACAAGACTCTTTGGGAGGCGGTGCAGTTTCCTTAATTGCATTAGAGCTATAGATGGGAAGCACTGGCGTGTCATTAAGCCTGTTGGTAGCGGAAGTATGTTCTTCGATTATAAAAAATATCGCTCCGTTGTACTGCTAGCCGTGGCCGACGCAAACTACTGCTTCACTTATATAGATATTGGATCCTATGGAAGCAGCTGCTTTTTCTAATTCCTCATTTGGTGAAAGGCTACGAGATAATCGGCTAGATCTTCCTGAGAACTGTCCCCTTCCTGGCACAACTGAACCCCCACTACCCTATGTGTTCATCGCAGGTGAGGCTTTTGTGTTGGGGGAACACTTAATGAGGCCTTACTCCAACAGGAATCTGACTACCCATAAGAAAGTCTTTAACTATTGTCTCACAAGGGCAATAAGAGTGGTTGAGTGCACTTTTGGAACTGTTTGCAATAATTGGCGTTTATTACACATGCCTATTGCATTAAACCTTGAAAACGCAATTACTGCTGACAAAGCAGCATGCGTGCTCCACAATTATGTCCAGCTACGTGATGGGTACTGTTTCGAGGATTCCCTTATGCATGACATTGAAAGTGCACATCTCAGTGCTACTAGGGGATCCTGCGATGGTTCCACTGTTCGCGAGCAATTTGCTTCATACTTCCTTTCACCGGCTGGTGAAATAGAATGGCGATTGGACGCTATTTCCTAACTGCATTGCTAAGTTCTAGGGATGAGCTTCGAGTTCGAGTCAAACGTTGAGCATCCCATAATGCACTGCAAGACCGCAGTGCATTGCTGTATGATGATTGGAGCGTGCTGTGATTGGCCAAAGCATGTAGGTCAGGTGTATGCTTTAGCCAATCACAGCACGCTCCTCAGCGAGAGCCATAATTGGCCAGTCCATCACCTTTACCCTCAGCTTTTTTAGCAAGGAAGTAGTCATCTTGGAGGTGTTTTTGGGGTCGTTATCGTGTTGGAATACTGCCCTGCGGCCCAGTCTCTGAAGGGAGGGGATCAGTATGTCACAGTACATGTTGGCATTCAGGGCTCCCTCAATGAACTGTAGCACCCCAGTGACGGCAGCACTCATGCAGCCCCAGACCATGACATTGACACTCCCACCACCATGCTTGACTGTCACACTTGTCTTTGTACTCCTCATATGGTTGCTGCCACACACGCTTGACACCATCTGAACCAAATAAGTTTATCTTGGTCTCATCAGATCATGGGACATGGTTCCAGTAATGCATGTCCTTATTCCGCTTACTGTTTGTGGGCTTTCTTGTACACCATCTTTAGAAGAGGCTTCCTTCTGGACAACAGACATGCAGACCAATTTGATGCAGTGTGTGGCGTATGGTCTAAGCACTGACAGGCTGACCCCCCACCCCTTCAACCTTTACAGCAATGCTGGCAGCACTCATATGTCTATTTCCCAAAGACAATCTCTGGATATGATGCTGAGCATGTGCACGCAACCCCCTTGGTCGACCATGGTGAGGCCTGTTCTGAGTTGAACCTGTCCTGTTAAACCGCTGTATGGTCTTGGCCACCGTGCTGCAGCTCAGTTACAGGGTCTTGGCAATCTTCTTATAGCCTACGCCATCTTTATGTAGAGCAACAATTCTTTTTTTTCAGATCTTCAGAGAGTTCTTTGCCATGAGGAGCCATGTTGAACTTCTAGTGACCTTTATGAGAGAGTGAGAGCGATGACATCAAATTTAATACACTTGCTCCCCATTCACACCCGAGACCTTGTAACACTAAAGAGTCACATGAAACCGGGGAGGGAAAATGGATAATTGAGCCCAATTTGGACATTTTCACTTAGGGGCGTACTCCGTTCTGTTGCCAGCGGTTTAGACATTAATGGCTATGTGTTGAGTTATTTTGAGGGGACAGAAAATTGACACTGTTATACAAGCTGTACACCCACGAATTTACATTGTAGCAAAGTGTAATTTCTTCAGTGTTGTCACATAAAAAAATAAAATAAAATGTTTACAAAAATGTGAGGGGTATACTCACTTTTGTGAGATACTGTATATATACTAGTCTGAAAGTATATCTAGAGTTTACACTGTATATATAAGCTACGCTGAATGCAGAGTATATATATATATATATATATATATATATACTGTCTCCTACATATATATCCACTGCAATCTAGTCTAGCCAATCCTATATCTGACTGCAGGCCATTGCTGGTGTACGTTCTCAAATACACTTTCAGGCAGGCAGGCAGGCAGGCAAGTGATTCAGTGATCTGCACTGCATTAAATATATATACAGTCTCCTACATATATATCCACTCTATTCTAGTCTAGCCAATCCTATATCTGACTGCAGGCCATTGCTGGTGTACGTTCTCAAATACACTTTCAGGCAGGCAGGCAGGCAAGTGATTCAGTGATCTGCAGTGCATTAAAAATATATACAGTCTCCAACATATATATATCCACTGCATTCTAGTCTAGCCAAGCCTATATCTGACTGCAGGCCATTGCTGGCGTACGTTTTCAAATACACTTTCAGGCAGGCAGGCAGGCAGGCAGGCAGGCAAGTGATTCAGTGATCCGCAGTGCATTAAATATTTATACAGTCTCCAACATATATATATATATCCTCTGCATTCTAGTCTAGCCAAGCCTATATCTGACTGCAGGCCATTCCTGTTGTACGTTTTCAAATACACTTTTAGGCAGGTAGGCTGGTGATTCAGTGATCTGCAGTGCATAAAATATATATACTGTCTCCTACATATATATCCACTGCATTCTAGTCTAGCCAAGCGCCTATACCTGAATACAGGCCATTCCTGGTGTATGTTTTCAACAACACTTTCAGGCAGGCAGGCAGGTGATTCAGTGATCTGCAGTGCATAAAGATATATATACAGTCTACTACATATTTATCCACTGCATTCTAGTCTAGCCAAGCCTATACCTGACTGCAAGCCATTCCTGGTGAAATTTTTCTAGTAAACTTCAGGCGGTGTTTTGCTAATCCAATTTTACAGCATGTCTGGAAGGCCACCAAGGAAAGGCAGACGCTCACTGGCCACTAAAAAAGGGCAAGCAGGCTCTGTGTCTACAGCCAACAGTGCTGGTCGTGCACACGGTGCATCCTCAGCACGTGGCTGTGGGGCACGCTTGTCCTTTTTTTCGACAGATGGCCGTGTTGAGCCACAACATGCAGAAGAGTTGGTAGAGTGGATCACAAAGCCATCCTCATCCTTTGTCACCCAGGCTAAGACAAGTTTGGCTGCCAATGCAGCTGCCAAAGCGGCCTATTCCATTGGCTCAATGGCATCAGTCACTCCTTCCCTAGCCCCACCATTATGTCCTGAGGAGTCCCCTGAACTGTTCGACCACAGTGTCGGGTACATGCTGCAGGAGAATGCGTAGCGTATTGAAGGCTCCGATGATACCCAGGTTGAGGATGAAGGCAGTAACATGAGCCCAGAGAGAGGGGGTGCCCAAGAAGGACAAGAAACTGGCAGTCATGTTCCCCCAGCTGCAGCATACTGCCAAGTTTGCTCCAGTGGTGAGGAGGGAGGGGATGATGAGGTCACTGACTCTACGTGGGTGCCTGATAGAACAGAGGAGGAGGCACATCTCCAACAAGGCAGGATGCCTTCCAGGGGCCAGCTTAACAACAGCCAACCGACTGCATCACACCGCAGAGCTCCGCATGTGCAGGGCGCTGCTGACTCTGTGCGTTTTTTCAAAAGTTCTTTGGTGTGGGCCTTTTTTGAGACGTGTGCAGCAGATCGCACCATTGCTGTTTACAACATATGTCTGAAGCGTATCAAGCGTGGCCAGAACAGCAGCCGCTTGGGCACCACATGCTTGACCAGGCATATGTCGAGCTCCCATGCAGTCCCATGCAGGGGCTCGTAATTACAATTTTTGCTGTAATATTTTGCATCAGGCCTCGTTCCTGCGCTCAACTAGAGTATCTGTGAGGGGTTGCAGTGTTGTGGCATCACCACCACCGCCTATGGCCCAATTTTTCTGCCCCTGTTTAACAGGGGCGCTTAATTACAATTTTTGCTGTAATATTTTGCAGCAGGGCTTGCAAGAAACTGGCAGTCATGTTCCCCCAGCTGCAGCATACTGCCTGGTTTGCTCCAGTGGCGAGGAGGGAGGGGATGATGAGGTCACTGACTCTACGTGGGTGCCTGATAGAAGAGAGGAGGAGGCACATCTCCAACAAGGCAGGATGCCTTCCAGGGGCCAGCTTAACGACAGCCAACCGACTGCATCACACCGCAGAGCTCCGCATGTGCAGGGCGCTTCTGACTCCGCGCGTTTTTTCAAAAGTTCTTTGGTGTGGACCTTTTTTGAGACGTGTGCAGCAGATCGCGCCATTGCTGTTTACAACATATGTCTGAAGCGTATCAAGCGTGGCCAGAACAGCAGCCGCTTGGGCACCACATGCTTGACCCGGCATATGTCAAGCTCTAATGCAGTCCAATGCAGGGGCTCGTAATTACAATTTTTGCTGTAATATTTTGCATCAGGCCTCGTTCCTGCGCTCAACTAGAGTATCTGTGAGGGGTTGCAGTGTTGTGGCATTACCACCACCGCCTATGGCTCAATTTTTCTGCCCCTGTTAAACAGGGGCGCGTAATTACAATTTTTGCTGTAATATTTTGCAGCAGGGCTTGTTCCTGCGCTCAACTAGAGCATCTGTGAGGGGTTGCAGTGTTGTGGCACCACCACCACCGCCACCTAAGGCCCAATTTTTCTGACCCTGTTTAACAGGGGCGCGTATTTACAATTTTTGCTGTAATATTTTGCAGCAGGGCACGTTCCTGCGCTCAACTAGAGTATCTTTGAGGGGTTTCAGTGTTGTGGCACCAGCACCAGTGCCTAAAGCCCAATTTTTCTGCCCCTGTTTAACAGGGGCGTGTAATTACAATTTTTCCTCGTTCCTGCGCTCAACAAGAGTATCTGTGAGGTTTTACAGTGTTGTGTCACCACCACCGCCGCCTAAGGCCCAATTTTTCTGCCCCTGTTTAACAGGGGCGTGTAATTACAATTTTTGATCTAATATTTCACAGGAGGGCCCGTTCCTGCGCCCACCAAGAGTAACTGTGAGGGCTTACAGTGTTGTGGCAACACCACCACACCACCCCCAAAGGCCCAATTTTTCTGACCCTGTTCAACAGGGGCATGTAATTACAATTTTTGATCTAATATTTCACAGCAGGGCCCGTTCCTGTGCCCACCAAGAGTAACTGTGAGGGCTTACAGTGTTGTGGCAACACCACCACCAAAGGCCCAATGTTTCTGACCCTGTTTAACAGGGGCATGTAATTACAATTCTTGATATAATATTTCACAGCAGGGCACGTTCAGCACCCACCAAGAGTAACTATGAGGGCTTACAGTGTTCTGGTACCACCAACACCTAAGGGCCAAATTTCTGCAAAGTATATACTTTCAAACATCCGACTTACAAACGACTCCGACTTACAAACAGAGGGAGACAACAGGAAGTGAGAGGAAATCTACCCCTAGGAAGGGAAATTCTCTCCTGTAAGAGTTAAAATGGGAAAAAGGTGTCTCCACTGATGCTTTATTATCACCAAATCTTGTTTCCCTAAAAACCCCACATTTTCAAAATCCTATTGTCATTGGGACAGAAAGTGAGGTGAAATCTTCTGAACAGGGGCCCAGACAGCAAAACAAATGTTACAGGGGTTATGATAACCCTTCCCTATGTTATTCAAAAAGCTTAAAAATAGATTTTTTGGCTGGAACTACACTTAAAAAATGTACCTGTTCCAAATTACAAACAGATTCAACTTAAGAACAAACCTACAGTCCCTGTCTTGTTTGGACCGCCTGTATACTGCTGTTCGGAGTATATAGGGCCTGGGGGCCCCACGCCTTTTCTTTTTTTAATTTGGGTGCGGGGTTCCCCTTAATATCCATACAAGACCCAAAGGGCCTGGTAATGGGCTGGGGGGTTACCCATGCCGTTTTTCCATATTGCCGGGACCCGACATTACATTACAGCCGCAAGCAGTTTTATTCCTTTAGAAATGTCATTCTGTGCAGGGACTGCTCTCAACACGGGAAACACACACCACTTTACAGGCATACTATAGAAACCCCCCAGGTACGATATTTAAAGGAATATTTCACTTTTATTTTTTCACTTTAAGCATCATTAAAATCACTGCTCCAGAAAAAACGTCTGTTTTTAAAACTTTCTTTTGCATTTAAACATGTCCCCTGGGGCAGGACCCGGGTCCCCAAACCCTTTTTAGGACAATAGCTTGTATATTAGCCTTTAAAATTAGCACTTTTGATTTCTCACGTTCGAGTTCCACGGATTTTAACGGTGTTCGAATGTTTGCGCGAACTTTCGGTCTGTTCGCATGTTCTGGATGCGAACCGAACCAGGGGGTGTTCGGCTCATCCCTACTCTTAACACATGCTGCACACACTCAGGACTTTGAAGGCCTTCTCCTGTCCAGGGATGCGGAGAAGGCCTTCGATAGGGTCTCATGGGACTATATGTTGGACACATGTAAACATCTCGGCTTGAGACCATGTATGATGGCGTGGATTTCTGCCCTAAACCAACACCCCTCAGCTAGCTTAAAGATAAATGGCGCTCTATCAGATAAGGTCACGATAACAAATGGAACACAGCAAGGGTGCCCTTTATCACCACTATTGTTCATTCTGTCCCTAGAACCATTCATCAGAATGATCAACAATGACAGATCAATCGCTGGTTTTACAATAGCCGAGAGGGAGTACACGATAGCAGCTTATGCTGATGACCTGCTGTTCTTCTTGACCCTCTCACACGCCACTGTGCCCAACTTAGTAAAGGAATTTAAGCATTATGGATATGTATCCAACCTTAAAATTAATTTCTCAAAATCTGAAGCTGTGAATATCACCCTGTCAGATGCAACCCTAAAAAACCCTAAAGATAACTGCTCCTTTTGATGGTTTTCTAAGGCCCTTAAGTATCTTGGAGTGTGGCTGACCCCACGATTAACCACTATCTATGCTCAAAACTTCCCACAATTGCTGCAGGGGACACTGAAGGACTTCTGGACCTGGCACTCGAGATATTTCTCGTGGTTCGGCAGAGCCGCTA
The DNA here is from genome assembly GCA_037952925.1 of Lithobates clamitans. Classification (NCBI taxonomy): domain Eukaryota; kingdom Metazoa; phylum Chordata; class Amphibia; order Anura; family Ranidae; genus Lithobates; species Lithobates clamitans. The sequence goes on from JBBGZY010000562.1 coordinate 5,457,069, forward strand.
TTATTAGATGACCATTCTCCCCAGACTATTGTACCTACTGAGAACGTTACCAATTAAAATTCCACAAAGCTTTTTTATGGTGTTGCAATTCATGCTATTGCAGTTCCTCTGGGGACACAAAAAAGCGTGAATGAAATTTTCACTACTTAATAGACCATAGGATCATAGGTGGTATGGGTCTACCACACTTTCACAACTACTACCTGGCCTCACACCTAACGAGAGGCATTGACTGGCACTGCTATGGTGATAACAAGGATTGGGTGGCATTGGAATCTTCCTTGAGCCCTATTCCTTTAAAATTCTCCCCCTGAATTCCGTGGCAATCCATGAAACAACATCCAGTGACGGGAGCTATCTTATGTGAGTTTCACAAGGTGACCAAAAAATCCAACCTAACCTCTCCACTCAGTCCACTAACCTCACTGAAAAACAATCCTGACTTCACCCCAGGGACTGAGAACATAAGCTTACTTACCTGAGACCCCATGCGACAGATTACAGTAAGAGACTGCTTCCACAATGGCTGAATTAAAGAAATCTCCCACTCAAAAGCAACAACGGACTTCTAGGTCTTTCCCTCTGGTCTTATTTCCAAATCCGTAGCTTTGTCAATGAAAAGACTAAAAAACCCTTTTTTTTTACCAGAGAACTGACCAAGTTAGAATTAGTATGTTCTAAAGGGGACAACTTTGAAAAGGCGACGTCATTCGCCTATGCTTGGTTGCAATACTCCACCACCACGACCGAGGATAGTTTTCAGAGGAAATGGTCAGGAGCTCTGCAGATAGAAAACACAGACAATCAGTGCAAAACAGCTTGTATCCTCTCCCACAAATGCTCTATTAGCACTAAAACACAAGAGACAGCATACAAGCTCTTGACACATTGGTACACCACCCCTGCCAAGCTAAACAAATGGTTCCCACACACCTCCAGCAGCTGCTACAGGGGTGGGGACAGGCTCTCTACTACACATCTGGTGGCAGTGCCCAGTACTGCATACCTATTGGAACAAAGTCAGGGAGGCCATAAGACAAATCACGGAGACTAAACTAAACTACTTCATATCTCTAAATTCCCCCTTAGACGATACAAAAAGTCCTTGCCCAAACACCTGCTAAATGCTGCTAAGACTTTAATTCCACTTCTGTGGAAAAGCACCTGACCCCCATCTATACAAGACTGGCTAAGAAAGGTATGAGAAATTTGCCAAATGGAGGAAACGCTAGCGCAAACCACTGATGTGGTAGAGAGATACCACAAAACTTTGTCTCCGTGGTTTGTCTTTAAAGTCTCAACCACTCACGAAAATCTATTAAATCACTAATGAAACTGTATGAAACTGAGCTGCTCCTTTCCCAGGATCCAAGCAACAAGATCGCAAAACTTTGCAGAAAGCTGAATAATTGTGTAAAGAACCCTGCCACGACAGGAGTCTATATTTCCCAACTTCCCCTACTTTCTCCTTCCTTTCCTTTTCTGATCTTTCTCCATCTATTTATAATTTTGAAATCAAAGCGAGTTGTACCAATAAACACCACTAATCGAGTTTGATAATAAATTCCATCAGCATAAATGACTAGAAGATGTGGAAATATTAGGCCAGTTCGGCATTACACTCTTCATGGACATAGGGGGCTGTCTCACTGTCTCCATGCTACATGTGATGTGAATGACTAGATACTTACTGTACCTTATCATTGAACACCTCACGATGCCTGATTAGGTGGTGACACCATACTAGTTGTATTTGTTATATGCTTTGATATGTAAACCTTAAATATGACTTCAATAAACTTTTAATATTTAAAAAAAAAAAAACGCAAAAAATGACTGTGAAAGGGTTAACTACATCCCGCCCGGCCTATAGCAAAATGACAACCGGGGCGCACAGCACTGCTATCAGTGGTGCAGAGTGTCATTTGGACACACCACATCTCCAATCATGGTAAAGAGCCTATGACGTAGGCTCTTTACCATGTGATCAGCTGTGTCCAATCACTGCTGATCACAGTGTAGATAGGAAGTGCTGGTTATCAGTATTCCTCTACTCATGCTGACAGCGTGTGCGCGGCTTTCCTGACAGAGGGGATCTGCACTGATAATCAGTGCTGCCCCATCAGCGATGCCCCCCAGTGCTGCCTTTCAGTGCCCATCAGTGATCCCTGTCACTACCTCCTCATTAGTGCCGTCCATCAGTGCCACCTATCAGTGCACATCAGCGCTGCCTATTAGTGCCCATAAAGGCCACCCATCAGTGCTTCATATTAGTGCCGCCCATCAGTGCCCATAAGGGCTACCCATCAGTGCTACGGTACCTATTAGTGCCCACCAGTGCTGCATATTAGTGCCTCCTCATCAGTGCCACCTCATCAGTGCTGCCTCATCCGTGCCCATCAGTGGCGCCTCATCAGTGAAGGAGAAAAATTACTTATTTACAAAAAATTTTAACAGAAACGAAGAAAAACATTTTTTATTTATTTTTTCAGTATTTTTGGTCTTTTTTTTTTGTTTAGCAAAAAATAAAAAACCCCAGTGGTGATTAAGCTCTTACTTACTGGGCACTTAAACCCCCCTCCTGCCCAGACCAATTTTCAGCTTTCAGCGCTGTCACACTTTGAATGAAAATTGCGCGGTCATACAACACTGTACTAAAATTAAATTTTTATCATTTTTTTCACATAAATGGAGCTTTCTTTTGGTAGTATTTGATCACCATTTGGGTTTTTATTTTTTGCTAAACAAACAAGAAAAGACAGGAATTAAAAAAAAAAAAACATGTTTCATAGTTTGTTATAACATTTTGCAAACTGGTAATTTTTCTTCTTCATTGATATTCACTGATGAGGCTGCACTGATGGGCACTGATGGGCTGCACTTATGGGCACAGATAAGGCAACACAGATAGGCACAGATAAGGCGACACTGATAGGCACAGATAAGACGACACTGAAGGGCACTGATAAGACGCCACTGATGGGCTCTGATGGGTGGCACTGATAGATGTCATTGATGGGCACTGTTAGGTGGCACTGGTAGGTGGTATTGATAGGCAGCACTGGTAATGACGCACTGGTGATTTAAAGGTGGCACTGTGGGCACTGATAGGTGGCATATTAGTGTAAATATGAGATCTGAGGTCTTTTTGACCCCAGATCTCATATTTAAGAGGTCCTGTCATGCTTTTTCCTATTACAAGGGATGTTTACATTCCTTGTAATAGGATAAAAAGTGACACATTTTTTTTTTTTAAACTGTGTAAAAATAAATAAAATCATGTAAAATAAATAATAAAAATAATTAAAATTTTTTTTTTAAAACTCCCCGTCCCGACGAGCTTGTGCGCAAAAGTGAACGCATACGTGAGTAGCGCCCGCATATGAAAACGGTGGTAAAACCACACATGTGAGGTATCGCCGCGACCGGTAGAGCGAGAGCAATAATTCTAGCCCTAGACCTCCTCTGTAATGCAAAACATGCAACCTGTAGAATTTTTTAAACTTCGTCTATGGAGATTTTTGAGGGTAAAAGTTTGACGCCATTCCACGAGCGGGCGCAATTTTGAAGCGTGACATGTTGGGTATCAATTTACTTGGCGTAACATTATATTTCACAATATAAAAAAAAATTGGGCTAACTTTACTGTTGTCTTATTTTTTTATTCAAAAAAGTGAATTTTTTCCAAAAAAAGTACACTTATAAGAACGCTGCGCAAATATGGTGCGAAAAAAAGTATTGCATTGACTGCCATTTTATTCTCTAGGGTGTTAGAAAAAAAACAATATATAATGTTTGGGGGTCCTAAGTAATTTTCTAGCAAAAAAAACTGTTTTAAACATGTAAACAAGTAAACACCTAAAATCCAAAACGAGGCTAATCCTTAAGTGGTTAAGTCCGCGCTGTAGCCGTCTTTTGGCTATAGCGTGGACGGCAAGTGGTTAAATACCACCAAAAAAAGCTCCATCTGTCTGAAAACTTTTTATGGCTGGTGCCTAGATTCAAAGCCGTGATTTAGAGGCATGAACTAAGAACCAAAACTGAGATCGGAGGAGTTCATGAGCATAATTTTCACATAAACGCACATAAATGTGTATAAATGCACGCTTATGAGCCAAATGTATTCTAGTGGTTAGAATATAAGAGTCTCCAAACTTTCTAAACTAAGGACCACTTTACTGTCCTTCAGACTCCAAGGGGGCCAGACAGTGACCACTGGGAGTAAAAATTGCCCTGGCATCAATGGGAGAAAACATCACATCTTTGGTGTCAGTGGGAGAAATAGTACCCCATCATTGGTGTCAGTGGGAGGAATAGTACCCCCTCATTGGTGTCAGTGGGAGGAATAGTACCCCCTCATTGGTGTCAGTGGGAGGAATAGTGCCCCACCCATCATTGGAGCACAGGTGTGTCAGGAGGAAGGTCTCTCTGAAGCAGCTCTCGGTGATCCGTGTGAGAGGGGAGTGGTGGTGAAATCTCTCCCAGCTCTCCTGGCCCCTTTCTGGGGAAGCCATGCAGACCGGCAGGGCCTCTCCTGCTGGAAGCTCACAGCCATCTCCTGGGCCGTCGGGTGACATGCCTGCCCCTGTACAAGCCGATCTCTCTACCCCTGGTGAGGATGAAGGTTCCGAAGCCATTCGGGAGCGAGTGGTGGCCGGGATTAAGGTCCTAAATAGGGAGAGGGATAAGCTTTACAAGTTACGAGTGGAGCTGAAGCGTCTGCGAAGGCAGCATGAGGGCTTACACAGCCAGAAGCGTGGATCCATGGATCCGGAGATCCAGTTGGCCAAAGTCCGTGTGGACCATCAGGAGACCATCGTGGCCATGATGGAAGGCAGAGATGGGCCATTTAAGGAGAAGTTTGGAAATGACAGGAGGTTTGGAAGGATGACAAAGATGGAGGTGGAGGAGGAGACCCCCAGTTCTGACCCCCTGCCCCCTCAGGGAGAGGTAAGCAGCCCCATGCCTTCCCAGGACTCAGGAGGCACGCTAAGGGCCATCCAGGCAATGGAGTCTCCTATGCGGAGGAATCGGTTAATGTTTAATGAGGAGGACATTACAGATGATGTACCTGATAAGGTAAAGACTGCCAAGTCCCATGTTGTGGATAAGACTGTTTTTGTGCCTTTCAACACCGACAATGTGCCTAATGACAATCAGGCTGCTGATCCTGTGTGCAGCAATGTTGTGCCTGCTGATGCTGCAATGCAGCAAGAGTTACTTTAAAAAAATGTCATTTCTGTAGAAGAACCACAGGTGTCAGCAGAGCCCATTAACCCTTCTTTAGCTGAGTCCAAAGCTGTTTGCCCCACTGCTGCTGAGGACTCTACAGCGCAGCATCAGGAGACAGCTGGTATTGCAGCAGAAACTGTGACCATTCCTGATGGGAAATTGAATATTGCTGTGACTGATAACAATCACCCCAGTATCAGTGTGATGGACAATCGTCCTGCTACGGATTCTGCCAATTCAGTTCAGAGAGTTGATAATGATGTACAGACTAATGTGACTTCAGTGTGGGGCCTTGGCCCTGATAAACCTACGTTTGCTCAGGTGGTACGCTCTGCTACTGGTAGCTCTGCTCCCAAGCGGGGTTTTCCCCTACAGGCTACCACTTTGAGCACCCCAGGATCTGGTCTTGGGTCTCTGGCTTCTGCTGGGGGTCCCAGACGTAATGTTGTTATTCCGAAATGGGAAGTTGGTGCAATCCCTCCAGCACGGCGTGCAGTGGTGGATTTGATTTTAGAGATGGGTTTTGGGGCAAATGATCTGTATGCCTTTATACATATAGCTGGGACACGGGATTATACAGTTAGCTTCACCAGGCCAGAGGGTCTTGACCTGTTCTGGGTGAGATATGAGGCTTGGTGCAGGTCAAGACCTGAATGGGAAGGTCTGGCCCCAGTTGCAGTTTCTCAGAGGTCAACAGTAAAAAAAATCATAATTATCCTCACTAATGAGAGTGTCCCTGCTCGGGATCTAGAGGTTTGGTTAAGGAACTATGGGGAGGTTTTGACCAAGCCCAATAAAATCCTTAATGAGCGTAACATCTGGACTGGGGGTTGGTCAGTAACAGTCAGGTTGGCCAGGGATTGGAATGTTGTCCGTCACCTGCGCTCCTCAGCTTTTATAGGGAGGGATAGGATGACTGTTTTTTACCCTGGTCAGCCGAAGCTGTGTCACCGTTTTGGAGAAAAGGGGCATTTGAGCTCCTCCTGTTCAGCCTTGATGTGTTCAGTGTGTCGGGGTCAGGGTCATATGGCTAAGGACTGCACCGAAATGATCAGGTGCAACCTGTGCCTGCGCCTTGGCCATCCCTACAGCAGATGTCCTGAAGCCTGGCACAATATGGAGAAGGAGGTAATTGATGACATGTCAAGGCTGGACAGGATGGAGGGTGAGGCCCCTGGTGTACCATCCTCCTCTGCGGTGACCGACTCCCCTGGTCCTGTTCAGGATCCCTCTCCAGTTCCTGTGGCCACCCCTCCTGTGTCTGTAAGTATTCCTTCTGTATCTGTCTCTGTGTCCCCCCAGCCTACGGTATCCCCTCCTCGTGTCAGAACCTTCCAAGTCTGTGCCCCCTGAGTCAGTTACCCCCCAGGAGTCTACCCCTCCTAAGTCTGATTCAAAGGGAGCACCCCCCCACCAGGAGTGGTAGTGGGTACTAAAAAGGTTGCTTCTTCCTCTGTAAAGAAGTCTTGTGGAAAGACTTCACAGAAAAAAGTAAGAGATGAGGGCATCTCTGAAGCTGACCTGCAGTACCTGGAGGAGAGAAGGAAGGTTGGGAAGCGGAAGAAGCAGGTGGTGAGGACGGAACAGGCTCCAGTGCCTGTCTCCAACCGTTATAGGTCCTCTAATTGGGATATCTCTTCATCTGGAGCTTCTTTGGAGCGAAGTTCTGATTCCGAAATGGAGTTTGAGGCGGCCTCAAGAAAGAGAGAGGCTTCTGGTGATGAGCAGCACAGGGGAGCTAAGAAGCAATCCACCCAATGACCCAAATGGCGGTTCCCCCTCCGTTAAAAGTGGTGACAATAAATGTCGCCAGCATTAAGTATGGCGACATTTATTCATATGGCCAAGAGAGAGTGGAGGTATGGTCCATCTTACTGGTCTCTTGCGGCCGAGCCTTACGGCGGTGTGGCGGTGTTGTTTAAAACCGGCATGGTAACTGTCCGGCGGGTTATTGAGGTGGAGATTGGGAGATGTATGGTCTTAGACGTCCTTGTGGGAGGGCAGGACCTGCGCCTAATTAATGTTTATGGGCCGCACACAAAGTGGGACAGGAAATGCCTTTTTACAAGGATCAAGCCATTTCTTTTTACATCCCGGCAAGTGGTCTTTGGAGGTGACTTTAATACAATAACTAGGCCCAAGGACAGGAAGGACTTCAAGGACAGGCTGGGATATGATAGCGTTTTTTTAAATAGTATGGTTAGGGATGCTGGTCTTGTGGATGTGCACGTTAAGCACCTCCCGGATGACACCGGGTTCACCTTTCATCGAGGTAATAGAGTAGAATAGATAGTTTTTTTTTAAGGAGACCTCTGCTTTCTCACCCCCAGTGGTGCAGGCAGTAGAGTTCTCCGATCACTGTATGCTATCTGTGGTCCTGAATGCTTCAGACGCCCCTCAGAGGGGCAAGGGCATCTGGAGATTGAATTCGACTCTACTCAAGGAAGAACATGTTAGACAATCCTTTGAGGAATTCTTTCAGGCACAGGTGACCATTCTGGACTTTTGTAGCAGCAAGGCTGAGTGGTGGGAGCTGACCAAAAAGAGGATTGCTGGATTCTTCAGGGGCCTAGCCAATAGAAAGCAGTTTAATACATGACCTACCAACATTTACGGAGGAAGCTGGATATTCTTGTCTCGAGAGGAGGAGATCCTGGGGCAATCTCCGAAGTGAAACTCCTTCTCAGGAAGTGTCAATATGACCGGCATGCCTCTTTGGTTCTAGAGAGGGACTATGGGAAGTACCACTCGCCTGACCCTTACCAGAACTGCAAACAAGGTGTAGCTGTTAAAACGGTCGTTGGCCTTAAGGACAGTACAGGTTCCTTGACAAAGTCCAGGTCAGGGATTCTGGAGGTCGTGAGGTCCTTTTATGCTGACCTTCTTGGGAGGAAAGAGCTTGACCGTGACAAGATGGAAAGCTTTTTGGACTCTACTCCAGGTCTAAATGATGAAGATGTCCCATTGATGAATTTGACAGAGGAGATCACAGTTGAAGAGGTGATAAGGGCAATTGAACAGCTTGCCATCAAAAAGTCACCTGGACCGGATGGCTTGACGGCTGAGTTTTACAAAGCTTTTAAGTCTATTCTGGCCCCACATTTGGTAGAGGTTTTTAACAGTTGCCTTGCTGAGGGGGTACTTCCCCCTTCCATGAGGCACTCAGCTGTGATTCTTCTTTCAAAGGGTAAAGATCCTTCGATGGTTGAGAATTGGCGCCCCATCAGCCTTCTTAATGTCGATAGAAAGATACTGGCAAAGATCATTTTCTGGCGCCTATCGTCAGTAGCAGAGTCTTTGCTTTCTCGCCATCAGCACTGTTCGGTCCAGGGTAGGTGCACCTTCACAGCAGTTTTAGCTGTCCGGGAGGCCTTGGAGCGGTGCAGGGCTGCAGGCTGGGGAAAGTATTTGCTGACATTGGATCAGGCAAAGGCTTTTGATCGTGTTAACCATGAGTACCTGTGGTTGCTCCTTAGTAAGTACGGTCTGCCGGGTGGTTTTGTCGATTGGTTAAAAGTCTTGTATAAGGGGGCAGAGAGCTTTCCTCTTGTTAATGGTTGGGTTGGGCAGTCCTTTGAGGTTGGCTCCAGGGTGCGCCAGGGTTGTCCCCTGAGTCCCCTGCTCTATGTGTTTGCAATCGACCCCTTCATCAGGAGGCTAGAGAGCGGCATGTTGTGTGGGGTGACAGTGGGGCTCCTGGGTGAGCCGCCTTTGAGGGTTGTTGCCTATGCGGACGATGTGTCAGTGATTGTCACTGGGGCAGATGAAGCAGAGGAGGTGGTCTCTCTGACATCACGGTATTCTGAAGCATCAGGCTCCAAGAACAATCAGGAAAAGAGTGAAGTTTTCTGGATGGGAAAGGAAGGTGAGGGGTTTGATCTCCCAGACACCTTTCCAGTGCCCCAGGAAAGAATTAAGATTTTAGGCATTGAATTTGGACCCGGCGATTATGGCCTCAAAAACTGGGAAGGCAGACTGGAAATTGCCAATACTAAGGTAGTCAGCTGGAAGAGATGGAAGTTATCTATGAGGGAAAGGGTTGATCTGATTAAGACTTACCTGATTCCGATCTTCTTGTATGTCAGCTTTGTCTGCATCTTGCCAGTATCTCTCTATGCTAGGGTCAGTAGTGTGTTCTTCCAGATGTTGTGGGGGAACAGACTGAACCCCATCAAGAGGAATGTCACCTATCTATCCAGGAGGGAGGGTGGCTTAGGTATGGTCAACCCAGTTCTTTTCTTTTCACTGCTTTTTCTCAAGTTTAATATTGGTAATATGCTTGCAGTGGAACCTCCAGGTTGGGCAGGCATATTTAGATCTTGGTTTAGGCCTTTTCTACGACTTTGGGAAGAAGGTGGCCAAGTGAAGAATCTCAGGGGTCATCGTGGTCAGCTACCAGCCTATGTCGCTCCGTGCCTGAAGTTACTACAGCAGTGGCGATTGTCGGCTGAAGATCTCAGATCGGTTCCGAGGAAAGTCCTTATGAGTCGAGTCTTGAGCGAAGTCTTTCATGACCCACTGGCCCTAAGGGATTGTCCAGGCCCAGTTTTGAGGGCAGGGTTAAGACTTATTAATTTGAACAGAGTACCCCCTAAATTCAGGGATCTGGCCTGGTTGTGCTTCCATGGGAGGCTCTATGTTAGGGGCAATTTGAAATTCCGCAGTGGGATGGATCGTAGCTGTCCTCGGGAGGAGTGTGCAGGTGAGGAGGAGACTATGGACCATTTTCTGCTTCATTGCCCTTTTAACATAGAGGTGTACAAACAGGTGGGGCGGGCCCTCGGTGTCCCTTTCCTCTCCAGGCTGGGTTATGCTGAGTGGGTGTATGGAGCATTCAATACTGGTGGGATTTTTTGTTTAGATACACTTTTTCTAGTTAGCATAGTAGTCCGTTATTTCACTTGGAACGCACGGTGTCAGGTCTGCATTCGGCATAAAATCCTTCCTGTTGAGGTGGTGGTGTATGAGATTTTGCATGAGGTGGAGAAGATTTGGGTGCTCGAGAGAGACAAGCGGAGTCAGGGGGCTTGGTTGAAGGCGTGGAGGGGTTTCAGGCCTCCCTGACTGCCAGGAGTCTCTTTCCCGGGTGTGGCTGTCTGTCTCTTATCACCCTAGATTATTATTTTTTGGATTAATTTTTGATAAATGGCTGCGTACATAGGTGATGGGTTGTGCCTCTTAGGCCTTCTCTGCTGCTTTATGTAAATAATTTTGGTAGTGAATTATGTATATATTGTATATATTCTGAACATGGATGTGTATTCCTTGGATTTTGTACTATGGTTTTGTTTTTTACTTTTGTATAAAATTGGTTGCTTGATTCTTTTCAATAAAAGATCAATAGTGCCCCCTCATTGGTGTCAGTGGGAGGAATAGTGCCCCATCATTGGTGTCAGTGGGAGGAATAGTACCCCCTCATTGGTGTCAGTGGGAGGAATAGTGCCCCATCATTGGTGTCAGTGGGAGGAATAGTACCACCTCATTGGTGTCAGTGGGAGGAATAGTGCCCCATCATTGGTGTCAGTGGGAGGAATAGTGCCCCATCATTGGTGTCAGTGGGAGGAATAATGCCCCATCATTGGTGTCAGTGGGAGGAATAGTGCCCCATAATTGGTGTCAGTGGGAGAAATAGTACCCCATCATTGGTGTCAGTGGGAGGAATAGTACCCCCTCATTGGTGTCAGTGGGAGGAATAGTACCCCATCATTGGTGTCAGTGGGAGGAATAGTGCCCCCTCATTGGTGTCAGTGGGAGGAATAGTGCCCCCTCATTGGTGTCAGTGGGAGGAATAGTACCCCCTCATTGGTGTCAGTGGGAGGAATAGTACCCCATCATTGGTGTCAGTGGGAGGAATAGTGCCCCCTCATTGGTGTCAGTGGGAGGAATAGTGCCCTCTCATTGGTGTCAGTGGGAGGAATAGTACCCCCTCGTTGGTGTCAGTGGGAGGAATAGTGTCCCATCATTGGTGTCAGTGGGAGGAATAGTGCCCCCTCATTGGTGTCAGTGAGAGGAATAGTGCCCCATCATTGGTGTCAGTGAGAGGAATAGTGCCCCATCATTAGTGTCAGTGGGAGGAATAGTACCCCATCACGGAAAGCAGAGATCTTGCAGCACATTTGATGTAGAGATTCATACTCCCTTGTGAATGAGGCCTTATAATGGCTCGTGGTTGCAGCACGGCCCCCAATGAGCTGATTGGCTAAGGTGGACAGATGGTTCTGGGTCACATTTGCTATGAGGCGTGTTGTGTGAGCGCCCCCCTCTGGCTGTATTGTACACTCAGGGAAGGGAGTTCTATGGGGCCCATTACTCCCCCGGGGCCCTCCACTGAGCTCCGTGTCTCCTCTCTATCGCCAGCAAAGAGTGTGATAAGGAATCCTCCTCACACAGACATGGCCGTTATTTCCTACAACTAATCCCAGTGATGGAACGTTCAGTGAAAACATTCAGAAGCGGAAACCTTCCACATGACCGCCAGTTACCCGGGTAACGTTATGATCTCCCGCCGCATGGCTACAATCTACACACTGCGGGAGAACCCCGTCACCCCCTGTGGGTGGAGTTCACAGCTTTAGACAGACGTGTGCATCTACCAATGAAAGGGACAGGACTGGTTTGATGGGCAGGATCATGAACCTATGGTTAAAGGCGTTCAGGAAGCTCTCAGCCCATGGAAAGGGCGGCCTAGCTGATCTAGGAGGGACGCGCTTATAGAGAAACAAAAAAAGAAAAAAGAAGAGGCGGGGGCAGCGGAAGAGGGCGGAAGCGGGTCGGTGAATTACGGGCGGAGGAGTGTGGAGGAGCGCTGAGGTTCGGTAAGACGTGTGAATGGGTATATAGCGGTGTAGATATGGCTGGGTCAGCTCAGGCTAAGCGCGCCTCGCAAGGCATTGTGGGAGCGGAAACGTGAGGTGCCGGGCGCGGGAGGGAGGAAGGGGTTTCCTGCCAGCAGGGATCTCCCCGGTAAGAGAAGTGAGGGGGAGGGGGTGTCGTAGTTAGAGAGCTCCGGCCGGCGTACAGTCTCACTCCGCCATATACAGTATACAGGCCCGTCCGGGAGACTCTGCGCGGGGAGTACACAGGGCACATCATGGTATTGATGGAGGACAAGGGGGCATCGTGCTGGTGGGAGGGAGGGTAATGTAAAGGGCACATGGCGTATCTTGGTATTGATTAAAGTATTGTTGGGAGGAGGACATAATGGCATTGCTGGAAGAGGCGGGGGCACATCATGGCATTATTGGAGGAGGATGAGAGGGGGGGGGGGGCAGATCATGGCATTACTGGGAGAGAAGGAGGATGGGGGGGGCATAATGGCATTGCTGGAGGGGGGGGGCACATCATGGCATTGCAGGAGGAGGATGAGAGGGGGGGCATCATGGCATTGCTGGAAGATGGGGGGGGGGGGGGGGGGCGGATCACGGCATTGCTGGAGGAGGAGGAGGGGCAGATCATGGCATTGCTGGAAGATGAGGGGGGGGGGGGGGCACGTCATGGCATTGCTGAAAGATGGTGGGGGGGGGGCACATCATGGCATTGCTGGAATATGGGGGGGAGGGCACATCATGGCATTGCTGGAAGATGAGGGGGGGGCACATCATGGCATTATTGGAGGAGGATGAGAGGGGGGACACATCATGGCATTGCTGGAGGATGGGGGGGGGGCAGATCATGGCATTACTGGGAGTGGAGGATGGGGGGGGGGCATCATGGCATTGCTGGAGGAGGAGGATGAGAGGGGGCATCATGGCATTGCTGGGAGAGGGGGGGGCAAATCATGGCATTGCTGGGGGGGGCAGATCATGGCATTGTTGGAAGAGGAGGGGGGGGGGCAGATCATGGCATTGCTGGACGAGGAGGGGGGGGGGCAGATCATTGCATTGCTGGAAGAGGAGGGGGGCACATCATGACATTGCTGAAAGATGAGGGGGGGGGACATCATGGCATTGCTGGAAGATATGGGGGGGGCACATCATGGCATTACTGGAAGATATGGGGGGGGCACATCATGGCATTACTGGAAGATATGGGGGGGCACATCATGGCATTGCTGGAAGATATGGGGGGGGGCACATCATGGCATTGCTGGAAGATATGGGGGGGGGCACATCCTGGCATTGCTGGAAGGTATGGGGGGGGCACATCATGGCATTGCTGGAAGATATGGGGGGGGCACATCATGGCATTGCTGGAAGATATGGGGGGGGGGCACATCATGGCATTGCTGGAAGATATGGGGGGGCACATCATGGCATTGCTGGAAGGTGGGGGGGGGGCACATCATGGCATTGCTGGAAGATGAGGGGGGGCACATCATGGCATTGCTGGAAGATGAGGGGGGGCACATCATGGCATTGCTGGAAGATGAGGGGGGGCACATCATGGCATTGCTGGAAGATGGGGGGGCACATCATGGCATTGCTGGAAGAGGGGGGGGGCACATCATGGCATTGCTGGAAGAGGGGGGGGGGCACATCATGGCATTGCTGAAAGAGGACGGGGGGGGCGGCACATCATGGCATTGCTTGAAGAGGAGTATGAGGGGGTGCACATCACATGGCATTGCTGGGGGTGGAGGATGGGGGGGGGGATCATGGCATTGCTGCAGGAGGGGGGGCACTTTATGGTACTTCTGAGGAAAAGGGGTGGGGGGACATCAAAGTTTTGCTGGGACTGGAGGGGGCACAGTAATTTATAATTGTAGATATCTTTTGTGTCCCCCCCCCCCAAATTGTTGTGCTGGCACTCACACTAAGGGCTCATTCACACTAAGCATGCCCTAAGGTAGTACTTAAACCCTCAGTATAACTATCTGTTCATTAAAGTTCACCCGTCTGGCATCTTTTTCCCTCCTTTAACCAAGTGACCTCTGGAAATGTATGTCTCTCCCCCCCCCCCCCCCCTCCACAAATAGAGGTTTCGTTTGGTATTTGATCACCTCTGTGGTATTTATTTTGTGTGCTGTAAACAGAGAGACCGACAATTTTTCTTTTTTTTTTTTTTTTTTTTTGTGCTATAAAACCTATCCAAAAAACATTTCTTCATCAACTTAGGCCAATATGAATTATGCAAATCTTTTTGGTAATAAAAATCCCAATAAGCGTATATAATAATATTATTATTATACGAGATTTATATAGCGCCAACAGTTTACGCAGCGCTTTACAATGTATAAGGGGGACAACACAATTACAGTACAGTTCAGTACAAAAGGTATGGGAGGTCCCTGCTCGTAGAGCTTACATTCTAAAGGGAGGGGGTGGTGGTACGGTTTGCGTCAAAGTTATAGTGTCTATAAACCTATGGGATATTTTTATTTTTATTTCTTTTCTTTTTTTTTTTTGCTAGTAACGGTAGCGATCAACTCCTTGCTTCGGGACTTCGATATTGTCGTTCTGACACAAATACATTTGACACTTTTTGGGGACCAGTGGCATTATTAGAGTGATCAGTGCTAAACAAATATGCGCTTTCACTATACTAATGACACTGGCTGGGAAGGGGTTAACTGTGTGCCCAGCCAATGTTTTTTCTAAACAGTAGGATGTGCTCTTACTAGGGGAAGACATTGATCCTAGTTCCTCTTTGCAGGAACTCAGGATCCATGCCTTCCCTACTGACACAATGGCGATCTGCCTTGTTTACCTAGGGAGGATGCCATTTTGTCTCTCTGATGGATGATCGGCGGGTGTCAGCAGACATCGAGTCGGCAGCGCCCGCCACTGGGCTCCGCAGAGTTTGTCAGGAAAATGCTTGTAAATGTGCCTAAATGCATGTTTACGCTTTCTCTCAGGCTGTCCAATCAGGTTTCCAGGCAGACCTCATCAGACACTGCATTGTCCTATGAAGAGGCGATTGACACCTGCCGCCATCTGATCCTGTCCACTAAAAACAGATGGATGGTGGTCCTATTCCATCCGATTTCCCCATAGAGGAGAGTGGCACTGTGCACAGCGGAGGGGACACAAACCTGTCATCCGCCTCCGCCTGCTCAGCGAGTATCAGCGGAGCGATCCCAACCGAGCCAGCGGGTTCTGTTAAGCGGCGGTGCCCGTGCAAAAGGGGCCTTAGTGTTCATGTCCATTGCCGGAATGAATTATTTATTCTGGCCAATGAAATGAATTAAAGCCCAACCGCTTGATGCCTGTAAATACACCTAAACGCTTGTAAAAGCATTAGGCACTTTTACAAGTGTCAGGCATTTTTTTTTGCAAAATCTCTGCTGGCTTCTAGGAGAGAGAGAGAAAAAAAAAGTCTTGTGTACATAAGGCAAAATAGTAAACAATGGACACAATTCACTAAAGCTTATCGCATGCGTTATGCAACCAATATGCCACTCCTGGCAAGTACTGTATATACACATGCTGCTTGGTGCCGTTCTCAGGGTTGTAAACCATTTACAACCACTTTATGCTACAGGCAAGCCTATAATTAGGTTTACCTGTAGCTACACTGGATATCTCCTAAACCTGCATGGTTTAGGAGGTATCCCTGTATTTGCATGTGCCGACGTCATTGGTACATGCGCACTTAAGCAAACTGAAGCAATGGCATGTACGTGCCATTGCTTCAGTTGTACTGTGATGTTACCAGCGGCTCCCGCGCGCATGTGCGTGAGTGATGTAATTGCGGCTCCAGCCAATCGCAGCTCCGGAGCCGCGATACCCGGAAGTGACCCCCCCGGGGAGATGTTGGCCGCCGGAGCGTTGAACGAGGACTGCTTCGATCTCAGGTAAGTAATTCATAATGAGCTAGTTCATTATGCCTTTGTCTTGCAGGACTTTGACCTGAACATAGATGGTTCAAATCTCTGCTGGTTCAGCAGGGACTGACCGAGATTCTATGGGCAGGCTGATTGTATTCAAGTCAATCAATCCATGACTTGGGTACAACCGGAATGTCAGATTTTCGGCGTGCGATTATTTCTAGGGCCTGTAGCTGCTGGCAATAATCATTGCGTTCTCCCAGCAGGAAGTACACCTGTCATGAGAAAAATATTGGGACTGACGTTTTTCAGTCTTTTGAAAACGCTGATTGTCCGGCTTTAGTATTGCTGAGTAAAGACCTAGAACAATGGGGTTATTTACTAAAACTGGAGAGTGCAAAATCTGGTGCAGCTCTGCCTAGAAACCAATCCGCTTCCAGGTTTGTATTTTTTGTATTTATTTTTTTTTTTGTCAAAGCGTAACTGAACAAGCTGAAGTTGGGAGCTGATTGGCTACTATGCACAGCTGTACAAAATTTGAGTAAATCAGCCCCTATGTGTGTTGATCTTGAATCGGTTGAATGGATGCATTGGACTCCTTTTACACTGAGGCAGTTTTCTGGCTTTTTAGCGCTAGAAATAGCACCTGAAAATTGCCTCCCATGCTGCCCGAGTGCTTTTACACTTTGGCGGTGCGCTTGCAGGACATTAGAAAAAGCCCTGCAAGCATCTTTGGTGCGGTTTGGGAGCGGTATAGGTGTATACACTGCTCCCAAACTGCCCCTGCCCATTGCAATGAATGGCCAGGGTTTCCGAAGCACCTGAAAAGTGCTTTGGATGTGCCGCAACACTGGCGTTTTTAACCCTTCTTTGAGGTAAAACACTATTTAAAAGGCCCCTCCCTCTCCTCTGACCCTCAATTGTTTTGTGTTTCCAGACCCTCCAGGAGCACACCGTAATGTTTGTTGTTTTTATAAAGGTCTGGTAACACTGGTTGGTGGACCCCCCTTCTGTTGGTGATATACAGTACTGGTTGTGGCCATGTCTGGTGCGTTTTTCTATGTTTATAGACCGAAAAGGTCTGTATGTTTTGGGTTACTTGCCTCCCATTGGGCGTTTAGCGGCGGCAACTCCCTTCCATTTTTAGCCTCTAGCTGTGTGGTGAGGCATCTTCCTCGTTTCTACCCCGCTTTTGGGTGTACCAAAATGGCGTCGGAGGACTTCTGGTGGCACAGTAAGATGGAACCAGAAGTGACATGATGCACTTCCTGGACGCTGTTTTCTTATAGGATCTCGCTGCTTTGGAAACAGTCTGCCAGACGCAGGACTGACTAATTAGCAGTGCATCGGTGGTCAGAGGAGTCTCGCCAGCCCGCTTACGTTCTCCTCTATGGAGTCTGAAGACAGGACTGAGGATGGAGGGCCACTCGAGTTGTGTGGTTTTTTTTTTTTTTTGGTTTTGTTTTTTTGACAAACCTGTAAAGAAAAAAATGTGGGAAATGTAGAGCCTATCTTTCTGATAGTTATAAAAAAACAATTTTGTGAGGATTATGTATTCCATCAAAGGCAAGTTCTGGGTCTACTGCCTCTTTAAAGCAGTTGATGACTTCTATGAAGGAGGTAGTGGCCTCTTTTTCGGTCCTTTAATGACAGAGTACCTGGGCTAGGTCCTTCCACTTCTATGCCTGTGACTCAGGAGCCTTCAGTCTCAGCTAGATCTCAACCCCTCTTAAGCCCCATACACACAATCAGAAATTCCGCCAGCAAAAGTCGGATGTGAGCTTTTGGTCAGAAATTCCGACCGTGTGTATGCTCCATCATACTTTTGCTGGTGGAATTCCAGCCAGCAAAAGATTGAGAGCAGGTTCTCTATTTTCTCGTTGGAAAAAGTTCCTATCGTAAATTCTGTTCGTCTGTATGCAATTTCGACACGCAAAAAAACGACGCATGGAAGCATTGAACTTCATTTTCTCGGCTCATCGTAGTGTTGTATGTCACCGCGTTCTTGACGGTTGAAAGTTCAGAGAACTTTTGTGTGGCCGTGTGTATGCAAGGCAAGCTTGAGCGGAATTCCGTCGGAAAAACCATCCAAATTTTTTCTGACGGAAATGCTGATCGTGTGTACATAAGGGCATAAGTGTCAAAGACCGTTCACATAATGTTTCTGACCTGGAAGAAGGTGAGAATCTGGTATCTACGTCTGAGGGTCTGTATCAGAGGAGGATGATACTGGTAGCTCAACTAGGTATCTTTTTCCAGTTGAAGATATTGATGAACTGTTAAAGTCAATATATACTTCTGAACAGATTGAGATGCCTCAGCAAGCCCAGTCTGTCCAGGATAAGATTTATAGAGGTCTACAAGGACAGAAATCTAGGTCTTTTCCTGTACATCATTCACTTCAGGATATGATCCTTTCTGAGTGGAAAGAACCTGGTTGTTCCAGTCTAGAGGACTTAAGAGAAGGTTACCCTTTCAGTCCGATTTTTAGGAGTTTTTTTTCAAATGTCCTAAATTGGATGCTTCTATGTCACAAGTATCTAAAAAGTCAGATCTTTCATTTGAGGACTCTGGAGTCCTTAAGGATCAGATGGATAGAAAGGCCGACTCCTTATTATGTAAGGCCTGGGATACCTCTGCTTTTTCTTTAGGACCAGCTGTAGCATCCACCTGTGTTTCTAGGAATTTAGACATGTTGGACCAACGTCTAGAAGACCTTCTCTCCTCCGACACCCCCATAGAGGAGATAAGGGATTCTCTACCCCTTATTGCCAAGTCAGTTGCTTTTTTTTTTTTTTTGGCTGATGTGACAGCAGATTCTGTAAAATCTGTTGCCAGAACATCGGCACTCATTAATTCAGCTAGACAGGCCATCGTGGTAAAATCTTGGGAAGGTAATCTTGCCTCCAAGAATAAACTTTGCGGCATACCCTTTGAGGGCAAGCTCTTATTTGGCTCTTCCTTAGAGGTAGTCCTAGCTCCTTCCTCTGAGAAGAGTAAACGGTTTCCACCTTCTCAAAGGATTAAGCCACAGAATAAGAGGCCTTTTTCGTGGCTTTCATAACAGAGTTAATTTTAAGACCAATAGGTAACAGGCAAAGAAGTGGTCCATTTAACAAAGACAAGCAAAGGGGGGGGGGGCTTTTTGCTCCTTCAGCCCCTACCAAAAATCCCCAGTGATGCCAGAGTGGGGGTAGGAGGGAGGTTGTCCCATTTCATCAAGGAATGGGCAGAGATTACCAGCAATCCTATTATTCTCCAAATGATAGAGGTTACAGGTTGGAGTTCAAAAACCCCCCACTCTAGAGGTTTTTTTCTTACCCATCTGCCGAGGGACCAAGAGAGACAGCAGGCCATGGTGAATCTCATTGCGATGTGGGAGACGGGGTTATTTCTCCCATTCCGGAAGCTTGAAAATTCAGAGGATTTTAATATCGCATCTTTCTGGTAAGAGAGGCTACCGGCGGTTTTCGGATGGTCATCAATTTAAGCGTCCTGAACAGATTCATAGTCTACAGACGATTCCGGATGTAAATAATTTATTCTGTAAGGAATCTGTTATTACCAAGAGTGTTCATGGTAACCCTGGATCTTCGGGACGCTTACCTTCATGTACCAATTTGCCAAAATCATCAAAAGTTCCTCAGATTTGCAGTTCTCATGGAAAACTGTCAAAGCCTAATTTCGAATACAGAGGGTATTGATCGTTCCATATTTAGACAATTTTTTTGGTCTTTGCCCGTGAGAGTGCTTTGTTCAGGATCTGCAATTGATCTTGCGGACCTTTCAGAAATTGGGATGGAAGGTCAGTCGGCAAAAGTCTTGTCTGGTTCCCTCCCAGAGCATGCCCTTTTTGGGTTGCCTAATAGACACAGTTGCCCAAAAGATTTTTCTTCCGGAGGAAAAGATTTTAAAGATTCTTCTCTCCATGCAGAACTTCAGGTTGCTCCCAAAGGCCTCCCTTCATCGTATCATGCAGTTATTGGGCTTAATGACTGCAGCCATTCTGGGCCCCTTCAGGCGTTTCTTCTGCGTCATTGAGGTTGCAGAAAAACTCTTTGAATCAGCTCATACAGTTTCCAAGAGAGTATTTTCTCAATCTGTCCTGGTGGGAGCAACGGGAACATCTGCAGGAAGGGAAGGACTGGGCACAGTATGAAATTACTACAGATGCCAGTCTGTGGAGCTAGGGAGCCTGGCTGCCAGAGGAGGTATGCCAGTCGTCAAATTTCAGAGAACTGTTAGCCGTGGGGAAGGCTCTAATTGCTCCGGAGAAGAGGGTGAATTCAAAAGACCTGTTGATTTTTTTTCAGACAATGCCAGGACCATGGCGTACCTAAACAAACAAGGGGGCACTCGCTCAGATACTCTTCTATTGTTGAGCCAGCAGATTCTGTCCTAGGCAGAGAACAATGTCTCGTCAGGCTGGTGCACATCAGTGGAACAGCGAATGTTCTGGCGGACTATCTGAGCAGAGTAAACATCAGTGCCAGCAGTTGGGAACTGGATTAAGACGCGTTCCAGATCGTCTTATGGTGGGCTGTTCCCAGAGTGGATCTTTTTGCATCCAGTCTCAACAAAAAAACTACCGTCTTTCTTCTCGCTGGAAAGAGAGACTGAGTGCTTGGAGACAGATCCGCTCTTTCCCGTGGAATTTCACTCTAGCCTACGCCTTCCCTCCACTTTCCTCTAACCACTGGTGGTTCGGAAGATTGTTCAGGATCAAGCAGAAGTTATCTTGATTGCCCTTTGGTGGCCCAGGAGGAGTTGGTTCTCCTCGCCGAGAGCTCTCTCAATAGAACCCCCTTGCCCCTGCCAGAGAGAAGGGATCTTCTCCGTCAGGGGCCAGCACTCCATCCAATCAATCAGACCTTCCTTTTGAGGGCCTGGAGGCTGAGCGGCGCATCCTACAGCTAAAGGGGTGCTCAGAGAGGGTTATTGAGACTATTCTGGACAACTGTAAGTTAGTCACAAGAAAGATCTATGGGAAAGTTTGTAAAACTTTTTTTGTTTCCTGGCAGAAACTCCCCATGTACTAGATTTTTTGCAGAGGGGAGTGAAGAAAGGACTTTGTCAGCACCCTTGGTTCAGGTTGCTGCCCTGTCTCTGTTTGCAGACAGAAGACTGGCTGAAGACCCTTTGCGCAAGAGGTTCCTTTCAGCCAGAACTAGGCGTACACCCAGGGCTGTTAAACAGATTCCTCCCTGGGATCTAGCGTTGGTACTAAATGCTTTAACTAGGGCTCCATTTGAGCCATTGAATGAGGCCTCTCTGAAATTGATTTACTTAAAGATTACCTTTCTTTTGGCCATTATGTCGGGGAGAAGGATTTCTGATCTAGATTTTCTTTCCTGTAAGGACCCTTTCCTGAGGATTTTAGAGAACAGGGTAGTGATTAGGCCTGATCCTTTGTACTTACCCAAAGTTTCTTCTAGCTTTCAAAAGCCAGGAGGGAGGTCTTCCTAGTTTTTGTTCCTCCACCCAGAATGCGGAAGAGGAAAGATTTTTGGACGTGAAGAGTTGCCTTCTGCTTTATCTAGAAAGGTCTAGTGAGTTTAGGAGATCCTCCCAACTCTTAGTGTTGTTCAGTGGCCCCAAAAAGGGGACCAAGGCATCTAGAAGTTCCATTTCCAGATGGATTAGGGAAGCAATTTGTGAAGCTTACAGTGCATCTGTCACATCCCTCCTTCCAGAGTTGGAGCTCATTCAACAAGATCTTTGGCCGCGTTATGGGCAGAAAGAGCGGGAGCATCATGGGAAGAAAGTTCTAAAGCTGTGGTCTGGTCCTTTTTCTCATGCGTTTATCATAGAGTCCAGATGCTCTCCAGCCACAACCTCTCCTTTGGTAGAAACGTACTTCAGGCTGTCGTTCCTCCCTAAGGTATAGAATATTGCTTATCCTCTCAAGTAGCTATCCTGGAAGATGAGGGGGGAACCCCCGTCAGAATACCTCCCTTCATCCACCCACTTCTAATGATGGGCATACATGCACCATTTATATATGCCGAAGCATGGGGGCATCCGCCCCAAAAGTTAGGAGCATATCTCCTGCTGCCCCCATGCTTCGGCATATATCACCACCGACAGCGCTGGAGTCACAGCTTTATGTATCGAGGGAGCAAAGGCTGTTGCTGTCAAGATAAATAAATCCGCTGCAGCTGAATGGCGTACCTGAAAACAAAAAAATGGTTAACAATAAAACACAGTAAACAGTAAAGTATAAAAAACTGCATACCTGAAAAGCAAACATGATAAAACATAACAATAAAACATTGCAGAATAGAATACAGTAAAAAAAGAGCAGAACAATAAAACAACTATTTTTGTTTTTTTTTATTTTATATATTTTTTTTTTACACTTTTTTTTTTTTGTAACTTTTATAACTGTAACCGGTTCCAGGTTCGGGTGTCTCAAAATGCGATGGCATCTTGGGAGACCCTGTGAAAGTGTGACCTAGTCTGTGCAATGTTGTACCCTACGCTAATACTCAACTAGTGTATGGTAGCGTTCAAAACATTCACCAATGCAAAGACCAGGATTGTCAGGACAGGAGGGACAATAATAGCGGGTGTCACGCCTATATCCGCGCTTGCTGCAGACGCGACATCTTTTTTGGGGGCGTTCGTTGGGCAGGGGTACTCAGGAGGAAGTAAAGTAAAGGCCTCTCATATAGCCGACCGCATTTGGTTGGGGATGTGAATGGGGGAAGTACGGGCGATGCAGAAGTGGTGGGTTCCCAATTAGGATTGGCGAATGCAGCAGGAAAGGCATTATGGGCACGATGGGCCTGTGTTTGTCTTCTTGGTGGCAGCGGGACACTACTTGTGCTTGCCACCTCACCAGCTTGAACTGCACTTATGGGACTCGCCACGTCGCCAAGTGTTACTGCAGTGCTGGTTTGACTACGACCGGGGTGTACTAGGCCGCTGGTGCTTGCCAGTTCACCAAAACGTTACCAAAAAAACTTTTAGCGATCGCAGGAATCAGGCCTGACTCTGCGAATGCTGCAGTTATGCGTTTTAGTGTTTTGTAAGTGACAGTGATCGATCGATAATGCACTTGGGTGGGCTGGGCCGGGCAGAGGGGCAAAACGCAGGTGCTAGCAGGTATCTGGGCTGATCCCGCTAACATTGCGTTTTTGGGAACCCTAAACTGCTGGGGACGCTAGTATAGATCTGATCAGATATTGATCTGTTCAGATACTATACCACTAAGGGAGGTGTATGGTGCGTGCGTGGGTGTTAGCGCTACTGGCACTAAACTGACTCTGCCTGGGGTGACGCAGACCCTATCTGACCCTAAAACCTAATTTATATCACTGCCGGGCGATCAGGGGGTTAAACCTTTATTGGGTAATAATCGGCGGGTGCACTGACACTATAAAAAATTAACTAACCAGCGTCACCCGCAACAGTTTTATACGGTGATCACTGGTGAAAGGGTTAACTAGGGGGCAATCGGGGGGGGTTAAAACCTTTACTACGTAGTATATGGGGGTCCCTGACGCTTTAAAACGCTGACGGCGAACCTAAATACTTATCTCCCTAACTAGTGTCACCAGTGACACTAATACATCAATCATAAAAACGATCGCTTAGTGACACTGGCGACGGGGGTTGATCAGGGGGTTAAAACTTTATTAGGGGGGTATCCTAGACCTAAAGGGGGCTAATACTAACTGCCCTACCACTTATAACTGTCACAAACTGACACCAATGCAGTATTCAGAAAAAAAAAAAAAACTGCTATTGGTGTCACTGTGACAGGAGGTACAGGGGGGTGGAATGTGTGCCTAGTGTGTTTTACTGTAAGTGTGGTGTTGGTGCACTTACTCAGATGTCTTCTCTCCTCGGTGCCGGAACGGAAAATACCGACTCGAGGAGAGATGACATCACTTCCTCTGCCGCTGTTTACATTACAGCAGCAGAGGAAGATTTTAATTCATTGGGAGCGATCGCGAGGGGGTGGCCACAAATGAGTGGTCTCCCCCTCAGCCTGGATCGCTCCCCGCCCGCGTGAAGCAGATCACGTACCAGGTACATGATTTTGCCTGCCCGTG
Organism: Lithobates clamitans; assembly: GCA_037952925.1. Lineage (NCBI taxonomy): Eukaryota > Metazoa > Chordata > Amphibia > Anura > Ranidae > Lithobates > Lithobates clamitans. Next base: position 5,481,066 of record JBBGZY010000562.1, read on the forward strand.
CCATTCTGCCGCAGTATATCTGCGTTAGGCAAGTGGTTAAAAACTGAAACTTGGGCGGTCTCTTCTTCTGTATAATTACTACACAGAACAGTTGTGTACATCAAATTAGTCAGGAACACAGTCCTGTTTATTGTGGAGCCTCAAATTCTGCAAAAGGCTACTTTCGCACTTGTGCGACTTAGGATCTGACAGGGTGGAATTAATTTAAATCAACTCGATGTAAATCATAATTTTTAAAAAGCAACTGTCATCTCTGTCCTCCAGCGGCTCCTCCTCTGACCTGCTGTTAAATCACCGTCAGATTTTTAAATTAAAAAAAATCTTTTTTTTAATTTTTTTTTATCCAGCCTGGAATTGACTTGAGACCCTGAGTCACAGGCCATGTGAAATTCAGTGTATTTCTATGAGAGCCGTTCCAATTGACACTAAAGTTGCTGCGACTTTATAAAAGGTTACGGAATGCCTTTGATCTGATGTAGAAATGGCTTCAATGCCAGAGTGTAAAAGTCCTTTCAAAGTCAGACTCTAAAGTTGCACTGAAAATCGCACAACTTTGGAGTCGGCTAGTGTGAACAGAGCCAAATTCATAGGCATTTTTTTTGCTCTGAACAGAAGCAGCTTTTTCCTATTTCCCTGCATATGATTGAAATATATGGACCTGTGTCCACTCACCATATAGGAAGGGCAGAGCTATGTATGTTCTATACACGGCTATCAAACTAGTGAACATACCATCACAGTGAATGCGTTCGCACGTGACCCAGCCTAAACTCTGTGATGTATATGATATGTAAAATACAATTGTTTTGAGTAATGTAACATTGTTTTATCTTTTGAAGAATCGGGTATAATAGACTGTGGTATACCTTTTCTGTGTAAAGAAAATGAGTATGGTGTCTCACAAATTAATTGCTATGAAAGATGATCTGTGCTCTAATTACACATATGAAACATTTTCTGTTTCTCATGTGTAGCGGTGTGTATGGATTCCTAGAGGATTTTAACACAGCAGCAGGTGTAATCGTGATCATGTAGCCCACTGAGCTATTTTTAATGAGACGTTTCTAATGAGATGCAGTGGGTGTTGGATTTAATTGAAGCCCCAGAGTTTTAAAGAAGCAGTAACTGTAAAAAGAGAAATGCAAGCTGTTTCCACATCCCAGACAAAGCATCTTGTGAAAATGACTGCTGGGATAGTTTCCTGAAAGCATTTTAGGGTGATCTTTGAGTATCACATTTAAGTACACAATCCTAAGGCTTAGTTAAAGTGATATTAAAGGCAAAAAATAAACCAAACGTCATACTTGCCTGCTCTCTGCAGTGGTATTGCAGCCCCAATCCTCTCCTATATCATTTTACTTATTTTAAAACAACTTTTTACTTTTCTTCAGTTACTTCCTGGCTTCTCACCTAAGCAAATGATGTCATACATCCCAGGAGTCTTCAGGATGGGTGGAGAGGTTTTCTCAACTAAGCACACCTCCTGCTTGTATGCCTGAACTAAGAGAGATTTATTCCTGGAAGTCAATGCTACATGAATCATCTGCCCTTACTCAAGATGGCCGTGGCCAGAAATGCTAGGGGGTGTTTTTTAAAGTGATTTCTTGGAGACATGGATGGTTGGGGGAGTTTGCTTTAAATAATAAAGAGGAAGTAGTCTTATTTTTTAATTGTACCTACAGGTTAAGCCTATAATGATTACCTGTATGTACTGTGAATATCTCCTAAGCTTGCACAGTGTAGGAGATATTGAGTGCATGCAGCCAATGACGTCAGGGCATGCACTCTGCCGTGCCGAACCTTCAGAGCCCGTTCCGTAAACATTACATCATCGCGGCTATAGCCACTCGGCGCCAGAGCCCGCGAACCTGGAAGAAACACCGGGGAAGATGTCAGCAGTGTGCAGGCGCCGCTGGAGGGCTTTGTTCTAAGGTAAGTATTTCATAATTAGCTAGTATGCTATGCATACTATGAAATAACTTTAAAAAAAAAATGTTCTTTAGTAAGGAACATACATTCCACATTAATAATTATGCTACCAAAATTAGTGTGTGCTGTAAATTGTCTCAATTTTGCTGAAGCCCAGAGCCCCTAAACAGCAGTAAATTAAAAAGCAGAGCTTAACCCATTGATTTTAACGGTTTCAAAATTATTATTATACAGGATTTATATAGCGCCAACAGTTTACGCAACGCTTTACAATATAAAAAGGAGACAATACAGTTATAATACATTAAAATGCAAGTGGATTAAGAGGGCCCTGCTCAGAAGAGCTTACAATCTAATAGGGTGGATAGTTAGCAATCCCAGCATTCCAGGAATGTAACTCACATTTGCTTGTGTCCTCAACCAAACTGTCAAGGCATCAAATGGCCAGTGTCATAACTGATCACATGCAGCATCATGGCAGTTAAAGATTTAACAGAAGAAGATTCCCTTGATGTAAAGCAGGGGTCTCCAAACTATGGCCCTCCAGTTCAGGAACTACAATTCTCATCATGCCTAGTCATGTCTGTGAATGTCAGAGATTTACAATGCTTCATGGGATGTGTAGATCTGCAACAGCTGGAGAGCCGTAGTTTGGAGATCCCTGCTGTAAAGGGTAGGATTGTTGAATTCCACTTTAAGGCTGTCAGCAAATCAGCCTTTACAAACTCGTCGGCGCCTAAAATTGGGAACAACTGAGCATGTGCAGAGCAGGGTGAGACCGTATAATAATACTGGATTTTACACAGTATAGGCATTTTTATTTGTAATGTTTTACATATCTATACCTGCAAAGGGGAACAGCCTGAAGTGATCTAGCAGGACTTAATTTTCTGACTAAAGTTCCACTTTAAGTACCCACGTTGTTTTCAGCAGGCGGCACTGCAGCAGGTAAATGTGCTAGCCCCACCCCATTCAGTACTAGAAGCTTGCTGATTTCAGGAGGGATCACAGTGACAAATGAGCTTGGTTAGATTCTACTTGCCAATCCTAGGGCACGATGGGATAGAGACTGTGCTGTATGGGCACCCAGGGTCTTAACACTGAGGATTTTCTGTGAGTACAGGGCAGCACAGTCCCAAATGTTGACAATGCCCTGCAGTCCAATTTTTTTTTTTTCCATCAAAATACAGTGTAAGGTGCCAGCCGACTGTGTCCTAGCAACCAGTACCACCCCCCAGCACTAGTTACTAGGTCACGGTTGGCTGCATGGCTTCATTGGCTTCTACAAAGCAGGATGCCAGCATCCTAACACAGACTGGGAACATGAACACTCAGTAGGCAGTACCTTATGGGGATGCTGAGAGACAGGTTCTCCTTAAGGTCACCCTTCCTTATGATTGACAGGGGATGGTAATGGGTGAATTCCATGCTATGCAATCTGCCCACTGCTGTCTACTGCAAATCAGAAGGGAGGGGGACCTACCAGTCTCTCAGAACCCCCATCAGCCTCCTGCCTGCTGTGCCTGTTTGTGGATGTACTCGGGCTGGGCATGCAGCTTGGTGTTACTGAGCCACACTGAGGACAGTCTCTACTACACACTATGAATGGCAGGGAATGTTTTATTACAGAGATGTTTTTACCCCTCCCCTCCTCCAGAAATGATACTTAATATCCTTTTTTTTTTTTTTTTTTTTTTCCCCGTTTCTTTTGACGTAATAGGTAATAACAGCATGATACAAAATCCAACAATACTATGGGTTCCAACCGAGTGACCGCAAGAGAACTCTGTGAGAATGATGACCTGGCAACCAGCTTGGTGCTTGATCCTTTAGTGGGATTCCGAACACACAAAATGAACGTCGGGTGAGCTCCATGCTATGCTGTGTATATATACACCATTCTAGCTTCCTTTTATTTTTATGTCAAAGTCTCTAGTATGCATCTGTCTTGTTAGATTTTGTTTAGAAGAACCGAGCAGTGTTCAACAGCTATGCTTGGTGCCGTGTCAGATCTCAGAGCTTGATTGCATACACATTGGTCTTGTCATGCCCCTACTTTAACGTCTAACAGATTCAGAGGCTACATCTACTTCTCAATTCATCTCTGAATATCACTTGGATGCATGAACATTGAAAGTAACAGGACATCTAATGGGGCGTACACACGGTCTGACTTTTCGACCGGACCGGACCGGACCGGACTGGTCTGACGGACACCGACAGACCAAATCCTGGGGACAATCCGATTGTGTGTGTGTGTGTGGGCTTCACTGGACCTTCAGCGGACTTTTCCAGTCGCCAATCTGACTAACTTTAGATTTGGAACAGGCTTCAAATCTTTACATTGTAACTCCGCCAGACCCAGAAATCCGCTCGTCTGCATGCTAGTCTGACTGACAAAAACCGACGCTAGGGCAGCTATTGGCTACTGGCTATCAACTTCCTTATTTTAGTCTGGTGTACGTGTGTAGGCAAGTCCGTTCGTTAGAAAGTCCGTCGAAAGTCCGCTGGAAAGTCTGTTGGACCAGTCTGGTCAAAGTCCGCCCGTGTGTACGCGGCATAAGGTTCCCCATGTTCTATCACCTATTGTCGACTCTCTCATACTAACCCTTGAACTACCCATAAGACTTAAACCTAACCCCTAAGCTAAGTAGGCAGAGCATTAACTTAAGTTAAAGCGCTGAGGGTTTAGTATTTCTGCGTTAACACATCAAGTAAAATAAACTTTTCCCAGTAAATTTGCTTGTAAATGCAATCCAGTGGCTAGTTAGTTGCTAGGATTGCTTTTACAAGAGAGCCGACCGCTGGCTCTAAAAAAAAAAAAAAAAGTACCGGGATGATGCCTGCAGCTGCAGGCATCATCCTGGTATAACCACTTTAAGTCCTGGAACATATGGGTACGTCACTGGTCGGGAAGTGGATATTGTGCGTTTGCTGACAATCAGTACAAAGTAACCCCAATGTCCAATGCAAGCACCAGTTTGCAGCATGTGAGCATTCAAGAGGAGTCAACTGTGAAGATGTCTCAAGTTGGAGCGGAATCCATACACTAGGCAGTGCTGTGTGCAGCAATAGATGAGCAAGGTGGTGGGGTGGTCTACAATAGTACCTCCTAAGATAAAAAAAACTTATCAGATGGATTGGAAGAAAATAAACTTTTCAGAATCAAACAGATTTTAGGCACAAAACATTTTAAAAATATATTCCAAGGTAACCATATCACTGAGGATAGGAATCGGTTATCTGTGTGCCAATAGCTGCATTCCAAGAAATTCGGTGCTTCCTGATGTAAATCCTGCACAGCTATTGCCTCAGTTTGCTTTTCCTATTGTCATTCACATGGGTGCTATGGTCTGTTTGTTTATGCAGCTTGAGCCTCCAGTTGGGTGTAGACAGCCCATGTAAGTTTTTGGGGACACAGCAGCTGCATAGACACAGCTGCTTGTCCTAATTTGATAGTTGTGCTGGTGAGCGACCCCCTCAACACAGTCTGTTTGGAGCAGTTTACCCACACGCCTTGCAAAATAGGACAAGTGGCTGGGTCTATGATCCCGCTGAATCGTCATATTCTCACATGAGCTATCCGCACACAGCAACTGGCGGCTCAGACCACATACACAAATGGGCCTATTCAGTCTACGGGCCTCAGTGCCTGTGTGAATGAGGCCTTCTAAATCTAACAGGTAAGTTTTAGCATTAACAGTGGCAGTAGTGGAACCTAAGTGGGTGCTATTGCTGGCCATACACTATATGAAAAATTGTCCGAAATTTGGTCATTTAGACAGTACGGTTTTCAGCCAGTTAATGGGCACAAAATCAATAATCGTTGGGACGTTTTTGAGCCGAAAATACGAAGAACAAGTTTGGAAATTTTCTGACGAACGAACGATAAATTGAAAGGGTAAGGTGTTTCCCATCCGAACTGTCTGCACTAGGTATATGTAAAAAAAAAAAAAAATGCATTCATTTCTGTTCACTGAACGATTAATCGGTCAATACATGATGGCACTGTCGTTTGCACTCATGGCCGAATGTTCGTTTTTGAGAATGGGTTCGGCCGATTTTTCATATAGTGTATGGCCAGCATTAGTGCACACATGTAAGCAATATTTCAGCCCTGTAATCTTGTAACTTTTTTTTTTACTTTCTGCTATAACGAATAATCCCCAAAAAACATATAAAAGAACAAATTTCTTCCTCAGATTAGACCGATATGTATTCTTCTACATATTATTTTATTTATTTTTTTTTTTTAAGTAATGGCGGTGATCTGCGATTTTTAATATAGTGACTGCGAAATTGCGTTGCACAGATCGGACACTTTTGACACTATTTTGGGACCATTGACATTTATACAGCGATCAGAGCTAAAAAAATAGCCAATAAACACTAGGGGGTGATCAATGGGTTAAGGGTGTTCCCTAGGAGTGTTCTAACAGTAGGGGGGAACGGCTACCACTGACATGAGAGATGGATGTTCCTGATGACAGGGAACAGAAGATCTGTCATGTTACTAGGCAGAACAGGGAAACGCCTTGTTTACATAGGCATTTCCCCGTTCTGCCTCTCCTTGCCATGATTGCAGGCCGTCGGCGGACATCGACTCCGCAGGTGAGCACCCGCCCGCTATCCTGCTTTTGCAGACTGACATACAGTTACGTCAGTTTGCGCAGGAGTGCCATTCTGCCGAAGTATTTCGGAGTGAGCCGGTCGGCAAGCCGTTAATTACTGTAGTGGACGATGCACATGCAATTAATTCTAACATGGAGTTATCTGTTTAGTTTAATTGCATATCACGTACAGTATTTTGTCGTAATTTAATTTTATGTTTGAGATTAGAGTAGCGGTACCTTTTTATAAATCGATGCTGGGTTATGTACACAATCTTTTGATCAAAAGAAATGGTGCAAACCCCATAGTGTATTAAATAATAAAATTGTACTTGAGAAAAGGCACGTGCCAAGCTGGATGTACCAGGAGAATAGTTTCTGGCTAATCTGGTACACCTGGACTGGGTGTACCAGATTAGCCAGAAACTATTCTCCTGGTACACCCGGTCCAAAGCCTTCTTGGGCAGTCCCACTCGGCATCTGCAATTTTATTGAATCCTTTTTTTTTTTTCTCATTTAATTGCTACTCTGTGTGTGTGTGTGTGTGTGTGTGTGTGTGTGTGTGTGTTGTTTTTTTTTTTTTGTCATGGAATTGGGCACCCACTCAAACGCTAATACTCAATAGCAGTTGGTCTCTATCACTCTTGGCTATACGCACTTTTGATCACCATGTTTATTTTTTCACTTTATTTTGTATATTGGTCATTATTAGCAATTCTACTCCCACATTTTCTTTTGTTAAGCTGGGTACTATATTGGTGTTGAGTGCTGTGTGTTTTCAAAAGTTGCCTTAATCTTTTTGATTGCCATGTGGTTGCGCTGCACTTTAAGCCCCCCCCCATTCACACCAGTGCGACATGTCTTGCAGTTTGATAGTTCACAGTCGCGACAAGTCACACACCATTGCCAACAAAGGAAGCATTCACATCGCCGTTACTCATGTCTCAGCGATTATGAAAAAGGTTCCTGCACTGCTTTTTGATGGTTTCATTGTGACTTGCATAGACTTCTGTTAAATTAAGTCGCAAGCCGCAATGAAATCGGCAGAAGTAGCACGATTTTAAAGCTGCCCCAGTGTGAATGGGGGCTTATGTGGGAACACCTGTCCCTGTTGGCATCAACTGGAGGGTTTATGCAAAGGTGTGTGTTGTGGGTGTTTTTTTTTGTTTGTTTTTTTTTTTTCCCTCTCTTGTTAAGACCCCTTTCACACTGAAGGCGCTTTTCAGTCGTTTTAGCGCTAAAAACAGCGCATGAAAAGCATCTCTCAAGCCTCCCCAGTGTGAAAGCCTGAGTGCTTTCATACTAGGGCGGTGCGCTTGCAGGACCGAAAAAAAGTCCTGCCGGCAGCGTCTTTGGGGCGGTGCGGGAGCAGTGTATACACCGCTCCTAAACCGCCCCTACTATTGAAATCAGTGGGCAGCGCTGCCAAAGCGCCTGCAAAGCTTTTCAGCAGCGGCGCTTTACGGGTGGTTGTAACCCTTTCCTCGGCTGCTTAGCGGGGTTAAAAGCGCCCTGCTAGCGGCCCAAAAAGTGGCGCTATAACAGCGGTAAAGCATTGCTAAAGCAGCTCCACTAGCAGTGTGAAAGGGGTTTAATGGACAAGGATATTGATAGCACAGAGGGTCACTTGGTTATTTGCATGTTATCGCTGTTCAGATAAATTAGGGTTACCTTGAGCTGTTTATATGTTCTATATATTTAATGTATTTCTTTTTATGTTCTAGTCCACTGCCTTCTATAAGGAGACAGCATCATTTGAGAGAGGCACTGCACACATTCCGTAAGAAGCGAGACCTGGAGGCAGCATTCCGTGCTCTTATAACAGGGGCTAAGCATTACCTCAAAAACCAAATGACACAGCAGGAAGCCACACTGAAGGCACATGTAATGGACTTTTTTTATTCTTGTGTATATTCTGTAGCAGGGTATTATCAGGCATTCTGAACCTATTAATGACTAAGGGGTGTAAATCTGAATCTTAACCCTTTCATGCCTAAGCCTATTTCTGACATTTGTTGCTTACAAGTTTAAAATCTGCATTTTTTGCTAGAAAATTACTTAGAACCCCAAACATTGTATAATTTTTTTTTTAGCAGAGACCCTAGAGAATAAAATGGCAATCGTTGCAATATTTTATGTCACACGGTATTTGCGCAGCGGTCTTTCAAACGTTAGCCAGCTTTAGTCCCCAAAGCCAAAACCAGCCCTTAGGTACGAAGAGGCTGGAAAATCGAAAGATTTTCCCCATCTTTTACACAAATTGAAAGTGCATTACATGAGGATTGGCCTAATCCTGAAAGGATGTTCACTCCTAAGCTTTTTGTATAACTTTATCATATGAAGGAGGATTTTAAGAAAAGTTGCTCTGTTCAGTAGATGATCCTTGCCATTTTGGTCCTCAATAAATACCTTGGTTACCATTGACGACATTCCCTTTTTTTAATGATTCTGTTAGCTGTTTTGAAGTTCTCTTAAAGCGGAACTTCACTCTCTCTTAATCAGCATGGACTATTTTTAATCCTTATGCTGCCAGTAATCGTAAATGGACAGGTATACTTTCCTGTTTTTAAACTCCCCCCCCCCCCCCTTTTTTTTTTTTTATTTTTTTTTTTATTTATTTATTTTTTTACCAATTCAATTACTTCCTGGTTTTTATATCTAGGCAAATGTCATACATCCCTGGAGTCTCAGCTAAACACACCCTCCTGCCTGCATGCCCGAGCTAAGGGCAGGGGGATTCCAGGAAGTAAATGCTACATGAATTATTTGCCCACACTCAAGATGGCCACAGCTAGATGGTAGGAGTCCCACGTGTCAGAATACAATAAAGTAGCGGGGAGATTCTTGTTTCAACATTGCTTGTGTTGCTGCAGGGATCTAAAAGTTGTGGGGTTTTTTTTTTTTTGTTTTTTCACTCCACTGGTTTGCAAAAAAGAAAACTACCCTTGCTTAGAAGCCACTTGTAGAAAATGTAAATTAGAAAGTAGAAAATTAATACCGTGGTGGTTTTTTAAATGTATTTATATATTTTTTTGAGGTGGGAAGTTATTAGCGGTTATATAACTGATGGGGAAGGGGTAGGTGTATTTTGTGTTTTTAAGGTCAGGGCTTTGACCGTGCTGACATCGTAAAGCTTAAAACCACAACAAATCAGCTTTTTATATTTGGATGTTCATGAACGAGTCTTTAAAACTTACTCCTGTTCTTCACTCCCAGATATTCCGGTACCTGCGAATGTTCCTGCCAGAGAGTGGCTTCATGATTCTGCCTTGTAATCGATACTCTCTGGAAACCAATGGAGCCAAAGTAGTTGCTACAAAACCTTGGTAAGTAGGTAAGAGTTTTTAATCGCAGCCAGAAAAAGTGCACCCATTTTTGTTACAGGCTGGTTATAGAAGGGTGTGTACCTGCAGTGGCTGAAAGCACGGAACCATTTTCCACTACAATGGCGAAGAGCACAGAAGTGTGCAATTTACAGTAGTGGTGAGTGCCAAGGCATCGATATGTGCGGTGAGCCCAAAGGTGGATGTTGGTGCAATGATAAGTGAAGTGGGAGAGGATTAGGTGTCTGGTGAGAGGGGCTTTGGTGTGTGTGTGCGGAGAAGGGGTGGCGGGAGCTTCTGTGAGAAGAGTGCTGTGTTGTGAAGTTGCGGTAATGTGGGGGGATTTTAGGCATGGTGGGAGAGGGTGGTTGAAGGTGTGGTGGTGAGTAGTGTCTCTAGAAGAGGTGATTGGCTATTGCTCCAGGTACAGTCCTTCCAATAAGCAGTAGAGCAGGGATCTTCAAACTACAACCCTCCAGCTGTTGCGGAACTACAAGTCCCATGAGGCATTGCAAAACTCTGACATTCACAGACATGACTAGGCATGATGGGAATTGTAGTTCCTGAACAACTGGAGGGCCGTAGTTTGAGGACCCCTGCAGTAGAGTTTACTGGGGGTTGGAGGTGTGAGTAGTCAGGGCTGACTGATGAATGTGTAAGTAACAGCACAAGCCAGGGGTAGGGAGGTAGTGTGAGTTGACAGGGCCAGAAATTAAAAGGCCATGTCCAATTTTATTGCAGACTTGCCTGCAGCAGGGACCACTCTGGATGTGCTTCTTGTGGTTGTGGGTGGTGCTGGTCTACATTTAAACATTGATGCTACTGCACATGTAATGTTGCCTTCTTGCGCATGTGCCATTTTGTGTTATCCCAGACACTTTACAGTTCCCTCAGAGCGACCTGGCGTTTAGTGCTTTCGATCTCTAACCTGCAGTGATCCACTCTCCAGCACAAGAGTTCTCTTGTCACTAATGACTTATTTGTGGTTCCTGCAGGTCACCTGATCTATTAAAGAGCTGCAAATTAGTTATTATTTTTGGAGTCTTCCTGTGCTGTAAGCTGATTGCTGGTATGTGTGGGGGTTGTTGATCAGAAGAATTAAATGCCAGGTCTGGATCCTGCTTCCTGTGCATGGCTGGTGGAGCTATTATGTTATATATTATATTATGTTCTACTGCACATGTACAGGTATTGGGAAGTAGAAGACTCACTGAGCACAGGTAAACATTGCAACAGAACACTGGTGACTGTCGTAACTGCGCAAATATATGGGGGAGGGTGGGGGTGCCGGATTAATAGTTGGATCAGCACAGTGGGGGGGGGGGGGGGAGAAAGTGGTGAAATGTTCAGAAAAATGCTGCTTGAAAGTTTCTTTATGCTTCAAGTGTAAAGCTGGCAATGTGTTAAAAATGTTTGGTTTTTTTTAAGAATGTTTTTCGATTCTCTGATCGTTAGTGCAGTCAAATCAACTTTTGACCGCAGTGATGGGAAAATTTTAATAAGTAGAATGGATTTTTTTTTTTTAATTTTTTTTTTTAACCCTCAAACACATTTATCGTCTAGTACAATTTTTGTGGGAAGTCAGTTCATTTCAAAATTGAATGTTTACAGCAAATAGAATTTTCAAGTACTTTTGAACAACATTCTTTAAAGTCAAGGTATCCAGTATACTTATTTTTCATGGGGGGGGGGGGATCTTTGTACATTGTAAGGATTTTAAAAAATTTTTGTTGATTCCTAACTTTCTGTTCTGAAGAAATGGCTGTTTCACCTGGTTGTTTCTAGACCGATTACTGATCGGGTGGCTCTGTGTTCATTATCACTTCAATAGAATGTTCTCATCGCACATCTTCCTGAAAATGGCTGGCAGCAAGTGGGTGCTTTAACACTGGTTCCCAGCCAGTAGTTAATACAAGTCGTCAAAGCGTAGATCACCAGCACCCCACAGCTCTTTAAAATGACTTATAGAAATGTATTAAAGGGATCACATCAGCGCAGTAAATTAGAAAGTTTTGGGTCCATGTAGGACTCCTCCATCAGGCATGATGCCCCTAAACATCGCAATTTACTTCTGTGATTTGATTGCATTATTATATTTTTGGATTCTTTTTTGAAGATCTCTTCTGTGCTGACTATCAACCTAATGCCCCTTCAGTAAAAGTTAGAGTCTGCACCACTTTTAGAAGTACTGAACCCTTTTAGAGTAACTTGCCAAAAGAGAAAATTATTGCAGGGATGCATAACATTTGACTTGTATCACTGCAGACTTCTGAGAAAATCAGTGAGCCAATCGCACAAGCAGGAAATTGCATTTCTGGTGCAATTGTGTACACCAACCGTGTACAGAATGCATTTAGATTGCCATATTGCATTGAATTTTTTGACCTTTTTTCAAAATTACAGCACCTGCATATTGAAATTGAAGGGTAACAGCCTTTTGTGCATCCTGAATGTCTCTTTAAATTAATGGCACCATGCAGTGTGCCTTGTATTTCTGACCTTGTAAAATTGACATTACTGGAACACATAGGGTTAAAGCAGGCCTAAAAGCCAAATATAGCTTAAATTGACCTTAAGTGCCGGTTCACACTGATGCGAGTTCATGACGAATTTGATGCGTCAAGAACATTCTAAATTCGCATGTCATCCATAAAGTCATTGTTTTCAATGACCGTCGTTCATACATGCGTTCCGATTCCCCTACGAATGCGATGCGATTAAAAAAAAAGGGTCTTGTGCGAGTTTACTGCGTTGCGTTGCGAATTTAGCCTCCATAGACATCAATGTAAATCGTTCTGGAATCGCATTGTTGGTTCAGATATGTGCGAATTCCACCACACTACTCTCCACAAAAACCAGGAAATACACAGGAAGTTAACACCTTTTTTTTCTTTTTCCATTATGATTCCATTGGCTAGAACATCAATCGCAGCTATGACCAACTCCTGAAATTCGCGGTAAAATCGCGGTAAAATCGCACCTCACACAGGACAAAAAAACAGAACAAATTCGCAACGCAGCAGTGTGAACCGGCACTAACCCTAATGTCTGTCTCTCATGCTAACTAAACCCTTTATTGCTTGCAATGCATTCCAGGAGTCTTGACCATATTGAGTAGAGGTCGACCGATATATCGGCCGGCCGATTTATCGGCCGATATTTGGCGTTTTTTACTTAATCGGCATCGGCCGATTGTGCTGATAAAAAAGGCCGATTGTAACTTCAGCCGTGACTTGCAAATGACTTCTGTAATAGAAGTTAATGCAAGTTGCCTTAAAGTGGAGTTCCACCCAAAAGTGGAACTTCCACTAATCAGATTCCTCCCCCCCTCCGGTGACACAGTTGGCACCTTTCTGGGGGGAGGGGGGTACAGATACCTGTATATTACAGGTATCTGTACCCACTTCCGGCATAAATAGCCGCAGAATCTGCGGTTATTTACGCCACTTCCTGCTCCCTCCCGCTGCCTGCTGGGAAACACACACGGGTCCCAGAGGCAGCAGGGAGCATTCGTATTGCGCGGCGCGACTCACGCATGCGCAGTAGGGAACCGGGAAGTGAAGCCGCACGGCTTCATTTCCTGATTCCCTTACCGAAGATGGAGGCGGCAGCACCCGAGGACGGAGAGACGCTTCGGCCTCGGGTGCCGACATCGCGGGCGCCCTGGACAGGTAAGTGTCCATGTTTTAAAAGTCAGCAGCTGCAGTATTTGTAGCTGCTGACTTTTAAAAATTTTTCGGCGGTGCTCCGCTTTAAGTTATCTGTGAAGTTTTCTTCTCTCCTCCTCTGGGCAGCCTGCCAAGTCTGATAAGAAGATACATTTGTATCTTTTCAGGTTGTTTTTATCAATAGACTGAACTCCATGTGTAGAATTTCTCAGACTAAATCTTTTCTGACACTTGTTGCTTACAAGTAAAAATCCTGTATTTTCTGCTAGAAAATCACTTAGAACCCCCAAACATTATATATATTTTTTTAGCAGAGACCCTAGGGAATAAAATGGTGATTGTTGCAATATTTTATGTCACACGGTATTTGCGCAGCGGTCTTTCAAATGCAATTTTTACAAAAAAAAAAATACAGTAATGAATTAAAAAAAAACCTAAGCAGTAAAGTTAGCCCATTTTTTTTCGTCCAAAAGTTTTGATTACCTGTTTTTGTGTATTTAATATTTAAGATTTTTTTTTTTTTTTTTTTTTCTAAATTATACATACAAGTGAACTGATTGGAGGTTTGTTTTGTTTAATGTTTAAATGAAAAAAAAATTCTGTATTACTTAAGGCTGCTTTCACACTGGAGCGGGCAGGCGTTGATGGTAAAACGCTGCTAGTTTTAGCGGTGCTTTACCGTCATTTTAGAGGCGCTATTCGGCTGCTAGCGGGGCGCTTATAACCCAGCTAGCGGCCAAGGAAGGGGTTAAATGCGCCCCTGAAGCGCCACTGCCAAAACGCTTTGCAGGCGCTTCGGCAGCGGTGCGCATTCTTTTTAATGGGCAGGAGTGGTGGAGGAGAGGTATACACCGCTCCAAAGATGCTGCTTGCAGGACTTTTTTTTTTTAACCACTTGCCGACCGCCTCACGCCTATATACGTGAGCAGAGCGGCACGGGCAGGCAAAATCACGTACCTAGTACGTGATTGCCTTCCCGCGGGTGGGGGGTCCGATCGGACCCCCCCCTGTGCCAGCTGCGGTCGGCATTTGGTTGGGAGCGATGACAGACGAGGGGGAGACCATCCGATCGTGGCCCCCCCCTCGCGATCGCTCCCAGCCACTGACAAACATCCCCTGCCTCTGTATAGTACACAGAGGCAGAGGATGTGATGTCATCTCTCCTCGGCTGTCAGTTTCCGTTCCAGCGCCGAGGAGAGATGACATGTAAGTAAGTGCACAACACAAACACACACAGTAGAACATGCCAGGCATACATTACACCCCCGATCGCCCCCCGATCCCCCCCCAATCACCCCCCCCCCCCTGTCACAAACTGACACCAAGCAGGTTTTTTTTTTTTTTTTTTTTTTCCTGATTACTGCATAGTGTCAGTTTGTGACAGTTAGCAGTGTTAGGACAGTTACTGTAACCCCCCTGTAGGTCTAGGGTACCCCCCTTACCCCCCCTAATAAAGTTTTAACCCCTTGATCACCCCCCCTCACCAGTGTCGCTAAGCGATCATTTTTCTGATCGCTGTATTAGTGTCGCTGGTGACGGTAGTTAGGGACGTAAATATTTAGGTTCGCCGTCAGTGTTTTATAGCGACAGGGACCCCCATATACTATCTAATAAATGTTTTAACCCCTTGATTGCCCCCTAGTTAACCCTTTCACCACTGATCACCGTATAACCGTTACGGTTGACGCTGGTTAGTTAGTTTATTTTTTATAGTGTCAGGGCACCCGCCGTTTATTACCGAATAAAGGTTTAGCCCCCTGATCGCCCGGCGGTGATATGCGTTGCCCCAGGCAGCGTCAGATTAGCGCCAGTACCGCGAACACCCACGCACGCACCGTACACGCACCATACACCTCCCTTAGTGGTATAGTATCTGATCGGATCAATATCTGATCCGATCAGATCTATACTAGCGTCCCCAGCAGTTTAGGGTTCCCAAAAACGCAGTGTTAGCGGGATCAGCCCAGATACCTGCTAGCACCTGCGTTTTGCCCCTCCACCCAGCCCAGCCCACCCAAGTGCAGTATCGATCGATCACTGTCACTTACAAAACACTAAACGCATAACTGCAGCGTTCGCAGAGTCAGGCCTGATCCCTGCGATCGCTAACAGTTTTTTTTGTAGCGTCTTGGTGAACTGGCAAGCACCAGAGGCCTAGTACACCCCGGTCGTAGTCAAACCAGCACTGCAGTAACACTTGGTGACGTGGCGAGTCCCATAAGTGCAGTTCAAGCTGGTGAGGTGGCAAGCACAAGTAGTGTCCCGCTGCCACCAAAAAGACAAACACAGGCCCGTCATGCCCATAGTGCCCTTCCTGCTGCATTCGCCAATCCTAATTGGGAACCCACCGCTTCTGCAGCGCCCGTACTTCCCCCATTCACATCCCCAACCAAATGCAGTCGGCTGCATGAGAGGCATTTTCTTTATGTCCTCCCGAGTACCCCTACCCAACGAATCCCCCCAAAAAAGATGTCGTGTCTGCAGCAAGCGCGGATATAGGCGTGACACCCGCTATTATTGTCCCTCCTGTCCTGACAATCCTGGTCTTTGCATTGGTGAATGTTTTGAACGCTACCATGCACTAGTTGAGTATTAGCGTAGGGTACAGCATTGCACAGACTAGGCACACTTTCACAGGGTCTCCCGAGATGCCATCGCATTTTGAGAGACCCGAACCTGGAACCGGTTACAGTTATTATAGTTAGTTACAAAAAAAAGTGTAAAAAAAAAAAAAACACAAACAAAAATATAAAATAAAAATAGTTGTCGTTTTATTGTTCTCTCTCTCTCTCTATTCTCTCTCTATTGTTCTGCTCTTTTTTACTGTATTCTATTCTGCAATGTTTTATTGTTATTATGTTTTATCATGTTTGCTTTTCAGGTATGCAATTTTTTATACCTTACCGTTTACTGTGCTTTATTGTTAACCATTTTTTTGTCTTCAGGTATGCCATTCACGACTTTGAGTGGTTATACCAGAATGATGCCTGCAGGTTTAGGTATCATCTTGGTATCATTCTTTTCAGCCAGCGGTCGGCTTTCATGTAAAAGCAATCCTAGTGGCTAATTAGCCTCTAGACTGCTTTTACAAGCAGTGGGAGGGAATGCCCCCCCCCCCAACATCTTCCGTGTTTTTCTCTGGCTCTCCTGTCTCAACAGGGAACCTGAAAATGCAGCCGGTGATTCAGCCAGCTGACCATAGAGCTGATCAGAGACCAGAGTGGCTCCAAACATCTCTATGACCTAAGAAACCGGAAGCTACGAGCATTTTATGACGTAGATTTCGCCGGATGTAAACAGCGCCATTGGGAAATTGGGAAAGCATTTTATCACACCGATCTTGGTGTGATCAGATGCTTTGAGGGCAGAGGAGAAATCTAGGGTCTAATAGACCCCAATTTTTGCAAAAAAGAGTACCTGTCACTACCTATTGCTATCATAGGGGATATTTACATTCCCTGAGATAACAATAAAAATGATTAAAAAAAAAAAAAAATGAAAGGAACAGTTTAAAAATAAGATAAAAAAATAATAATAAAGAAAAAAAAAAAAAAAAAAAAAGCACCCCTGTCCCCCCTGCTCTCGCGCTAAGGTGAACGCAAGCGTTGGTCTGGCGTCAAATGTAAACAGCAATTGCACCATGCATGTGAGGTATCGCCGCGAAGGTCAGATCGAGGGCAGTAATTTTAGCAGTAGACCTCCTCTGTAAATCTAAAGTGGTAACCTGTAAAGGCTTTTAAAGGCTTTTAAAAATGTATTTAGTTTGTCGCCACTGCACGTTTGTGCGCAATTTTAAAGCATGTCATGTTTGGTATCTATGTACTCGGCCTAAGATCATCTTTTTTATTTCATCAAACATTTGGGCAATATAGTGTGTTTTAGTGCATTAAAATGTAAAAAAGTGTGTTTTTTTCCCCAAAAAATGCGTTTGAAAAATCGCTGCGCAAATACTGTGTGAAAAAAAAAATGAAACACCCACCATTTTAATCTGTAGGGCATTTGCTTTAAAAAAAATATATAATGTTTGGGGGTTCAAAGTAATTTTCTTGCAAAAAAAAATTATTTTTTTATGTAAACAATAAGTGTCAGAAAGGGCTTTGTCTTCAAGTGGTTAGAAGAGTGGGTGATGTGTGACATAAGCTTCTAGATGTTGTGCATAAAATGCCAGGACAGTTCAAACCCCCCCCAAATGACCCCATTTTGGAAAGTAGACACCCCAAGCTATTTGCTGAGAGTCATGTTGAGTCCATGGAATAATTTATATTGTGACACAAGTTGCGGGAAAGAGACAATTTTTTATTTTTTTTATTTTTTTTTGCGCAAAGTTGTCACTAAATGATATATTGCTCAAACATGCCATGGGAATATGTGAAATTACACCCCAAAATACATTCTGCTGCTTCTCCTGAGTACGGGGATACCACATGTGTGAGACTTTTTGGGAGCCTAGCCGCGTACGGGACCCCGAAAACCAAGCACCGCCTTCAGGCTTTCTAAGGCCGTAAATTTTTGATTTCACTCTTCACCGCCTTTCACAGTTTCGGGGGCCATGGAATGCCCAGGTGGCAAAAAACCCCCCCAAATGACCCCATTTTGGAAAGTAGACACCCCAAGCTATTTGATGAGAGGTATAGTGAGTATTTTGCAGACCTCACTTTTTGTCACAAAGTTTTGAAAATTGAAAAAAGAAAAAAAAAATTTTTTTTTCTCGTCTTTCTTTATTTTCAAAAACAAATGAGAGCTGCAAAATACTCACCATGCCTCTCAGCAAATAGCTTGGGGTGTCTACTTTCCAAAATGGGGTCATTTGGGGGGGGTTTGTGCCACCTGGGCATTCCATGGCCTCCGAAACTGTGATAGGCAGTGAGGAGTAAAATCAAAAATGTACGCCCTTAGAAATCCTGAAGGCGGTGCTTGGTTTTCGGGGTCCCGTACGCGGCTAGGCTCCTAAAAAGTCCCACACATGTGGTATCCCCGTACTCAGGAGAAGCAGCTAAATGTATTTTGGGGTGCAATTCCACATATGCCCATGGCCTGTGTGAGCAATATATCATTTAGTGACAACTTTGTGCAAAGAAAAAAAAAAAAAAAAAAAAATTGTCACTTTCCCGCAACTTGTGTCAAAATATAAAACATTCCATGGACTCAACATGCCTCAAAGCAAATAGCTTGGGGTGTCTACTTTCCAAAATGGGGTCATTTGGGGGGGGTTTATGTCATCTGGGCATTTTATGGCCTTCAAAACCGTGATAGGTAGTGAGGAGTAAAATCAAAAATGTACGCCCTTAGAAATCCTGAAGGCGGTGCTTGGTTTTCGGGGCCCCGTACGCGGCTAGGCTCCCAAAAAGTCCCACACATGTGGTATCCCCGTACTCAGGAGAAGCAGCTAAATGTATTTTGGGGTGCAATTCCACATATGCCCATGGCCTGTGTGAGCAATATATCATTTAGTGACAACTTTTTGTAATTTTTTTTTTTTTTTTTTTTTGTCATTATTCAATCACTTGGGACAAAAAAAATGAATATTCAATGGGCTCAACATGCCTCTCAGCAAATTCCTTGGGGTGTCTACTTTCCAAAATGGGGTCATTTGTGGGGGTTTTGTACTGCCCTGCCATTTTAGCACCTCAAGAATCGACATAGGCAGTCATAAATTAAAGGCTGTGTAAATTCCAGAAAATGTACCCTAGTTTGTAGACGCTATAACTTTTGCGCAAACCAATAAATATACACTTATTGACATTTTTTTTACCAAAGACATGTGGCCGAATACATTTTGGTCTAAATGTATGACTAAAATTGAGTTTATTGGATTTTTTTTAGAACAAAAAGTAGAAAATATCATTTTTTTTCAAAATTTTCGGTCTTTTTCCGTGTATAGCGCAAAAAATAAAAACGGCAGAGGTGATCAAATACCATCAAAAGAAAGCTCTATTTGTGGGAAGAAAAGGACGCAAATTTCGTTTGGGTACAGCATTGCATGACCGCGCAATTAGCAGTTAAAGCGACGCAGTGCCGAATTGTAAAAAGTGCTCTGGTCAGGAAGGGGGTAAATCCTTCCGGGGCTGAAGTGGTTAATATCCTGCCAGCGCATCGCCTGAGTGTGAAAGCACTCAGGATATCACACTGAGACTGCAGGGGAGCCGTTTTACAGGCACTTTACAGGTGCTATTTTTAGCCCAAAAGCGCCTGAAAAACGCCCCAGTGTGAAAGGGGTATAACTGTTAGATTTTATGAGATGAAGGGAAAAAAGAAAAAAAAAAAATCGGCCAAATATATCGGCCCAAAAAAATCGGCATCACATATCGGCCACCGCGATTTCTAAATATCGGCATCGGCCAGAGAAAAACCCATATCGGTCGACCTCTAATATTGAGTGGCACTCAGTCAGAGAAGCCTTCCTGCAGGCTTACAAGTAGACTTAATGTCCCAAGAAAAAAGAAATATATAATCCAAAAAAGGACAACAGTCCGCAGAGAGAATAAATAATCTGTGTATCGATCCTAACTGCTTCCCAACCGTCAACTTGTATATCATCATTAGCGAATAGATGGAATACGCTTACCAGAGGGGTTGGATTCTACTGCCATAAGCATAGAATCAATGGAGCTTGATGCCACCCTGGGCAAAATGGTGAAGAGTTGGAGGCAAGGGTAAGTATGGGTGTTTTTATTCATAGAAAAACAACAATACATATAAAAAGTGATCACAAGATAAAAAGCAGTGTATAGCGGGGCATATGCCCCTGTTGAAGGTCATTGGACCGAAACGCGTAGGTCGGCTTTTACAGACCCTATACACTGCTTTTTATCTTGTGATCACTTTTTATATGTATTGTGTTTTTTTATGAATAAAAACACCCAGAGTTACACTATGTGGAAGCATTCCTTCCTTTTTCCACATATCCTGGAGAACTGAGAAACCACTTTGCTTTTTGGAATCCATTTTGGCTCCGCTTCGGTGGATAAAGGGGGGACGTCCCGGCCTCGTAGAGGCTCTACCCTTGCCTCCACCTCTTCACCATTTTGCCCAGGGTGGCATCAAGCTCCATTGATTCTATGCTTATGGCAGTAGAATCCAACCCCTCTGGTAAGCGTATTCCATCTATTCGCTAAAGTTGATGATATACAAGTTGATGGTTGGGAAGCAGATAGGATCGATACACAGATTATTTATTCTCACTGCGGACTGTTGTCCTTTTTTGGATTATATATTTCTTTTTTCTTGGGACATTACGTCTACATGCACCTTGAACTTTTTATTCACTATTAATACATGTGTGTTTTTAGCGCTACAATTTATTCTATATTTGTCACCTTTTTGTCACATGGTTTGTAGCAGCTGGTTTTTGTTTTTTGTTTTTGGGTAGCGCATTAATCATTTCTTTTTTGCACTGTTACAAGTAGACTTCTTTTGTCTTCTTGCCTATGAAGAATCTAGTACCCTTGGCATTCTGCACCTTGATATTGCATCTGCCTACTACCTAGCTTCGCTGGCTCTGCTGTTTGGGGTTCAGTGACGAGACACTGGGCTGCTCGGACACGCACCTTCCAGCCACCCCTGCCCCTTACCACCTTTGCAGAGTCTGGACATTTTGGGTTCACATACTTCCGGTTTCATCACCTTCTCCCCAATGCAGCCAGTAGGGGCTAGTCAGTCCTCTGGTCCCTGGGGGCTTTGTGCACTGTTTGTTTCTGGGGAATGGTGTGCACAGTTCTGGGCTGGAAAGAAGACTAAAACGAAGTCCTAAGACTCCCACTGCCTACTTTTCCTACATAATCTTTCCAAACACAGCAGCTGTTTTCTAAGAGTAAAGCATACAAAATGATTGTAATATTTTACCTGCAAGGTAAGCTTTATTTGAAAGAGAACATGTTTTATCACTTGTCCTTCCTAAACTATTGAAATCATATTAAAGTGGAGATCCACCACAAAAAAAAGCACCAAAAAATACCTAAAACATTTTTTTTTTTAACTCGCCTGAAATGGCTGTTGCTAGGCAGTCTTCCTAATCTGTCTCTTCCTACGCCGCGGTGATGTTCTGTCTTCTCGTCCCCGCGTTGTCTTCTGTGGAATGGGGCGCAGTGTGTTATGGGAACTGTGTGTGTCCCACAACACATCGCGTCCCATTCACAAATCGCTGAGCCACTTGCGCAGTAGGAAACAGGGAGTGAAGCTGTAAGGCTATACTCCCTGTTTCCCTCAGTTAGGATGGCGGTACCGAGAGCCGAGGAGCAGGTTGCCCTCGGGCGGCCGACATCGCGGGCACCCAGGACAGGCAAGTGTGCTTATTTAAAGTCAGCAGCTACAGTGTTTGTGGCTGCTGACTTTAAAATGTTTTCTTTTCCCAGCCGGAACCCCGCTTTAATATGAACATGCAAACTTTATATCAGTCTGAAACAAAGGGTGAACTAGACCTCCATCTTCCTGGATTCCTCTTTTAGAATAAGTATATAATGTAGATATGTATTACTAATATTAAAAAGTTTTGCTTTGGTGTGTGTGTGGTGTTTTTTTTTTTTATTTTTTTCTTTAACTGCTGTGGATTATTTTTCAGGGCAAAGAATGAGAAAATTGCTCTGCTTGTTGGCTGCATAGCTGAGTTAACCAAAGCTGATGAAAGCCTCCTTCGCTTTGGTGAGAATGACTTCAGTGTTATGTACTCCACCAGGAAGAAGTGTGCACAGCTTTGGCTGGGGCCAGCTGCTTTTATTAATCACGGTAAACCATCCTGCCTAAGATTGTACATTTTGTTATTTTAGTCAGATAAGTGGTTATGATCAGTGTTTTGTAGACTGATGGGTGCTTTTGGTTAACCTATGTGACTGAAGTAGACATGTATTCTCTTGTGCAAATATACGTTCACACCATGCCATTTGAGTAATACATTTTTTGGCAGCTCCAAGGTCCCACTTGGGTTTAATAATATGGCCCTAGGCTTGATGGTAAAAGTAGCTTACTAAAACCCACACAAAGGTTTCTGCAGAATGGCAGCTTAACTTCTCAACAATGCTCCATCAACTGACACCCCTTCCCCCGGCACATTGAGGGCATTGGTATTGGCCTCTGAGGAAGGCTTGTTGGACAATGGATAGGAGTCAGTGAAGCTTGGTCATAATCAGGAAAGTTGGGCAACGGTAATATGAACACAGATTTTTTTGGCTAACACAAGTAATAATGGGCATCTTGGACTTTAAACAGTTTTTTTTCAAATTAAATAATGGTTCAATCTCCGAAACCATTGCAGAGTTTTCCAGCCCATGGTAACTAGTCAGTCATGTCGCAAGAGAAGGAAAATAAACAGTAGGCTATTTGCTTTGGTTACTGCAATTCTGTCCATACAGTGTCTATGACTAGTAGCTTGTGACTGTGTAGACTTGGCTTGTAGATGATAGATGTTATGTGCATAGTTTGTTTTGCGGGTGTCATTTTGTTTCTCTTGTATAATTCAGGTTTATGATTGCTTTTATTCAATTGTTTTACTTTTTTTTTTTTTTTTTTTTTTTTTCTTCCATGTTTTCATTATTTCACTGAACATAAGACTGTCGACCCAACTGCAAGGTAAATTTACATTACACAAAGTAAATGGCGTCTTGTGAGCGCTTTTTTTTTTTTTTCTTGATGCAAAACCAGTTTTAAAATGCGTTTTCCCCTTTTTGCAAGCCAAATTGGGATAAAAGCTGCTTTATATTTGTTACTTGTCTCCATTCACATAGCAAAACCCAATGAAGATTTCAAAATGGCAGCTTACTTTTTTTTTGTCTTTGTTTGAGGAAAGTGGGAAAATGTTTGCTGTAATGAACACTGTAGGCACTGGCAGTCAGGTGTAACTAGGTTTGAACACTGGTGGAA
Source organism: Lithobates clamitans (assembly GCA_037952925.1). Classification (NCBI taxonomy): domain Eukaryota; kingdom Metazoa; phylum Chordata; class Amphibia; order Anura; family Ranidae; genus Lithobates; species Lithobates clamitans. Next base: position 5,504,448 of record JBBGZY010000562.1, read on the forward strand.
GGGAAGAAAGTTATCTATGGGCTGCCTAAGCCAGCAGCTTTACAGTGCTGATTGCAGAAGAGACCTATACGTATTGAAGTTGTGAATGGGTTACCTGAGTAACTTCATCCTAGTCTTTTTCAAATACCAAGTGGAGTGGGAAGGGGAGTGTGAGAATTACCCTTTTAAGAAATCTGTTTTTTAGATTATTTTCAAACCCCTATTATTATTATTATTTTTTTTTTTTTTTTTTGCCTTTTTTGTAATTGCAGTACCTGGGGTTGTGTGTGTGTGTGTGTGTGTGTGTGTGTGTGTGTGTGTGTGTGTGTGTTTTTTTTTTTTTTTTTTTTTTTCTGTTTTAATTCATGTGTAAAGTAAGTGCTTCTACCAAATTCCCTCTCCTGTGGTTCAGTTTGTTCCTACAGATGGAAATGCAGCTTGTGTAAAAGTTCTCAGGGACATTAAGCCAGACGATGAAATCACCTGCTTCTACGGAGACAGTTTTTTCGGAGAAAAGAATGAGATGTGCGAGTGCTGCACTTGTGAAAGGTGAGTGTTCTGTTAAAGTCCAGTCTATGGGAAGCACCACTCTGATGCAGTCACTTGACTATGGCAGATTGTGTGTGCAAATATTCAGTGTATAAAATATATATTTATACATTTATATCTCACAAAACCTAACCAAGACAATTTAAGCTTCACTGTGGATACACTAAAGTGAAATTCGGGTTAATGGCCATTTATTAGATGCCTTATTTTAGAGATTTCTTGCCTTGGTTACTTTACTTATGAATAGTCTTAGACCATTCAGAGAGATTTAGGCTGTCTGAGCTAGTAAGACACAAGTTATTCTTTGTAATATCCAAGAAGAGTCCTTCAGCGAGCACCTCCTTCATTCCCTCCCTGACCTGTGCTGAGACATGCAGAATTAGGACTGGAAGCAAAGGAGATGTTCACACTTTGACCAGAGTTGCAAAGGCTATTTTTCACCTGTTAACAGCCACTGTACATACAGTGAATAAATGCTTGTATTTGTGAAGTAGTTGAATAGACCTCTAACTATAAAGTAAGGTCTGAGCTTGCAGCCTTATCTTCTAAAGAGTCCTCTCTGACCTTGCACAAGGGATGAGCTTGTGTTAAAGTAGTACTAAAGGCAATTTTTTTTTTCTTTCATTTTGGATAGAGCATGGGAGGTTATAACCCCTGTAGGGATATATATATATTATTTTCTGTGTCCCATTGCAGAGATTTGCCTTCACTTCCTGTCCCATAGCTAAACGGGAGATGAAAGGAAATCCCTGCAAATTAAGGAACTTCCTTGGGGACCCCCAGGTCACTAAAACTAGTGTCCCCATTGGAAGATTTCCCCTCTATTTTCTGGGTACAACTCAAAATTTGGGGATTTTCTTTTACCTTTACTTTCAATGATAATGGTAAACAGGACAAATAGAGGGGGAATCTCCCTGATGGGGACACAGACAGCAATTAAAACGGACAGGGGTTCTAAACCCTCTCCACTCTATCCAAAACTAAAAAGTAGTTTTTACCTTTAGTTATTCTTTAAGGCCCGGATCTTCCCGCCTCTCTCAACTAAAACAGTTCTTCAGTCCTTTTTGTCTCGACTCCAGGTAATCCAGAAGCAGATATTCATACATTTTGTGGACCCTGTAATGGAGACTTGCCTTCCATTCCTCCATTACTCAGAGGCTCAGACAGGTAATTATTTAACCACTTCAGCCCCAGAAGGATTTATCCTCTTCCTGACCAGAGTACTTTTTGCGATTTGGCACTGCGTCGCTTTAACTGACAATTGCGCGGTTGTGCAACGTTGCACCAAGACAAAATTGCCTTTTTTTTTTCTCCCACAAATAGAGCCTTCTTTTGGTGGTATTTGCGCTATAAACAAAAAAAAGCGACAATGTTGATAAAAAGCAATATTTTTTCGCTATAATATCCCAAAAAAAATATAATTTTTTTTCCTCAGTTTAGGACGATCTGTATTTTTCTACATATTTTTGGTAAAAAAATTGCAATAAGTGTATATCTTTTTTTGGACTGCGACATTTCGTCGGACACTTTTGACACTATTTTGGGACCATTGTCATTTATACAGCGATCAGTGCTATAAAAATGCACTGATTACTGTGTAAATGACACTGGCAGGGAAGGGGTTAAACACTAGGGGTCAATCAAGGGATTGAGTGATTCTAACTGGGGGGGGTGTGGTCACTACAAAATGACAGAGTTTATTGCTCCCGATGACAGGGAGCAGTAGATCTGTCGTGCTGCTAGGCAGAACAGGGAAATGTCCCCATTCTGCCTCTGTGACACAATCGCGGGACACCGGCGGACATAGAGTCCGCGGTCACGCCTTACGCGGCGGGTGCACACCAACTAGCCCGCAAATTATAGGGGACGTACAGGTACGCTCATTTGCCCGCCGCTGCCGTTGTGCCGACATATATCGGCATGCAGCGGTCGGCAAGTGGTTAAGCCTTTTGGCTTAAAGAGGGAGTCCACCTTAAACAAAAAATATTAAAAGCCAGCAGCTACAAATACTGCAGCTGCTGACTTTTAATAAATAAACACTTACCTGTCCCAGGGTCCAGCGATGCCGAAGCCGATCGATCGTCTCTCGGCTGCCCCCACCGCCATCCTCGGTCAGGAAATCAGGAAGTGAAGTGTTGTGGCTTAACTGCCCGGTTACCTACTGCGCATGCGCGGGTCGTGCTGCACGTCTACACTGGTCCCCGTTGTGTTGTGGGAACTGTGTGTTTCCCACAACGGGGGGGGGGTTGCGCATTTGCGGCTAGCTGTGGCTAGCTATTCACAGAAGTGGGTGCAGATACCTGTATTATACAGGTATCTGCTCCCCCCTGAAAGGTGCCAATTGAGGCACCGGGGGGGGGGGAGAGAGGAATCGGATGAGCGGAAGTTCCACTTTAGGGTGGAACTCCGCTTTAAGCACACTTGACTAGATCAATTGGCACTTGTGGGTTTTTCAGCATCAGTGTCCCAACATCCCAGATTTGCAAGGCTGCCGCAAGACCTTCTGTTTGTTTGATGTTTAACCACTTCCCACTCAGAAGTGGTTAAATGGCCCGGTGGGCCTTTTGTCGTTCTGAGTGGGCGTTCAGAAACGTCCTCAGAACGCATGCTCGTAGCGCGGCCATGAGACCGTGCTGCAGCTCAATCCTGTGATCATTGTGACCACAGGATCCAGCCAAGCAGAGATTGGGATATTGGCGTGATTGGGCCTCGCGATCACGTGACGGGTGTGTCCAATCAGAACCGTCACAATGTAAACAGACGCGTGTCTCTGACAGTTCTCCCCGCCGAGCTCCGCAAGAGCTCAATCTGGGGCTGGGGGAGAAATCTGCAGCTCTGTGTGAGGATGATTTTACACAGAGAGCTGTCAGATTCCCCCACAAACAGTACAAGCACCACTGTCACTCCTGTCCCCATACAAGCCAGTGTCCCCATCACATCTGTCACAGTGCGCACATCTGTCTGTCACCATAACATTATTTTTACCAAAGAAATGTAGCAGCATAATTTTTGACTCACATTTTTGGAGGAGAAATTACTTTTATTTGCAAAATTTTATAACAAACTAAAACTTTTTTTTTTAAATTGTAGCACAAAAAATATGGTGATTAAATACCACCAAAAGAAAGCTCTATTTGTATGATAAAAATTTTATATGGCTATAGTGTAGCATGACCGCACAATTGTAATTCAAAATGTGATGGCGCTGAAAATTGGTCTGGGAAGGAAGGGGGTGAAAATGCCCAGTATTGAAGTGGTTAAGCCTTACCTAATACCAGCTTCAGGCATAAGGTCTCCTGTGAGATTGAGGTTTAGGCTGTACCCCCAGATATGTGATTTGTGGGCTGAACAGTATTTTTTGCTGCTTCTCACCCTCGGCTTAACTGCTTTTGGACATCCAAAAAGTCATTGAATAACTGGATCCCTCTAAGAAGGCTGAAGATGGTGGGCTTTTTGTACTTTTAATGCAAATGTAAAATCAATTTCTAGTAGTCTGTTGATGGCCAGTTCCCACCCCCATTGTATCTGGTCATACTCTTGGTACTGCTTTTACACAAAACTAAGGAATGCTTGGAATAGGAGGGGGTTATATAGGGTTTTTTTGTTTGTTTTTTTTTGATAGTGTCCAAATCCTGTAAGTGGCAGTCATTGAATTGCTATGTCTTTCAATGAAGAAATTAATTTTATCACAAGTACAAAAATCCCATTATCTGTATACTGCAATCGTTCTTGTTGGTGATTACTCCTTTACATTTTATTAAGAACGATGCTCAATTATGTTTTTTTTCTTTTGTGTTTCTAATCTGCTGACTGGCAGCATCTGTAAGCAGGTGTTGGTTTCAGAATACTGGAATCAAGCAATCTGAGCCAACCCTAGCAGTCACTTCAGTGTTCAAATTGAGGTTTTACTACAACCCCAATTTCAAAAAAGTTGAAAAATCTACCTAAAAACAGAATGCAATGATTTGCAAATCTCATAATAGTCTTATTCACAATAGAAAACCGAACACATCAAATGTTTAAACTAATACAATGTACCATTTTAAGAAAAAAAGACAATTTTGAAATTGAAGGCAGCAGCACATCTCAAAGTTAGGACAGGGCCATGTTTATACCATGGTGTAGCATCTCCTCTTTTACTGGGGAGACCGGTTGCTGGAGTTTGGGGGGGGGGGGGGCAAATGTCCTATTCTTGCTTGATATAAGATTCTAACTGCTCAACAATCCTGGATCATCTGTCATATTTCTCGTTTCAAGATGCGCCAAATTTTTAGCACTGTTTTGCTGACATATGCAAGGCCTTCCCTGCAAAAGAAAAGTCTGAATGGGAACATATGCTACTCTAAAACCTGGATGTATTTTTCAGCATTAATGGTGTCCAGATGTGCAATCTGCCTATTCCATATGCATGAATACACCCCCATATCGGAGATGCAGGTTTTTGTACTTGAACGCTGATAACTAGCCAGAAATTCCCTCTTCTCTTTAGTCCTGAGGAGGCGACACCCATTGTTGCCTAAAATGTATTTTTTTCAATTCGTCTGACCACAGAAGAGTTTTCCACTTTGTGACAGACCATTTTAAATGAGCTTTGAGCCAGAGAAGACAGCGGCTTTTCTGGCTCATGTTCATATGTGGCTGCTTCTTTGTATGACAGCTTTGCCTTGCCATTTTGGATGGCACGGTGAACTGTTCAGACAGTGATTTTTGGAAGTATTCCTGAGCCCACGTTGGTGATGTCTCTTACAGAATCATGCCTGTTTTTAATGCTGTGCAGTTTTGAGGGCCCCAAGATCATGGGCATCCAATGTTGCGTTTTTGTCCACGTCAATTAGACAAATTTCTCCAGATTCCATGAATTTTTTAATATGTCCTGTAGGTGATGATATATTTAAAGTCTTTGCAGTTTTATGTTGAGAACCTTATTCTGAAGTTGTTTCGACCATTTTCGAAGGCAGTTTTAACAGATTTGGTGAACCTCTGCCCATTTCTACTTCTGAGGCACTGACTTACTAAAGTGCAATTTTTTTTATACCCAGTCGTGCAAAATGTTGTTCAGCTTTTCCTTGTTAGTACCACTTGGCCATCATTTTGTTGCTCTGTCCCAATTTTTTTGAGATGTGTTGCTGCCATTAATTTCACAATTATCATTTTTTTTTTCTTTCCTTTTAAAATGGTACATTCTCTGTTTAAAATTTTAGATGTTTTCTATTGTGAATAAAATATCAGATTTTTTGGTTTGCAAATCCTTGCATTCTGTATTTTTTTGTAGACTTTACACCCTTTCCCAAGTTCTTTTGGAATTAGAGTTGTATATACATGCAAAACCCATTATTATTGCAATGCAAGGAATATGTATCTTTCCCAGTATCTTACTTTTAGGGTCTTCTAAACTGGTGCAAAGATTCCAATCCTTTTTTCTTTATCGTACATCACAGGACACAGAGCACCATAATAATGACTATGTGGGTTATACGCTTACCTTTAGGTGATTGGACACTGGCAACCAATAGTAAGACGGTTCCTCCCATATAACCCCTCCCACACCGGAAGGACCTCAGTTTTTTCGCCAGTGTCTTAAAGGTGATGGTCACGGATATTGAAGCTCTTCAGTTTCTTCAAAGAATGTCCCACTGAGGACGTTATAATCTGATCCATTCGGATGGCTTACTAAAGCTAACGTGGATGGTACCTGAACCTCGGCTCAAGAACGAGGTGTTGCTTGTAATGTGTCTTATTTAGGCGCTGGACCCTTGTTAAAAGTTGGTATTCCTGGTCTACTTTGCCCAAGGAAACCACAAAGGGTGCTTGGGGTCCACACCCCTGGACCTGTAAATATATGGGGGACCCGGTCCCTGAAGGTCCTTAGAGGCGCTACCTGCCGTGATGGGGGAAGATTGGGCATGGCAAGACAGGCCCTGCTGCATGGGATGGCGAGTACTCCCCTTTGGGGTTTTTATATATGTACGTACGTACGTACATACATACATCTGTATTTCCCCCTTTTTGTTTTAAAAAAAAAAAAAAAATTTTTTGCCAGAGTAGCCTTGATCCGGTGTCCAGGGTTACAGAGGCCGGTTGGCGTGCTCTTTTTCAAAATTGGCGTGCGCATGTCCACCGCGCGCGCCGCCGGCGTGTGAGTGCGCCACTGCGGTCCACGCCACGGCGCCGCATGCGTCGCGACGGCGTGGGCGGGTCGCCAGCCACTGATCCGCGCGCTCGCTTCCATCCTAGGGCTTTTTAAGCATGGAGCTCCTGGCGTGCGCGTGGAGGAGGCAGAGCGAACAGTGGGCACGTGAGTCGGATGGTCTTTGACACTACGGTGACAGGTTAAAGACTGGTTGTAATTTGTGGGGAGTACTCCTTGGTTATGCTATGTCTTCCAAAAAACGAGGAACAGGGAACAAGGCAAGCCCAGGGGTAAGAGTCCCTCCACTAAAAGCAGGAGACCAACCCCAAATTGATGCAGCCTCAGTTTCTACTGAAGGACCTGTGGTTTCTGACCTGCCTGAGCCATTGCACTTGTCAGGCATAGCCACTACCAATGTACCTGCCTCAGCTTATGTTACAAACGATGATTTGGCATCTGCCTAAGGCAAAATTGCTGGCATGATTGCCTCTGTAACACAGGGGGGAAGGAAGCGTAATAGACCTCCTTCCCCCGAGCCTGGGCCAAGTGGTGAGTCACTAGAGCCCCAGGACTCTTATAGCCAGATGGGTCCAGGTAACCTGGAACCAGAATGGGCAGAGGATCCAGAGGAGGTGGTCATGAAGGACCAGGTGGTAGGAGAGGCTGAAGATTCCTCGGCTGAGGACTCTGGCTCTGAAGAGCCAATTTCAGCCTCCCATTGCCAAAAATTGTTTATTCAATCTCTAATGGAGATGGTACGACTTGGGTTTAAATTACCCCCGGTTCAGGAGTCTGCACTCTCCTGTCCCACTCTGGGATCTTTGCGGCATAAACAAATTTCCCAAGCCTTTCCCTTGCATCCGTTACTGGAGCAGGTGATTTATGCGGATTGGGAGCATCCTGACAGAATATACTTGCCTCCCAAAAGGTTTTCTATTTTATACCCTATGGAGGAGAAGTTCAGGAAGAAATGGAGCACACCTTTGTTAGACACTGCCATATCTTCTGTAAATAAAAATTTAACCTGTCCAGTGGATAATGCCCAGGTTTTCAAGGATCCGGCTGATAAGAAGCTAGAGTCCTTATGAAAGGCCTCCTTCTCGGTTGCCAGTGCAGCAGTTCAGCCTGCTGTTGCAGCCATTGGGATTTGTCAATCCCTAAAGGATCGCTTTAAGAGGTTAGTGAAGAACATACCTTGCCAGGAGGAATCTGCTGAGGAACTATCGGAGATTCCTCATGCCTTGTGTTTTTGCAGTTGACGCTTTAAAGGACTCAATCCAACAAATGTCTCGTTTTGCGTTACTATCAGTTCATATGCGCAGAGTATTGTGGCTAAAGAACTGGTCTGCTGAGACACCATGTAAAGGGCTACTTGCTGCGTTTCCATTTCATGGAGAACGCCTATTTGGCGAAGATCTGGATAAATATATCCAGAAGATCTCTGGAGGAAAGAGCGCTCTGCTTCCTATTAAAAAGAAGGGGAAGCAGCCTTCTTACAAAATTCCTAATTCCCCAGGGCCTGGTGCCTCTTACCCTAAGCGGTATCGACGGCCTCAGCCGTCTGGGTTTAAAAGGCCTCAGGGTCAGAAAAAACCCTGGACCCAAAAGCCATCCAAGCCCAACTCCAAGTCTACCTTGTGAAGGGCGCCCCCGCTCTCATGGGTGGGGGGCAGGCTTCGGCTGTTTGGGGAGGCCTTGGAAGAACTGGTTCAAGACAGATGGGTCATTTGCACTGTAAGATACGGTTACAAAATAGAGTTCCAGGATTTTCCCCCAAACAGCTTTCTACACTCAAGGGTTCCGGCGGATCCAGAGAAAAGAAAATGCCTACTCCTAGCTTTACACCATCTGCTGTTGCAGGGAGTAATTGTGGAGCTCCCGCACGAGGAAAGATTCAAAGGGTTTTACTCAAACCTATTCACCGTGCCGAAACCAAATGGGGAAGTAAGGCCCATTTTGGACCTCAAGGCTCTCAACTTCTTTGTAGACGTCCGATCCTTCCGTATGGAATCGGTTCGTTCAGTAATAAGGTCCCTGAGAAAGGGGGACTATCTGGCGTCCATAGATATCAAGGACCCGTACCTTCATGTGCCGATCTTCGGTCCTCACCAAAGGTTCGTACGCTTCGTTGTAGAGGGCAGTCATTTCCAGTTTGTGGCATTGCCCTTCGGTCTTGCCACGGCTCCCAGGGTCTTCACAAAGATTCTGGCCCCAGTGTTGCCTTCCCTAAGATCTCTAGGGGTTTCCATAATAGGATATCTGGACGATCTACTTCTAAGGGAATGCTCTCGCCCTATGCTAGTTCTAAACGTATCAAGAACGGTACGGGTTTTACAACGTCTAGGTTGGGTACTGAATTTGGACAAGTCAGCTCTTTGTCTGACCCAAGCCTTGGTATATCTGGGTCTGGTCTTGGACACTGCTCAAGAGAGTGTTTCTTCCGCCCTTAAAGGTCGCCTCCATAGGGGAGCTTGTACAGAAGGTGAAGAAAGATCCAGCACCTTCTGTTCGGCTGTGCATGAGGTTATTGGGCAAGATGGTGTCGGCTTTCAGCGCAGTGCCATGTGCACAGTTCCACTCCAGAATGTTTCAGAACAGTATCCTGAAGACGTGGGACAAGTCTGTTCGAACCTTGGATCAGCCTATGGTTCTATCTCCACAGGTTCTATGGAGCCTATCTTGGTGGTTAACCAGCAACTTAAGAAAAGGGAAGTCTTTCCCACCAGTGGCCTGAAAAGTGGTGACCACGGATGCCAGTCTTCTCGGCTGGGGAGCAGTCCTAGAGGAAGCATCCGTTCAGGGAGTATGGTCCCAGACAGAGAGGACTCTACCCATCAATCTCTTGGAGATCCGGGCAGCTCGTCTGGCCCTGCGATTCTGGATGTCCAGGTTGCGGGGTTTTCCTGTCAGGATTCAGTCCGACAACTCCACAGTAGTGGCATATATCAACCACAAGGGAGGTACCAGGAGTCGGGCAGCCCAAAGAGAAGTAAATCCTATACTGACCTGGGCAGAAAAACGTGCCGTTTCTGTTGGCAGTGTTTATTCCGGGGGTGGACAATTGGCAGGCGGGTTTTCTAAGTCGCCAGAAATTGTTACCAGGGGAGTGGTCCCTGCATCCCGAGGTTTTTCTACAGATTTGCCAATACTGGGGGACCCCAGATGTGGATCTGCTGGCATCCAGATTCAGTGCCAAACTAGACAGGTTTGTATCGAGGACCAAGGATCCGCTTGCTGTGGGGACAGACGCGTTAGTGGTTCCTTGGGATCAGTATTCCCTGATATATGCCTTCCCTCCGATCCAGATTCTGCCGCACTTACTGCGCAGGATACGGAAGGAACGGAAGCCGGTGATCTTAGTGGCCCAGGAGGTCGTGGTACTTGGAGATTGTGAAATTGGCAGTAGGGGACCCATTAGTCTTTCCTTGCTGCCCAGACCTGTTGTCTCAAGGGCCCATATCCCATCCTTCTTTACGGTTGCTGAATTTGATGGCCTGGCTATTTAGGCCAGACTATTGAAAGACCGTGGTATTATGGGTTCAGTCTTGTCCACTTTGATAAATGCTAGAAAGTCCATTTCTAGAGATATCTATTACAGAGTATGGAAGTCGTACATTTCTTGGTGTGAGAAAAAGGAAATGGAACCCTCGTAAGTATACGATTGGAAGAGTTCTCGCTTTTCTTCAAACAAGAGTAGACTTGCAGCTCGCTTTAGGGACAATTAAGGGACAAATTTCGGCCTTATCGTTTTTTTCCAATTGCATCCCATTCTTTGGTGTGAACCTTTTGTTCACACCAAAGAATGGGATGCAATTGGAAAAAAACGATAAGGCCGAAATTTGTCCCTTAATTGTCCCTAAAGCGAGCTGCAAGTCTACTCTTGTTTGGAAGAGTTCTCGCTTTTCTTCAAACAAGAGTAGACTTGCAGCTCGCTTTAGGGACAATTAAGGGACAAATTTCGGCCTTATCGTTTTTTTCCAATTGCATCCCATTCTTTGGTGTGAACAAAAGGTTCACACCAAAGAATGGGATGCAATTGGAAAAAAACGATAAGGCCGAAATTTGTCCCTTAATTGTCCCTAAAGCGAGCTGCAAGTCTACTCTTGTTTGAAGAAAAGCGAGAACTCTTCCAATCGTATACTTACGAGGGTTCCATTTCCTTTTTCTCACACCAAGAAATGTACGACTTCCATACTCTGTAATAGATATCTCTAGAAATGGACTTTCTAGCATTTATCAAAGTGGACAAGACTGAACCCATAATACCACGGTCTTTCAATAGTCTGGCCTAAATAGCCAGGCCATCAAATTCTGCGAAGGGAGTAACGCACCTGAGGCCACCGTTTTAAACCACCTTTCTGTCCTTGGGACCTAAATTTTGGTGCTTTCAGCCTTAGAGTCAGCCCTTTGAACCTATTAGGCATATTCCTTTTGTCCTATTGACCAGAAAGTTAGTTTTCTTAATAGCTATAACATCGGCTAGAAGGGTGTCAGAATTGGCCGCCCTTTCTTGCAAGGAACCTTTCATGGTTCTTCATCAGGACAGGGTGGTCATGCGTCCTCGTCCAGATTTTCTACCAAAGGTAGTTTCCAAATTTCATTTGAATCGGGATATCATTTTACCTTCCCTTTTTCCTAACCCTAAAACTAGCGAGGAAAGGTCGCTTCACTCACTGGATGTGGTGAGAGCGATAAAGGTTTACTTGGAAATGTCAGCTCCCTTTTGGAAAACTGACTGTTTTTTTTGTCTTACCTGAGGGTCCTAAAAGAGGACAGCCGGCAACAAGTTCATCCATATCCAGGTGGGTTCGCGAGACTATTGTCCAGGTGTATGGATTAAAGCGCAGGGTTCCACCCCGGGATTTAAGAGCACGCTCCACTAGAGGGGTTAGTGCATCATGGGCAGTACGCCAGCAGGTGTCTATGGCTCAGGTTTGCAAAGCAGCCGTTTGGTCTTCAGTTCATACGTTCACCAGGTTTTACCAGGTGGATGTGAGATCTCAGAATGAGACTTTTGGGCACAGCGTGTTGCAGGCTGCTTTATAATCTCAGATCCGTTGGGTCTAGGGATGATGTGTCGTGTCGTCGTCCCGCCCCCCCGCCCCCCTCAGATGCATTGCTTTAGGACATCCCACATAGTCGTTTATTATGGTGCTCTGTGTCCCGTGATGTACGATAAAGAAAAATGGATTTTTGAAACCGCTTACCTGTAAAATCCTTTTATTGGAGTACATCATGGGACACAGAGGTCCCTTCCCTCTTTCTGGGATCGTCATTGCTTGTTGCAAAACTGAGGTCCTTCCGATGTGGGAGGGGTTATATGGGAGGAACAGTCTTACTATTGGTTGCCAGTGTCCAATCACCTAAAGGTAAGCGTATAACCCACATAGTCATTATTATGGTGCTCTGTGTCCCGTGATGTACTCCAAGAAAAGGATTTTATAGGTAAGCTGTTTTAAAAATCCATTTTTTGCATACATGTGCATTTCAAGATGTGTTCCTTTCAGAAAAGGAGAGGGAGCATTCAGACTGCTGAAGAAAGATCTCAGTGAATCTACCTCATCAGAGAAATACCAGCTCAGAGAAACTGATGGTCGTCTGCAAAGGTTGCAAGGTCAAAGCGACAAGCAAACCCAGCATGGCAATAAACGAAAACGTGTTTCAAGTAAGATTATTTTTTTTTTTTTTGGTATTCCTAAATATCTTTGCTTTGTTCTGTAAGGTTGAAGTTTTGTAGCGGGTCACTTTTGTCAGTTTTAAAGTGTGAGGAAAATTCCCCAGCATTTCTATCCAAACAGGTAGTGCCAACTAACTCCTTGATCCTATCACCATGGGAACTGGCAGATGTTGTCAAAAAGACCGGATGGGAGGTTTGAGAATTGTGTGACCACCCTGTATTCGTTACATAATGCCTTCCTTTGTGACAGGAAGACTTGTATAGATGTTAAAGGGGTTGTAAACCTCCATGATTTTTTTTTTTTATATATAACAGTCATACTTGCCTCCACTGTGTATGTCGTTTACCACAAAGTGGCCCCGGTCCTCCTCTTCTGGGGTCCCTCAGCGGAGCTAGTGAGTGCTCCCCGCATCGAGTGTCCACATTGGAGAAGCACACCAGATCTAGCTGGTGTCTCATGTCATGATTGGATAGATTTATAGCAGCGCAGCCATTGGCTCCAGCTGCTGTCAATCAAATCAAATAACGCAGGGCTAAGGCCCCTTTCACACGAGGCGGGCTCCGTTTCTACGGAGCCCACCTCGGTCCGCCGGCTCAGCGGGAGATCTGTCCGTTGATCTCCGCTGAGCCGGCGGACTGAGCGGGGAGGGGCTTGTCAGGCGCCGCTGCCGCCTATGGAGGGATCGGACGAAAACGGACAGCGTGTCCGTTTTCGTCAGATCTGATCCGATCCGCCAGCGATGGACCTGGACGTAGGGCCATCCGTCTGCTCTTCAGCGGATCGGACCGGGTCGGATGTCAGCGGACATGTCTCCGCTGACATCCGACGCTCCATAGACTAACATGGAGCGCCCGTTCAGGTCTGCCGTCAAAACTGACAGGCGGACCTGAACGGTCCGATCGTGTGAAAGGGGCCTAAGTCCTGCATTCTGTGTGAATGGACACAGATGCAGGACTCTCAAGCGCACCCGCACGGGTGTCTACCTTAGGAGCGCCTTCTCCAATGTGGACACTCGATGCGGGGAGCAGACACCAGCGCCGCTGAGGGACTCCAGAAGAGGAGGATCGGGGCCACTGTGTGGAAAACGAACTGCACAGTGGAGGCAAGTATGACTGTTTATTTAAAAAAATAAAATTAAAAAAAGTCATACTTGCCTCCGCTGTGCAGTTAGTTTTTTCTCAGAGTGGTCCCGATGCTTGTCTTCTGAGGTCCCCCAGCGGCTCTTGCATCTCCTCCCCTGCATCGTAGAACCCCCTAGGAGAAGCTCTCTCCACCGAATGTAGGACTTGGCCCCGGGGCCGCGTCATTGGATTGACAGCAGCGTGAGCCAATGGCTGTGCTGCTATCTATCCAATCATCAGGACACGAGACACCAGCTGGTGTGCTCGTTACCGTCGTGCAAATTTCGGGGCTCAGGTAAGTATAAGGGGGGCTAGGGGGCGCTGCTGCAGTAAAGAAGGTTTTTAACCTTAATGCATTAGGGTGAAAAACGGCGAGGGATTACAACCTCTTTAATGCATAGAATGCATTAAGTTGAAAAATCGTGAGGGTTTACAACCCCTTTTTAATCCTTGGATTTACATCACTCAAGATGTGAATTTTCAAAATGAGTACAGAATGGTTCCACAATGTTCACACCCCCCATCCCGTCCTTGGACAATAACATCTGCCTTTCCGTGTTAATTGGTTGTCCAAGTTGTTGGTGCTACCTGTCCTGTTAAATGTAACCGACTATGAATAGATGTACTGTTACCTGGGTAAATGAGAACCTTCACAGGTTTACCTAATGGATAATTTTGTTTCTACACTTTGTTCATTCTTTAGTTGTAATGTAAATATTTTTACTCTATTTGAAATTGTTTGTTTTTGTCCCAAACTTATGTCTGTATCTTGATCTTAAATTCATGCTCACCTAATTGAATTTTCTTTTTTCAGGTTCAAGATGTAGATCATCGCCAAGCCTCAAAAAGAGCCCTGTAAATGGCAAGAATAGCACTTTTCTGTCACGTCTCAGGTCGCCATTTTCATCTCCATATTCCCGCTCTTGCCATAGAGCTCAGTGCTCTCCTATTAACAGGTCACACATGCCAGTGAAGTTTGCATTGCCTCCAGGAACCATCATAAGAGACATACGCATAAACCTGCACAATCCCAAATGTAGTCGATACTCTTCGCCTGCAGGAACACCTAGTGAAGTCCATGGCTGCAAATTGGGCAAAGAGCCTGTGGTGAGACTTAGACGGCAAAATGTAAGTCCTAATAAGCTAAGATCTTACCAGGCTTTTGATCGAGCCCTTCACAATTCATCTCAACCATCTCTACAAGGAAAAACTAATGCTCTGGAGAAAAACGCCAAAGATCCTCATTTGAATTGTGCACTTTTTAATGAACCTAGTGTGGCTGAAGAGCATTTAGATCTTGAATACCTCTCAGCCACTACCAACTTGGGTATAGATGAACTGGAATTAGATTACTACGAAAATCAAAACTCTGTATCTGATTCCATTTCAAACTCTGACAGACTGAGCACAAATGGCGCCGATATCTCCATGTTTCAACCAGAGTTGGATGTTCTTGTTTCTCCTTCCAACTCTAATAGATTATGTTCAACTGTTGTATCAAAAATGCAGGACGCTAACTTCCCACCAGCTGGATCCTTACCTGAAAACACTGTGAACCTAAACAATGCAAGCTTCAGATTATTTTCAGATTCTATGTCACCTAAACAGCTTGGTTTAACACACTATATCACAGTCAACTTGAGCAAATCAAGAGTTTCCGGTGCTGAATATTTAAATACACCAAGCTCTTTCCATTCTGATGTCAGAAAGCATAAGCGTAGTCGCAATCAAAAGCCATTTACTGGAATTGCACATGATCAGACGGTTGCAAAAAATGCTATTGAAAGTCAGGTCATGGATGCAAAGAGCTCCTTAACGGAATTAGCTGATATAAATGTGAAACCTAGGACAAGGACAGACACAAATGAAGTTTTCTCTTTACGATCCAGACCTACATTGTTTAAAGTTCCAAACAACCGAAGAAAGACCACTTTTCATAAAAAGAGGCGGACAACCCATGTAGAATTTAATGGGCACATTAAAGTAACAGGCAAACATAGAAGAAGCAGTCCTGAAAGACGTCACTCTGCTCCTCATACACTACTCAGTATCGAAATGCAGTCTGATCCCAAGTTATCTTTAAAGCCATACGTAGAACTCGGTTTAAACAACAATCTCAAAAGAAGAGTCTCTGTTTCAGAAGCACAAACGTGTCCTGTGCCATTAACAGAGGGAGCTGCTGACAAGAGCATGTTCATCTCCTCTCAGTCTGAGGTTTTGGCTAACGGCAGCAAGAAAAAAAATGTGACCTTTAGTCCTTTTACCCCTTCCAAAAGACTGCGTCTTGTTGTTAATAATGGTTCTATAGATCTGGACATTGCATCCTCTGCTAGTGATGAGTCCAACTGAAAAGCCCAAACCCAATGTCATTCCTTTTTTTTTTTTTTTTTTTTTTTTTCTGTCGGTGATTCCAAAGTTTAGATGAAGAAACTGCAGGATTTACAGTTTTTTTTTTTTTTTGGTTTTTTTTTTTTGGTTTTTTTTGCCGGGTCAAACATTTTGACTGTGGGTGCTGTTTGGTTTTATATATTTTTCAGTGACTTTATCATCCCCTCCCAAGTTCCTCTTTGAATTAACACACCGGTTTGCCTTAGTCTTTAAAGCAGGTTGACATCCAATTTTATGTAGTGTCTTCATCCTCTATTTTTAAAAGGAAAAAAAAAAAAACCTGATGGACATCATTAGACATGCTTTGTCGAGGTTTTTTGATTCGCACTCCCATTAGTTAGTTTTTGTGTTTATCATGGGTTGTTAATCTCTATGGTGCTATTTCTATTATCTAAAAGGTTATCCCTTTTAGAATTAGAGACTTCTTGCCACTAAACATTGCTTTATATGTAATGGCAAAGTTTCTGTATTGTATGATCTGTATTGTTTGATGCATCTTTCCTTGTAAAAAAAAAAAAAAAAAAAATACACAGGAAACTGACTGTACTAAATGTGGTACCAGCAGGATTAAAAATCTTTATAAAAGTTCCAAGTTGTGTAACTGATATAAAAAAAAAAAATACGTTTTTTTTTTTCCACCTTGACAGTAATTTTAAAGCGGTATTAAACCAGAAATGTAAGTTTTTTTTATTTTTTGTTTTTTTTTTTTTGTTATGAAAAGGCAGAAAATTCTGTAAAAAAATTTCTTTGTTTCTGTTTATAAAATTTTGCAAAATAGTAATTTTTCTTCATCAATTTTGGCCAAAATTTATACTGCTACATATCTTTGGTAAAAATAACCCAAATCGGTGTATATTATTTAGTCTTTGTGAAAGTTGGTCTCAACGAGCTATGGTGCCAATCTCTGAAAATTGATCACACCTGATGTTCTGACGGCCTATCCCATTTCTTGAGACCCTAACAAGCCATGAAAGTACAAATACCCCCCAAATGACCCCTTTTGGGAAAGTAGACATTCCAAGGTATTTAGTAAGAGACATGGTGAGTGTTTTGAAGTTGTAATTTTTCCTATAATTCTTTGCAAAATCAAGATTTTTTTTTTTTTTTTTCCACAAAATTGTTATATTAGCAGGTTATTTCTCACACACAGCAGAGGGTTAGCACAAATTACATGCCAAAACACATTCTACTACTCCTGAGTATGGCGATTCCACATGTGAGACTTTTACACAGCGTGGCCACACACAGAGGCCCAACATGCAGGGAGAACCGTCAGGCGTTCTTGGAGCATAAATTATACATATTTCTTGACTACCTCTTACATCTTTTGAAGGCCCTGGAGCACTAGGACAATGGAAACACCCCAAAAATGACCCCATTTTGGAAAGGAAACAACAATCGTATAATCTGAGGCATAATGAGTCTTTTGAACATGTCATTTTTTTTTCCTACAAGTGTATGTATGTATGTATGTGTATGTATATGTATATATATAATATATATAATTTTTTTTTTTTTTTTCACTCACACTATAACACATAGCACATGCCAACAAATCAAACCCACAAATAGATTCTCCTACTCCTGAGTATGGTGATACCACATGTGGGAGACTTTTCCACAGCCTGGCCACATACAGAGGCCCAACAGGCAGGGAGCACTGTCATGTGTTCTAGGGGCATACATTTCAAATCTAATTTGACTACCTATTTACACTTTTGTGAGGCACTCCAGTGGCATGGATGAGAACCAATGTCGCACGGATGAGCATGGATGAGTATTGCTGATTAGGGATGGATGGATGAGGCCGCAATGGGCACAGATCAGCGCTTTGGGCACTACAGATCCAGCCCACAGCACTGCTGCACCCGATCTCTCTGCTCACACTGTACTGAACCCGAACCGGTACAGAGAGGAACCTAACATAACGTCGGTTTGTTTACAAGTGATCGCTCCGTCAATTGACAGAGCGATCACATGGTAAACGGCCGCGGTCAGAGGACCCAGCAGTCACGGTTATCCCCGAGTGCGCGATTCTGGGAGGACGTCAATGTACGCCCTCCCAGAGTTATCAAGGCGCACTGTAACTGTCATTCGGCTATGGCGCGGTCATTAAAGTGGAGTTCCACCCAAAAGTGGCACTTCCACTCATTAGATTCCTCCCCCCTCCGGTGACACAGTTGGCACCTTTCAGGGGGGAGGGGGGTACAGATACCTGTATATTACAGGTATCTGTACCCACTTCCGCATAGATAGCCGCAGAATCTGCGGGTATTTACGCCACTTCCTGCTGCCTGCTGGGAAACACACGGGTCCCAGAGGCAGCAGGGACCATCCGTATTGCGCTGCGCGACTCGCGCATGTGCAGTAGGGAACCGGGAAGTGAAGCCACACGGCTTCACTTCCTGATTCCCTTACCGAAGATGGAGGCGGCAGCACCCGAGGACGGAGAGACGCTTCGGCCTCGGGTGCCGACATCGCGGGCGCCCTGGACAGGTAAGTGTCCATGTTTTAAAAGTCAGCAGCTGCAGTATTTGTAGCTGCTGACTTTTAAAAAAAAAAATTTCGGTGGCGCTCTGCTTTAAGTGGTTACTTTTTTTTTTTTTTTTTTTTTTTTTTTTTTTTTGGGCAGGTGTTTCTATATAACCATGTGTTGCTGCCCCAGGAATAAAGGCTGTGGTTGTGTGCACCATAGGCTGCTATTGCTTACCACCATCTGAAAGTGACCAGCTGTTGTACTGACCCCCCCCCCTTTTATTTATTTTCCCCTAAAGAAGGTCCAGAAGCAACCAACAGT
Source organism: Lithobates clamitans (assembly GCA_037952925.1). Taxonomy (NCBI): domain Eukaryota; kingdom Metazoa; phylum Chordata; class Amphibia; order Anura; family Ranidae; genus Lithobates; species Lithobates clamitans. The sequence goes on from JBBGZY010000562.1 coordinate 5,523,090, forward strand.
AAAAGGAGGTTAGGAAAGCTTGCTAGTGGAGTAGTTGGCAGGAGTATATAAAAGAAAATGCAAATGTCAGTGCACATGTTAGTTGAGACAGTGATTTACAGAGATTTACTAAAACTGGTGCACACAGAATGCAGCTCTCCATAGTAACCAATTCGCTTCTAACTTGATCTCGTTCAGTTAAGATTTGACAATAAAACCTGGAAACTGGTTACTATGCACAGCCTGCACCAGATTCTGTGTGCGCCAGTTTTAGTAAATCTCCCCCAGTGTATGTAATAAGGCAGATGAGAACATGCAAAGCGTTAAAGCTTTTTGGATTCCCCCCCCCTCCGGTGTCACATTTGGCACCTTTCAGGGGAGAGCAGATACCTGTATAATCCATGTATTTGCTCCCACTTCCAGGCATAGATCACTGCAGGCTCCGCAGCTATCTATGCCACGTCCGGCCCCTCCTCCGTCCCCCCCGCTGTCTTCTGGGAGACACACAGGTCCCAGAAGACAGCAGGGACCAGTGAGGATGTACAGTAGGGAACCAGGCCGTGAAGCTGCTTCACTTCCTGATTCCCTTACCAAAGATGGCGGCACCTCCACCCGAGAGCCGAGGGACAGATCGGCTTTGGGTGAGGACATCGTGGGCACCCTGGACAGGTAAGTGTCCATATTTTTAAAGTCAGAAGCTGCAGTATTTGTAGCTGCTGACTTAAAGCAATATTTTTTTTTTTTTTTGTAAGACATTTAAAACCAGAGTATTGATTGAACTGAAAATATTCTCTATGAAGTGTAGTGACTTGTATACTCGGAGGGTTCAACATTAAAATTTGTGGTTGGTGCCAAGGTTGTTGGGAACAATAATTGTGTGCTCTATAGGGTAAAGACCCCATTAGGTTCTAGGTCATTGGGACTACTAACCGTTTTTTATTTATGGATATGTCTATATGGCAATAATGGAAAAGGAAATGAGAAAGTTAGAAAAAACAGAATTTTAAAAAGAGAATTAGTGTAGAAAGGCTTTTTTTACCTGAAGGTAAAAAACTTTGTGGCAGGCTTACCCCTGCGTGATTGCGTAGGAACTGCACTGACCTTGATACTTTCAAGGTTCAGGCTAATACCTTTAAAAGATAGGTTCCTAGAAAAGGGCTATCGCTCCTCTGATTTGGATAGGGAGATCGAGAATGCTTGCGCGACTGACCGCCAGTCATTATTGGAGGATAGACCTCGACAGCCAAATGATTTCAAATGGTCCTTTTTGACGTCTTTTTCCATTCAGCATAAGCATGTTAAAAAAATCTTTGAACACCACTTGGATGTTTTGAAAACAGATAAGGTTTTGGGCCCTTTGTTGCCCAAAACCCCTAAGGTGGTTTTTAAAGGTGTTCCATCTCTCCGGAATAAGTTGGCACCTAATGTCATTACTCCTCCGAGCAAACCATCCTTTTTTCATGATTGGATTGGTTTTTATCTTTGCAGAAAGTGCTTAGTATGCCAGTTTAATACCTGTGGTAGGAAGGCAAGCCATAGCTTCTCCTCTACTGTAACCGGTCGTACATATAAGATCAAACAATTTTGCACTTGCGCCACCACAGGAATAGTATATCTTTTGACTTGCCCATGTGGGAAACAATATGTGGGCCGGACCATCAGATCTTTTACGACACGAGTTTCGGAACATATTAATCTTATCAAAGCAGGTAGTACCAAACATACCTACCTCGGCACTACAGGGAATTTCATGATCGAAACCCTGTGGGCACCCAGTTTTCTTATCATTGATAGGTATGTTGCCCCCTGGCGCGGGGGGGGGGGGGGGGTCGATCCTTAGGGGTGTCTCCCGTTTGGAGACATATTGGATTTATGAGCTGGGGTCCCATTTTCCGCAAGGTATTAACGTAGAGTGGGACATCAATTCTTTAATTAATCAAGCTTAGGAACTGTTATGATCTCCTTTTTTAAGTAAGCCATAGTATTTTTTTTATTAAGCCTAAGTATTGTTGAGTTGTATTAATGAGCTGATGATTTTAGCACATGTAATGTCGCATTATTTTTAGATGTGAATAGGATTGATGCCCCCTACTGGTAGTGTCACTTTAAGATCCTTTTATAATATCCCATAATTTATCACCATTTATTGTTGGGTTGATGCCCCTTTATGACCACACGAGGTCACTTTAATTTATAGCAATGATTGGCAATATTATGTTACATATTCCGGGTAATTACTAGTATGGTTTTTTTTTTTTATATCCTTTATTTTGATTTAGGTGCCCATTTTTGCTGACACTTCAAGAACCTGAAGTGGGGGTCGTTATATGTTTATAAAGTAGTGAGGTGGGGGGGGCTCCACACCCCAGATGACGGCTCCTTAGCTGAAACATGTCAGGTGGACCCCTCACGATTGCAGCTATATGATGTTTGAGCTGTTTTTGATCTTCTAATATGTGAGTCTATTTTTAATTATTTTAATAAACCAGTGTTTAAACGTTATCACCCTATGTGAGTTTTTTTACTCCTTGCATGGCATATGAATACTCGTCTGGCCTATGTCGGATTGCTTATGGATGTGGAAGTTGTGCTGATACCCCCCTTCCTACTGTATGCTGACGACACTTGACAAGACGCACTGTCCAGACCGGTTGGTCAATAAGCCTTTTTGGCTTGTATGACGTATGTCTTTTCAAGTCATTAAGTTCCGGTAAGCCACTTGATGTTTCCGGTGATGGCCCCGGCACCAATCTAGACCCTCTGTTCACTTGTGGTTCCTTCATTGTCTACTTACCAGTCAGATTTGGTAAATTTTATCTACTTGCGAACCTGGGACTTACATTTCCACCATTTTCTGTGTTCAACCTCCATAGATTTTGGTGGTGGTTTTTTCTTTCACAATTTTTCTACAAACTTATATTGTGGACTGTTACGTTTTAGGACTTTCCTTTGTATAAATTCAGGTGGTAGATTTGCTGAACCTTCACGGTTTTTCAAACAAAAGTTATTGTTTATAATTGTCAACTTAGATTTATTATTTACTTTCTCACCCTAACTGTTTTGCCGAATAATAGTGTCACTTTATTGTGCAATCCATATTTATGGTCATACAAGGTGTGATAAGGTTCTACTTACTGTTTGTATGCACTTATGGGTTGTCGGTTTTTGATTAATATGTCTGTATAATATATAGCGCTACACTTTTTTTGGGGACCCTAAACTGCTGGGGACGCTAGTATAGATCTGATCAGATATTGATCCGTTCAGAGACTATACCACTAAGGGAGGCGTATGCTGCGTGCGTGGGTGTTAGCGGTACTGGCGCTAACCTGACGCTGCCTGGGGCGACTCATTTTCACCGCCAGGTGATCAGGGGCCTAAACCTTTTATTAGGTAAAAAACGGCGGGTGCCCTGACACTATAAAAAAATAAACTAACCAGCGTCACCCGTAACAGTTATACGGTGATCACTGGTGAAAGGGCTAACTAGGGGGCAATCAAGGGGTTAAAACATTTATTAGGTAGTATAAGGGGGTCTCTGTCGCTATAAAACGCTGACAGCGAACCTAAATATTTACCTCCCTAACTAGCGTCACCAGTGACACTAATACAGCGATCAGAAAAATGATCACTTAGTGACACTGGCGACGGGGGGTGATCAAGGGGTTAAAACTTTATTAGGGGGGTACCCTAGACCTAAAGGGGGCTAACACTAACTGCCCTACCACACTAACTGTCACAAACTGACACCAATGCAGTAATCGGAAAAAAAAACTACTTGGTGTCAGTGTGACGGGGGGGGGGGGGGGGGGCAGGTGTGATCGGGGGGTGTAATGTGTGCCTGGCATGTTCTACTGTGTGTGTGTGTGTGTGTGTTGTGCACTCACATTGATGTCTTCTCTCCTCAGCGCCGGAACGGAAAATAGAGCCGAGGAGAGCTCATCATTTCCTCTTCTGCTGTTTAGCACACAGCAGCAGAGGAATGATCCGATTGGCTGGGAACGATCGCGAGGAGGGGGGGCCACGAATGGATGGCCTTCCCCTCACCTCCGATCGCTGGGGGACAAACGCCGACCGCCTCGGGCACCGGTCCGATCGGACCCCCCGTCCGCGGGAGGCAGATCACGTACAGGTACGTGATTCTGTCTGCCCGTGCCATTCTGCCAACGTATATCGTCGTGAGGCGGTCGGCAAGTGGTTAAGGCGAATGGACAGTACTTTGGCTAATATTTTAATGTCGACTTGGAGTAGGGAAATGGGGCGATAAGACCCTGGATCAGTGGCAGCCTGTCCATAGGGGGCGCCCCGGCGACGCACCCCCCCCCCCTGCTGTAGTCACACACAAAAATTTTTTTTTTTTTTAAACTGCCCCTTTTAAGAAAAAAAATTTAAAAAATGTCTTTTAACCAAGTGCACTGTGTCCGGGCGCTGGACACAGTGCACTATGGGAAGCGCCACGTCAATGCAATCACGAGATTGCAGACGTGGCGCGTCATTGGCGGGGTTTAGTGATGCTTTGCAGCGCAATCGATTGCGCCGACCAGCATTCGCCCAGCCGGGTGCTTTGTTCTCAGTGTGAGAACAAAGTCACTTCCGGCGGGCTACAAAAAGATGGCCGCCGTGAGGACAAATCCCTGGGTGTTCAGTTGGGAGGGGAGGCCCCTCCCCTCTCCACTGAGCACACGGAGAAAACCAGGAAGGAATGGATGGGCCGCCACTGCTGGCTGGTCTGAACACGTGCAGAGGAGTTGACTGGTGATCGGGACACATCACTGAAGCTGCTAGCAGGTAAGATTAAGCAACTTGTGTTGTGCTCTCAGACCTGCAGCAGCTGCCTTTGTAGTGGATCTGGGGAGAAGGAGGGGGAGTGCCGTGAAGGCTTGAGAGAGAAGATTTTAGCACATTCCAGAGACAGTACATCTGGATGGGGCTGCTGGTGTTAAATGTGTGGCAGGTAGGGGGAGGGGCAGCCTGGCACGCAGTGGATAATTCTATGTTATGCTAGTTGTTCAGGCTGTCCTCTCCTCTCATCCAGCTGCATTTACACCCAGTCTGAGAGCAGAGACCAGAGCTTCTCCCTGGCTGGGGGGATCTGATCATACTGGATGGCATGGTGACATTGTGCTGGGAGGACAGGAGATGACAGCAGGAGGGGAAGACAAGCTTCCTTCACTGTACACTGATCTGTGATGGATCAGAACACTGACAGGCGGATCTACCATCTCCTGATCATTAAATATCTCCTTCCTCGCTGCATCCATCCATCCATCCACCCACCCCATTCATCCATCCAGCCATCTATCCAGACGAGCTTACTTCACTGTACACTGATCTATGATGGATCAGAACACTGACAGGCGGATTTACCATCTCCTGATCATTAAATATCTCCTTCCTCGCTGCACCCATCCACCTATCGTCCGTCCATCCATCCACCCACCCATCCATCCACCTATCCATCCATCCTCCGACCCACCCACCCACCTATCCATCCACCCACCCACCTATCCATCCCCTGACCCACCTATCCATCCATCCACCCACCCACCTATCCATCCATCCACCTATCCATCCTCCGACCCACCCACCCACTCCCCTACCTGTACATCCATCCCTGCACACCCCTTCCTGCTGGTTGTGTATATCCTGGCTATCCATCCTCTTTCCTATATAAAAACAGTTTATTTCTTGGTATTGTCCTAAAGCTGACCATACTCTGTCCAATCCCCTTTTTCATCAGACCATGCAATACAGTCTGTGCAATCTCCTATAGATCTGCCATCTACTATGTAGTGCAAGATAGATATGCCGTCTACTATGTAGTGCAAGAGCCCGCCTTGGGGGGGGGGGGTGCGAGTGAGGAGGCCAGGTCTGTTTTGCGCCCAGCATCTACTCCATCCCTCCAGTCTCCACAACGCATGCATCCCTACCCACGCCAAGCACCATCCATCCCTCCAGTCTCCAACGCACACATCCCCACCCACGGCGAGCACTATCCATCCCTCCAGTCTCCACAATGCACACATCCCCACCCAGGCCGAGCACCATCCATCCCTCCAGTCTCCACAATGCACACATCCCCACCCACGCCGAGCACCATCCATCCCTCCAGCCTCCACAATGCACACATCCCCACCCACGCCAAGCACCATCCATCCCTCCAGTCTCTACAATGCATGCATCCACGCCCAGCACCATCCATCCCTCCAGTCTCCACAACGCACGCATCCCCACCCACGCCAGGCGCCATCCATCTGATAAGGTCAGGGATTTAATTTAGAGTTCTCACTTAATATAATGCCTACGTGTAAATCTGTTATGAATGTAACCCAGGGCTTGACAAATTTGCTTGGAATCTAGGAGCCAGCTAAAAAAGTTAGGAGCCAGGTGTTTTTTTTTTTTTTAAACGACCGACAAAGCTTTATTTTCAATATAAAAATTAACCAATCTTAAATTTACACAGAGACGACTAGAACTAATGTGACTGCTTTTATTTCCTGCCATGCAGGGACACAAGACCACCATATTCTCGCTAAGTATCCAATCAGGTCTGCCTGAATAACTGACAGGGGAACCTGATCAGACAGCCCGTGTGAAAGGGGCCAAGCAGGGAGGTGACAAATAATAAATTCATTTTAATTAACCACTTCCTTCCCGCAGGACGACTATATACGTCCTGTCTTTGAAGAGAAATACCGTTGTTATGGTAGCAGCTAGCTCCATAACCCCGGTATCTTCTTCAAGAGCCGGCGGTTCTCTTTCAGATAAAAGTGGTCTCTGCAGCAGATTAGCAGCGAGATCACTTTTATCGGCGACAGGAGAGGGCCCCCCCCTATCGCCACGATCGTTAGAGCGAGAGCAATAATTCTAGTCCTAGACCTCCTCTGTAACTCAAAACATGTAACCTGTAGAATTTTTTAAACGACGCCTATGGAGATTTTAAAGGGTAAAAGTTTGTCGCCATTCCACGAGTGGATGAAATTTTGAAGCGTGACATGTTGGAAATCAATTTACTCGGCGTAACATTATCTTTCACAATATAAAAAAAATTGTGCTAACTTTACTGTTTTCTTATTTTTTAATTAAAAAAAGTATTTTTTCCCAAAAAAGTCCGCTGCGCAAATACGGTGTGACAGAAAGTATTGCAATGACCGCCATTTTATTCTCTAGGGTGTTAGAATAAAAAATATATATAATGTTTGGGGGTTCTAAGTAAAGGGAAGGAGATGAGCAGGCAGTGAAAACAGGTAGGGAAAGCTCCATTAGCATTGGTGGATGTCTTGTCATACCAACGGCCACCACCAGAGGGCGTCCGATTGCAGAAAGAACCAGGAACCATAGGACTGCAGTAGGCCGCAAAGCCGGAGCCTCAATTACCGGCGCGGCCCAGCGCGATCGCGGCGGGAGGGGGGGGGCTGTCGCTGTGCTGCCCCAGGCGCCAGGTCGCTAATTCTAGTCGCAAATGCGACCTGGCGCCCGGGTTTTGTCGAGCCCTGATGTAACCTTTAGCTGCTGAGCTCGATTGAAGCTGCTTTTATTGCCTTGTATCTGTATTGCCATGGCGTTGGAGCTTGTGCTTGTAGCCCAGGTGACTCCAGGGTGGTGCTGATGCTATTGTTTGTATAATTGCCTATAAAAGACCTTTGAAAGGAGTAAAGGGAGCAGTCCTTTATGCTCAGAACTGATGCACGGATTTCTGACTCTGTGTCTTAATTCCTATAGAAGCAATAATTTGACAAAGCAATATAAACTTAAAGCAACTTGTTTAAGAGTTGCCCCTAACATTTTGGCGCACGAAGAACAGGGACTCACTAAGTTGCTACAAGAGGTGGCTGAGCTACGCTGACGGAACAAAAGGACATGCATTCCGGGAACCACAGATCAAAAACCTGGCCAGGTAAGAAAAAGCTTTATTTTTTCTTATATTCTGTGCTCCCCTGATTTGTGCCTATCCGTTCTGTCAGTTACGGTTCTCCTGGTTTTAAAACACCAGCCTCTGTAGTGGTGAGTCTAGAATTACTGCATATTTTGGTTTATATTGCTGGAATTATTTGTTTGTTTGTTGTCTGTCTTGTTGAGAAAGTGAATGAGCCTTGCCAAGGTTGGTATGAATTGAAAGAATATCATCCCAATGAGCAACGGAATGCGCCCTTCCGGGGGGTCTGACTATTAAGTTTGATATTCAATTTAGTTCATAAACCATAGACTGGTTGAGAGTATAAGCCCTGTCTGCTCCATAAAGCAGGGATAAGAGTGCATGAGAGGGATCCCAGATACGGGGGGGGGAATAAGGTCTCCATAAAGTCCGGAGATCTAGTCGGATACCTGGCCACTTAAAGGAATGCTTGTATATGTTGTAGCCGCATTCTTGTATATGTTGTAGCCGCATTCTGGTTTGTTATTGGGCTAGCATATAAAGTAATTATTTGTTATTGGGCTAGCATATAAAGTAATTCGATTTCAGAAATCTCATTCCGGAGAGGTTTTTAGTATTCTAGCACCCTAGGAGGAAGGCAACGAGGAACTAGTGTAACTTAGCTAAGTGTTTTATATTGTACACTAAGTGTCCCACACGCTACCTAGGCAGGACTGTTAGAATGGGCCAGAGGAACACAAAACCCCGTCAGGGAATTGTGGCGCATTATACGGTGCCACAGATAATTAAGAACATTTATGGGAAAACCGAAGCACAGGACTTAAAGGATGTCCTTCGTAAATTTAAGGTGAAAGGAGCAGCAGGCTTAGACCCGGATGTATGGAGTGAAATAAAAAGGGACAGACAAGGAGAGGTGTTAGAGAAGCAATGGATGCGTCAGGTTCAATGCTTAATTAAGGTCTCAAATAGAGCGAAAGAAGAGGGGTGGAAATATAATCCAGATTGTGATGGTTGGGATATGAAAGATAGAAGAACAAAAAATGTCGAGGCTCCCAGCTCAGCCATCCCACCCCCATACACTGACGTAGAACGCAAACCACACAAGATATATCCTGTACTTGAGGGGAGAGGATGGGTTTGTCAGGTTTGTGGAGCACAAAACCCAGAATGGGCAGTAGAATGTGTGCATTGTGGGGCACAAAAACCTCATCCAGAAACTGTAGCTCCCGTACGCACTGATACACGCATTGTTCAGGTAAACAATCCAGAGTTTGGACAAGCAGCCCATCCAAATGCCCCGCCTACTGTCACTCGTAGAATGCAAATAAGGACTTGGGCACCATGGTCGGCAGACACCCTTATGGCATTAATACAGAGCGCCCCAGACCCCGTGGCAAAGCCAGCTGCTTTCTGTAGATTTGTGACACAGTTAATGAATACACATGAAGCGACCTGGCAGAATGGGGAAGTTCTATGCAGACACAAAATGACTCTGACCCTGTTTAACCAGTTTATGACAGAAATAGGTCCACACAGACCTGCAGGACAAGTTGATGGGGATGGCAACCTGGAGGCAGGACATTAGAAGCTTTTTGTCAAGCAAAACAGGAGAGGGGGTCCATATCACCCATGAAGCAAATGCCAGGACAGACTGTATCGGAATTTTACTTATCTATGGAAAGTATGATGGCAGATGAGGGATTGGACTTGGCCCTGCCAGTCACAATCCGAGCCTTCAATAGACAATTTATGGAGGGATTAATTCCATAGATAAGTGAGAGACTGAAAGCCTGCACACCAGAGTGGAGGGCAACTAGAGATAGAGGGACGTTGTTACAAAAAGCGCAAGGCATAGAGGCGGACTTAGCAGAAACCAAAGGGAGGAAATCTCATGCTATCAATGCACTCGGGGGTTCCCAAGAGCAAGGTAGAGGTTCCTTTCGCAAACCCCTTACCTGTCACTACTGTAACAAGATTGGTCACATCAGACGCAACTGTAGGAAAAGAATAGGGATGAAGGAGAGGAAGGTGTTGATTCTCCAGTTAATCAGAGAAGGAACCAGCCCAGGGACAACAAAAATAGTCATATCAGGCAGCAGGGAGATGGTCCACGAGCATGACTCGCCCCGGTTTTAGAAAAATCCAAAACAACAATGCTTAAGACAAATATAATGGTTGGTAATAAGAAAATCTCTTGTTTAGTCGATACAGGAGCTTCACGCTCGTTACTTTCTGACTCTGAACTACTCCCTGGCCAAAAATCACCTGACACTTTACTAATAACTGGATATGATGGCATTTTAGCCGACGCCCCACTCACAAAACCTCTGAAAGTTAAAGTAGGAAACCACATGTTCCTTTCATGCTTTCTGGTATCCAGAGGAGCCCCCACTAATTTGTTAGGAGCTGACATTTTGCAGAAAATAGGAGCTAACATTAGAGGTCGACCGATATATCGGCTGATATTTGGCGTTTTTTACTGCATCGGCCGATTGTGCTGATAAAAAAGGCCGATTAGCCTGACTTGCAAATGACTTCTGTAATAGAAGTTAATGCAAGTTTCCTTAAGTTATCTGTGGAGAGGATTCTCTCCTCCTCTGGGCAGCCTGCCAAGTCTAATAAGAAGATACATTGTATCTTTCAGGTTCTTTTTATCAATAGACTGAACTCCATGTGTAGAAGCTCTCAGTTTAACCATTTAAAGACTAAATCTTTTCAGACACTTGTTGCTTACAAGTAAAAATCCTGTATTTTCTGCTAGAAAATCACTTAGAACCCCCAAACATTATATATATATATATTTTTAGCAGAGACCCTAGGGAATAAAATGGTGATTGTTGCAATATTTTATGTCACACGGTATTTGCGCAGCGGTCTTTCAAACGCAATTTAAAAAAAAAAAAAATACAGTAATGAATTAAAAAAAAAAAAACCTAAGCAGTAAAGTTAGCCCATTTTTTTTCGTCCAAAAGTTTTGATTACCTGTTTTTGTGTATTTATTATTTAAGAGTTTTAATTAAAAAAAAAAAAAAAAAAAATTATACATACAAGTGAACTGATTGAAGGTTTGTTTTGTTTAATGTTTAAATGAAAAAAAATTTCTGTATTACTTAAGGCTGCTTTCACACTGGAGCAGGCATGCGTTGATGGTAAAACGCTGCTAGTTTTAGCGGCACTTTACCATCATTTTAGAGGCGCTATTCGGCTGCTAGCGGGGCACTTATAACCCAGCTAGCGACTGAGGAAGGGGTTAAATGCGCCCCTGAAGCGCCGCTGCCAAAACGCTTTGCAGGTGCTTCGGCAGCGGTGCGCATTCATTTCAATGGGCAGGAGTGGTGGAGCAGCGGTATACACCGCTCCAAAGATGCCGTTTGCAGGACTTTTTTTTTACATCCTGCCAGCGCATCACCTCAGTGTGAAAGCACTCGGGATCTCACACTGAGACTGCAGGAGAGCCGTTTTACAGGCGCTATTTTTAGCCCAAAAGCGCCTGGAAAAACGCCCCAGTGTGAAAGGGGTCTAACTTAGATTTTATGAGATGAAGGGAAAAAAGAAAGGGAAAAAAAAAAAATCGGCCAAATATATCGGCCCAAAAAAATCGCCACATATCGGCCACTGAGATTTCTAAATATCGGCATCGGCCAGAGAAAAACCCATATCGGTCGACCTCTAGCTAACATTACCTATCACCCAGATGGCACTGTCACCTTAGCTATAGGGGATAATCAAGAACACAAGGAGATGTGTAACCTGTTAAAATACCTAGAGGAGAAATCGGAATTGTCCGGCCCACCTCCTTCAGACTTAGATCAGATTTTGTCGTCCCTTCCAGGAGAACTATGGGAGAAACATCCAGCTGATGTTGGACTTTTGCCCATACCTCCGGTTACCCTACAGCTGATTCCAGGAGCAGTGCTTCCCCAGTGCTTCCCCAACAAAAGCAGTATCCACTTAGTGCACCCCAAGAGGCAGCCATAGAAATGCAGGTCCAATCCTTCTTAAAAAGTGGAGTTCTAAAAGAGGTAAAATCACCGGCAAACACTCCCTTGTACCCGGTTAAAAAGAAATCAGTAGCCGGTAGTCCGGTTAAGTATAGAATGGTCCAAGACCTTAGAGCGGTCAACAAAATACTAGCCCCGTTGACACCTTTAGTACCCAATCCACATACATTACTGTCACAAATACCATCAACCAGTATGTACTTTACGGTTATAGATTTAGCGAACGCTTTCTTTTCCGTCCCGCTTGCTGAAGAATGCCAACTTTGGTTTGCATTTTCCCTCAAAAATCGGCAACTAACCTGGACACGCCTACCTCAGGGTATGGCGCATTCACCTACCTTGTATTCGCAAGCATTGCAAACGGTGTTGGGAGAATGGCTACCACCAGATTCCTGTGTATTGTTACAATATGTGGATGATTTATTGTTATGCTGCCCTGACAAGGAAACTTGTTTGGCCACCACCCTTAATTTGTTGCGATTTTTGGCAGAAAAAGGTTGCAAGGTTAATAAGAAAAAGTTGCAAGTGTGTCAGGAAAAAGTTATCTTTTTGGGACATTGTATATCACAGGGTATGAGACATCTCACTGAGGAGAGGGTTCAAGTGAGAAAGGGAATGTTACCCCCACGGAATTTCAAACAATTGCGTATGTTTTTAGGTATCGTGTCATATTGTAGACAGTGGATACCACATGCTAGCGCTTTGATGCAGCCATTATACGATTGTTTGAAAATTGTACCGTATGTGCTTACAGAAGTAGCGTATGAGTCGTTTTGTCACTTTGAAAAAGTTGTTGATTTCTGCCCCGGCTATTGGTATACCAGATTACACCAAGGTATTTAACCTGTACGTTGCTGAGATCACTGGACACGCCACGGGTGTTCTGACACAGGCACATGTAAAACAAAGACCAGTCGCTTACTTTTCAGCAGCATTAGATCCAGTATCTAGAGGTTCACCGTCCTGTGTACGGGCGGTAGCTGCAGTGTCAATTATCATAGATAAGTCATCAGAAATTGTTCTAGATAATCCAGTTGTAGTGCATACCACACATGACATACATGCAATCTTGTCTCAAGTTCAGCCCAAACACATTTCAATGGCTAGGCAATTAAGGTTACAGTGTACTTTACTCTTGCCTCCAAATGCCACTTTTCAGCGCTGTACAACCTTAAATTTGGCCACCTTTTTGCCTCTTCAGTCACCAGATTTGGCAAGGGGGAATGATAGTACTAATAGTACTAGTGAGAAAAGAAATGAGGACACTGACACTCTTTTGTTTAAAGAAGTAGATGAACACGATTGTTTTCAGCTCATGGAACAGGAGACAATGGGATTCCCACATATTAGATACACCAATTTTAAACGCTGAGTACACCTTGTATATAGATGGCAGCAGGTTTGCTGATGACAAGGGTAAATATCACACAGGGTATGCTGTAGTGACTGATACGCAGGTGATTGAAGCACAGGCCTTACCAGCCCACATGTCAGCACAGGAAGCAGAATTAAAAGCTTTAGAACAAGCCTTAGAATACTTAAAAGGACGAGAGGGGAATATTTACACTGACTCCGCCTATGCTTATGGTGTAGCGCACGATTATGGCCACATATGGAAGGCTAGAGGTTATCTGACAGCAGCAGGTACACCTGTAAAACATGGAGAAGGGATTAAGAGAGTCCTGAACAATCTTCAAAAGGTTAAACGAGTGGCCATCATGAAGATAGCGGCACACACGAGCGCAAAAACAATTGAGGCAAAAGGAAATGCATTTGCAGATTTGACTGCAAAACAGGCAGCTCTAGGGGAAGGAAGCCCTGAGACCTCAGCAGCGGTAGAGGTGAGTATCCCAGAACCAACATGGCAGCAGCTGAGTAAATTACAGGAGCAAGCAGGGGAGAGCGAGAAAGATAAGTGGGTCAGGATGGGAGCAGCACCAGACCTTGACAATGTATGGAGGGAAGGAGGCAAAATATGCCTACCTGCCTCTCTGTACCCAGCACTGGCAGCGGCAGTTCACCTACCCACACACGTCAGTTCCAATTCCATGTATAGGATTGTGAACCAAGGATGGCTCGCCCCTGGATTCAGTAGCACTGCAAGAAACTACTGTGCAGCCTGCCAAATCTGTCTCCTGAATAACCCAGGACAGAAAGTGAAAACCCCACGAAAACACCAGGTCCGGGCCCAATACCCCTTCCAGAGACTGCACATTGATTACATACAAATGCCTAAGAGCGGCCCCTTTGAATTTGTCCTCGTGTGTATCGATTTATTCTCAGGTTGGCCCGAAAGTTATCCAGTAAAATCAGCTACAGCAAAAGCCACAGCCAAGAAACTGATCACTGAGTTAATACCTAGGTTTGGTCTTCCTGAAACCATAGAATCAGATGGGGGGGGACACACTTTACAGGAGAAATCATGCAGAATGTAATGACCATGTTAGGGGTTCAACAAAGTTTTCACACCCCTTACCACCCACAGAGTTCAGGATCAGTGGAGAGAGTAAATGGGACAATAAAGTTAATACAAAAAGTCATGCAAGAGTTAAACAAGCCTTGGCCAGAATGCCTGCCTCTGGCTTTATTCTCTATAAGGTACACTCCGACAGGAAAAACAGGATTATCCCCATACAAAATACTTTTTGGGAATGCACCTAGATTAGGTTTATACTTTCCACAGAGTATGCAATTGCAATGTGATAGTTTGACTGCATATGTGATACAATTACAGCAACGTCTAAGATCCACAAAAGTGTGTATTCTTCTCTTCCAGACCCTAATTCAATAACAGGTACACATACGCTGCTACCAGGGGATTATGTATATGTAAAGAAACACACCAGAAAGACATTGGAACCCAGGTTTGAAGGTCCTTACCAAGTACTCTTGACCACAGCCACCTCAGTAAAGCTGGAAGGAAAACCTACCTGGATACACGCATCACATTGCAAGAAACAACCTGAGAAAACAACATGATGAAATATCTACTTACATATTTTTTGTTGAAGATTGTTGTTTTACAAATATATGCATGGACTCCTGGTATTAATGTACTTGAAGTAGAGGAAACAACAACTTTCGAATGGGCTATAGATGATCCTAAAGTAGCAAATGATTCAGGATATGAGATGAATAAGGATTATAATGTAGGTAATTACACTGTTAAAGGACACAGGCGACCATTTCATTGAGATGTAGGTATTGCATGGATACAGGCGGACCCATTCTCAGAAGTAACTATAACCTTCCAGTGGAATGACAATATGAGCTTTCCTTTCAATAACAATAAAGATCATAGGTGCCATAAAATATCCCTTTCACAGACGTGGAAACAAGCCCGGGAACGGGTGGTAGGACAAATGTACCAAATATTAACCACAATAGCAGGGGGAGAAAATATATCAGAAGGGATGTTTAATCTGACAGATATTACCGTTAATCAATCCAGTACTTTCCTCTGTGCCTCTTGGTGGAGGGAAGAGAGAGTTGATGGGTGGTACTGGTATGCACAGACCTATGGGTTTCACATACAAATGGAGGAAGAAGTAACGCCAACAATTGAATCTTCCATATTAACACCCGTACCAAACACTTGCATAAATGTATCAACATCACAACAGAAAACAAAAATAAAATTCAATATCACCTTTCCCCCGATACCGGAGTGTAGGTATAAACGAGAATGGTACGACACACTATTGGGACTGACAGGGATGGGAATTTTAAACTCGGTCGAGATAGAAGAAATGAACAACAGATGGAAGCATGCAGGGGGACACATAGCTGACAGCTTGACTATCACAAGCAAATGGTTACCCACCACTTTTGAAACCCAACTGCAAGAAATACCCCTATTACAATTTTTGGGAGGGTTAATAAATCACACAATAGGAGCAGAGCTCCAGCTGTGGAATCAAAATCAACAGTTTGTAAATTTCACACAGTGCTCTTTTAACCTCTTATCCTATCATATACAAATAAATAGGGCCAGGACTGAACTACAGTTGGGAAATTATCATACCTGGATGAAATATTTTAAGGGTTTAACTGACGATGGTGTATGGTTCCAAGTAAAAGGGGAAAAGATAGAATGTGAGGAGAAATGGTGTGTAGGAAGGTTTGAAGCATACCGGGTAGCAGATGTAATGGAAATGTGTAAAATAGTGGTCATGCCACTAGTAATTAAAGACGAGTTTTGGTATCCAGAAATATATGGGAAATACGGTATGTAGATAAAGGAAACAGAACCCATGATTTAACTCTATGTGAAGGAACTAATAAGGGAATGGTATGTGGCAGAAGTTCCCCAGTATATGAACCTTGCTTGTTAAAATACCAAACTAGCATATGCAAAATGCAAAGAACACCGATAAATATGAACAATAGATTCATAGAAATAGGACCCCAGCATATTTGTATCATTACTAATGATAACCGCACCATGTCGGCATTAAATAAATCGGCGCCGTTTGCGGGATGTATAAAAAAGATTAAAATATTACAATGGGGTAACGACACCTATCTTTTTGAACCAGACGCCGATAAGATATTCTCTTCAGTCTATGAGGTATATAATCTCACTGACACTACACCCTTTATAATTTCTTTAGACCCACTAAAACAGGTTTTGGAACAATCAGAGTTGTTAAGACAACACATAGAAACACTAGAACATACCCTACAGAATAACCTTGTATCTGCAATTATTGACAAAGGTAGACTAGTACATCTTTCCTCACAGATACAACAGGATACTGCACCACATTGGTGGGATATATTTAGTGGAATGTCTTCTACAGCAACCAATACCTTTCACTGGTTGTTAAGTCCAATGGTAATTATTATTCTAATATTAATATCACTTACAATCACAAATATATGTGTATACAGAAAAATTAAATAGGAAAATTAGGAGAATAGACAGGGCATTCCGATAAATGTGTATTGACATCACCCTACTCCTATAAAACTCCTCTTCTTCAATTTTAAGATGTTGGTAATACCTAGGGGGATGGGTTCTACCCCTCTGACAACTCGCGGTCAGGGAAAGGACTCTGGGGAAAAACTGACTAGAACTTATTCATGAGGACCCAGGGGAAGGGAGAGGATGATGTCAAAGGGGGAAATTGATAAGGTCAGGGATTTAATTTAGAGTTCTCACTTAATATAATGCCTACGTGTAAATCTGTTATGAATGTAACCTTTAGCTGCCGAGCTCGATTGAAGCTGCTTTTGTTGCCTTGTATCTGTATTGCCATGGTGTTGGAGCTTTTGCTTGTAGCCCAGGTGACTCCTGTTGTTGTTTGTATAATTGCCTATAAAAGGCCTTTGAAAGGAGTAAAGGGAGCAGTCCTTTATGCTCAGAACTGATGCACGGATTTCTGACTCTGTGTCTTAATTCCTATAGAAGCAATAATTTGACAAAGCAATATAAACTTAAAGCAACTTGTTTAAGAGTTTCCCCTAACACATCCCTCCAGTCTCCACAATGCACGCATCCCCACCCACGCCAGGCACCATTCATCCCTCCAGTCTCCACAATGCACGCATCCCCACCCACGCCGAGCACCATCCATCCCTCCAGGCTCCACAACACACGGAATGTTGGGAGTCGGGCCCAGGCCTAAAGCTTTGTAACGGGCCCCAAAGTTTCTGATGGCTGCCCTGTCAGGGACCGTTGATGTGTATAGTTCCACAAAGAAATCCCTGAACCTGGAGGTCACACTGGGGGGTCTTTGATTTGTTGGGCTCCGGGACCATGTAAAGTGATAACAACTGGGGGCCTGTACTTGCTATGTACTAGGTATGCCAGTAGTTTGCCAGCCTTTTCCCCATGCTTAAATTGCTTCTGCCTGGTGAAAAATAGCTTCTGTCTAGCTTTCTCATACTGCAACTGGGTTACTACTGTTGTCTGTAGTTTAAGCAAGTCGGAATGGATCGGTTGCATACACTTGTTCTTTGGAGGAGAGCTCTGCCACTGCCTTATCAAAGACTCCCACAGAGTCTGCCTTGATCTTATTAATGTATGAGGTCAGGGACGCATGGGCATATAACTTGAAGGAGTCCCAGACTGCTGAAGGAGAGGCAGAATGGTCGTTCTCTTCAAAGTACCGTCTCCACTCAATTGTGAGTACATCGACTTTGGGTAGTAGCGACAGCCAGAACGGGTTCAAGCGCCATGCCCGTGGTGGTTTGTCAAGGGGGATACTTAATGTGATCCAGTAGGGGCTATGGTCTGATAGTAACCTGGGACCGAATATCATTTCTCATAGTCGCGGTACAAGTCTTTGGGATATGAGGATAAAAATCAATGTGGGACATGGAGTTATGGGTGGATGAGAAACAGGAATAAGTATGTGCGTGTGGGGACCAATGTCTCCAGGTGTCTACTAGGTGAATGGAGGAAATGAGTTTGGGAACCTGGTGTCCCTGGCCATCCCTGCAGCTAACAATGGAGGCCTAAGTCTGTCAATGGCAGTGTTCAACATAGTGTTGAAGTCCCCCATCCAGACTGCTTGTGCCGTGGGATGGTGGGCTATGAATGAGAAACCTTCCATGATTATAGAGGTGGAGAATGGGGGAGGGTTTCCCATATAGTTTGGTAGATAAAAACGCATAACAGCCCCGTGGGTCAGTGCAGGCCTCACATAGTTCAAAATGTACAGATTACTATAGGAGTATGGATACTCCCCTAGAATGGGACGTATGGACCGAATGAAACGCCCATCCAACCCATGGGTGGCGGAGGGACATCTGGAGCCTTCCCTCCACATGTCTCAACCAACACCACCACGTTAGCGCTCTGTTTCATAAGGAATGTGAAGGCTGCCGAGCGCTTAATTTCTTTCTTGTACATCACGGGACACAGAGCCTCAGTAATTACTGATGGGTTATATAGGGTATCACTAGGTGATTGGACACAGGCACACCCTAGACAGGAAGTTCAACCCCCTATATAATCCCTCCCCTTACTGGGAATACCTCTGTTTTTTTCGCCAGTGTCTTAGGTGTTGGTCACGTGTAAGATGTGCTCTGCTGAGCTCCAAAGGAATATCCTATACTGGGGCAAGCCGTGCAACCGGATCCATTCAAATTGCTTTTCCAGGCCAAATTGGATGGTACCCGGGCCTCGTGTCCGAAGAAACTAGGTTTTACCTGTAACGCTTCTCTTTTTAGAGAGCCGGACCCCGGGATCCAGTATTTGTTTTTTTTCAGCCATATCCCTGGTGGGGTGCTTTACGGGGCCCGAACTGTGGATCCCCCTATTCAAGGGGGCCCCAGTTTCTGAAGGTTTTTTCAAACGGAGCCCACCGTGATAGGTGAAGATTGGGTCTGTATACAGAACCCTGCAGCTGGATAAGGTAAGGGAGACTCCTCAGGAATTTTTAATTCTAGTAGGTTTTCTCCTTTAAGTAAATGTATGCTATGCCTATTGTCGCCACCGGGGCTGTCGAGCACATACCTTTCATGCCTGTTTCCGTCGGTCTCAGTGTCAGCGCTGTACGCTCCTCCAGCCAGGCTCCAGGTAGGATGGTTAATGGGAGGTTCTTTCCTTAGGATTCTCCCCCCATGGCTTAGGGGGGCCAGGATGAGCTTAAATAAGGAGCGGTAATATACCGCACCACACGCTGCCACCGCCATTTTCGGCAGGTCATATCCCCCGGCCTCTCTCTCTCTCCTCCGCCCCAGCCTCCCCTCCATGCTTGTCCCGAGGATCGGAGCCTCGGCTCACGCAGGAAAGCACACGCTTTTGAAAAAATGGGAGGGGTGGGCGGAGCATTAACGCGACGTCCGGCGTGATTAGACGCCCACATCGCTGGCTACACAGGCTATAAAGTGCACTCTTTCAGGTGCACACAGCCTATGGAGGGACACAGAGCTCATGTGAGGTGGAACACAGGCATTTCCCAGGCAGCATTTACTTAAGCACCAGACTGGGCATTGGTAGCAGCGGCAGTTGCTGAACTACATCGCAGTCAGTGCTTTTTTGTGGTACCTCTACCTTTGTTGCTTGGCACTATGGGTAGAAGAGGGACAGTTACCCTGAAAAATAGGGGCTCAAAGGGATCTCCCTCAGGCTCTGAGGACCCCCCCTCTGCAGCACCTTCCCTCCCTGAAGGACCTGGGATGGCTGGCCAGGGTGAGCCATTGGGGTCAGGGGCTGCATCTGCTTCTGGCACTACAGCCCCTGTATTCATTACGCAGGAGGTTTTTTCCTCAACCATTAATGGGTTATAGAAAAGACTAATGGCCTTAATCGCATCTTCACTCGGTGGCAGAAAACGCACTAGGTCTCCCTCTGCCACCCAGGACCCTCAAGCGGAGGTACTCTGGGGAAAAATGAGAGGAATCCCCCTCAGGGGATCGGGATGAGACTAATGATTCTTCTTCTGAGGAATCAAGTAGAGAAGGGCCCTCTTCAGCTTCTCAGGATGAGGAGGTGTTAGTGCAAATTCTTGCTGGATTGGTCCGCTCCACATTCAAGTTACCTGTATCTGAGTCAGTTAAAGAACCCTCCTCTTCTTTGGGTTCACTAAAGCCTCCTCAAACTACACATGCTTTTCCTGTTCATAGTCTACTGGAAAAGCTTATTTATTCTGAGTGGGATCACCCAGATAAACATTTTTTTCTATCTCGAACATCACGGGACACAGAGCCACAGTAATTACTGATGGGTTATATAGGTATCACTGGTGATTGGACACTGGCACACCCTATCAGAAAGTTCAACCCCCTATATAATCCCTCCCCTTGCAGGGATACCTCAGTTTTTACGCCAGTGTCTTAGGTAATAGATGTGTAAAGATGTCCTGTGCTGAGCTCCAAAGGGGAATATCCTATACTGGGGCAACCCAGGCAGACCGGTCAAAGTGTCCTTTCATGGCCGAATTGGATGGTACCCCGACCTCGTGTCCGAAGAAACAAGGTTTTACCTGTAATGCTTCTCTTTTCAGAGAGCTGGACCCCGCATATTAGAAAATGGTTTTCTAGCCTAATTTCTAGCCAGGTGCTTTACAGGTCCAGAACTGCAGGATCCCCCTATTCGTAGGGGGCCCCAGTCTCTGACGGTTTTTTCAAACGGAGCCCACTGTGAGAGGTGAAGATTGGGTCTGTGTAAACTGAACCCTGCGGCTGGATAAGGTAAGAGGAGATTCCACAGAATTTTTTAATTCTAGTAGGTTTTCTCCTTTAAGGTAAATGCCTGCTATGCCTATTGTGACCACTGGGGGCTGCCAAGAGCACATACCTTCACATGGTGATGTCTGTCTCAGTGTTCATGCTTCACAGCGTCTCCGGCTCAAGGTAGGATGGATGGGGGGATTTCTCAGGATTGAATGTTCCCCCCAGGCTAGGGGGAGGCCACAGGGGTCTAGACAGCGGTTATACCGCTCGGGCCCCGACACCATTGCCGTTTTCAGGCAGGCCCTTCACTACCAGCCTCTCTCCTTCCTCCCCCTCCCCCAGCCTTCCTCCATAGTGTTTCCGGAGGGTCGGCCAGCGCGGGAAGCGCTTGTTTTTTCGACATTAGAGCGGGGGGGGGGCGGGACATCAGCACAGGTGCCTAGACTCCCACTCAGGCCAGCTGCAGGCTATTAAGGCACTCTGTACAGGTGCACACAGCCTTTGGAGGGACACAGAGCTGACGGTCGCATGTAAGGTGGGACACAGGCATTCTCCTAGGCAGCATTTACTAAGTAACACCAGACTGAGCATTGGGTAGCAGGGCTTTTAGCCGGACTACATCGCTCAGCAGTCAGTGTTCATTTTGTGATACCTCCACCTTGTTGCTTTGCACTATGGGTAGAAGAAGTTCAAACACCCCCAGAACCAGAGACACTAGGGGATCTCGTTCAGGTTCTGAGGACCCCCTGTCAGCAGCATCCTCCCCCCTGAGGGGCCAGGGACGGCTAGCCAGGGAGAGCCATTGGGGTCTGGGGCTATACCTGCCTCTGGCACGTCGGCCCCTGTATATATTACACAAGAGGTTTTTTCCTCAGCTATTAATGGTTTAGAGGAAAGATTAATGTCCATGATTACGTCTTCACTTGGAAGAAAACGCACTAGGCCTTCCTCTGTTTCCCAAGACCCTCAGGAAGAGGAGCTCAGGGATAAAGGAGACTAATCCCTTTCAGAGGATCAGGATGGGACAGATGATTCCTCTTCGGAGGAATCGGGAGGAGAGGGACCGTCTGCGACTTCCTAAGAGGAGAAAGTCTTAGTGCAGATCCTTACTGGATTGGTCCGCTCCACATTTAAGTTGCCCGTACCTGAAACTGTTAAAGAATCCTCTTCTGCTTTGGGGTCACTGAAACCTCCTCAAGCAGGTTCAGTGGGATCACCCAGACAAACGTTTTTTTCTGCCGAGAAAGTTTTCAACACTTTATCCGATGGAAGAAAAGTTTATTAAAATGTGGGGAATACCGGCCATTGATGCCGCCATTTCCTCTGTAAATAGTCTGACTTGTCCTGTAGACAATGCTCAGGGATCCTGTAGATAAAAAGATGGAATACCTATTGAAGGATGTTTTCTCCTTAGCAGGTTCAGTGGCTCAACCTGCAGTAACAGCGATTGGAGTCTGTCAATACTTAAGAGACCATGTTAAACAGGTCATCAAAGTATTACCTGAACAGCAGGCCCAGGGGTTTGCTAACCTTCCTGCGGCCTTATGTTATGTTGTTGACGCCATCAGAGATTCTATCGTGCAAACCTCTCGTCTTTCTCTGGGGTTGGTGCATATACGTAGAATCCTATGGTTGAAAAATTGGTCAGCCGAAGCACCATGTAAGAAGCTCCTGGCAGGATTTCTATTTCGTGGTGAAAGGTTGTTTGGAGAGGACTTGGATAGCTATATCAAGAGAATCTCTTGTGGGAAAAGCACTCTCTTACCTGTTAAGAAGAAGAGTAGTGCCCCATACACACGGTCGGACTTTGTTCGGACATTCCGACAACAAAATCCTAGGATTTTTTCCGTCGGATGTTGGCTCAAACTTGTCTTGCATACACACGGTCACACAAAGTTGTCGGAAAATCCGATCGTTCTAAACGCGGTGACGTAAAACACGTACGTCGGGACTATAAACGGGGCAGTGGCCAATAGCTTTCATCTCTTTGTTTATTCTGAGCATGCGTGGCACTTTGTCCGTCGGATTTGTGTACACACGATCGGAATTTCCGACAACGGATTTTGTTGTCGGAAAATTTTATCTCCTGCTGTCCAACTTTGTGTGTCGGAAAATCCGATGGAAAATGTCCGATGGAGCCCACACACGGTCGGAATTTCCGACAACACGCTCCGATCGGACATTTTCCATTGGAAAATCCGACCGTGTGTACGGGGCATAACCGTCCCTCTTTTAAACGGACTCTCTCCCCAGCTTCAGCCTCCAGGCAGTCTCGACGGCCTCCTCCCTCTGGGCCCAGGGACAAGAGTCAACCCCAGGGACAGAAGAAGTCCTGGGGGAAGAAGCCTACTAGGCAAAACACTAAGACCACTGCATGAGGGGGCGCCCCTGCTCGCTCGAGCGGGGGGAAGACTGCGGCAGTTCTCAGGGCTCTGGCAGGAGGATTTCCAGGACAGATGGGTAATCTCCACGGTAACCTTTAGGGTACAAGCTGGAGTTTCAGGAATTTCCCTCTCCTCAGTTCCTTAGATCAGGCGTTCCCAGAGACCCAGAAAAGAAGCAGTCGCTCCTTTTAGCGTTAGAGCGACTTTTGTTGCAGGAGGTCATTATGATGGTTCCCGCAGAGGACCAGGGATTGGGCTTCTATTCCAACCTTTTTACGGTCCAAAAACCAAATGGGGATGTCAGACCCATTCTGGATTTAAGGGATCTGAATTGATTCTTAAGGATTTAATCCTTCCGCATGGAATCAATTCGGACAGTAGTCTCCACCCTGCAGGGAGGAGAATTTCTGGCATCAATAGACATCAGAGATGCATATCTGCATGTGCCCATTTTTCCTGCTCATCAGAAGTTTCTGCGCTTCGAGATAGGAGGGCTCCATTTCCAGTTTGTGGCTCTGCCCTTTGGGATAGCCACTGCACCTCGAGTGTTCACAAAGATCTTGGCTCCTCCTCTGGCCAGATTAAGGGCTCAGGGTATAACTCAGGGTATAGCTGTCATAGCATACCTAGACGACCTGCTACTGATAGACTGGTCGGTAGCCCCTTTGAACAGAAACTTAAGGACCACAGTCAGGTATCTTGAACACCTGGGTTGGATCCTCAACTTAGAAAAATCTTTCCTAAAACCAGTAAGAAGACTGGAGTATTTAGGTCTGATCATAGATACAAGCCAGGAGAAAATATTTCTACCCCAGGCAAAGATCGCTGCTTTAAGAGAGCTGATTCTAGCAGTCAGGTCCAAGAAGGGTCCTTCTGTCCGCCTTTGTATGAGACTACTAGGGAAGATGGTGTCTTCATTCGAAGCAGTTCCCTATGCTCAGTTTCATTCAAGAATGCTGCAACACAGTATTCTGTCGACCTGGAACAAGAAGGTTCAGGCATTAGACTTTCCAATGCACCTGTCGCATGCGGTGCGTTAGAGCCTCAATTGGTGGCTCGTACCCGAAAACCTGCAGAAGGGGAAATCCTTTCTACTGGTTACCTGGACGGTGGTAACAACAGATGCCAGTCTGTCAGGTTGGGGAGCAGTTCTGGAGCAGTCTGCGGTTCAGGCGATATGGTCCAAGACAGAGGACCTTACCCATCAACATTCTGGAGATCCGGGCGGTATATCTAGCCCTAAAAGCCTGGACTCTCAGGATGCCCGGTCAGGATGCAGTCCGACAATGCCACAGCAGTGGCTTATGTTGATCATCAGGGAGGCACCCGGAGCCGAGCTGCTCAAAAGGAGGTGAACCAGATCTTAGTCTGAGCAGAGATGCATGTGCCATGCATTTCGGCAGTTTTTATTCCAGGGATAGAGAACTGGCAGGTGGACTATCTAAGTCACCAGCAGTTACTCCCAGGGAAATGGTCTCTACACCCGACGTCTTTTGGGCCATATGCCAAAGATGGGGGGGTCCCAGATGTAGATCTCTTTGCATCCCGATTCAACAAAGTTAGACAGATTTGTGGCAAGGACGAGGGATCCTCTTGCATGCGGGATGGATGCGTTGGTGATTCCGTGGCATCGGTTCTCACTGATTTACGCATTCCTGCCTATTCTGCTACTGCCACGACTCCTTCGCAGGATCAGGCAGGAAAGTAAGTCAGTACTTCTGGTGGCCCCCGCTTGGCCCAGAAGGACTTGGTATGCAGAAGTAGTAAGGATGACGGTGGGTCCCCGTGGACCCTACCGGTACACCCAGACCTGTTATCTCAAGGACCAGTGTTCCATCCTGCCTTACAAACACTAAATTTGATGGTTTGGCTTTTGAGACCCATGTTCTGAAGAGTCGTGGGCTTTCAGGTCCTGTCATATCTTCCTTGATTAATGCAAGGAAGCCAGCTTCCAGAATGATTTATCATAGAGTCTGGAAAGCTTATGTATCCTGGTGTGAATCCAGAGGTTGGCATCCCAGGAAATATGTCATAGGTAGAATTCTTGATTTTCTACAAATAGGATTAGAGATGAAGCTGGCCTCGAGTACCATCAAGGGCCAGGTCTCGGCTTTATCAGTATTATTTCAACAGCCACTTGCTTCGGATTCTTTGGTCTGAAACTTTATGCAGGGGGTGATGCGTCTTAATCCTCCGGTTAAAGCGCCCCTAAACCCCTGGGACTTTGACTTGGTCCTGGCTGTGTTACAGAAACAGCCTTTTGAACCAATAAGTCAGATTCCTTTGGTCTTGTTGACAAGGAAGTTAATTTTTCTGGTGGCCATTTCTTCTGCTAGAAGAGTTTCAGAATTAGCAGCCCTTTCCTGTAAGGAGCCTTATTTGATTATACACAAGGATAGAGTGGTACTGCGCTCTCATCCTAGTTTTTTGCCGAAGGTGGTTTCTGATTTTTATTTAAACCAAGACATTGTTCTGCCTTCCTTTTTTCCAGATCCCTGTTCTCCGGAAGAGAGATCACTACATTCGTTGGATGTAATAAGAGCAGTCAAAGCCTATCTCGAGGCAACTGCTCAGATTCGCAAAACGGATGTTTCGTTCATGCTGCCAGAGGGTCCCAATAAGGACAGGCAGCGTCAAAAGCTACCATTTCTAAATGGATTCGACAATTGATCATTCAAGCTTACGGTTTGGAACAGACGATTCCTCCATTTCAGATCAAGGCACATTCCACAAGGGCTATTGGTGCTTCTTGGGCAGTGCATCACCGGGCCTCGCTGGCTCAGATCTGCAAGGCCGCAACCTGGTCTTCAGTTCATACATTCACCAGATTCTATCAGGTGGATGTGAGAAGGCATGAGGATATTGCCTTTGGGCATAGTGTGCTGCAGGCAGCAGTACAGGGTCCTCAGGTCTGATTGCACCCTACTTGGTTGTGGTTCCCCCCCCCCCCCCCCCCCTCAGGTAGCATTGCTCTGGGACATCCCATCAGTAATTACTGTGGCTCTGTCCCGTGATGTTCGAGAAAGAAAATAGGATTTTTTTTAAAAACGGCTTACCTGTAAAATCCTTTTCTTTCGAAGGACATCACGGGCCACAGAGGTCCCGCCCCTCTTCTAATACACTATCTTGCTTGGCTACAAAACTGAGGTATCCCTGCAAAGGTAGGGATTATATAGGGGGTTGAACTTTCTGATAGGGTGTGCCAGTGTCCAATCACCAGTGATACCCTATATAACCCATCAGTAATTACTGTGGCTCTGTGTCCCGTGATGTCCTTCGAAAGAAAAGGATTTTACAGGTAAGCTGTTTTAAAAAATCCTATTTTTCCGCCTAAGAAGTTTGCAACACTTTATCCTATGGAGGAAAAATTTACAATTTTCCTCAAATAAAAGGCTGACTTGTTGACAATGCTCAGATGCTTAGGGATCCAACTGATAAAAAGATGGAATTTCTGTTAAAAAATGTTTGTTCCTTGGCAGGTTCAGTAGCTCAACCTGCAGTGGCAGCAATCGGAGTCTGTCAATACTTGAGAGACCATGTTAAACAGGTCCTCAAAGCGGCTGGTAGGTTGGCAAACCCCCGGGCTTGCTGTTCAGGTAAAACTTTGTTTTGCTGTTGACGTAATCAGAGATTCTATCATCCAAACCTCTCGCCTTTCGCTTGGGTTGGTGCATATGCGTAGAATCTTATGGTTGAAAAATTGGTCAGCCGAATCACCATGTAAGAAGCTTCTGGCTGGATTTCCCTTTCGTGGTGCAAGGCTGTTCGGACAGGAGTTGGACAATTTTATCAAAAAGATCTCTAGTGGGAAAAGCACTCTCTTACCAGCTAAAAAGAGGTAAACGTCCCTCTTTTAAACAGGCTCTTTCTCCAGTGCCAGGAGCATCAGCCTCCAGGCAGTCACGACTGCCTCCTCCGTCAGGCTCAAGAAATAAATCTCAGAGTTGACCCTAGGGATAAAAGAAGTCCTGGGGGAGGAAGCCTACTAGACAAGACGCTAAAGCCTCTTTTATGAAGGGGCATCCCCGCTCGCTCGGGTGGGGGGAAGACTGCTACAGTTCTCAAGGCTCTGGCGGGAAGATTTCCAGGACAGATGGGTGATCTCCACATTGACTCTAGGTTACAAATTAGAGTTCCGAGAATTCCCCTCTCCTCGTTTCCTCAGATCAAATGTCCCCAGAGACCCAGGGAACAAGAAGTCTCTCTAGCGTTGGAGCGAATATTGTCGCAAAAAGTTATCGTGGTTGTTCCCACGGAAGAGCAGGGTTTGGGGTTTTATTCAAACCTTTTCACGGTTCCAAAGCCAAATGGAGATGTCGGACCCATTCTGGATCTAAAGGATCTAAACCAATTCCTAAAGATTCGGTCCTTTCGCATGGAATCAATCCGTTCGGTGGTCATCATCCTACAAGAAGGAGAACTCCTGGCGTCAGTAGGCATCAAGGATGCGTACCTGCATGTACCTATTTTCCCTGCTCATCAAAAGTACTTGCGTTTCGAAGTAGAAAAACGCCACTTTCAGTTTATAGCTCTGCCTTTTCGGGCTAGCCACTGCACCTCGGGTATTTACAAAGATCTTGGCTCCTCCTCTGGCCAGATTAAGAGCCCAAGGTATAACAGTGATGGCATACCTAGACGACCTGCTCTTGATAGACCGGTCGGTAGCCCGCCTGGACCAGAACTTGGTCACCACAGTCAACTACTTGAAATGCCTAGGTTGGATTCTCAACTTAGAGAAGTCTTCTTTAAAACCAGTAAGAAGACTAGAGTATTTGGGCCTGGTCATAGATACAAGCCAAAAGAAGGTATTTTTACCTCAGGCAAAGAACAGTGCCATAAAGGAACTGATTCGGGTAGTCAGGGCAAAAAAGGGTCCCTCTGTTCACCTTTGTATGAGGCTGCTGGTAAAGATGGTGGCTTTATTCGAGGCAGTTCCCTATGCTCAGTTTCATTCGAGACTGCTGCAACACAGTATCCTGTCTGCCTGGAACAAAAAGATGCAGGCGTTAGATTTTCCGATGCGTCTGTCTCCTACAGTGCGTCAGAGCCTCAGTTGGTGGTTAATACCCGAAAATCTGCAAAAAGGGAAATCCTTTTTACCAGTTACCTGGACAGTGGTAACAACGGATGCCAGTGTTTCGGGCTGGGGAGCAGTTCTGGAACAGTCAGCTGTCCAAGGGAGATGGTCCAAAATCGAGAGGACCTTACCCATCAACGTTCTGGAGATCCGTGCGGCATATCTAGCCCTAAAGGCCTGGACTCTAAGGCTACAGGGTTGCCCTGTCAGGATCCAGTCAGACAATGCAACAGCGGTGGCTTATATCAATCACCAAGGAGGCACCAGGAGTCGTGCAGCTAAGGGAGAAGTGAACCAGATTTTAGTCTGGGCAGAAAAGCATGGGCCGTGCATATCGGCAATTTTCATTCCGGGGATAGAGAACTGGAAGGCGGACTACTTGCGTCGGCGGCAGTTAGTTCCAGGAGAATGGTCTCTTCACCCCCGACGTCTTCTTGGCTATATGCCAAAGATGGGGGGGGGGGTTCCGGATGTAGATCTCTTTGCATCCAGATTCAACGAGAAGATCGACAAGTTTGTGGCAAGAACAAAGGATCCTCTTGCATGTGGGACAGATGCGTTGGTGACTCCGTAGCATCGGTTCTCACTAATTTATGCATTCCCTCCTATTCTGCTACTGCCACGACTTCTTCGCAGGATCAGGCAAGAAAAGAAGTTGGTACTTCTGGTGGCCCCAGCTTGGTATGCAGAAATAGTAAAAATGACAGTAGGTTCCCCGTGGACCCTACTGTCACATCCTGACCTGTTATCCCAAGGTCTAGTATTCCATCATGCCTTACAAACGCTAAATTTGACGGTTTGGCTGTTGAAACCCACGTTCTGAAGACTCGTGAGCTTTCAGGTCCTGTGATCTCTACCTTGATCAATGCAAGGAAGCCAGCTTCCAGAATGATTTATCATAGAGTCTGGAAAACTTATGTCTCCTGGTGTGAAGCCAGGGGTTGGCATCCCAGAATATATGTCATAGGTAGAATTCTTGCCTGCCTTGGGGCTGCTTTGAGCTTCGGCTGCAGCGCTCCGCTCCCTCCCTCTCTCCTGTGTATAACAGAGCTGGGTATGTGTTCGGCGGCTGCGCTGTTACAATTCCCCGCCCCCCTAGACCGACTCGTGAGATAGTAGATTGAAGGTTCCACCTATCACATGAGACGATCTAGGGGGGCGGGGCCTGCTTGTAACAGCGCGGCCACCGAACACATACCCAGCTCCGTGATACAACGTGGGAGATGTCTGTGTGTCTTACAATGGTGAGCCTGCAATGGTGGGAAAAGTGATGCTGAATTCACAGGCACAACCTACAATGCTGGGAAAAGTGAGGCTGAATTCACGGGCACAGGCTGCAATGGTGGGCACAGTGAGGCTGAATGCACGGGCATAGGCTGCAATGGTGGGCACAGTGAGGCTGAATGCATAGGTTGCAATGGTGGGCACAGTGAGTCTGCAAGGGTGGGCACAGTGAGGCTGAATTCACGGGCACAGTGAGGCTGCTATGGTGGGCACAGTGATGCTGCATTCATGGGCACAGTGAGGCTAAATTCACGGGCATAAGCTGAATGCATGGGCACAGTGAGGCTGCAATGGAAGGCACGGTGATGTTGCATTCACGGGCACAGGGAGGATGCAATGGTGGGCACGGTGAGGCTGCATTCATGGGCACAGGCTGCAATGGTGGGCACAGTGAGGATGAATTCACGGGCTCAGGCTGCAATGGTGGGCACAGTGAGGCTGCATTCACGATACAGTGATGCTGCAATGGTGGGCACAGTGAGGCTGAATTCACGGGCACAGTGAGGCTGCAATGGTGGGCACAGTTAGGCTGCGTTCATTGGCAAAGTGAGGATGCAATGGTGGGCACAGTGAGGATGAATTCATGGGCACAGGCTGCAATGGTGTGCACAGTGAGGCTGATTTACAGGCACAGTGAGGATGTATGGTGGGCACAGTGAGGCTGCATTCATGGGCACAGGCTGCAATGGTGGGCACAGTGAGGATGCAATGGTGGGGACAGTGAGGCTGAATTCATGGCACAGGCTGCAATGGTTGGCACGGTGAGGTTGAATTCATGGGCACATGATTCAATGGTGGGCACAGTGAGGCTGAATTCACAGGCACAGGCTGCAATGGTGGGCACAGTAAGGCTGAATTCAGGGGCACAGGCTGCAATGGTGGGCACAGTGATGCTCCATTTATGGGCACAGTGATGCTCCATTCATGGGCACAGTGATGCTCCATTCATGGGCGCAGTGATGCTCCATTCATGGGCGCAGTGAGGCTCCATTTATGGGCGCAGTGAGGCTGCATTGATGGGTGCAGTGAGGCTGCATTGATGGGCGCAGTGAGGCTGCATTGATGGGCGCAGTGAGGCTGCATTGATGGGCGCAGTGAGGCTGCATTGATGGGCGCAGTGAGGCTGCATTGATGGGCGCAGTGAGGCTGCAATTGATGGGCGCAGTGAGGCTGCAATTGATGGGCGCAGTGAGGCTGCAATTGATGGGCACAGTGAGGCTGCAATTGATGGGCGCAGTGAGGCTGCAATTGATGGGCGCAGTGAGGCTGCATTTGATGGGCACAGCGAGGCTGCATTTGTTTGGAACTGGTGAGGCTGCATTGACCTCCTGTATCATGTCTGCATTCTCTTACCATCTTTGATATGATGTCCTCAGTCTCTATCCATCTCTTGTATCATGTCTGCAGTCTCTGAGGGAGTCTGGAGAGGAGTCAAGAATGGGAGCAGGATGGGGGTCGTGGGAGAAGTCAGATGTGTGTGTGACTGTGGTGAGGAGACTATAGAATAAAACCAGAGCCACCAAGCTGGAGCCAACTGACTGAGCCCTGCATGGTGCACATGAGAGGAGGTCAGTGACAGCACTGCCAGGCCAGTCTGAGGGGGGTCACTGATGTAAGGGGGGTGTGAAAACGATAATGTAAGGGAGCACTGATCTGATATAAAGGTTTCCCCCTTATATCAGTAACTCCCCCCGGCCCCCTTACCTTAGTGTATTCTTTCTGCGGAAGGTGGTCTCTGGTCAACAGAGTCCCCGCCCCCCCCCCCCCACACACACACGTTTTTGAGTTCATGGTGTCCCCCTTGATGATTAACCACTTTCAACTGGAATTTGCTTATATAGCCCTACGTGCTTTCATATCTGTCTTATCTATATATAATATACTCTTCAAATGTGCTTTAAAATACATGGTTTTCCTTTTCATGAACAAGAAAGTTATGCTGTGGGGCTGGTATGAAATTTTTTCCAGGGCTGGTTTTTATTCCCAGTCCAGCCCTGGCCTTGAGTACCATCAAGGGCCAGGTCTCTGCTTTGTCAGTATTATTTCAACGGCCACTTGCTTCGCATTCTTTGGTCCGAATCTTTATGCAGGGGGTAACGCATCTTAATCCTCCGGTTAAGGCGCCCCTAAACCCATGGGACTTGAATTTGGTTCTGTCAGTTTTACAGAAACAGCCTTTTGAACCAATACGTCAAATTCCCTTGGTCTTGTTGACAAGGAAATAAATTTTTCTGGTAGCCATTTCTTCTGCTAGAAGAGTATCAGAATTAGCAGCTCTTTCCTGCAAAGATCCTTACTTGGTCATGCACAAGGATAGAGTGGTATTGCGCCCTCATCCTAGCTTTCTACCGAAGGTGGTTTCCGATTTTCATCTAAACCAAGATATTGTTCTGCCTTCCTTTTTTTTCCCAGACCCCTGTTCTACGGAAGAGAAGTCACTACATTCTTTGGGTGTAGTGACAGCAGTCAAAGCCTATCTGGAGGCAACTGCTCAAGTTCGCAAAACGGATGTTTTGTTTGTGTTGCCAGAGAACAGGCAGCGTCAAAGTCTACCATTACAAAATGGATTTGGCAAGTGATTGTTCAAACTTATGGTTTGAAACAGAAAATTCCGCCTTTTCAAATCAAGGCTACTATTAGTGCTTCGTGGGCAGTGCATCACCAAGCTTCTATGGCTCAAATCTGTAAGGCCGCAACCTGGTCTTCAGTTCATGCATTCACCAGATTTTATCGCCTTTGGGCGTAGTGTGCTGCAGGCAGCGGTACAAGATCCTCAGGTCTGATTACACCCTACTTTATTATTGTTCCCCTCCCCTCAGATAGCATTGCTCTGGGACATCCCATCAGTAATTACTGAGGCTCTGTGTCCCGTGATGTACGAGAAAGAAAATAGGATTTTTATAACAGCTTACCTGTAAAATCCTTTTCTTTTGAGGTACATCACGGGACACAGAGGTCCCACCCCTCTTCTATTACACTTAGATTGCTTTGCTACAAAACTGAGGCATTCCCAGTAAGGGGAGGGATTATATAGGGGGTTGAACTTCCTGTCTAGGGTGTGCCAGTGTCCAATCACCTAGTGATACCCTATATAACCCATCAGTAATTACTGAGGCTCTGTGTCCCGTGATGTACCTCCAAAAATAAAGGATTTTACAGGTAAGCTGTTAAAAAAATCCTATTTTTCTGGCGTAGGCCCCTCACATTCCATGTGAGAAATTTTATGGACACCATGTACAATTTTCCCCAAAATGATGTGCCACAATCACACTAAACCTTCGGTCTTCTGTGGACTGGTTCCAAGAGATCTCCTGACTCACATATATCAATGAATATACAAGTCTTAACAGCACTAGTGGCATATATATTAAATGTGTAAACACAATTAAAGTGCAATAAACAAATACTGAATGGTGAATAATACAAAAAAGTACAATACAGAGAGAAAAAAGCATATAGTGAAGTACTGCTGGCACTGGGTAACTGCGCATGAAAAAAAGCCACTCAAAAGACGGTTTGAAAAAAACAGGCATCAGCGTGTTCCGGGTTCGCATCTGCAGCGTGCGTTCCACGGATACCGGAAGTTGCGTCACTGGTACGTAAAACCAGAAATGCGTCAACGTGTTTTGCCCCTCCAGGGCGTCATCAAGTACATGGATGTCCTTGATGTCGGCCTGGAGGAGGGGTGAAACGCGTCAACGTGAGTGGCGTTTTGTTAATGCGCAGTTACCCAGTGCCGGCAGTACTTCACTATATGCTTTTTTTTTTTTCTCTTGTTTTAGACATATATCCTCCTCTTTGGTCCATATGCAAATTGTTTGTAGGAGCCCCTCTATCCTTGGATCCATACACCATGACTCCATTAAGCTTTTTTTTTTTTTTTTACCCCTGGACTGCAAAGCTGAGGGTCCATAAGCTCTGGTGAGTGGGGTCACAAGAGGGGAGTGTATTTTGTGAGCGTGTTCTCTGAAACTTCCTTTCAAACCTGGATACTTGAATTGCCGTTGGAAGCACCTGGCACTTTACTTTTATTTGTATTACTCACCATTCAGTATTTGTTTATTGCACTTTAATCATGTTTACACATTTAATATATATTCTACTAGCGCTGTTAAGACTTGTATATTCACTCCTTAAGGTTTAGTACCTTTATAACAGCTGCTGTAGTCTTCACTTATATAATTCTTTTTGCACCATTTTTTCCATTAGCACGAGTTTTAGTTTGTATTGTACACATAGATCACACATATCATTAACAGTAGTGAATAGAGCATAAATGTACCAATACAAAATTGAGCATTTTTGTTTTACCTGTGCCCGGATTACATCATACACCTTTGAACTCAACGAAGATATCATCCCCCCCCCCCCCTGCCCTACACGCATTCCAACCGGTGCGGGCATAACCCCTGAAAAAAACCTGAACTCCAGTCAAGGTCAAAAACGGTTCATTTGAACGTGACATGGTGAAACAAAGCCACTGAAGCCTTAAAGCAAAGCGGGGTGTCATCCAGGAGAAGAGGTCACACAGCTTAGTAATGTAGCCCCTGATATATGCAGGTGGAATAGTGAGCCTGTCTCTACAGTGGCTCCAAACATCTGAACCGCTTTTCCTAGAGGTGCATGGGGCAAAGTCACGCTTCACTTTACATGTAGCTGGTAGGACTGCTACAGTCCTGAGGCTCCTGCTACCTATGTAGCATAAAAGGGGTATATGGATCCCCCAAGGGGGTACTAAGTAGTGACTCGGTTCAATTTGTGTAGTGTCCCACAGTTCCTGATATGCACATGTCTTATCGTGGGCAAGGGGACATGGCAAAGTTTTCAACCAGGGTGCTGTGCCCAGTCAGTTCGACAACAATAACAGGTGGGTAGCTGAGTGCCATAAAGTATGGTAGAAAAGTCTAGGCTGGTCATATAGCTCTGCAAGGTAAATTGTGGGACATTTTGTGCTAAGATAGGATAATGAGCATCATACTCTTAGCATCATCAATCCGCCTTCTCAGGAGCTGCTTGGCGCTCTAGCCAGGTAATTGTCGGGCTGGGAATAGCATGGCGTATTTGATGTGACGGTTCCTCAATCTGCGTTTGGCCTCCATAAAGCCCTGCCAGCAACGCTGGACCTCCGTCAAAAAGTCAGGGAAAATGGCGGCTTTGACATTCCCAAAGCTGATGTTGCCTCTTTCTCTGGCCATTTGCAAAGCTGTGTCCCTGTCTTTTGTAGTTCAGGAGCTTAGCTATAAATGTGCGGGGTGGTCTGGCTGGCATGCGGTGTGCTCTCTCAACTGTTAGCATGGGGGAGAAGGCCTCTCTACGATAGGATGTGATTAGTAGCTGTTCCAAGAACGTGGTGGGGTCTTTACCTTCTGCCCCCTCCGGGAGGCCAATTTAGGCGCAGATTACACCCCCTGAGTCTGTTCTCCATGTCGTCTCCTTTGGAGAAGAGCTGATGTATCTGTTGCTGCATGCAGGCTGACCCCGTCTGCAATTGGATGGCATCCTCATCCTACTCAGGCGGGTCTCTGTAGTCTTGACCCGATCGTGGAGCTTTTGTAGGTCTTGCCTGATTAATGAGATGTCCACCTTTTGACTTCTTCAATCTGAGCAGTGAGTGAGGTTCCGCAGAACGTTATTGCTTCCAGGAGCTTGTCTGTGTCTCCCACCGTCCACTCCTCCCCTGTGTTTGCAGCACCGCCATCTTCTTCCGTCTCCTCCCTATCCTGGCGGCGGTATTGCTCCAGCTTCGTCGAGGCGGATTTCTGCACCTTTGATGGAGACATGGTGTCCGGAGTCTGGGGTGTCCAGTGAGGTAGGTCTGGTGCCAGGATATTGTCTGTGAGTCAGAGGATGCTTAGGATTGCAGGATCAATGGACGGAGCTCCTCGGCAAACGTCCTACTCCATGTATCATTAGGCCATGCCCCCGAATGTTGCCTTCTTGAATTTTTTTTTTGGATGACTTTAGGAATTGGAATCGGTCATTCCCACTATACTATGCATTTCCTACAATCTTGGGCAAAGCGTTTACCCCCCCCCCCCCTCCTCATCCCTTGGGGAAAGGGAAAAGCACTTCGGGACCTTGTGTTTTGACGCAAATGGGGCTACTGAAGGTGTCCTGAAGACCTGAGTGATCCAGTTGAATGTTGACTGGTCTAAAGACCATTCCGTGTGCCTCTCCATGTTTACGTTCAGGTAATTGTAAACAACATGTAAAACATGTAAAGAACAGTGTTACTTGCTAGCTAGATAAATAATGCGTAGACATTGTATCATCCAAGTGATAAACTGGTTGGCATCTGAATAGCTAATTCTACCTATTGTTCAAAAGATTGTTGAATTTCTCTATCCAAGGGCATTTTCCTGCCTGTCAATCGGGCAAGGTCCTTAAGTTTGAGACATGTAAACACCTGTGATTTTCATATGACATTAAAGTGTTACTAAACCAGGACTCTGCATTTACCATATCTGTTCTCCCACAGAACATTGAAATGCAATTATTTTAGTAAATATAAACTGCTAAATACCGTTTCTCATCAGCAATATATAGCAGTCTTGTGACTTCTATCAGTTCCTAGTAAAGCTTGTAGGAGGAGTTATCATACTGCACTGAGCTGTCTTATGAGGCTGCAGGGCTCCTGACCCTCTGTCTTAACAGTGCTGATTGGTCCTGTGCACATCACATGCACTCTCCCAAGAAAAAAAAACACCTCTCTAGCAATACACACCAAATTGAGCATGTGCAGCCTGACTCGAAAGGCTCTGTCTTTCCTGAACTTGTCCGGAGGGACAGTGCAGGGAGGGGAGGATCTGTGCATATAAGATCAAGCAGTCTTTTTACACAATGCAGAGGATTATTCCCTGAGGTTCCACGGTGAGTATAACAAGCATGCTTTACTGCATATACAGATTGATTTTACTGTTGTGGGTTTAGTAACACTTTAAGCTGCAGGTTTAATTGATCACAGTATTGATAATTCTATACTCGAAAAACCCTGCCACATTATTTTTTTCTTGACTCCAATTCTCTGCCGATATTAGATTAGCTTTCAGAACTAGAAGTGTTAGTTTGTTTATTAATTAAGGAAATGCAAAGTAAATGATCAGAAGAGAAATCCAAATCAATATTTGCTGTGACCACCTTTTTAACCTTCAAAACCACATCAATTCTAGGTACACTTGTACATAGTTTTTGAAGAAACTCGGCAGGTAGGTTGTTCCAAACATCTTGGAGAACTAACCACAGATCTTCTGTGAATGTAGGCTGCTTCAAATCCTCCTGTCTCTTCATGTAATCCCAGACAGACTCGATGTTGAGATCAGGGCTCTGTGGGGGCCGAACCATCACTTCCAGGACTCCTTGTTCTTAATTACTCTGAAGTAATTAATGACATTGGCTGTACGTTTGGGGTCATTTTTCTGCTGCTGAATAAATTTGGGGCCAATCACACACCTCCCTGATGGTATGACATGATGGATAAGTAACTGCCTGTATTTCTTGGCACTGAGGAAACCATTGATCCTAACTAAATTTCCAACTCCATTTGCAGAAATGCAGCCCCAAACTTGCAAGGAACCTCCACCATACTTCACTGTTGCACGCAGACACTTATTATTGTACCGCTCAAGCCTTTTGGTGAACAAACTGCCTTCTGCTACAGCCAAATATTTACCGTATATACTCGAGTATAAGTCGAATTTTTCAGCACATTTTTTTGTGCTGAAAGTGCCCCCCTCGACTTATACTCGAGTCAAGCACTTTTCTGCAGCAAAAATTTTTATTTTCCGAACCGACTTTGCGGCCCCGTATCTCAGGGCCACTTGGTGCTAGGAACCCCAAATTTGGTATGCAAACCCAGTGGAACTGGTACCACAACATATCCAAAGATGAAGTTCCTAGCACTAAGTGGCCCCGAGATACGGGGCCCCAAAATCGGTTCGGAAAATGTCATTCTCTGCTGAAGAAAAGTGCTTGACATTTTCTGAACCAACTTTGGGGCCCCATATCTCAGGGCCACTTGGTGCTAAGAACCCCAAATTTGGTGTGCAAACCCTTTGGAACTGGTACCATAACATATCCAAAGATGAAGTTCCTAGCACTAAGTGGCCCTGAGATACGGGGCCCCAAAATCGATTCGGAAAATGTCATTTTCTGCTGCAGAAAAGTGCTTGACATTTTCTGAACTGATTTTTGGGGCCCTGTATCAGAAGATTATGCCGCCGAGTTCAGACGCTGGAGCTCTGATACGGCGTGGAATGACGCTGCTTTGCGCCATCAGTTTAGGATGGGGTTGTCAGATCCTCTCAAGGATGAGTTGGCACGGGTAGGGGTACCTCAGACCCTGGAAGAGCTTATCAACCTGTCCATCCAAATAGACCGTAGGTTGAGAGAACGACGAACCGAAAGAACCACCAGTACCTTTCGTCCCACCTGGATGCTCCCACAAGTACCCTGTCCTCCCAGCAGATCTCCCGCTCCCTCACCAGCCTCGGCCAGTGATGCACCGGAACCTATGCAGCTTGGTCTTCGTCCCTCCTTGACCCCAGAAGAGAAATTACGCAGACGGGCACATAATCTTTGCCTCTACTGCGGGAAATCCGGGCACTACGCCAGCAGTTGCCCCAACAAGACGCGTAAGTGTCGCTCTGCTGATCGTACCTGTGCTACTATTGTACCCACTGTTGGCACACACCTAACTATTTCTGTCACTTTACAGCTTCCCGGAAAGGTTATCCAAGTCCCAGCCATCATTGACTCTGGAGCCTGCAGTTGTTTTATCGACCGGACCTTCGCTTCCCAACATGACATCCCTCTCCAACCCAAAACTCAAAGCCTGGCTGTTCATCTTGCAGATGGCTCTGCTCTCCGCTCCGGTCCGGTCACTCAAGAAACCATTCCCTTAGAAGCTATCATGGGCCATCAACACCGGGAATATCTCTGTTTGGACGCCATCTCCTCACCCCTTTTCCCAGTCATCCTAGGAATACCATGGCTACAGGTTCACAACCCTCAAATCAACTGGGCTGCTGGTAATGTTGAGTTTCTCTCAGGATATTGTCTTCAACATTGTCTACAAGGGGTCGGCCGTGAGTTCACCCAACTTCTCTGT
Organism: Lithobates clamitans; assembly: GCA_037952925.1. Lineage (NCBI taxonomy): Eukaryota > Metazoa > Chordata > Amphibia > Anura > Ranidae > Lithobates > Lithobates clamitans. The sequence continues at coordinate 5,561,923 of JBBGZY010000562.1, forward strand.
TTACATCCTGATGTTGATCTACTCCAAGCTATTCCTGAGCCTTACCAAGATTTCGCGGATGTGTTTAGCAAAAAGGGTGCAGAATTACTACCTCCACACAGGCCCTACGACTGCCCTATTGAACTGCTTCCAGGAACCGAGGTACCTTTCGGCCGGATCTTCCCACTGACTGAGCAGGAGCTGGGCACCCTGAAGCAGTATCTAGATGAAAACCTGAAGAAAAAATGTATCCGCCCGTCCACTTCCCCGGCCGGTGCTGGCTTATTCTTTGTAGAGAAGAAAGACCATTCTCTGCGGCCATGTATCGATTACCGCGAATTGAACAAGATAACGATTAAAAATCGTTACCCGCTTCCCCTGGTACCTGAGTTGTTCCAAAGGCTGGGCACTGCCAGAATTTTCACTAAATTGGATCTTCAGGGTGCATACAATCTAATTCGCATCCGAGAGGGTGATGAGTGGAAGACCGCCTTTCGCACTCGTTTCGGGCACTTCGAGTACCTGGTCATGCCCTTCGGTCTTTGTAATGCCCCAGCCACGTTTCAGCACTTTGTGAACGACATCTTTAGAGAATTCCTGGACCTCTACGTCATTGTTTATCTGGACGACATACTCATCTTCTCCTCTTCCTTGGCTGATCACCGCAGGCACGTCCGGAATGTTCTTGCTCGGCTCAGGCAACATGGCCTATACGCTAAACTTGACAAGTGTGAGTTCGAACTTCAAAGTATCCAGTTTTTGGGACTCATTATCTCTGTGGAAGGTATCAAGATGGATCCACAAAAAGTGTCTGCCATCCTGGACTGGCCTGCACCTACAGACAAAAAAGGGGTCCAACGTTTCGTAGGATTTTCTAACTTTTACAGGAAATTCATTAAAGACTTTTCTAAAATCATTTCGCCCATAACGGAACTTACAAAACAGGGAGCACGATTCTGTTGGACGTCCAGAGCTCAAGCGGCTTTCGAGAAATTAAAAGGACTGTTCACATCTGCCTCTATCCTTAAACACCCTGACCCTGCGCTACCGTTTGTGTTGGAAGTTGATGCTTCGGAAATCGCAGTGGGGGCAGTACTTTCTCAACGCCAGGGCCCCAAAGCCCTTTTGTTTCCAGTAGCATTCTTTTCCCGCAAACTCTCGTTGTCAGAAAGGAATTATGATGTGGGAGATCGGGAACTTTTGGCCATCAAGGCGGCTCTGGAGGAATGGCGCTATCTGCTGGAGGGTGCTGTACATCCTGTTCTCATTTATACCGATCACAAGAACTTGGAATACCTAAGGTCAGCCAAGCCACTTAAACCACGACAGGCTAGATGGGCACTTTTTTTTTCCCGCTTCTCCTTTCATATCACGTACAGACCCGGATCCAAGAATGGAAAACCTGATGCTTTATCTCGAATGTTTCATGATTCCAAGAAAATTGCTCCTCCAGATACTATCCTGCCAGTGGGAAATTTTTTACTCCTCCAGGGAGATTTAATTTCCAGAATTAAGCAAGCCTCCTCAGAAATTCCTCTACCTACTGGGACCAGTTTAAGTGATGGGTTGCTCTGGCATGAAGGCAAGATTTTTGTACCTGAAAAACTTAGAGTGCTGGTATTGGAATTGTGCCACGACCACAAGCTGGCGGGTCACTTCGGAGCCCGGAAAACGACGGAATTGGTGCAACGCACCTTTTGGTGGCCACGATCTTTGGAGGACTGTAAAAAGTATGTGGGTTCTTGCCACACTTGTGCCCGGAATAAATGCAACCGCTCAAGGGCCTGGGGTTTGTTGAAACCCTTACCGATTCCTGACAGGCCTTGGAGAATGTTATCAATGGACTTCATCGTGGAGCTACCTCCATCTGAAGGTTTCTCGACCATCTTTGTGGTGATCGATAGACTGTCCAAGATGGCACACTTTCTCCCCATGAAGGGTACACCCACAGCCGTAGAAACGGCGAAGATCTTTGTCAAAGAAATAGTGAGACTACATGGGGTACCCGCGTATATCGTATCGGATCGGGGTGTCCAATTCACCTCCTGGTTCTGGAGGGCACTGTGTGGCGCTCTGGAAATTGAATTGGCATTTTCTTCGACCTACCACCCTCAGACAAACGGCCAGACAGAAAGAACTAACCAGACGCTGGAGCAATACCTCCGTTGTTTTTCTGTGTTTTCGCAAGATGACTGGGTGTCCCTGTTACCAGTCGCTGAATTCTCATACAACAACTCCCTACATTCAGCTATCAACCAGACTCCTTTCTATGCCAATTATGGATTCAACCCTTCCTTCCTTCCCAGTTCTATCCCGGAATGTACCCTGCCTGCGGTAACTGAAACAATGGAGTTCTTCTCTAAAAACTGTAAGATCTTGCAGGAGACCATGGCCCAGTCCCAGGCATCCTTCAAGAAGATGTTTGACAAGAAAAGACGAGGAGAACTTGTCCTTGAACCTGGTAACCAAGTGTGGCTTTCCACAAGTAACTTAAAGTTGGCTTGTCCCTCCAGGAAGTTGGGACCTAAGTTTATGGGTCCTTTTCAGGTGAAAAGAAAAGTGAATGATGTCGCATATGAACTTAATCTGCCGGAGTCCCTTAGAATTCACCCGGTCTTTCATGTGTCATTATTGAAACCAGTTATCCCTGATTCCTTTCCTGATCGTAAGGCCAAGCCACCGTCTGTTATGGTCAACAATGAGGAGGAATTCGAAATCGAGGCAATCCTGGATTGTAGAAAGAGGCAGAATCAGCTCCAGTACCTCATTAAATGGAAGGGGTATGGACCCGAGGATAACTCTTGGGAGCCTGAAAGTAATCTCCATGCTGATGAATTATTACAAGCTTTCAAGGACTCCCATGCAACCAGGTTGGCCCAGCTGGGCATCCGGAGGCTGCCCTTGGGGGGGGGCACTGTCAGAGGGCATACCTCGGCAGGCAGGGTGCTCGCGGTGGTGTGCGGCAGGGCGCGTCGGCGCGCGTTGGCGCGCGGGTTCCTGTGGACCCCGCCGTGCGTGTTCCTCGCGGTGCTGGTGTGTGTGTCCAGGGTCGTCCTGCTGTGCACGCCGGTGTGCGGAGGCGCGCGCGCGGGCGTTGGCGGGTGCGCGTGCCTGTGTGTGCCAGGGCGCGCGCGTGCACGTCGTTTGGCGCCAAAAGATGCATTTTAGCCGGCGTGCCCCTGTGACCAGTGCTGCCTGATCAACAGCTAGTCGTCCTAGTGCCTGACCTTGTACCTTGTCCGTTCCTGATTACCTGCTGACCCGGCCTTGTCCCCAGGATCTCTCTCTGAACTCTGCCTGTACCTGACTTATGCTTGTTTGACCATCCGCTTGCCTGCTCCACTGTACCTTTGCCGTCTGCCTGTTACCGAACCCGGCCTGTCTCCTGACCATCCGTCTGCCTGCTCCCTTGGATCCCAGCTGTCTGTTGTCTACCCAGCCTGCTTTCCAAACTAACCTGCTCAGTCGTGTGCCTGTGCTCCAGCCAGCTTCAGCCTTCCCATCTGTTAACCCTGCAGTATCTGGACAGTGAATACAGGCTCTCATACCACTCCGTACTTTCGTGCCTTCTGTTTACTCTACCAGGGGCCGTTAGTCGGACGCGTAAGGGAGCCTACCCTCTGCCCGATTGGACTCGCCGGTCTGGTAAGTAGGAGCCTGACACACATCTCCCTTCTATGTATATTATGCCATATTTTTAATGCATTCCTCGTGATAGTGTGTGTATCTTTACTGAGATTCCTATATTGTGCCAGGATCCATATAATTTTACCCAATGTGACACACCCACACCTGGAATGCTATTTTTTATCAACTCAATTGCAGCAGTTATTGGGGTTTGGGGTTCCGGTAGAATTTTGCTGATAGGTGCGTTACATAATACAATAATTGAGGCCCTAGAAGCGAACTCCTTCCATTATGATTACCCAACAATTAAAATGTTAATTAAAGTATGGAAAACAGTTAAAAACAGATGAGATACAATGGGGTCACTGAATATACTCCCATTTGGAACAATCATAATTTGTAGGAAATACTTAAGATAGGAAAAGTTAGAGTGTGGGAAGATCAAGGTATTAATCGGTTAAGACAGCTATACACAGGTAATACGCCTAAGAAACTCCCGGAGTTGGAACGTGAATTTAATTTGCCGCAGAATTCCTTTTTTACGTACTGTCAGTTAGAACACGCGCTCAAAGCCCAATTTAAGAACCAAAGCCTAGTGTGGGAAGAAACGCCACTATTTCAATATATATTACAGGCAGCCTCCACTAAGGGGTTAATATCGAAGATATATAAACAACTAAGTAATGTAGTTAATGGTGAGGGCTTGCTCCAGGCGTTAAGAGCTAAATGGGAAAAGGATGTAGGGATAATGACACAAGCGCAGTGGAAGAGAATTTTAGAGATGGGACCGTTGGTATCGGTCTCCCCCAAGCCGCCCCCCCCCCCCACAGAGGATATTGCATTTGATGCTGTTAAACAGAGCCTATTCTACACCTAAACTTCTCTATAAGTTTGGAAGAAGATCTAATGATAGATGTCCCAGATGTCGGGGGACTGGGGATCTCATCCACATGTTATGGAGATGCCCCAAGTTGTTCCGATACTGGGAGGGGGTAACTGATGGCTTGAGAGACATATTTGGTATCTTAGTGGAAAAGAAGGCCATAGTATGCATTCTGGGGTATAGATGGGTAAAGGGCGAGAGGAAAAGCACCACACTGGCAATTTCGAGATGCTTGTTCCAGGCCAGAAAAATGATCACACTGAGATGGCAATTAAAGGAACCCCCTTCAGTTAAAGATTGGATTGATACTGTAAATGAAACCCAATGCAGGGAAAGAGTAGAGTATATTAAGAGAGGTAACTCTAATGCCGCGTACACACGGTCGGACTTTTCACCTGCAAAAGTCCGACGGACGCCGCCGGACAAAGTCCGGCGGAAAGTCCGACCGTGTGTGGTCTCCATCGGACTTCCGACGGACCGTTTCGGTCGGATTTTTGCGGAAATCCGACGTACTTTAGATTTGAAGCCTGCTTCAAATCTTTACGTCGTACCTCCGCCGGACTCTGTTCCTGACGGAAAGCCCGTTCGTCTGTATGCTAGTCCGAAGGACCAGATACGACGGAGGAGCAGGTTACTGCATCTCGCGCTCGCTGCAATAGGAAAAACAAATCTTCCTATTGCGGCGAGCGTGGGGCATACCAGGCCCTTAGGTCTGGTATGGATTATAAAGGGGAACCCCGCTACGCCGAAAAAACGGCGTGGGGTCCCCCTAAAATCCATACCAGACCCCGATCCGAGCACGCAGCCTGGCCGGTCAGGAAAGGGGGTGGGGACGAGCGAGCGCCCCCCCCCCTCCTGAACCGTACCAGGCCGCATGCCCTCAACATGGGGGGTGGGTGCTTTGGGGGAGGGGGGCGCCCTGCGCCCCCCCCCCCCCAAAGCACCTTGTCCCCATGTTGATGAGGACAAGGGCCTCTTCCCGACAACCCTGGCCGTTGGTTGTCGGGGTCTGCGGGCGGGGGCTTATCGGAATCTGGGAGCCCCCTTTAATAAGGGGGCCCCCAGATCCCGGCCCCCCACCCTATGTAAATGAGTATGGGGTACATGGTACCCCTACCCATTTACCTAGGTAAAAAGTGTCAGTAATAAAACACAACACAGGTTTTTAAAATAATTTATTAAACAGCTCCGGGGGGTCTTCTTCCGTCTTCGGGGGTCCCTCCGGTTCATCTTCTCCCGGCGTCCGGTTGGTTCTTCTCCGCTCTCCGGCCTCTTCTCCCGGTGTCCCAGGTCTTCGGCCGGCCCCTCCGCTATCTTCAGGTAGCTCTATTGCCAGCGGAGGTCCGGACTTCTGGGCTTCTTGGCTTCTTGTGTTCTCTTCTCTTCTCTTCCCCCAGATGTTGACACGACGCTCTCTCCGGCTGGACTGGTCTCTGAGGGCTGCGTTGTGACTTATATAGGCGGAGACCCCGCCCCCATATGATGTCACAGTCCCTGGGCATGCTGGGACTGTGACGTTTTAGGGGGCGTGGTCGACCACGCCCCCTAAAACGTCACAGTCCCAGCATGCCCAGGGACTGTGACATCATATGGGGGCGGGGTCTCCGCCTATATAAGTCACAACGCAGCCCTCAGAGACCAGTCCAGCCGGAGAGAGCGTCGTGTCAACATCTGGGGGAAGAGAAGAGAAGAGAACACAAGAAGCCCAGAAGTCCGGACCTCCGCTGGCAATAGGGCTACCTGAAGATAGTGGAGGGGCCGGCCGAAGACCTGGGACACCGGGAGAAGAGGCCGGAGAGCGGAGAAGAACCAACCGGACGCCGGGAGAAGATGAACCGGAGGGACCCCCGAAGACGGAAGAAGACCCCCCGGAGCTGTTTAATAAATTATTTTAAAAACCTGTGTTGTGTTTTATTACTGACACTTTTTACCTAGGTAAATGGGTAGGGGTACCATGTACCCCATACTCATTTACATAGGGTGGGGGGCCGGGATCTGGGGGCCCCCTTATTAAAGGGGGCTCCCAGATTCCGATAAGCCCCCGCCCGCAGACCCCGACAACCAACGGCCAGGGTTGTCGGGAAGAGGCCCTTGTCCTCATCAACATGGGGACAAGGTGCTTTGGGGGGGGGGGCGCAGGGCGCCCCCCTCCCCCAAAGCACCCACCCCCCATGTTGAGGGCATGCGGCCTGGTACGGTTCAGGAGGGGGGGGCGCTCGCTCGTCCCCACCCCCTTTCCTGACCGGCCAGGCTGCGTGCTCGGATCGGGGTCTGGTATGGATTTTAGGGGGACCCCACGCCGTTTTTTCGGCGTAGGGGTTCCCCTTTATAATCCATACCAGACCTAAGGGCCTGCGACGGGGCTCGCAAGGTTTCAATCTCGCCAAAAAAAGCGGCGAGATTGAATTCCTTTTCTAGTCCCGTCGTACCAAAGTCACGTTCAAAATGAACGGACTTGTCCGTGTGTGGGAAAGTCCTTTCGTTCTGAAAGTCCGGCGGAAGTCCGTCGGGAAGACCGGATTCCGGAAAGTCCGGCCGTGTGTAGGCAAGTCCGGCCGTTCAGAAAGTCCGGCGGTAGTCCGCCGGAAGTCTGGCGGCAAGTACGTCGGACCTAGCTTTCTAGAAAGTCCGACCGTGTGTACGCGGCATAAGGAATTTGATAGAATGTGGAAGCCGTGGTTGGGGAAAAAAGGGGTTAGTTTTAGGACCCAAAGAATACAATGGAGTGGGATATAATGATAAAACCTCTAGCTTACTAGGGAAAGGGAACACCAGACTAAGGCAGGTGCTACAGGGCCCTTGTGCCGTTAAAAGATAAATAATACTCAATAGAAGCTCGGTCTGTTAAAAGTTCCGCGTAGGAGGAGGGAGAGAGGGTAGGGTGTTAGTAAGTAGGTACTATGGCATATATATCAACTAGGATAACTTTGTATTTGGTCATAGGGGTGGGCGCGGGGAGCCCATTAGCCCCTTTCTCCTTTTTATCATTGTCTCCTGTTAACACAGTGACACCCATCTTGCCTTTATGTAATCAAAGTAACTAGCTTAGATAATTCGTTTTTTGGTCTTTACATGTCCTGTTGGAATAAAACTTTATATAAAAAAAAACAGGGGATAGCAGGTACCACAATGATGAGAAACTATCAGGAGCTTTAATCAACTTAATGTTCATTTTCTGTCTCCTTTTCAAAGTTTGCTGAAGTGGGAAAAAAAAGGAAATCTCCCCATACTCTTTCAGGGTTTTCATAAGGTTTGGAAGAGATATCGTGGGACTTTTTATATAATATAAAATATCGTCCGCATAGGCCGTGATTTTATGGGTTTCTTCCCCTACTTTTATCCCCCTGATATCTGTATTCTGCCTTATCCTCGCCAGGAGGGGTTCCAGCGCCAACACAAACAATAGGGGAGATAATGGACACCCCTGTCTGGTGCCATTATACATTTCTAATGATCCGGACACTGTCCCGTTTACCCTCACCCTTGCTGTACGTCTATTGTACAATGCCTTTATCCAACTGATCATTTTCGTTCCCAGTCCTATTCCTTCCCACGTACTCTGCATAAAGCCCAAATCTACCCTGTCAAAAGCTTTCTCAGCATCAATTGACAGGAGTAGTCCTGGGACCCTACTGTCTTTGATTTTCTGTAATGTTCTGGTTCCATTGTCCCTTGCCTCCCTTCCTGGAATGAAACCTACTTGGTCTGGGTGTATTATATCCCGCATTATTTTTTTCATCCTACCTGCCAGGATTTTTGCAAAAAACTTAGTGTCCGAATTTAGGAGTGAGATAGGTCTGTAGCTAGAGCATAACGTGCTGTCTTTCCCCTCTTTCGGAATCACAGCAATGACTGCTTCCATTGCCTCTTTACTCATCTCCCACTTGTCCTCTATCCCATTCATGTAGGAACACATTTTGGGGATTAAGATATGCCTAAATTTTTTATAATAGAAAGTCGTCAGACCATCAGGTACAGGGCTTTTCCCTGACGGGGATTCTTTTAAAGTTTTTATTAACTAATCCTCTGTTATAGGGGCTTCTAGTAGTCTAAATTGATCCTCTGAGATTTTCTTAAATCTGGTATCCTTAAGAAAGGCTTTTATTTTCTCCCGTTTCCATTCTACCCCTTCTTTGATACCCTGCTTGTTTACTGAGTAGAGTCTACTATAATATTCTTGAAAAGTCCTAGCAATCTCTGCTGTTTTATGTACCGGTTCCCCTGTGCTTAATTGGATTTTCTAGATGTAAATAGCAGCTTTTTTTTCCCCTAACAACCTCGCCAGATGTTTCCCAGGCTTATTCCCATATTGGTACCTTTCTCTCTTAACTAGGTTGTAAGCCGTTCGCGTTTCCTGTTCTATTAAATCTCTCATAGCCTCTCTTTTACTTCTGAGTTTCAGTAAGAGTTCTGCATCTCTCGTGGTTTTATGCGACTGTTCTAAATTGTGGATTTCTTCCATTAAGGCTGATTTATTCTCCTTCAATCTCTTCTTTCTCTCTGAGCCGGCCATAATCAGGATACCCCTGATATAGGCCTTATGGGCCTCCCACACTAAAGCCTCTGAGATACCCTCCGTGTTATTAGTCCTGAAAAACTGCACTAGTTCTTCTTTAATTTGCTCTTCCATTGCTTTGTCTTGTAATAGGTCTTCATTTTAACCTCCACATGTTACTCCTTACTTGGGCTACTCCTGACTTCAGCTGTAATGACACTGGCGCGTGGTCCGAGAAGTTCATTATTCCGATGTTGGTGCTGACCACAGCCTACAACAGCCTATGCTCTATCAAGAAAAAATCCAATCTGGAATACGTCCCATGTACGGGGGAGTGGAATGAGTAGCCTCTTGCTTTAGTATGCTGCGACCTCCATGCGTCAACCAATTGATATTGATGTAATTTCTTTTTTAATTGATTCCTCATTTGCATTCCAGTCTCCCGTACATGCGACGTACTATCCTTCCTTGGCTCCATCCAGAAGTTAAAAGCTCCTGCCTTAATGGCCCTCCCATCTTAAATTCCATAAACTCGGCTATAACCCCCCATTAAATATCCAATGGGGTTTTTATTAGGGCCAGGGAATACTCAGCCCCATTTAATTTTCCTCTCAGGAACAAAAAGCGCCCTTCTGGGTCCATCTTTCTCTCTTCCAGCTTAAACCTCACTCCCCTGGCGAACCCTATGGCCACTCCCTTGGCTCGACTAATAGAGTCCCCAAAATACCATAATCTCTAGAGAATATTCTAGTATTCGAGCCCTGAAAGAAATGGGTCTCCTGTAACAGAACCACATCTGCCTTAAGATGTTTTAATTCACTAATTATATTCGCCCTTTTTATAGGAGCATTCAAACCTTGTACATTATAGGAAATTATATTTAGGCTAGACACCATTACTCATTTTATTTATGAGAATTCTTGTGTCACACAGCGGGCAAACAAGGGAGCATAAGTTTTCCCGCCCTACTACCAGTGGAAAAAGGAGTCTGTGCCTTCTATCATACGATACCCGGTAGATATCCCTTATTACCCAGATAACACCCACCCCCCATCCCACCCTCGCCTTCTTCCCCCACCCCCCATTACCATCCCCCCCTGTCCTACCCACAATGGGGGAGCTGGCCACCCCATGGCCCCCATGACCGTGGCCCTCCAATCTCTACGGGGCCCTATGGTACACCCCCTAGAGGTTAAGCTCAAAGTATGAAGGTCAGGCAGAGCCCGTACTCCCCCCAGATTGTTTTGGGGGTGCCCTCACCTACGCTACTCCCCCGTCTCCCTCCTCCCACGCCCCCCCCCATCTTCGGTCAATCTCCCCTAATTCTTTTATTTTCGATCAGCTTTCAATATTTATTTTTTCTGTTCTCTTAAGTCTTATATATTCATTACTCTCGTCGTTTTGGTTTTAGTGACTGGTTGCCACAGCTGCTGTTCGTCTGCATCTTCTATATTCTCTCGTTTTTTCCCACGAGCCTGGGATTTCCATCACTGGGACCTCTAAGCTATTGTAAAATTTAGGCGTGTCTTCGGGGAATCTTAAAATTGCCGATCGACCCTCTCTGCATCCAATTAGACAGGCAGGAAAGCCCCAGGTATATTGGATATTATGCACCTTCAGCTGTTCGAGCAAAGGTTTAAGGGTTCTTTTTCTAGCTAAGGTCTCCGCAGTCAGGTCTGGGAAAATTTGTAGGGTGGTCTCTCCATATTTAAAAGGTTGGTTAGATTTCATATATGCCCTAATCTGATCTTTATCCTAAAAATTATGGAATCTTGCAATGACATCTCTTGGGGCATCTCCTGTCACTTCGGCTGGCTTCCTAATCTGATGGGTTCTATCAAACTGGAATTTAGTGCTTATTCCAGGTGCGTTTACAATGTGGCTGAAAATTTTGTCCATTTTTTTTTTTTTCTTGTAGTTCTCTTTCCCCTCGCATTTCCAGTAGACCTCTAATCCAAAGGTTTTTCCTTCTGTTTCAATTTTCTTGGTCCTCAATTTTATATAGTATATTCCTTTTGATCTCTCCATTTCTCTCCATCTCGGCCATCTGTACCTTAAGCTTTTTTATCTCATCACCCTGTGTGACCAACCTTTCTTCTGTATCCTCAACTCTTTTCAATATGTGATTCATACCTTCGTGAAGGGATGCGATCTCTCCTTTTATTGACGTTTCCAATTTCGTGAACATTTCTGCCATTTCATCCTCTGTTGGTAACTGTTGTTTTGTCTAGTTTCCATTGTGACTTCTTTCTCAGTCACCTCCCTTCCTCCTGTAGAGTTGTCTATTTCATCTAACTGTTTCCTCAGTCCGTTCTTTTGTATGCTCTCTGAGGCGATACTCTTAGTCCCAGTATGTCTCCCCAGGCTTTCTTTTGAACCCTCATGTATTTATTAGTTCCCGGGCAGGCGCTTACTCTGGGTGGGTTTGCTACTGCCCCCCGCACCGATTTCCCCCAATACTATGCGCTATGATGGTTACTGAGAATCGCCAAAATTACACATATATATATATATATATATATATATATATAATCAAATATTTATGTAATAAAGATATAGATAGATATGCGAACCAACTGATAGCAAGATGGACATTCAGAAATGTATCTTCTACATATTATATACTCCCACACGGTTTTAGCTGCTGCGACTTATCTGCTGCTAATGTCCATACGGTTTACTTATTATGGGTCACAGGAAATCACACATTAGATCACAGGGTGAGAAAAGAAAAAAGCACATTAATAGGCTATCTTCCAGTACCATCCAGCCGCCACCTTTATTTGTGCTAGTGATGTTCCTTTGATGAAACTTTATGCTGTGAGCTGTTCAAGTACCACAAATCACAATCACAGTTCCCAGTCCTATATACGTTGTTGCTGTGACGTTGTGTAGCTTGTTACACTGTGGGTTGACCAAGGTCACAGTTCAACATCACGGTTTCCAGACCTGAGTCCATCATTACAGTGTCAGTGTGCAATTTGTTACACTGTGGACTGTTCAGAGTCATAGTTCAGGTTCACAGTTCCCCATCCTGCATGCGTTACTGATGGATCGGTGTGCAACTTATTACACTGTGAGCTGTTCAAAAATACATTTCACGGTCTCAGTTCCCAGTCCTGTATATGCTATTGCTGTGTCAATGTGCGACTAATTACGTTGTAGGCTGTTCAGAGACACGGTTCATGGTCTTGATTCCCAATCCTGTATACGTGATTGCTGTGTCCATATACAACTTATTACGCTATAGACAATTCAGAGTCCCAGTTCAGTCACAGTTCTCAGTCCTGTATGCGTTATTGCTGTATCAGTGTGCAACTTGTCAATTTGGTAGGGTTGCTGTTATGTCCGTTGGCTGTTTTAGAAAAATGCACTTTAATAAGCTTTCTTCCTATATAGTCCTGCTGCCACCTTCGTTTCTGTTAGTAATACTTAGAAAAATCTTTACGATATGGGCTGATCAAAATAACAGTTCACAGTTCCCAATCTTGTGTGCGTTATTCCTGTGTCAGTCTACCAGTATGCAAATTGATACACTGTGGGCTGTACAGAGTCAGCGTTCAAGATCAGTTCCCAGTCATATAAATTGCTGTGACCGTGTGCAGCTTATTAGTTTGGTATAATATGCACTTCTTGCAGTCACCGTTTAATCTGTACAGTCTGTATATCCCATATCCTATCATACGTATCTCTCCTGCATGTGCTTATTATGTTGAAGCCGTCGGACTCGCCACTTCCTGCCTCCACCTCCGTTGCGATTTGAAAGCCGGTTATCAGCCGGTCATATCATGCAGGGGGTCCGTGTCTGCTGCAGCACTGTGGCACTGCTGCTCCTGCTCCAGAGCTCCATGGATCCTGGGGAATACGCTCGGTGTAGTACAAACTCTCTGAGTTTTGTCCGTTCCCGGCGTGCTGTAGCGGCCCAACTCCAACCTCCCACCGCCGCTACACTGCGCCTGTGCGGGTTCCGAGCTCCCGATGTCAGGGAAACAGCTCTCGTCCCTTCTCAGGCTCTCCAGCCACTCCGATCACCGATCTCCGGTCTCGATGGGTGGGTAAACTGCCGTAATCAAGGGATCTAAAAGCAGGTCCAGGAATCATAGGACAGATAGATGGGGGATCGTACAGGGGTGGGGAGGAGGCTAGGTGGCCTCAACCTCGGCCTGCATAGTACCAGAGGAGCTTCTCAGGCAGCACGGGCCCTGCATCCGCTCTAGCCTAATGCCCACATCCGGCCCCTCCCTCCAAATGAAAAAAAAACAGACTGGAGTAAAAAACGCAAATCATGGTAACGCACTACATGCTAATCTGCACCTTCTCCATTGAAATCAATTAATCCAAAAAAAGCATTCTTTTGCGTTTTAAAAAAAGGCCCTGACCCTTTCCAAAAAAAATGCAGAGGCACAAAAATTCATTGCTGTGAACACGTTCCATTGGAACCCATGTTAAAAATAGTCCTGCATAGAGCCTTACATACAGGGGTTGATTTACTAAAACTGAAGACAAAATCTGGTGCAGCTGTGCATGGTAGCCAATCGGCTGCTAACTTCAGCTTGTTCAGTTAAGCACTGACAGTAGATTGGTTTCTATGCAGAGCTGCACCAGATTTTGCACTCTTTAGCTTTAGTGAATCAACCCCACAGATTCTTAAAGACATGACTATTCTGAAACTTCACATTTATCCTTCTTTTTCATAGCTAACTTCTCCCATGACCCCGATATTGTCTTACATATGGATACAATTATCCAAAGCCTGTTTTCACTCTCAATTTGGGAGGGGGGGAAAAAAATCTTTCTTAGGCCCCTTAAGCTCAAGTTATCTTGCATTTTGAAAACATTAAAGTGTTTACTACCCTGAATCCCTAAAGCATAATATACAGCACAGTGCTTGTGCTGTGTAAGTTGGCCCCTTCTATCACCTAAAAAAAAAACCTGGCTGATCCTGCTTGGCTATACCCTCCCCCCTCTAAACTGACAGGGCCAGGGCCAGACTTACCATTGGACTTGACTGGGCTCAAGCCCATGGGCCCCAGCCAATAGGGGGCCCCGCCCGTTTCGAAAGCCGCCGAGATACAAAGGACATCTGTATCTCGGCGGCACCATTTTTAAACTGAAAGGCTGCAAAGACACTGGGGCAAGGCTACACTGACAAGGCTGCAATGACACTGACAAGGCTGCAGATGGACACTGATAAGGCTGCATTGATGGGCATTTAAATGTAAGTTTTTTTTTCCTTAAACTTCCCTCCTAAAAGTTTTTTTCCTTTAAATACCCTCCTAAACTTGGGGTGCATGTTATACGCTAGTGGGTGTTATATGCCAATAAATACGGTAATTATCATTTTATCCATTTTTATTGCTTTTATTAATTGTGGCCCCAGGACGAATACCAGCACAGTATCCCCCACTTATAGGCTTATACACTTATACATTATCTACTTTTGTGAGTAGCCATTTGGCTGTTTTGTCTTGTCCAATTAAACAGAAGTTCTTTAATACTGCACTGAGTCTGGCGCCCCTTGTCTTTTTCTATTTCTGTTTTATAGAGCTGTGCATATGTATAGAAGGTAGGGCCCGAAAATGACTCAAGCCCAGGGGCCCCCACCACCCTAAGTCCTGCCCTGACCACAGCATATCATGGCTGCTGAGAAGAGTAATCACTGCTCCAGGAGGATTAGACAGGCAAAAAGTAAATCCTTCTTGGTTAGGAGGTTGTTGGTGCTGGCTATTGCTAGTAGCAATAAGACGAAAATAAATGCTGGACAGCCGCACTCGTAGATTTGCTTTGTTTATTCAGAAAATTCACATCAAAAACAAAATAGCAGCAGACAGGAGAAGAGCTGACGTTTCGCCCTAGCTATGGGTTAGTGCTTACCCATAGCTCATATCATGGCTGCTGAGCTGTGACACCGTGGTCAGTTTACATGCCTTCATCATTGTCCTCTCCCCCCCCCGCCTGTGTCAGTGCCCACCCGCTCTGCTCCTGCTGACAGGGGCGTAACTAGAAATCACAGGGCCCCATAGCAAAATGTTGTATGGGGCCCGCCCCCCCACACAATAAAAAAATTGAACATTGAATGTTGGCGCTTCAATCATCATGGCACCATGGTTGGTATGGTGTCAGGATGATTGAAACACGTTATTTCTATTATTACATTGTTATATAAAAAAAATAGTTCAACTCACCATAATGCAGAACAGTGGGAGCCCTGAGCGTGTCACTTGCCAACATCACCTGCCACAAGTTGCGGATTGTCACTTGCTACAAGTTGCGGATTGTCCACTTGCCATGTCACCTGCCACACATTGCGGATTGTCCACTAGCCACATCACCTGCCACACGTTGAAAATTATCCATTTGCCACGTCACCTGCCACAAGTTGCGGATTGTCACCTGCCACAAGTTGTGAATTGTCACTTGTCACACGTTGCAAATTGCTCACATGCCACGTCACCTGCCACACATTGCGGATTGTCCACTTGCCACGTCACCTGCCAAAAGTTGCGGATTGTCCACTTGCCACGTCACCTGCCTCACATTGCGGATTGTCCACTTGCCACGTCACCTGCCAAAAGTTGCGGATTGTCCACTTGCCACGTCACCTGCCTCACATTGCGGATTGTCCACTTGCCACGTCACCTGCCACAAGTTGGGGATTGTCCACTTGCCACGTCACCTGCCACACATTGCGGATTGTCCACTTGCCACGTCACTTGCCACGTCACCTGCCACACGTTGCGGATTGTCCACTTGCCACAAGTTGCAGATTGTCACTTTCCTGCTAAGGTGGGGCATGGGGACTGACACTTTCTGTTTCCCAGTCTGAGTCAGGCAGCAGAGAGATGATGTAATCTCTCTGCTGCCTGCACAGTGAGTGAGAGCGGAACTGCCGGGATGCAGGGCGGGCTCCGGGCAGTCAGAGATGATGTCATCTCTCTGCTCCACCACCCGCTGATTGGCCAGTCCACCCACCAAGCCTCCCAGCTGGCAGTGTCCCATACGTTACCTTACCCGCCCGCCAAGCCGCCCAGCTGCATCCGCTCGCACAGTCAGTGTGACTGTACGAGCGCTGAACGAACAGGCAGCTCGGCGGCTCACCCGACGCCCGCTCACTTGCATGCCGACTCACTGGGTCCTACTCAGCTGCGGGGCCCCATAGCGCCCGCGTGGGTCGCTATGGCGGTAGTTCCGCCACTGCCTGCTGCTATTATAACTAAAATAAAATCCTCCCAACTGCTCTGTAATATAAGACCCCTTTCGCACTGGGCGTTTTTCAGGCGTTTTTTAGGTGCTTTAGCGTTAAAAAAAAGCGCCTGAAAGAAGCCTCATCTGCAATCCCAATGTGAAAGCCCGAGTGCTTTCACACTGGGGCGCTGTGCTGGCAGGGCCTCAAAAAAAGTCCTGCAAGCAGCTTCTTTGCAGCGCTTTCGTGTTTTTGCCACTGGGCTGGGTGCGCCGAAGGCCCGAGCCCTTTCACGCTGCCAGCACCTGAAAAAAGCCTGAAAAACGCCCCAGTGTAAAAGGGGTCTTAAGCGGCGCTTTACCAGCATTTTTCGGACGCTGACAGTGTGAAAGAGCTCGGGCTTTCACATTGGGATTGCAGATGAGGCTTCTTTCAGGCACTTTACAGGTGCTTTTTTTAACGCTAAAGCACCTGAAAAACGCACCAGTGTGAAAGGGGTCTAAGGATATGTGTCCCTGTGCCTGTGTTATATAAAAAAAGCTGTCGATCTGTACCTATATCAGAGCGTCTCCCGGCGCTCAGGTGACTCCTCGGCTCTCTCTCCTCCCCGGCTGACGTCAGCCGGAGTGCTTGGCCTCGCCCACTATAGCTGGCAGCCAGGGAGGGAGGAGAGACAAGGAGTAACGTGAGCGCTGGGAGACGCTGTGATATAGGTACAGATCGACAGCTTTTTTTTTTTTTTTTATATCAAACAGACACAGGGGCACATTTGCTAGAGGAGTTTAAAAAGCTTGTGCTATTAATTTTAAATTGGCGAATTATTCTGTGTGGAGCTCTAAAACGTGCTCTAGCTATATGGCAATGTTCTCTGGTTCTTAAATTTAAAAAATATTTTCAAGTATGGATATTTTTTTACAAAGTTTCATTAGTGTAGCTTGGATCAATGTAACTATGCATTTTACCAGACCTGGCTGAAGCTCCTAGAAGCTGGAAATCCGTAGACACTGCTATCCAGTGATCTCCACTTGCTTCTGGCTAGGGTGGATTTGATTTAAATCACTAGTCAAAAGGCATGATTTAAATCATAATTTTTAAAGAGCAACTATCATCTCTGTCCTGCAGCGGCTCCTCCTCTGACCCGCCGTTGACTCAGCAACCATTCCATTCAGACCCCTTTCACACTGAGGCAGTTTTCAGGCGTTTTAGCGCTAGCAATAGCACCTAAAAACTGCCCGTCACATCACATGGCCTTTTAAAAAACCGCCCCTCTAGCGCCCGAAAAATGCAGCTAAAGCTTTAGCGGCGCTTCAGTGTGAAAGGAGCCTCATTTTAATGGGATGGCTGGTATTGCGGCAGTGACGCAACAAGGTGAGGGATGTGGCGGCAGCAGGTGAGTGGATGCCCGCAAACCGGCGCTGCCATGATGGATCTGAAATGACAGGTGCTCTTTAACCTGTTCCTGTCCGTACTATAGCTGAATGATGGCTACAGCACAGACCTACATTGCTGGGAGGCCGCCATTAGACGGTCTCTCCTTTGTACCCTCCCCGTGTGCCCAGCGAGCGCTGTGATCACTGAGTCAATGAGATCCCGGCCCCTTACCACATGATCAGCTGTCAGCCAATGATGGCTGATCACGTGATGTAAACAGAAGATCGGTAATCCTTTGTTTTTTTCCTGCTCACACTGACAGCGTGAGGAGAAAAAAAGCTGATCACTGGCTTCTGTGTAAGGGACATTGGTCCCGAAGAGGAAGAGGCACAGCCGCCTCATCTGTGCCAACCAGTACCATCTGTCAGTGCCCACACAGTGCATATCAGTGCCCACCAGTGTATATTAGTGCCACCTATCAATGCCCACCAGTGGCACTGGTTGCCAATCAATGCCTCATCGGTACCACCTAGCAGTGCTGCCTATCAGTGTCACCTACCAGTACCCATCAGTGCCACCTGTTAGTGCCCTTCAGTGTCGCATTATCAGTGCCTATCAGTGCAGCCTCATCATCGTACATTAATGAAGGAGAAAAATTACCTGTTTGCAAAATTTTATAACAAAATATAAAACTGTTTTGTATTTTTATTCAAAATTTTCGGTCTTTTTTCATTTTTTTAACAAAAAATAAAAACCCCAGAGGTGATCAAATACCACCAAAAGAAAGGTCTATTTGTGGGGAAAAAACTGATAAAAATTTAATTTGGGTACAGTGTAGCATGACCGCGCAATTATCATTCAAAATGTAACAACGCTGAAAGCTGAAAATTGGTCTGGGCAGGAGGGGGGTTCAGGTGCCCAGTAAGCAAGTGGTTAAATATAAGGACTCGTTCTTGCTGGTAGTCAGACTCTTTAATATTTGCAAACAAAATGAAGGTTTCCTATTGTAGCACTAACTCTCGGTGGAGCTGTTGGTTTAAAGCGGGCTGTTGCCTTCACCCTCCATACCTCTGTTTCACCGGCACCGGGTCTAGGGTCCCATTGAGCTTACCTCTGGACGATATAAGCACCAAACACTTGAGTATATCTTCCAATGCTTTAATAAAGGAAGTAGCAGGAAAGAGGCAGAAGGAAAGTTGCAGGGAAGTTCAAATACCTTTCCTTAGTATTCTTTAGAACATTCTTTGGAATTGAACACTTGTAGTTGAATGCTCTCCCCTTGTGGGATTCAATCTTTGCCCGCCTGGATAGGCCTCTCTCACTTGCCTAGCAGCCAGTACGTAGCACGAACAAAAGTCTCTGCCACAGACTTGTTTGGAATTAAACCCGTACGATCCTCTGCCACAGGATGTATTGGTTTGCGATGAATGTCAGACACAGTACTTGAACCTTTAAGCCAACCCGGCAGTACTATGCAGTAAGATTACTTCAGGATACGACCTCCAACCGAGTCACCAGGCCCCTCTCCAGACCAGCACTCTGCATGATCCTTCCATGACGGGTCCTCCCCTGGGATCTCCTCGGTTGTCTAGCTTCTTCACTCAGAATAGACAGCTCAAGACCATTCCTGTGCTGCTGTGGTAGGCCCCAGACAGGCTTCTGGGCCCACCCACACGCCGCAGCGACGTGGGCCTCCGGAACGGAGGACCACAAGGTGGTACTCTTAACGCATACCTGTCGGCCAGGAGGGCCAGCAGGTGGCTGAAAACGAACCCCTAACCATGGCGTCTGTCCCATAAATACCCTCTCCCAGAATGCAACCCAGGGGACCACCTCCACCGAGTTGTCTCCGGGACAGAGGAGCACTCATACGCTTCAACATGTTGCCTTTCCAACACCAGCCCATGGTGACAACGAAACCCACCAGCACAATGTGGAACTACACGCAACTCAGCCAAGCTGGAACAGAGGCAAATCTAACTTCACCTAACAAGTAACCCACAAGATTTACCTATCAGCGGTAGATTAAAAATCTACCAGCGCTACACTGTTTAGATTAATAAACTGTCAGGTTAGTAAAACAGCTCTATCCGAACCGATTTTAGGATAATACAGTAGTTTACTCACACAAAGTTGGAGAACTAATCAAATTATTTTATTTAATTACAACAATAACATTATATTACATATTCTTGTATTTGCTTAAAGCGGAGTTCGGCCGCCGAAAAAAAAAATTAAAAGTCAGCAGCTACAAATACTGTAGCTGCTGACTTTTAATATAAGGACACTTACCTGTCCAGGGAGCCCACGATGTCAGCACTCCAGCTGATCTTCAGATCGACTCCTGGATGCTGCCACTGCCATTCCTGGTAAGGGAAGCAGGCAGTGAAGACTTTTGGCTTCACTCCTGGTTCCCTACTGCGCATGCGCAAGTTGCGCTGCGTGTTCTTGCGTAGATCCCCAAAAGTGGGAGCAGATACTTTGGATTTGACAGGTCTGCTCCCCCCTGAAAGGTGCCAAATGTGGCACCGGGGGGGGGGGATCCGAATAGCGGAAGTTCCATTTTTAGGTGGAACTCTGCTTTAAACATCAGTGTTTAGTAACTGAAGTGCATAAACAAAATATATTTGAAAAAACAATCATAAGAACTTAAATTGAATATACCAGCTGAGTCCACATAAAAAAAACATGGTCCTTTCATCACCGCACGTCTTCTCGTGGTGTTTTCATTTGTGCCACCAGGCCTTGCATCTCTTTGTTGCATGCTTGTATTTTGCACACATATCTGCTTTACCAAGAGGTAGAGGAACTTCATTAACCACTTGCCGACCGCCTCACGCCTATATACGTGAGCAGAGCGGCACGGGCAGGCAAAATCACGTACCTAGTACGTGATTGCCTTCCCGCGGGTGGGGGGTCCGATCGGACCCCCCCCCTGTGCCAGCTGCGGTCGGCATTTGGTTGGGAGCGATGACAGACGAGGGGGAGGCCATCCGATCGTGGCCCCCCCCTCGCGATCGCTCCCAGCCAATGACAAACATCCCCTGCCTCTGTATAGTACACAGAGGCAGAGGATGTGATGTCATCTCTCCTCGGTCTGGCAGTTTCCGTTCCAGCGCCGAGGAGAGATGACATGTAAGTGCACAAAACACACACACACACACAGTAGAACATGCCAGGCATACATTACACCCCCGATCCCCCCCCGATCGCCCCCCGATCCCCCCCCAATCACCCCCCCCCCCGTCACAAACTGACACCAAGCAGGTTTTTTTTTTTTCCTGATTACTGCATAGTGTCAGTTTGTGACAGTTAGCAGTGATGGGACAGTTAGTATTACCCCCTGTAGGTCTAGGGTACCCCCCTTACCCCCCCTAATAAAGTTTTAACCCCTTGATCACCCCTCCTCACCAGTGTCGCTAAGCGATCATTTTTCTGATCGCTGTATTAGTGTCGCTGGTGACGGTAGTTAGGGACGTAAATATTTAGGTTCGCCGTCAGTGTTTTATAGCGACAGGGACCCCCATATACTATCTAATAAATGTTTTAACCCCTTGATGGCCCCCTAGTTAACCCTTTCACCACTGATCACCGTATAACCGTTACGGGTGACGCTGGTTAGTTCGTTTATTTTTTATAGTGTCAGGGCACCCGCCGTTTATTACCGAATAAAGGTTTAGCCCCCTGTAGGTCTAGGGTACCCCCCTTACCCCCCTAATAAAGTTTTAACCCCTTGATCACCCCCTGTCGCCAGTGTCGCTAAGCGATCATTTTTCTGATCGCTGTATTAGTGTCGCTGGTGACGGTAGTTAGGGACGTAAATATTTAGGTTCGCCGTCAGCGTTTTATAGCGACAGGGACCCCCATATACTATCTAATGTTTTAACCCCTTGATGGCCCCCTAGTTAACCCTTTCACCACTGATCACCGTATAACCGTTACGGGTGACGCTGGTTAGTTCGTTTATTTTTTATAGTGTCAGGGCACCCGCCGTTTATTACCGAATAAAGGTTTAGCCCCCTGATCGCCCGGCGGTGATATGCGTCGCCCCAGACAGCGTCAGATTAGCGCCAGTACCGCGAACACCCACGCACGCACCGTACACGCACCGTACACCTCCCTTAGTGGTATAGTATCTGAACGCATCAATATCTGATCCGATCAGATCTATACTAGCGTCCCCAGCAGTTTAGGGTTCCCAAAAACGCAGTGTTAGCGGGATCAGCCCAGATACCTGCTAGCACCTGCGTTTTTCCCCTCCGCCCGGCCCAGCCCAGTCCAGCCCACCCAAGTGCAGTATCGATTGATCACTGTCACTTTTTTTTGTAGCGTTTTGGTGAACTGGCAAGCACCAGCGGCGTAGTATACCCCGGTCGTAGTCAAACCAGCACTGCAGTAACACTTGGTGAATGTTTTGAACGCTACCATGCACTAGTTGAGTATTAGCGTAGCGTACAGCATTGCACAGACTAGGCACACTTTCACAGGGTCTCCCAAGATGCCATCGCATTTTGAGAGACCCGAACCTGGAACCGGTTACAGTTATAAAAGTTACAGTTACAAAAAAAAAGTGTAAAAAAAAAAAAAAAACACAAACAAAAATTTAAAAAAATAGTTGTCGTTTTATTGTTCTCTCTCTCTCTATTCTCTCTCTATTGTTCTGCTCTTTTTTACTGTATTCTATTCTGCAATGTTTTATTGTTATTATGTTTTATCATGTTTGTTTTTCAGGTATGTAATTATTTATACTTTACCGTTTACTGTGCTTTATTGTTAACCATTTTTTTGTCTTCAGGTACGCCATTCACGACTTTGAGTGGTTATACCAGAATGATGCCTGCAGGTTTAGGTATCATTTTGGTATCATTCTTTTTAGCCAGCGGTCGGCTTTCATGTAAAAGCAATCCTAGCGGCTAATTAGCCTCTAGACTGCTTTTACAAGCAGTGGGAGGGAATGCCCCCCCCCCCCACCGTCTTCCGTGTTTTTCTCTGGCTCTCCTGTCTCAACAGGGAACCTGAGAATGCAGCCGGTGATTCAGCCAGCTGACCATAGAGCTGATCAGAGACCAGAGTGGCTCCAAACATCTCTATGGCCTAAGAAACCGGAAGCTACGAGCATTTTATGACTTAGATTTCGCCGGATGTAAATAGCGCCATTGGGAAATTGGGGAAGCATTTTATCACACCGATCTTGGTGTGGTCAGATGCTTTGAGGGCAGAGGAGAGATCTAGGGTCTAATAGACCCCAATTTTTTCAAAAAAGAGTACCTGTCACTACCTATTGCTATCATAGGGGATATTTACATTCCCTGAGATAACAATAAAAATGATTTAAAAAAAAAAAAAATGAAAGGAACAGTTTAAAAATAAGATAAAAAAGCAAAAAAAAATAAAGAAAAAAAATAAATAAAAAAAAGCACCCCTGTCGCCCCCTGCTCTCGCGCTAAGGCGAACGCAAGCGGCGGTCTGGCGTCAAACGTAAACAGCAATTGCACCATGCATGTGAGGTATCACCGCGAAGGTCAGATCGAGGGCAGTAATTTTAGCAGTAGACCTCCTCTGTAAATCTAAAGTGGTAACCTGTAAAGGCTTTTAAAGGCTTTTAAAAATGTAGTAATTTTGTTGCCACTGCACGTTTGTGCGCAATTTTAAAGCATGTCATGTTTGGTATCCATGTACTCGGCCTAAGATCATCTTTTTTATTTCATCAAACATTTGGGCAATATAGTGTGTTTTAGTGCATTAAAATTTAAAAAAGTGTGTTTTTTCCCCAAAAAATGCGTTTGAAAATCGCTGCGCAAATACTGTGTGAAAAAAAAAAAATGAAACACCCACCATTTTAATCTGTAGGGCAATTGCTTTAAAATAATATATAATGTTTGGGGGTTCAAAGTAATTTTCTTGCAAAAAAAAATAATTTTTTCATGTAATCAAAAAGTGTCAGAAAGGGCTTTGTCTTCAAGTGGTTAGAAGAGTGGGTGATGTGTGACATAAGCTTCTAAATGTTGTGCATAAAATGCCAGGACAGTTCAAACCCCCCCCAAATGACCCAATTTTGGAAAGTAGACACCCCAAGCTATTTGCTAAGAGGCATGTCGAGTCCATGGAATATTTTATATTGTGACACAAGTTGCGGGAAAGAGACAATTTTTTTTTTTTTTTTTTTTGCACAAAGTTGTCACTAAATGTTATATTGCTCAAACATGCCATGGGAATATGTGAAATTACACCCCAAAATAAATTCTGTTGCTTCTCCTGAGTACGGGGATACCACATGTGTGGGACTTTTTGGGAGCCTAGCCACGCATGGGACCCCGAAAACCAAGCACCGCCTTCAGGCTTTCTAAGGCCGTAAATTTTTGATTTCACTCCTCACTACCTATCACAGTTTCGGAGGCCATGGAATGCCCAGGTGGCACAAACCCCCCCCCAAATGACCCCATTTTGGAAAGTAGACACCCCAAGCTATTTGCTGAGAGGTATAGTGAGTATTTTGCAGACCTCACTTTTTGTCACAAAGTTTTGAAAATTGAAAAAAGAAAAAAAAAAATTTTTTTTCTGGTCTTTCTTCATTTTCAAAAACAAATGACAGCTGCAAAATACTCACCATGCCTCTCAGCAAATAGCTTGGGGTGTCTACTTTCCAAAATGGGGTCATTTGGGGGGGTTTTGTGCCATCTTGGCATTTTATGGCCTTCAAAACTGTGATAGGTAGTGAGGAGTAAAATCAAAAATGTATGCCCTTAGAAATCCCGAAGGTGGTGCTGGGTTTTCGGGGCCCCGTACGCGGCTAGGCTCCCAAAAAGTGCCACACATGTGGTATCCCCGTACTCAGGAGAAGCAGCTGAATGTATTTTGGGGTGCAATTCCACATATGCCCATGGCCTGTGTGAGCAATATATCATTTAGTGACAACTTTTTGTAATTTTTTTTTTTTTTTTCTTTTTTTTGTCATTATTCAATCACTTGGGACAAAAAAAATAAATATTCAATGGGCTCAACATGCCTCTCAGCAATTTCCTTGAGGTGTCTACTTTCCAAAATGGGGTCATTTGGGGGGGTTTTGTACTGCCCTGCCATTTTAGCACCTCAAGAAATGACATAGGCAGTCAGAAACTAAAAGCTGTGTAAATTCCAGAAAATGTACCCTAGTTTGTAGACGCTATAACTTTTGCGCAAACCAATAAATATACGCTTATTGACATTTTTTTTACCAAAGACATGTGGCCGAATACATTTTGGCCTAAATGTATGACTAAAATTTAGTTTATTGGATTTTTTTTATAACAAAAAGTAGAAAATATCATTTTTTTTTCAAAATTTTCAGTCTTTTTCCGTTTATAGCGCAAAAAATAAAAACGGCAGAGGTGATCAAATATCATCAAAAGAAAGCTCTATTTGTGGGAAGAAAAGGACGCAAATTTCGTTTGGGTAGAGCATTGCATGACCGCGCAATTAGCAGTTAAAGCGACGCAGTGCCGAATTGTAAAAAGTGCTCTGGTCAGGAAGGGGATAAATCCTTCCGGGGCTGAAGTGGTTAAAATATTCCCAAACTGGGTCTCTTTTATGTTACAAAGATTTGGTTCCGATTGATGGTGAAACACCCAATGATTGGCACCACATCCCTGAAGAAAATTTTAAATAACAGTAGGGAAGAGCAAGGGATTTTAACGGTGCAGAATGATCCACAGAAAGGAAAAGTAATAGATACAAATATAATTTTTAATATACATCCAAAGTTAAAAAATATATAAAAAAAACCCCTATATATTTTACACGTATCGCAGTGTTTTTACAATTACGGTGGTCACACAGGAAACAGATACATTTTTCAGATGATATGACTGCATACTAGCCCGACATGTTTCGCTGAATTGCTTTCCCAAGGGATATGCAGGCCGAGAATTGATATCATCCAATACTCTACAGTTCTGAAGATAGAGACACACAGATATAAAGGACAAAATTGGAGATACATAATGATCATTCTTTACAAAAATACAAATTTATACAGGAAAAACAAGAAAGAGCAGCACAGTGTTTACTGGACATAGCACAAAAAGGGCTTACCCCACAGTCACCCCTTCTCATGTGTTCAGAATGCAGCATGGCAGCCATTTGTAGTGGGACCCGGAAGCAAGTTGGGGTGACTGGAGTAGCGTTGTCTACCTTAGTGATTACCAGCTTCTAGGGGCATTGGTCAGGTATGGTAAATGCATAGTTCCATTGGTCCCAAGCTGACCAATGTAATCATAAAATATCCATACCTGGAATTCTTCTTTAAAGTAATCTGTAAATGTAATTTTAGATGATCCTAGAACTGTGGTCATTTTTCATTACCACGTGTTCCATTATTTGATGTAAATTTCTTTGCCCTCTTACTTTCCCATGAAGCCAGCTGTTTCAGATCAGATTTTAATGTGTTAAAGTGGATGTAAACCCGATTCATGAAATTTGACCTAGACACATATATCTGTAGTGTTTATCTCTCCAAAGCCCTAGTGTCTTGCTTCCTCTGTTATCAGCATGATAACTTCTGACAAATTCTCCAAAACAGGAGATAAAAGCAGCTGGAAATTTGTGTTGAGGTTGGTGCTATAAATAGATTAGCAGAGAGCTTGTCTTGTTACAGCACAGCTCTGAAAGTATCTTCATTCCTTTGCCTTTAGGTTGGGGGGGGGGGGGGGTGCACCTTCCGAATCAGCTGTCACACACTGTATGCCAAGAATCCACTCCTACTGCTGAATGAGGAAGTAAAAATTCTAACGCGATATTAGAATTGTAAAGAATATAGCAAGCTTCAGACAGCAGATATACATGTAAAACTTATGTAAGGAGATTTGTTTCTTTTACAAAGGTTTTTATTGATAATCATAGCAATTTCACAGTTAAACAGTGTAGATAATGCATCATGAATAAACATAACAAAAAGTTTAGCATCTTATAAATAAAATAAGTATGCGTGTAAATCAAAGAAGAACAAGACAATAAGAATGTAGCAGAGGTTGAAAACAGTCTTGAGAGGGAGGTTAAAGAAGAGCTAGGGGCGGAGAAGGGAGGAGTAAAGAATAGGGGGAAAGGAGAGAAGAGGGAGAAAGGGGGAAGGGTGGGTCCTCGCGGTGAGGAAGCAAGAGTGCATTAAATGCGAAGAAGGGCGGTATCAAATCTGGTAGGTTTAGTATATTCGACCCATGGCCTCCATACCTTCAGGAACTTATCATGAGTGTCCGAAAGGACAGCAGTCAGCTTTTCATTAACCATTATATCGTCCATGCGATTCTTAACCGCCTCAAAACTTAGTGTCTGTTTCTTCCATGCCCTAGCTATCGTTAGTTTGGTTGCAGTAAAGAGATGCAGAGCCAGCTGGCGTTCCGGGCGAAGCAGCTCCGCAATTGGTTTGCAGAGGAGTGCCTCGAACGGATCCTTTTTGAGGTCGGCATGGAGTATGTTTCGGAGGAGGGAGTAAACTCTAATCCATAACCTGCGTACCCTCGGACAGGTCCACCAGATGTGCGTCATTGTGCCCTCCTGGGAGCACCCTCGGAAGCACAAGGGAGAGTAGGCTGGGATGAACCGGGCCAGTCTCGCAGGCGTGTAATACCACCTGTAAAGTATCTTATAGGCATTTTCTAAAAAGATGACATTCTTTGAGCATTTTGATATTGCTAAAGTCATGACCTGCCAATCCTCCGGATCGAGCTGTGTTCCTAGTTCCCTTTCCCATTGAAGGTGACAGGGCCGTGTTGGTGGTTTTTTAGAGGTAATAATAGAGGAATAGATCAGTGATATTAAACCCGAGGTTTGGGGTCTTGCTCTGCAGAAGTTCTCGAAGGGGGTCAAAGTATAAGGGGTCGGTTGAGATTTTATAAGCCCCTGGAGAAAGTGACGAATCTGTAGGTAGCTATAGTGTTCGCGTAACGGGATATCATGAGAGGAGCGTAGGGCCTCAAATGATATTATCCTGGTGGGGGTGAAAAAGGAGTGAATGTCTGTGAATCCATTTGTCTTCCACCAGGAGAATTGCTGGGGGTTTTCGCAGCCTGGCGGGAACAATGGGCACTGGAGAAATTGAAGTAGGGGTAGATGAGGAGAAATCAGGCCGGCCGAATACTTTACCGAGTCCCACATGCGAAGGGAATGGGCCAGACATGGCCCCGTCACGAGAGGGCGATGTGTGGGAGGGAGCCAGGGCAATGAGGAGATTGGTGTTGGGTGTGAATCCACTAGGTCCATAGTGGCCCATAGCGGCATTTGGTGTTGTGCATGGAGTTGGGATAACGGTCCTATGTTTGCAGCTATATAGTAGGCTTGTAGGTTAGGGACTGAAAGTCCACCATTGATTCTACGGGCATATAGTATTTGCTTATTTATTCTGGGGCGGGTAGAACCCCAGACAAATTTCAGGATTTTGCGCTGATGTATTCGTAGGATATGCGGCGGGATCGGGACCGGCAGGACTCTAAAGAAGTAGAGTAATTTCGGCAGGTATGTCATACGAATTGCCACGATCCTGCCGAACCAGGATAATGGGAGATGAGTCCAGGAGGACAACATGTCCGTCAACTTCTTAAGCATAGGAGGAAAGTTTGCCTTATAGAGTCCCGCGTAGGTTGGGGTGAGCCGGATCCCCAGGTAGGGTAATGAGGTCAGCCATTGGAACGTGAAGGTATTTTTTAAGGTTATCAAGTCTGAGGACCGAAGATTAATTGACATGGCTTTTGATTTGGTGGGGTTAACGGACAAGCCAGAAAGGGAGGCAAAAGAGTCTAGTAAAGAGAACAAGTTAGGTAGGGTGATTCTAGGGTTTGTTAGGGTTAGGAGAATATCATCTGCGAACAGTGATATCTTATGGGGTGTCCCTGCTATCTCAACACCAGTTATGTCCGGGTGGGATCGGATCGCCTCTGCCAAAGGTTCCATGGCCAAAATAAATAGGAGTGGGGAGAGTGGGCATCCTTGTCGAGTCCCCCTCCTGATGGAAAATGGAACTGATTCAAAACCATAGTATTTGACCCTAGCCTGGGGGGAATCATATAGTGCCATTACCCATTGCAAGAATGACGATCCGAAGCCATAGTGGCTGAGTACCTTTGTCAGGTAAGGCCAGGACAAAGTGTCAAAGGCCTTGTTCATGTCAAGAGACAGTAACATAGTTGCTATAGACCGGCTGTGGGCTGTGTGCTGAAGCTGTATTATACGTCTAATAGCGTCTCCTGCTTGTCTCCCCGGAACGAACCCCACCTGGTCCTTTTTGATCAGTCGTGGTAGAAAGGAGTTTAAACGATTGGCCAGGATCTTGGTCAGTATTTTAATGTCTACATTAATAAGTGAGATGGGCCTAAAATTGGTCCAAGACGTGTGGTCACGGTCGGGTTTTGGAATCATAACAATATTGGCAGTTAAAAGGTTAGGGGTGAGAGCATGGCCATCTTTTACTGCATTGAACATAGTCGTTAAATGGGGGGCTAAGACGTCTGCTAACTTCCTATAGTAAAGGGCCGTGAAGCCATCCGGGCCTGGACGTTTGCCTACTTTCAGGTCTTTTATACCCTGTAATACTTCCGTTAACTGAATATCTCGATCCATTAACGATGCGTGTGTGTCGGACAGCTTAGGCAATGTCAGTCCTGTCAGGAAGGATGTCAGGTCTTGAGTAGGAGGCTGAGTGGGGGCCTTGTAGAGGGTGGTGAGGCGGTACCTAAATTCTTCCAGCACTTTCAACGGGTTACCTGTGAGGACATTATGTCTCGTGCGGAGAGTGATAGGGTTGTGTTTCGGGGTAAAGGTGCGCAGCCTATTGGCCAGCATTGAGTTGGGTCTGTTGGCCTTAGTGTACCATTTCTGGCGGGCCCAGCGTAATGTGCGTTCTGCCTCTTCAGTGAGGCATAGGTCAAGTTCCGTACGCGCCCCATCTAATAGTTTACGGTTAGCCGGAGTAGGGGACTGTTTAAAAATTGTGGATAGGGATTCTAGGCGCGCCTCTAAAGATTTACGCATTGCTATGCGTTCTCGCTTGCGTTTTGCTGCCAGCTGAATTATATGCCCCCTGAGTACCGCTTTGTATGCTTCCCAGAGAGTCACCTCGGAGGAGACTGACCCAGCGTTATGCCTGAAATATTCCACTGAGGCTTGAGTAATATCGGTGAGGACTTCCTTGAAAGATAAGAGAGAGTCATTCATAGTCCAAGGGGAATATTGGGGTTTGCTGAGCAGTGAGTGGCATATAACCAAAACGGGGTCGTGGTCTGTCCAAGGGGCTGCTAAAATGGAAGCGGACACAACCAGGGGGAGATGTTTCCTCAGAACAAACATATGGTCAATTCTGGAATGGGAATGATGAGGATGGGAGTAGTAGGTGTAGTCCTTGCCAATGGGATGTAGCTCCCTCCAGATATCTACCAGGTCACGACTTTGTAAAGAATGTGTGAATTGTTTTGCATCGGGTGATGGGGCTTTGTGTTCCGAGGGGTACTTATCCAGAGCAGGGTTCAGCGTAACATTGGAGTCTCCCGCTAAGAGGAGAGTGCCTCTCTGGTGAAATTGCAAGAGGGAGCAAATATGGGAGAGGAAGGGTCCCGGGTTATTATTTGGAGCGTAATATGTTAGGATGGTGACCTCCGTGTCCTGGATAGTGCCTTGTAGTAAAAGGTACCTACCATCTGGGTCAGCGATCTCTCTACTGCAACTGAAGGGGACCGACTTGTGTATAGCAATCAAAACGCCCTTCTGTTTAGTCGGGCCATTGGCCAGAAAAACTTGAGGGTACATGGCATCGAAGTACTTAGGACTAGAAGAAGATGAGAAATGAGTCTCCTGTAGGCATGCTATGTTCACTTTCTGTTGTTTAAGATATTTAAAAACTTTAACCCTTTTCTGGGGGGAGTTCATTCCCTGCACATTCAGGGATAACCAATTAAGTGTCATGGTACATGGGAGGTTAGCCATAAAACTACTTTACTCACCCACCGCGAGGACCTGCAAAGGGGAAAAGGGAGGTAGAGAGGAAGTGAAACAAAGAAAAGAACAAGGTAGAAAAGCATACTGCAGTGCATATAATAGCCAGTAAAAAATTGTAGCATATAGTACTGAAAAAGTATGAGTGCAACTGGTTGTGGGTCTAAAGGCCCACAGGGGGGTTGAATGTTGGTCGGGACTAATGTCCGAACCAAGAGCCAACTCATGGGGGGAGCAGTGATCCAACGGAACCGCTCGGCATTGATATATAGTAGAATTAACTGTAAATCTTTAAGCACAAGACTTGGTGCACCGCTTAAGGCACTAAAGGGGAACACAAATATCCTAAAACATGTGGTTGCCTTTTATTTTAGGTCTCTCTGTCGCCCTGGGCTCCCCTCCACTGTCGAGGGGGCCCGTAGCGAGCAAGTGACCAAACTGTCAGTTAGGTAGTCCTGCATGGCTACCCAATAGTTAGAGAGGGATAGGCAATCCATCTGAAGAAAAAAAAATAAATAAAAATAATTAATAAAATAAAGCGTAACTCACAACACTAACAGGGTGAGAAAATATAACAACATTTTCCTTTTTTTTTTTTTTTTTTCCCTCTCTCTCTCCCCTGAAACCCACCCGCCTCCTCGCAGGGACGGGAAACTGCTGTCAGCAGTCCGCAGCATATTGACGGCTGCTTGAGAGCTGAGGGAACCAAGATGTTTGCGTCAGAAAAAAAAAACCTTTGACAGAGCAGGAAAAAAACAAAGTAGAACCTGTCGAAATTCTATTATCCCGCTGTGTAGCAGGGTGTGAGTGCACTCCGTTACGGAGGCGGCAGTAAGCAGTCAGCTGAACCCTCTGCGGCCGCCATGTAAGACCCCTGTAAGGGGGGCCAAAGTGTCATGCCTTATTAAGTACTCAATTTCTCGCCCTTGGTGAGGCCGACTTGTCCTGGAGGCACCATCTCGCAGTTGGGGCGCCCCAGGGGGGGCCTAGTCCCGTGAAGTTCTTGCAAGAAATTGAGTGTCAGATTAGGTTCAATTGAACGGAGAAAACTAGCATCTGTGAGGTCCGTTCTGCCTATTACCAGTTCAGTAACAACAGGCTGGGTATCAGCGGGTGCTAGACATAATGTAAGTCCGATAGCAACCAGAGGCAGGCTTAGGGTTTCATGGAGTCATTCGTAACTTTTCTGTGAAGAATCGTCAACTTGAGAGGTTATATGCCATCAGCCTTTAGAGCCTGCTGTGAACCTTTGGGCCTGCAGGTCCCGCAAGGCCTGTGATCCGAGTTGAGACCTTTGAAGGGGCTGAGGGGTCTGGCGAGGAGGCTGAGATGGTCTGGGCCTGGAGGAAGAAGAGGGTGCATCTCCCTGGGAAGGTGGTATTTCCAGCTGCAGTTCCTGAAAATGACGTTTCAGGTCAGAGGGGGAGGATGCGTGGAACTGGCGACCAAGATGCGAAAATGAGAGCTTAAAAGGGAACCCCCATCTATATTTGATCCCTTGGGTCTGCAGGGTCTGGAGGTAGGGTTTCAGGCCTCTTCTCCTTGCAATGGTTACTGGAGAGAGATCCGCAAAAAGCTGAAGGGGGTTACCCTGAAAAGAGAGGTCTTGCTGTTCCCGTGCCGCTTGGAGGAGCCGCTCCTTGGTGCGGTAAAAATGGAATTTGATGACGACGTCTCTTGGGGGGCCCTCTGATGGTTTGGGTGCTAGGGATCTGTGTATACGGTCAAATTCCAGTCTCTCCAGGGGTATCTCAGGTGCCAGCTCCTGAAAAAAGGCTGTTGCCGTACCCTGCAAATCAGTGATTTGTTCCGGGATTCCGCGGATACGGAGATTATCCCTGCGGGCCCTATTTTCTGCATCCTCTAGTTTGTCTCGCAGGGACTCCAGCTCTGCAGACAATTTATCCACCTCTTCTTCATGGCCTTCAAGCACAGTGGTTGCTAAGTCCATTCTGTGCTCTAATTGATTAGTGCGGTGGCCTATCTCTTTAAGTCCTTTTACAAGGTCAGAGGAGAGCTTGCGTGAGGCTTGTGTGATTTCATCTCTGACAATAGAGCGAAATTTGTTCAGCAAGGCATCTGAGTCTACATGCAGGGGACTTACCAGGTCCGTGGGGAACTGATGCAGGCTATCGGCTGGGGAGGCAGGGTCCGCTGCCGAGTGTTGTGAGGAGTCATCCGGCTCCGGTGGGTTTGGAGCCATTGCCCTTTTCCCCTTACCTGTAGCCAGAGTTGATTTGGGTTGTGTGTTACACTTCTGACGGTTCTTCGTTGAGCGGTACATAACCGCCGGATACTTTATGTGTTCCGGAGCTGCGAGAGGCTTTCAGTGTGTGCCGGGTGCGGATTGTGCTATGCTAGCCGAGGTTTGCCATTCCGTTGGCGCGGAGCAGGGGAATCAGGCAGCCATTTTCCCTGTATACGCGTATTGCCCCCCCCTAGGGCTGTGATTTCAGCTTTTGTTATAGGGTCAAATCAGTCTGTCCATCTCTGGGGGTCACAACCTGGCCGGCCAGAGTGCTCCAGCCTCCAGGGGAGGCCCACCGGTGTCAGGGCCAGGGGTATAAGAATGGTGATTGCCGGGTATAATAGTCCTTGGTGTTTTCACTGTGGACAGACAGACAATGCTCACCAGCAGCCACCCCCCTCACAGTAACAGGCAGATTAAGGAGTAAGGCAGTAAGGATGGTGGGCTGAGAGTGTCAGGGAGCAGAGGGCCCAGAACAATGCAGCAGGGGCAGCAGCTGATGGGGCACCAATACCCCCACCTGGTCAGGCAGTCCCTGGGAGCACTCTGGGCCCATGCAAGAGCCCTGGCTATTGGTAGAGAGGATGTGGAGAGGATGCCTGCACTTCCGACGTAGGCCGAGCCGGCCGCGGCAACCCCCGGCGGGAAGCAGCCACAGGAAACACTGGGGATTCACAGGCCTTACCAGGCCGCATTAGGCCGCGGCCTCCACGGACGTCCCCAAGGCTCGGCGAGGCCTCCAGTCCGTCCCAGGTGGGCAGATGGGTGGCTACAGGGGTGGATTAGAGTCCCCTACCTCCGGATCCGTGTGGATTGAGATTCCCCTGGGAGGCTCCGGATCCGCAAGATGGCGGCGGCCGCGAGAGTCTGGAGGCCGTCTCCCTCTGTTAGTGACTGGCTGAGTTTCCAAAAAATTTCAGGGTAGAACACTGTAGGGGCACTCAGACGTGTAAGCTGGCAGGTTTTTTTGACTTAGCAGGTCTTTAAACCCTCGGATGGCGACGGATTAGCGATCAGGACTCTGGAGCTCCTTGCAAAGACGTCCGCCGTCGCTCACATCCGGACACGCCCCAGGAGATTTGTTTCATTTCTGTGTATCATCTGAGGCTGATCACTTCACTGGGTATATGTAACGGTTTACATCCACTTATAATAATGTGCATATTGCAAACCATGAAAATTGTAATGTCCGATTGCATTGGTAGTCAGTGGGAGGAAGAAAGGGCCCTTTGTGTTGATTGCCAGTAGGATGAAGAAGGGCTCCCTTCCATTAGTGGGCAGTGGGAGGATGAAGGGCACCTTTGTATTAGCCAGGGGAGGAAGAGGGGGCTTAATTACATCAGTAGCCAGTGGGGAGGAAGAAGGTGCTCCTTGCATTGGTGACCAGTGGAAGAAAGAAGGGACCCTTGTGCATTGGTTGCCAGTGGGAGGAAGAAGTGGGTCCCGGGACTTGGTGGCCAGTGGGAGAAAAGACTATTTCTAGATAGACAAAAAGGTCATTGGTTTTAGTGAAAATTAAAGAATGAGAGAAGTGTCCACTGATCTTGTGCCACTGGCTGTGCTGGGTGACTCAGTGCTGTGAATATTAGGCACTAATGGCCAGGAGATTAATCCCCCTAAACAGATCACAACTAGAGATGAGCGTAACTTGAACAGACAAAAAATTTGTGCGAAAATCTATGGGACACAAACATGAACAATCAAAAGTGCCCATTTTAAAGGCTTATATGCAAGCCATTGCCATAAAAAGTATATTGGGACCCAGGTACTGCCCCAGGGAACATGTGTCTATGCAAAATAAACAAACAATTTTTTCAGCAGCAGTGATTTTAATAATGCTTAAAGTGAAATAATAAAAATGAAATATTCCTTATAAATACTCTGCATTTAGTGTAGACTAGATATTCAGTGTTGACTCTATCCAGTCAGTGCAGGCAGTGTAGTGTATATAGAACACAGTGTATTGAAGTGGTTAAGGGGAACCCCGTGCCAAAATTTAAAAAAAAAAAAATCCATACCAGACCCTTATCTGAGCAAGCAGCCCTGGGAGGCCAGGAAAGAGGGGGGAGCAAGCGAGTGCCCCCCCCTCCTGAACCATACTAGGCCACTTGCCCTCAACATGGAGAGGGTGCTTTGGGTCCCCCCCCAAGCACCTTGTCCCTATGTTGATGGGGACAAAGGCCTCATCCCCACAACTCTTGCCCGGTGGTTGTGGGGGTCTGCGGGTGGGGGGCGCAGATCCTAGCCCCCCATGTAAATGGGTACAGGGTACATTGTACCCCTACCCATTCACCCAAAAAGTGTCAAAATGACAGGAGACAGTTTTTGACAATCCCTTTATTTAAAAAAAAAAAAATGCTCCGCGATTTCCATCCATCTTTAATCACGGCGCCCGACGGACCCAAAAAAAATAGAGAATAAAAAAGCTCCGCCTCGATAGGAGGCGTCCTGCCGACTGCTGTCTTTTGGCTGTGACAGCTGTTATATAGGCAAGGGTGGGGCCACTCGGAGACGTAACCGGGTGACCCCTCCCCTTCGATGGAATGTAATGCAGAGGGGGGTGGGGTCACCAGTTCACATACTTTAGAAACCTCAATGATCAACCCAATAAAATTAAAATGATGAATGAGTTAATTTCTGAGTAGGTTTCACAAAAGCAGTCTTTGTTGTCCCACCACTACCAGCTTGTCTACCTTTAGGCTGGCCATACATTATGCAATTTTCTTCTTCTATAGTTTTCCTTTAGAATTACCAAAATCTTATAATATGAGGTCATATCTAAACACTTTCAATTTGTGTGCAGTCAGGCAGGCCTTTGTACTACATAGTTGAAGGTAAATCTAAAGGAAATTGAATAAGAAAATTGTAAAATGTATGGCCAGTTTTAGACAAGTGACAGCTTGAGAGTAAAGCAATTGACCTGAAGCAATGGGTACAGGGTTCTACTCACTCTGATGGCAACACCCTTGACCTTGTATTCTCCTGCCTATGTACTCCATGCAACTTCTCAAACAATCCTTTTCCTCTCTGACCACCACCTTATTAGTTTCTCTCTCCCTCTGTCTTCCACCACCTTTCCCTCCAATCGCCTAACCATCACCTGCAGAAACTTCAACTCTTCTCTCCTCTATTCTGCTACTGACCACCTCTATGACAAAATCTCTCCCATGTCCTGCCCCAACCAAGCCCCAGACTTCCATCTACAATAAATCCCTGTCCTCCGCCCTGGACAAGCTCGCTCCCCTCACTACACGCAGAATCAGGCCTAGACCCCCTACAACCCTGGCAAAGAGATGACACTAAAATTCTCAAAAAAAGTAGTCTCGCTCTTCAGCGGCTGTGGCACAAGACTAAGTCTCTCAAAGACTTCAATCAATACAATTCTGCCCTCCTAAAATACTATCCTCTCCTCCACACTGCTAAGCAGACCTATTTTACAACTCTTATTAACACCTTCTCATCCAGTCCCCGTAAACTCTTCTCTACCTTCCACTCTCTACTTCGTCCTCCACCCACTGACTCACTCACTGCCCAGGAGATTGCTAAGCACTTCAAAAACAAGATTGATACAATTGGTGATGAAATCTCCACTCTACAGGTATCTCCCCCAGTTAAGACCCCATGTCATGAGGTACAACTGACACTCCCCTTATTCAAATCTGCTACTACAGACGAAGTTGCTAAACTCCTTTCTAACGCCCACCTAACCATCTGTCCCCTGGACCCTATTCCCTCTCAAATACTATGGTCGCCCTCTGACTCTATCCCACACTCTAACCCACATCTTCAATCTCTCCCTCACCTCTGGCATTTTCGCCAATGCTCTAAAATTTGCACTGGTCACCCCCATTCTTAAAAAGCCATCCTTGGACCCTACCAATCTTAACAACCTACGCCCTATCTCCTTGCTCCCCTTTTCCTCTAAACTCCTTAAATGCCTGGTTTACAACCAACTGAGTAACTACCTCATTAAAAATAACTTTCTTGATCCCCTTAAATCTGGATTTTGCCCTCAACACTCCACAGAAACTGCTCTTTTAAAACTCACAAATGACCTACTAACTGTAAAAACCAGCGGACACTATTCTGTACTCCTACTTCTGGACCTTTCAGCTGCCTTTGACACGGTTGACCACCCCCTCCTCCTCAAAAAACTTTACTCCCTCAGTCTCCGTGACTGTGCTCTTCAGTGGCTCTCATCCTACCTATCCCAACGAACCTTCAGTGTCACTTACAATTCTACTTCCTCCACTCTTCTTCCCTTCTCCGTTGGGGTCCCCCAAGGTTCTGTTCTTGGACTTCTTATTTTTTTTTCATTCTACACCTCTTCCCTGGGTCAGCTGATAGCCTCCCAAGGCTTTTAATATCGTTTCTATGCTGATGACACACAAATCTATCTCTCCACCCCTCAACTCACTCCATCAGTCTCCTCACGCATCACTAACTTACTAACAGACATATCTATGGATGTCACACCACTTCCTCAAACTCAGCTTGTCCAAAACCGAGCTTATAATATTTCCTCCCCCACGTGCCTCTTCCCCTGACTTCTCTGTCAAGAGCAATGGCACAACCATCCACCCATCCCCACATGTCAGCGTGCTAGGTGTTATCCTGGAATCTGAACTCTCCTTTCAACCCCACATCCAATCACTTTCCAAAGCTTGCCGCCTCAACCACCGCAACATCTCTTAACTATGTCCCTTTCTAACCAATGAAACCACAAAGCTCCTGATTCACTCCCTGGTTATCTCTCGCCTTGACTACTGCAACTCCCTCATTGGCTTACCTTTAAATAGACTATCCCCCCTTCAGTCGATTTATGAATGCTGCTGCCAAACTCATCCACCTTACAAACCGCTGTGTCTGCTACCCCTCTCTGCCAATCCCTCCATTGGCTGCCACTCACCCAACTAATTAAATTCAAAATACTAACAATAAGTTATGAAGCCATCCACAACTCTGCCCCCAGCTACATCACTAACCTAGTCTCAAAATACCAACCTAATCGCCCTCTTCGTTCCTCCCAAGACCTCCTGCTCTCTAGCTCCCTCATCATGTCCTCCCATATCCTCCTCCAGGACTTCTGCCGAGCCTCACCCATCCTCTGGAATTCGCTACCCCAATCTGTCAGAGGGTCTCCAAATGTATCCACTTTTAGGCGATCCCTGAAAACCTTCCTCTTCAGAGAAGCCTATCCTGCCTCCATGTAACAACTGCACTATTTTCTCAATTGGCTCATCCCCCACAGCTATTACCCTTTTGTATAACTTGACCCTCCCTCCTAGATTGTAAGCTCTAACGAGTAGGGCTCTAATTCCCCCTGTATTGAATTGTATTGTAATTGTACTGTCTGCCCTAATGTTGTAAACTGTCAGCGCTTTATAAATCCTATATATAATAATAATAAAGTTGGCCATACACTTATATATTTTCTACAGTCAGCCTGTGGACTGAAAGGAAAAAAAAGATTCCTCAATAATCCATGCTATATCCATCTGTAATATATAATATATATCTGTAGTGCTGACTATTGCATTATGACAGCTGGTACTGTCAGAATACTTGAGCAGTGGCTGCATCTGGTTGGATGCAGCTGTTGTCCATCCATCAGTTTTCCATCCAGCTCCTTTTTGATTTTCTTTTTTTTAAATCATAGGAGCGTGGTAACAGGGCCACTCATGGAGAAAATTTGGGCCGGCTCATCAGGATGATAGTGTAAGGCCAGCTTAATACTTTTGAATAATGATATACATGCAAATTAAGGCAAATATGATAAGGTAGGCTCAGATCTGTTGGCTCTGAACGTAATCTTTGCTGTCACTAGGTGGCAGATAACGCCGCCTTTTAGAATTTGTGTACTTTGGACAGGAGTAGCATGCAGCAAAACAGAAATTAAATGGATACAAAAATGCAGAATGTTTTTCTTTTATTTATAAGAGCTAACTGTCTAATCCAAAAATTAGGCAAGCTTCATCCAGTGCTGAAATTGCTGATGCTTGCAAATATTTACTGTAACGTTATAACACTTTCAAACTTGAAAATTCTGATCCGTGTAGACCTTTATGCTAAATGACCACTATTACAAAAATACCTGTATTCTGGTAAAAATATGGGGTTAATACCAGTAATAGTATGTTATTTTCCTATTTTATTTCATATACCTTTTATTTATATTACATAGGGTATTTTACACAGTGGCTCTTCTCCCTTGCAACTGCTGTCACTTAAAATCGATGCAGTTGTGCCAGTCTGTACCAGCACAGCTGTGACCTTCATTCACAGAAATATGTGAATGAATGATTTACAGGTCCCATCCTCCACAGCAGTAAACCGACTAGTTCTCAATGGAATACAAGTGTGGTGATCACCGCACTCCTAGTCAATTGACACTTCCTCCAGCTTTCTCAAAGAGAGCCTGATATTGCACCTACAGGCTCCTATGGGGAAAAAATAAATGCACATTTTTTTCATGCAAAAAGAACTGCATTTATTTTTTTTTAAACGTTAACTTGGTTATTAAGTATAAAACACTGAACAAACCATAGAACTACATCATTCTGCATTCAAAAAATACTTTTAGCTTATTAAAGATGAAGTTGTGTTTTTTTTTTTTTTTGTTAACAGCGCCAGCGATGCCATTTATTAACACTAAATCATGTGGCATGTACTGGTGGCTGCTGTTTACAGTAGAAGTTCTCAGTCCTCTGCCCCTGGCTACCCTGCAGCGGTAATGTTTTTATGTTGCAAGAGTTATTATTAGTGACCCTTGTATGCCTGTGACAGGCGCTCATCAAAAGTGCTAACTACCGTATACAAAAGATCCCAGTAGAAGTACATTATATGGTACCTAAATACTTTAATTGTTATGTTTTCGAGGTGGGTATAACGGGTATATTTGATCTGTATTGTGTTTTATTGCATATCAGTTTTAGGTAAAGCACAAAGGTTTTTCACACTTGCTTGAGCCTGTCAATTGCTTACCACCACTGGGGCTGCATCATTTCTGTTTCTAGACATGGGAAGATAGAGGACTGCAGGCTGGGAACACCTATGGCACTACGATTAACGGGTCCAGTTCTGCATGCAGTGTGCCATTGCTACCTCTTCCCCCTTATGGCAGAGTTTAGACATGGTGCGTACTACCCTGAATCTAGTGGATCAGCCTGCTCTTTGGCCTTGGGTCCTTTAGAGCAGTGTTTCTCAACTCCAGTCCTCAAGGCGCCCCAACAGGTCATGTTTTCAGGATTTCCTTCAAAATGGAACAGCTGTGGTAATTACTAAGGTGGTGAAACTGATCAAATCAGCTGGGCAAAAGAATGGAAGGCCTGAAAACATGACCTGTTGGTGTGCCTTGAGGATTAAAGTTGAGAAACACCGCTTTAGAGCCCAAAGTTTCTAAGTCCTTTTATCATTACCGGTTGTTTATTAGTTTTAGTATGAGGATTGAAATCGCCCTGAACAAATATATTCTGCTCAGTGTTGTACCCATTAAATGAGAAGTTTGTGCAAAAAGGATTTATTCCTATGGTGGGTTTAGCCATTCCTTGACTTAACTAGGCTACTTCCTTATTTGGTACCATCTTGCATCTGGTTCTAGTCATGGTGCTATTTTGCCAAACCATGGCTGACTAGTCTAAGTCCCTTAAGTGTTATCTGCCCAAGAAGAACAAATCCTTGACCACGTGGGCCTGATTATACGGGCCCTGAACTTCAGGAGTGTTGTGAGAATTTTGTACCTTTTGACTTGCATTAGTCTGTTATCCGTGCATGTGTGCAGGGCTCTTTGAATGAAGTGTTGAACTGTGGAACTCACCTGTAAGAACTGGTTACACCAGATGGCCTTCCAAGGTGCAGCTTTGGATGGCATCGAGAAGCATGCTGCTGGTGGTAAGAGCACCCATCTTCCAAAGCTTAAGAAGGCCAAGGCACAAAGTCTTAAACTATCATGACTTCCCAAAAGCGTTAACTGTTACTGTCCGCCCTTAACATTGAGGCCCCCCAAGGTTGCTTCCTCATTCACACGCAAAATCTGGCACTCCGAGTCAGCCAAATCCACAATCAAATCCTTCATGGCATGAAGGTGTGTTCCCATTTTTTACATGTTTGGAACTTATGCATCCCCAAAACTTGGGTAGAAGATGTGATGTTTCAGGGTGTACAAATGTAAGCTTCCCTGACCCCTTCTCTCTTTCTTCCTTTTACCTCCCTCTGTCCTCTTATAACCTTGTGGACCCTAACTAGGCTCTCTGGACTTTTGGACTAAGGTATTATTACCTCAGTCCTTGCTGCAGAATTCTCTCAAGGTTTCTAATTTAACTTATTTACAGTTCCCAAGCCGAAAGAGTACATTCACCTCATCTTGGACCACAAGGCTCTAAATGTTTGTTTTTATTTGAGCTCACAAGTTCCAGATTGATTCCACAATGCCAGTGCGAGAGGTACTTGCTCAAGTGGTAGCTCGGTGGCAGGAAAGCACCATACTATGCAGTTTCTTAAAGGGAATACTTAGTCCAACCTTATTTTGAGACATCCAGACACAACAAAACGGCTTCATGTCTGTATAAAACAAAATAAAAAGTCCTGCTTACGTTATAAAGCATCAGAGCCCATACCGTAGACTTTTGCTTCGCCTCAATGAGTCCCAGTCTGGTGGGGGAATCCTTCAAGTGTTTCTCCACTGCAAAACACCATACGCTGTCAGTTTTACATCTGTTTGTGTTTTCAAACTCAGCACCGCCCCCTTCCTGTAAGAGCTTCCAGCCCTTATAATGAACCAGACATCCGGGCAGGTAGATTTATGGACCGGGCAGTCTTCTTCTACAGCCCGAACTAGGGGCCCAACAGGGGAATCTTACAATAAGTCTCTTAAAATTAAACCGACCTATATTCTTCACCAGGCTTTCCTGGAGCCCACAACCATCACAAACTACACTCTGGGTGACGAGTGCCTCCTGTCCACCTTCTGTGCCATTTTTGCCAAGACTCTGTCACCTACCCAATCCTCTGTTCAAACCTATTGGGATGAACGCTCTTCTCTTGGAGGTAATGAGCCCCGGAGAGCTCACCTGCATTACTGTGAAGCTTCCCAACTCTGTGCTACACAGTAAGGGAAAAATGTTGTGGAGTGAGAAACCATTGCATTACTCTGGCAGTTTTTCCATTTGCCTTGCACTGGCACATCTGCTTGAGAAATAAGTGTTCCATAACCAGGTGGAATTTTCATTCCCAAGAGAAATCACTTCTCAGGGTCACCAAGGCCCACTTGATTGCTAGGCACTCTTGCACCACTATACAATTTTTTTTTTTTCCTGGGTTCAGTTATCGGCTTAGGTAAACCATGGGGTGTTCTTTTTATGTTTTTCTCCTGCAATAAAGTTGTGCCCAGGCCCACACTGCATCTTTCTGAACCATGAATTCTCTTTTGAAGAAGGGATCAGCTACAGTTTTCAGCTCCTGAAAGGCCTTTTCTACATCAATTTTCAGTTTAATTACTGTGACGACAAGAGAATAGGAGCATGGCATCCTATTAAAAAACAATCGTATTTATTGACTCCAAAAAATAGAGCACACTTGCATTCCAGCTGCTCTGTGTCACAGGAGACCAGGATGCTCGTAATCACAACCTAGGACTGTGTAAAGCAGTGGATGATCCTGTAACTGGCTAACAATTGACCCGCTATGAATGACAGCTGGTATAAATCTCACACAGCATCTGCTGCCACTGTTCTGCCTTGTAGCTGCACTCTACATCTGACAGGGAGGGAAGTGGGGCAGTAACATGTTTTGAAAGTGTTCCTTCACCAAGGAATCGGTTGAACATGAAGGTATGTACATGGGCAGGAACCATACATGGGGTGTTTTTTTTAGGGCTATTTTATAAGTGCTAAGTTGAAAGGTTCTTATATTTGCCAACCTATTGTAAATCCTAGTTTGAGCTTCCTGTGCCCTTTGCATATGCTAGTAAGTCACAGGCATGACTGTTTCAATTTAGTCCTGCATCTAGGACATGTGGGACTTGACCTCAGCTTCCCAAGTCTCTTTTGCAACATCTAGTAGGCCAGAGGGCCCTCTACCATACTAGAGCTCATAAGGAGAAAACCCTGTACTAGACTGTGGAAGCTTGCAGATGTCAAACATGAGATAAGGAAGAAAACACCCCCAGTGCCACACATCTTTGTCATTTACCTTACACAACATACTTTTTAGCGTTCTGTTAACGTTAGCTTCTAGGGGATGCACAGTTGTTCCTAACTATTTATAACTACCTTTCTAAAAGGGCAGGACACCAGAAATTGTTCTAACATAATCCTGTTATTTTTGGCCACATGGTACACATGGTACAAAAAGTCCTTGGCCACCCCTACCTGCAGGAACATGCCCGTCTCCGGGACTTGGGAAATCAATCTCCTTTACATTTTCCTGAGCTTTCTGAAGGGTTTGACCATTTAACTGTGCTGCATCAAATTTTCCTCTTTACATCCCCCAAATCCTCCAGGGAGAGCATCAGGGGTGTCCCCTTGTTCTTCAGTTTTAGTAACACATCAGTATTTGAAATGTTTACTTGTGGCATTCTATACTTCTGTACTATGTACCAAAGACCTTGTGGAAAACAAGGCAGACATATCATTAACAACTTTACCTCTGTCCACGCTTTCAGGGGACACCATCTTTTTGACATCATTACACTCTTGACAATTTGGTGAATCCTTCACCTAGGACT
The DNA here is from genome assembly GCA_037952925.1 of Lithobates clamitans. Taxonomy (NCBI): domain Eukaryota; kingdom Metazoa; phylum Chordata; class Amphibia; order Anura; family Ranidae; genus Lithobates; species Lithobates clamitans. The sequence continues at coordinate 5,605,386 of JBBGZY010000562.1, forward strand.
CAATATCAGGTTGCCTACTGGCTTTCTTGGAGACATCTGTGATCCCTCTGATCCCATAGTTTCAGGGGGCAACACAAAGGAGGCACCTTCCCACAATTTACAAAACAAAGGGAAATCTTTCAAAGATTATTTCATGTTGCAAGCCAAGGACTACATCCACATTATGGGTCCCTTCCCAGTCATTTCCAGAGTTACCATAGCCTTGGGTTAACGTTGACTATCACCATAGATTTAGACCAGCCAAATGCCTTCAAAGTCTCTTGGGTTTACCAGACCTTCAATGATTGGGGTGGCTACACTGCTGGAATCCAATAGTACCAAGGCAGACTTCCCAGCAAATTTTAACAGTACAACTGGTAAACATAGCCAAAACATAGCCAGGGTATCCAAATCGGGGAGCCAGAGATCAGCGTAGTCAAAGGCAGCAGGTAGGATCAGGAACCAATAGGGACGTCAGCCAGGCAAGCCTTCAACAGGAACACAGCAGAGAGTCTCTAGATATGTTTGACCAAGGCAAAGGCAAAGGCAATTGATGAAATGAACCAGGATGTTTAAATAGCTAGGAGGGGCTGGCTGTGGACTTGACTGACGAGCAGGAGATGATAAACAGGCTAGCCACTGTGGAATGATGAGTTCTGGCAATTAACCGACAGCTGAGCACAGAGAAGGAAGGGCTGAGAGCCCAGCCCTGACACCACGCATAAAAGGTTCATAGGTTACCTCCGATTTAGACAGGAGGCAAAAAAGTGACTCAATTTAAACACAGTGCCAACAGTTCTCACAAGGTCAGACTAGAAATGTAAAATTCCCAAAAAGTTTGAAGTCATGGGAAAAAAATGTTTTTTTTTTCCCTGGTGGTTTTATGGAAAAATGGAAATGTTGGGGAAAAAAATTCAGTGTGAAATAGTTTTACAATTGCAAGTCATTTTGTTACACTGGGAATGTGAAATGCAGTGTATATAACAGTATTATGCTTGTACAGCTTATTCAATAAATAAACTAAACCGCCTGTGTTGTGTCATCCTTGTAGCATTTGGAAAAGATCATTTATTCCCACAAAATTTTCAAATGGCAGCTTTACTTAGCAGAAATTGCATTGTGGATATGTTTCCAAACTATAGACGATGGTTTCAACATTTTAGTGAGAGGTGGAAAAGAAAAAAACAATTAACTGACCAGACTAAATGGAACATAATCCTGTGATGGCAGAGAACATTAATATATATAAAACACAAAGCGCTGTGATGCTAAATAGCTGATAATTACACATGAAACCAAATGAGGCTGCTATCAAAAGAGAGTGTTTTCAGAGTCACTTAAAAAGAATAAATAATGATATTTGAAGCGCTTCACAATGTGCATGAAAATGAATATATAAGAATAAATATAAATAGTCAAATAAATCCAGCGGTGAGTAAAAAATCCTATAAAATCCAGCAATCAAAATAGTGTAAAATTATAAAATAATTATAAAAAAAATTATAAAAAAATTAGTGACACCAAATGTGTAAAAAATTCACATAAAAAATCCACATAAAAATAAATATATAGGGATGTATTCAGAAGGTTCAATTATACAGGTGTAGAATCCTGATTGGTATAGAGCTTTTGATCACTAGCAAAGCTGTTTAAAAACACTTGCTTAATTAAGGTGCTCATTGATAGTACCAATGTGTTTTTTGCTTCTATTCACAACCAATGTGGGAATCATAAACAGGCAGATAAGAGAAAAAAACCAATCATTGTGCAATAGTTAGGATACCAAGGTACACAGGCAAACTTCAATCCACTCACGTGTGCCTTATAATGATAAGGCATATGCAGGTTTTACTATAGCAGTCAGCCGCCTTAGACAGGAGCAGATTCAGTGCAGTACACTGTGTGAAACTGCTCATCTGCACAGAGCTTCCTTGGCTCCTCCCACGCGTTACATCACAGTCACGTGACTTTTTCAAGGATCCTCTGAAGAACAGAGGACCTATACTGCTGCTGGCAGCACACTGCGCCCAAAGGCGATATCTTCATGCCTTTTTACATCCACCTGATCAAATCTGGTAAATGTATGGACTGAAGACCAAGTTGCGGTCTTTCAGATTTAAGCCATAGAGGCTTGGTGATGCACTGCCCATGAAGCACTAACAGCCCTGGTGGAGTCCGCTTTGATTTGAAAAGGTGGAATCTTCCTCTTCAAACCATAAGCTTGAACAATTATTTGCCAAATCCACTTAGAAATAGTAGATTTCGATGCTGCCTGTCCTCTTTTAGGACCTTCAGGTAACAAACAAAACATCAGTTTTTCTAATCTGAGCAGTTGCCTTCAAGTAGACTTTTACTGCTCTCACCACATCAAGAGAATGTAGTGACTTTATTTCCATAGAACAGGGTTCTGGAAAAAATAAAGGCAGAACAATATCCTGGTTTAGATGAAAACCTCTTCTTGCAGAAGATATGGCTACCAGAAAAACTAGCTTCCTTGTCAAAAGGACCGAGGGAATATGCCATATTGGCTCAAAAGGCTGTTTCTGTAATGCCGACAAAATAAATTCAAGACCCAAGGGTTCAGGGGTGACCTAACTGGAGGATTAATCCGTGTTACCCCCTGTATAAAGCTACAGACCAAAGAATGCGAAGCAAGTGGTCGTTGAAGTAATACCGATAAGGCCGAGACCTGGCCTTTAATATTATTTAAGGCCAGCTTCATCTATAACCACATTTGCAGAAAGGCAAGGATTCTTCCTATGACATACTTTCTGGGATGCCAACCCCTGGATTCACACCAGGAAACATATGCCTTCCAGACTCTATAATATATGATTCTAGAGGCCAGCTTCCTTGCATTAATCAAGGTAGATACCACTGAATCTGACAGCCCACGCTTCTACAAAATGTGGGTCTCAATAGCCAAACCATTAAATTTAGCGTTTGCAAGGTAGGATGGAATAACAGACCTTGCGAGAGTAGGTCCAGACGTGGTGGTAGGGTCCATGGGTCCCCTACCACCATCTTTATGATCTCTGCATACCAAGATCTTCTGGGCCACGCCAGAATACATAAATAAGTGAAAACTGATTCCACGGGACCACCAAGGCATCCATTTCGCATGCTAGTGGATCCTTTGTTCTTGACACAAAGTTGTGGATCTTCTTGTTGAACCTGGAGGCAAACAGGTCTACGTCTGGGATCCCCCCTCTCCAGCATATTGCCAGGAAGATATTGGGGTGAAGGGCCCATTCTCCCAGAAACAACTGCTGGTGACTCAATTATTCCGCCTGCCAATTTTCTATTCCTGGAATGAAGACTGCCGATAGGCAAGGTACATTGTTTTCTGCCCAAGTTAGGATATGATTCACCTCTCTCTGGGCTGCACAACTTCTTGTGCCCCCTTGGTGATTGATATAGGCCACTTCTGTGGCATTGTCGGATTGGATCCTGACAAGACAATTCCGCAACCTGAATGTCCAGGCCCTCAGGGCCAAGCATGCTGCCCAAACCTCTAGAATGTTGATGGGCAATGTCATTTCTGATCTGGACCATTTCCCTTGGACAGTCACCTCTTCCAGGACTGCTCCCCAACCCAAAAGGCTGGCATCTGCTGTTACCACCTTCCAGGTAACTGGTAGGAAGGATTTTCCCTTCTGTAGATTTTTGGTTATCAACCACCAACTGAGGCTCCGGCGCACCTTTGGAGACAGACGCATTGGGAAATCTAGAGCTTGGACCTTCTTGTTCCAAGCCGATAGAATACTGTTTTGCAGCACTCTCGAATGAAACTGAGCATAAGGAACGGCCTTGAATGAAGCCACCATCTTTCCCAACAACCTCATGCAAAGCCGAATAGAAGGATTCTTCTTTGCTTTGACCACCTGAATCAGTTCCTTTATGGCGCTGATCTTTGCCTGGGGCAAGAATACCCTTTTCTAGGCTGTATCTATGATCAGACCTAAGTATTCTAATCTCCTTGATGGTTTTAAGGAAGATTTCTCTAGGTTGAGAATCCAGGTAGTTGACTGTGGTGACCATACTTTGGTCTAAGCAGGCTACCGACTGGTCTATCAAGAGCAGATCATCTAGATAAGCTATAATCATTATACCTTGGGCCCTTAATCTGGCCAGAGGAGGGGCCATGACCTTTGTAAACACCCGAGGTGCATTAGCTAGACCGAAAGGCAGAGCTACAAACTGAAAATGAAGATTTTCTACCTCGAAACATAGATATTTCTGGAGAGCGGGGAAAATAAGCACATGGAGGTATGCATCCTTGATGTCGATTGCCGCCAGAAGTTCTCCCCCTAGTAGGATGGAGACAACTGATCGGATTGACTCCATGCGAAAAGAGCGGATATTCAGGAACCGGTTTAGATCCTTGAGATCTAGAATGGGCCTGACATCTCCATTTGGTTTTGGCACCATGAAAAGGTTTGAATAAAACCCCAACCCCTGCTCTTTCATGGGGACCACCATGATCACTTTTTGAGACAAGAGACGGTCCAATGCTTGAAAGAGAGACTTCTCTTTCTCTGGGAACGTTTGATCTGAGAAAATGAGCAGACTGGAATTCTCGGAACTCTAGTTTATACCCTAGAGCTATTGAGGAAATTACCCATCTGTTTCGACACTCATCCTGCCAGACCCTTGAGAATTGCAGAAGTCTTCCCCCCAGTTGAGTGAGCGGGGCGCCCCTTCATAAGGAGGCTTTAGTATTTTGTTTTGTAGGTTTTCCTCCCAAGGACTTCTTTTGTCCCTGGGGTTGAACCTGAGGTTTACCTCTTGAACCTGACGGCAGTCGTGACTGTCTGGAGAGCTTGTTTAAATGAAATACGTTTACTCCTTTTCTTAACTGGCAAAAGGGTACCTTTTCCACTAGAAATTTTTTTGGTGTATTTATCCAAATCATCCCCAAACAGCCGTTCACCACGGAAAGGAAAACTAGCCAGGATTTTTTTGTATGGTGCTTCAACTGACCAATTTTTCAACCATAGTATGCTACGCATATGCACCAGCCCAAGCGTAACGCGCGAGGCCTGAAGAATATAATCTCTCATAGCGTCTATTGCAAAACATAAAGCCCCTGGTAGCTTGGCTAAATCCTGGGCCTGCTGATCAGGGATAACCTTGAGCACCTGTTTAAACTGTTTTTTCAAGGATTGACATACACCAATTGCTGCCACCGCAGGTTGAGTCACTGAACCTGCCAAATAAAATGCATTTAACAGGAATTCCAATTTCTTATCAGTTGGATCCCTAAGCATTTGAGCATTGTCTACCAGACAAGTAAAACTTTTATTCACAGAGGATATAGCAGCATCAATTGCTGGTGTCTTCCACTTTTTAGTGAGATTTTCCTTCATGGGATAAAGTACTGAGAATTTTTTAGGAGGAAAAAAATGCTTATCTGGGTGATCCCACTCAGAATACATGAGCTGTTCCAGCAAGGAATGGACAGGAAAGGCATGCACAGTTTGAGGAGGCTTTAGCGAGCCCAAACAAAAAGTGGGCTTACCAACCGACTCAGTTAAGGGTAGCATAGATGTGGAGCAGACCATTTCAGTAAAAGATTGCACCATCAATCTTTCAGATTGTGAAGATGAAGGAGGTCTTTCCGCAATTGACCCCTTAGAAGAGGAGTCTTCACGGTCCCCTGAGGGGAATTCATCTTCTCCCGCCCCCAGTTCTTCTGTTTGAGGGTCCTGGGTAGTGGAAGGGGACCTGTCATGTTTTCTCCCTCTTTGGGATTATGCGATTAAAGCCACTAACCTTTCTTCCAATCCCACCAAAGCAGAGGAAAAAAACTCCTACGTACTATAGACAGGACTGCAGTGTTGGAAACAGTTGCAACATTTGATGGTCCTGATGGCTCACCCTGACCAGCCACCCCAGATCTCTCAGAGGAGGATGACATTGTAGAGATGAGACTAGGGTCCTTAGAGCCTGAGGGAGACACTTTTGGGCCCTTTTTTGGGGTGTTTCCACCTCCCCTTCTGACCATAGTCCGATGCACAAACGCAGAGGTACTGGCGGAAGAAAATGCACCCACTGCTTAAGCAAATAGTCCAGCAACTGCCGCTGCTATTAATGCTCAGCCTGATGCTCAGTAAATGTGCCTAGGGAATGCCTGTGTCACTACTTACATACTCCCTTCTGCTCTTGTGTCCCTCCGTCAGCCTGCAGTCTGCAACTGGAGCTTTTTATTATGCAGTCCCACGCCAACGCCACGCTAAGCCACGCCAACGCCACGCTAAGCCACGCCCCCTCCATCTTTCCACTGCGCCCCCCTCTTTTCAAAAAAGAGCATTTTTCTGCACGTAAGCAGGCCTTCTATCCGACCGGATCGGCGTGTGTGTGTGTGTGGGGGGGGGGGGTGGTGGAGAGGAGATGGAGATCCGTCATGCTGAGGCGGTGAAAGAGTGGAGTGGCATCCGCTGTCTGGGCTCCCCCTGCCTTTTCCGGGAGAGCGGAGAGCTTCTGCCCAGGTGGGGGGTGTTTTTAGAAAAAAATCCCCCCTCCAACATCTTACGGAGGCTTGGGACTGCTTATGGGAGGAAGCCTGCAGCTTCTGCGGACACAGAGCGAGGTATGGAAGCAAGAACAAGGTACGTGCTCTATACAGCCCCCAGCGGTGACTTTAGGCATGACATCATTTACTTTTAAAGGAGAAAATCCATAAGAAAATGTAAAATTCCTTAGGAATATCCACTTACCTTATCCCGCTGCAGGGATTCTGTGGTAAAACTAAACAGACTCAATCTTCACCCCTCACGGCGGGCTCTGTTAAAAAACCTTCAAGGACCGAGACCCCTTTTTATCGGGGGATCCACACACATGGACCCGTATAGCACCCCGCCAGGAAGCTTTATGGCTGAAAAAACCAAAACACTGGATCCCGGGGTCCAGCTCTCAAACAAGAGAAGCGTTAAGGGCTAAACCTCTTTTCTTCAGCCACGAGGCCCGGGTACCATTCAATTCGGCCTTTGAAAAGATCTGGCTGCATAGCTTGCCCCAGCAAAGGATTACTCTAGTGGAGGTCAGAGCACATCTTTACTTGTGACCAACACCTAAGACACTGGTGAAAGGCCAATGCTGTTTAGCATGTTTATTATAAACAGTAGTACCTTTTGATTACAAGCATACTCCCTCCCTCCAGTAATGGGAGGGGTTAAAAGGGAGTGAACTTCCTGTCTCAGGGTGTGTCGGTGTTCATCACCTAAAGGTGGCCTATATAACCCACATAGTAACTACTACGGCTCTGTGTCCGTGAGGTTCGATAAGGAAAATTTAAGTCTTTACATAAAAGTCTCAGCAATCCTTCATTAAGGTATTCATGTTTATATAGTTTGAATGTCATGTCATAGATCTATTACTTATAATTGTAAAAGAACATATTCCACACTTTTTTTTCTCTCCAATTTTTCTGAGAAAAAAAATGGCTTGGGAAAAAAAAACTTTTTTTCTGGGCCTTCCCATCTCTAGTCAGGACCAGTTCATAGCTTCAGCAGTCTGGCACTGGGGAGCAATCATTGGCCTTAGATGGGTAAGGTTCTGCTTAGGTTCTACTGGGGAGAAGAGCTTCTGGAGCAGTGCAAAGGTCCCCGACAAGGCCAGTAGACAGCCCTAGGTAGCAAGGTAGCTTTCAACACCTGCCACAAGCTTCTCTTTTTGTTTTGGGATTAAAACAACCACTCACCAATGTAGGTCCCGTGGCAGTGCCTGCAGGAAACTGTCCATGGATATTTATGTGACCTTAGCCATAGACATGAGCTCTGGCTGGAGCCACTTCCTTATAAGTTTTGCACATTTTTATATCTGAGCCCCAGGGTACCTTTTTCCAGGAGGTAAGCCCCAGCATGTTCCCTCTGTGCTCGTATCACAGTGGTCATACCTAGCTGTAAAAAATTCATATAAAACACAGGTAATATAGCAAAACAACAGAGCTGTTTGCCAGTGTAAAGAAAAATGTACAGGCATTTTAAAGAGGTTCTTCACTCTGTGGGAAAAAAATTTAGTTCCCAGGGCCGGCATCTTAACTGTGGCCAGCTTGATGTGCTGCTTGCAGCTGGCCACTCATGGGTGACCCGCACTACATTTTGTGAATGGTCCTGCAGTTTTCTGGGACCTGTGATGTGTCCCAGAAGACTGCAGGGAGGCAAGGGGCATACTGTTACCTGAATGAGTCTATGTATACTTGTATTTATGTCTTAAATATTGTAAAATCTTATATTTTCTCATGCCTGTGTTAGATTTCTCCACACTATATTGCTGAGGAAGCAATATGAATAGCTGCGAAGTGCAATGAGTTTGTCACACAGTTTGAACTTTGAGCTGCATGAACCTATTTTTATTATTTCCACACATGTTAGCATGATATAGTGTAACATCATGGTGTGGGTTTGCTGCCTTGTTAAAAAAAAGTGTATCCTGAAGCTAGGAATTGATGATTAGGAGGCTTATGTACACAGTCGAGATAAGATAAGGTTGTATGGAGTAAATAGGAGCCCTTTATAGGACCTATATTTTATGGCTTTCATTTGTACTAAATTGATTTTACATCTATTATTAATTGAAATTGTAAAAATATATATATATATATATATATATATATATATATATATATAATTGGGGAATTACGTTTAATCTAGTGGTACCTTGAAAGTCTGTACTTTAGGTAAAATGTTTTTTCATTCCAATTCTTGTTCAGTAAGTACTACTTTTGCTTTTGCATAGGCAATAGGGAAATCATTACTTGTGGATAATGGGGCATACACACGTTCGGACTTTTCGACTGGACTGGTCTGACGGATGGCAACGGACCAAATCCGGCGAACAATCATGTGTGGGCTTCACCGGACCTTCAGCAGACCTTTCCAGTCGCAAATCTGACGGACTTTAGATTTAGAACATGCTTTAAATCTTTACGTCGTAACTCAGCCAGACCCAGAAATCCGCTCGTCTGTATGATAGTCCGACGGACAAAAACCCACGCTAGGGCAGCTATTGGCTACTGGTTATCAACTTCCTTATTTTAGTCCGGTGTACGTCATCACGTACGAATCCGTCGGACTTTGGTGTGATCGTGTGTAGGCAAGTCCGGTCATTAGAAAGTCCACCAAAAGTCCGTCGAAAGTCTGTCAGACAGGCTGTCGTACTTTTGTAGCTGAAAAGTCCGACCGTGTGTACACAGCATACGAGTTTAGAGGAACCAAAGACATAGGGTCCTCAATGAACACAGTGCTTGGCTGTGTAGAGACCACTGTATTGTCCTGTGCAGGTGGCTGTCCTAACAGGATAGCAGGCTTCTGTGTCATCAATATCCCATATCCCACTTACTGGGTAGCCACTGTTGCGCTTTTCTGTCCTTGCTAGCTAGTACTGTAGCCTGTGTACAGCTTGACAAAGCAACTAAACCTTCCTATTCTCTCATAATAAAGGTGAAGGGCGGGGCATGAAATGTCCCCACCCCCACCACCTGTGGGATCGTGGCAGACCTATAATTTAATTAATTAAAGACAGTTAAGGCAATTAAAAAAATATATATATATATATATATATATATATATATATATATACTTACAAGGGATTGGTTGATGAGTTGACAGTTGCCCCAAAAAACGGTCCTCTGGCACGAGTCTCAACCTATAAAAGCAATAGAAGATATGTCATTAGTGGGCAAAAGACGACGAGGATCAGAAAGGAGCACATCTGCGCTTACCTGTCATGAAGCATTTACTTCGCCTAATGATGGACCGGGCTGTGGCAGAAGATGGTGATAGCTGGATGCGTCAATGCCTCTCTCTTCCTGGACCTTCCTCTGTTCTGGGTCAGCTTTCTGTCTTGCCTGCTTCTGCCATGTTCCCCCTGGATCCCTTGTATCTGATTCCCCGGTGCCCTGGACTGGATCGTCTACTCATCTTCCTCCTTCTCGGTTTCCTGTGTCGTCGGCTCCACCTGTGTCATCTTCGTCTTTGGACCGGCCTCCAGTCACGATTGACGCACGGCCTTCAACTTCGTCGGAGATCGCAGATGCATGCGCAGTTCGTCCTCATAGAATCACACACAAGCGACCTCGCAGGTTCGATTCCCCGGCTGATCCAGTCATTAGGGGAAGAAGAAAAAAAAAGGTTATTTAAAACTAGAGGTACTAAAGGATCTCATGATGATGTGTTTAATGTTAATAATTATTCTACTTTTCAATTCAACCCTTCTAGTGCTGTTGCTCCAACTGCAATGCCACAGACGACTTCTGTGGGTCCTTTAATGACAGCAGATCCCGTTGTCATGGTGACTGGTAATGGACTAATGTCTCTTTAGCAGGATGGTTCGCCTCAATTAATGACGGTATTGGTGTGCACTCCCATTCCTGTAATTTCAACCTCTTCTGGTGAGTCTAACGATTTTTCACGGTTTAAGGATTTAATATGTAATTTATCTAATTTTATGTCTATGTTTACTGCTTCATTTAATACTGTTAGTCAACCCCAGTTGAATTCTAATGTTGCTTCAGTGTGGCTGGATCCTTTATCTGAGCCAAATAGTGTCCCTATTGCTACTTCAATTGCTAGGGCAACTGTAGCTCAAGATGCCCCTGTTGTGGGGATTTCTTCACCTGTCCCAGAATCTTGTTTAACCACTTAAGCCCCAGGCCATTTGGCTGGCAAAAGACCAGAGCACTTTATACGATTTGGCACTGCGTCGCTTTAACTGACAATTGCGCTGTCGTGCGACGTGGCTCCCAAACAAAATTGACATCCTTTTTTCCCCATAAATAGAGCTTTCTTTTGGTGATATTTAATCCCCTCTGTGGTTTTTATTTTTTGCGCTATAAACAAAAAAATAGTGACAATTTTGGAAAAAAAATGCATTATTTTTTACTTTTTGCTCTAATAAATATCCCCAAAAAATATATTAAAAAAACAATTTTTTATTTCCTCAGTTTAGGCCGATACGTTTTCTTCTTCATATTTTTGGTAAAAAAAATCGCAATAAGCATTTATTGATTGGTTTGCGCAAAAGTTATAGCGTCTACAAAATAGTGGATAGTTTTATGGCATTTTTATTAATCTTTTTTATTTTACTAGTAATGACGGCAATCAGCGATTTTTATCATGACTGTGACATTATGGCGGACAAATCGGACACTTTTGTCACTATTTTGGGACCATTCACAGTTTATACAGCTATCAGTGCGATTAAAAATGGATTGATTATTGTGTAAATGTGACTGGCAGTGAAGGGGTTAACCACTAGGTGGCGCTGTAGGGGATAAGTGTGTCCTAGGTAGTGATTCTAACTGTGGGGGGAGGGGCTATGTGTGACACGACACTGATCACCGCTCCCGATTACAGGGACCTGTGATCAGTGTCAGTGTCACTAGGCAGAACGGGGAGATGCTTGTTTACATCAGCATTCTCCAGTAATTCTACTCCATCTAAGGAGCTTTTCTTAAAAGCAGCAATGCCAGTGAGAATAATAGGCATGTTGCTGTTGCTTCAAATATATCCAGAGCCTCAGAAGTCGGTCGTCTTGCGTGATGGTTTTTTATTTGGCTTTCATTTGCCTTCTTTTTCTGGAATAGGTTGCCCCATCTTTCCAAATCTACCTTCGATTTCTTTTCACATGGATATTGTTTGTGAGAAATTGAAGAAGGAATTGCATGAAGGTAGGGTTGTGGGTCCTTTTTCTAATCCTCCTTTTGTCAATTTCCGTGTTTCGCCACTAGGTTTAGTTCCGAAGAAGGAACAAACACTTTTCGATTTAATACACCATCTATCTTTTCCCATTGGTTTTTCTTTAAACGATGATATTGATCCGACTTGGTGTTCTGTGCAATATTCTTCGTTTGATGACGCACTTTTCATAGTTAGAAAAGTTGGTGCTTCTGCTTTACTTTAAATGAGTTGGTCATATAGGTCATGATAAGTAGTATAAAGATTTATTGAAGTTCCAAAAACATAATTTATGATGAGCATAAAAACATCATAGGGCATGATTAGACCATTGACATATTGGTTACAGTATTAAAATACATGGTATACATATACAACTTTTGTACTCGACGCGTTTCGCGAGCTCTGCTCGCTTCCTCAGGAGTTGGTGTATATGCAGGATATCTACAAAATAATAG